>CM067061.1:43936914-44606914 GCA_033980235.1 Diadema setosum
CAAAGAAATACTGACGACTCTATCGCTTAGCAACTTAACAAGACGAAGAGAGTAATATCTCATCCGCATGCCGTGACAGCGCTCTTCAAAACTAACACTTAATACAACAAACTTCTTAACCACATTGCAAAGGCATTAAACTCATAGCCACCCACTTCGGTAATTCTGCGTGTATAATTAGAATCATCCTCAAAATGATATCCCGTTTACAAGGAATTCCTTTAAGGAATCTTATGCATCTCATAACTTCCCGGAAAGAAATCTGTTGAGCTCTTTGTAAACACAGAAAAATTCCGTTGAAAGATATGAATCTATAATCATATCTCAGTGTATCAGATAACCCTGTGCACTGTCAATAATTTTGTGAAAGCCGCGTGGTTGTTGTTGTATCGGAAAGAATGAAGACTGGATGAGGAACCATGAGCAACAATAATCAAATGAAGGACATGGAAGGGGGATGAGGGAATATGAGGACTTTTCTACATAAGAGTCTAGAAAGAGAGGTTAACAAGTCAGATTTACACGGCGTCGGCTTTGAATGGGCCTAGATCAAATGAAACGGAGGCAAATTTATGTCGTGAGGGGTCTGCGAAAGGCGCGCATTTGAATGATCTTGCTTCAATTGCTATTTACTTTTATTCTTGTACTATTGTTGTTATGGTTGATGCTGTTATCTGTGATAGGCAACACATACAAAAAAAGAGCTGATATAGAATATGATGGTGTCATAAAAACAGAGGGAAGTGATATGAAATTATAAGGGTCGGTTAGAGACCTTCAATGTCCTTGCGGTATTGTACGTGTATGATAACCATTGCCTTGGTATCTGCCACAGCAAATGGGAAAGAAATTTTTCAGTAGGATACACAGGGAGTTAATGGGGAGCTAGCCAGTTTCATTCATTTTTTCCACATCTGGCGCCTTTGTAATCTCGGTGAAATGCTCCTTAAGACCTCACAAATCCGTCCGTATTATTTTCTGATTGATTTAGTATTCATCAATTCTGACAAACCTGACAGACGAGAAATGAGAAGACATCGATCATGACAGCTATATCACTGTGTCAAAAAGAAAAAAAAAACTCTCAATTGAAACATAATTTTTAATGAAAGGGCATCTGTGCTTTCTTTGAATACCTGACTCTCTCTGTTAAACATTGTTTTCAGTTAGTATCTTCTTTCTCAAACTGATCGACGCAAAGACGATATTTACAGAAATATATTTCTATAGGTATATCTCTTGATATTACTATTACTAGGGAATGTTAGTTAATAAATAACTTACTAATGTTGAGGCTGACTTAACGTTTTGGAAAATGTAAGATGTGTATGACCTTATCACCAGCCATTAACTTAATTCATGGGATATAATTCCCATAAAAAGTGACCAAGTACAAGGATTCTACCTGAGTAAGCACCCATGCATTATAAACATGATACTGAACAATAGCATACAAGATGATTATACATTGTACAGAACTTGAGGATGCATCTATTTCTTTACATTTCGAAGATTGTATATAATGTCATGACTATGACATCTCATGCAATGTTTAAATACACATTCCAATACACATCAATCGTCAATGGGTAAACATGTTTTGCACAGTTTCAAACGGTCGCATATCTTCCGCTTAAAAGGGGAAAACGGCCAACTGAACAAAATAATGCTCATGGCTGTGCACAACCACGAGCATTTGGTTAGTTTGCCGTTTTCCGCTTTTAAGCGAACGACCCTTTGAACTTCCCATTCCAGTTTGTGTAAATGGATACACTTTCCTAGCGCCGTGACCATAGCTGATAGCGAAGCAGACACGGTCAGGAATCACCCCCAACAGATCACAGCCCACTTCAAACTACATGCTTCTGACGCGTCGTGCATTAGGGGTCATTTCATCTCTTCGGTCATTATCAACTTTACAAAGGGCATGATGGGGCAGTGTTACAAGAGTCTTTACTAAGCTAATTGATTTTTAGGTGGGCAGTATGTACGTATACCACCGAGAGGGACTATATGAGCGAAACGGAACTGGCCAAGTAGGAAAAAAAAAAGAGTAAAAACAAATCAAATGAACGATGGCCGTACAACGATTTCTGGGGCGCGGTACCTCCAGAAAAGGTTATCCGTCATGGGCCTAAATACGTATTGCTCGACACACTGACGGCGTGCAAAAGAACTCTTCCTTCAGTAAGGATCACGTGAGTGTAGGATAAGCAATGTCCATTTTAGTTTGGGGCTCGCTGGCTATATACTGCCCGTCCAAACAAAGCAACTGTATCGAACAGGTCTATAGAAAACTGTATACTCAGAAACAGTTTTATCGATGTCCAGACGTGAATCATTGATTACTTTTTACCAATCACAGATTGATTAAACGAACACATCCTGGACATCATTGCCGCTAGTATGATACACGCATGAAACATCCGTTTTTCTCGACACGGCAACCCTGTGCGGAAATGCATCACGTGATCCAATTCTGTTGAATTCCTAAATCTCTATATCTTTGATATCAATCTATATATCTATAGATCTATCTCATTGTCCTCTACTTCCCCCACGGACCATTTGCCAGAGATTAGAACTGTCAACCATTTTAAGCAAAGGTTTTTTTTTTTTTTTTTTGCCCAGATTTCCTGACTACGACTTCACAAACTTGATATTCATCAAGGGTAGGAAGTGGCAGTGCGAAATATACATCACTTTTTATACCCGTCAAACGCACAGCCAACGTGTTGCTCAGAATCTGAAAATCATTAAAAAAATAAACATGTTTTGTACATCATTTCTAGCCCGAAAAGACGTTAGAATGTATATAGCAACTAGTATGATAAAATACCTACTGCTCAAAGAATATGCATTCCCACTTGCGAAATCTAGAATGATTGCGTTTCCGAGAATGAAAAATACGATGTTTTCCAATCTAATGGACCACATTTCCAAATTAGGCTTTATGTTATTACCACAGACGATATCTCTTCTCGTCAAGTTTCAAAGTCGGTGTCAGACAATAAAATCAACTGATCATCTTGCGAATGAAGATCGAGCTGTGTCCCACTCAAGCCGAATTTAACGTATTGGGCCTTTCCCCCGTCACGCGGCCTTTCACAGAACCAACGTACGTTTAGCTTCCCGCGACAGACGTTTGGCGAATAGGGCGCCAATTACTAAGTGTGAAATAGCCCTAGAGGCTGGAAGCGGAAGACGACGCAGTGTTCTGTCTTTGAGGCGAGATTGTATCGGGTATATGACGCCGCCTAACACAGATAGATAGGCAAGGAACTCTGCTTTATTAGTCAGACCTACGTCGCGGACAATTATTTTGGTGATTCTGAAATCTTCTTTGAAAATTTACAGCGCAGAGCTGAAGTTTTCGACATTATAAGCAGCAAGACTTCTTGTGTGTTAATTTGTGTGTTATTTACATGTTCCTCCCCCCCCCCCTCTCTCCCCTCTCTCTTTCACACACTCACACACACACACACACACACACACACACACACATGTGCGTTAAGGGAAGTATAAAACGCTTATCTGACATCTTTTTACGAGCTAAACATCACTACTATGGTGGGGCCAGAAAACAAAATAAATAATCAAACGAACAAACAAATAAGCCTATATAATGCATACCACTCCCATACTCAGCTTTGATTTTCCCTTGCCATAGCCCTTGTAGAATGGTTTGTTTATGACAAAGTTTTGTATATGGGGTGGTACTTTCCTAGATTTAGTCAAGATGCCTCCGCCAAGGAATATTCCTGATCATTCTTTCACGAAGGGAAAAATAATGAAAATCTATTCTCCATATTCCTTTTTTCACTCTTTCTCCTGACTTGCATAGACAAGTTAAATGGAATATTATGTTGCATACATACATGATATATTTTACATATTGTTTTAAAATGTATATATATATATATATACTTATTTAAGTGTAATTCAGTGTCATATATACAGAATGTGATTATCATCAAGGAACTATTCATCGCTGCAGTCAATAGCCTGACAATCTCGAGGAATGGTGATCATGTTTTTTATCTCTCCTCATGCACCGGACTGCTGCTTTGCTGTTCAGAAGGGTGATGCACAACATTCGAGCGGCAGGTGCAATGCCATATCCCAAATCTCACTCGGAAGCTTGTCGATACGTCCTTCCATTCTCCGCCTGTCATCGTTTTGGCCAAAATGCTAAGTGATTAGTCACGCAAGATGACGAACTGGTACGCGAACTTGGGGTGATAATGTCACTTTTAATGATTTTTGAAAGCCCTTTCTTACTTTCAGGGTTTTCCACGGGGAATGATCCACTAGAAATGTGATGGAAATGTGTTTTAAGTATGCTGCGTTTTCAAAGACGCAAACATCTGAAATCCTCAAAATTTAGACTTTTGATGAAGGGGATGGGAAATAAACAAAACATAAGCAAGGAACAATTAAACTATAAAGACAGAAAAGGGATAAATAAATAGAAGGTAAATCGGATTTGGGGTCATCGTATCGGTTACAGCTCGTTATTCCGAAGGTTCTTTATTCCGAAGGCTCTTCAGTCCGAAGATTCCTTATTCCGAAGGTTCGTTTTTCCGAATTTCATTTTCGGATGAACAAAAACTAATCTTCGGAATAACGAACCTTCGGAATAACGCCACAAATGTTCGGATTAACGAACCTTCGGAATATCGAACCTTCGGAATAACGAACAGCACCCCATCATATCGGCACCACTACGTAATTCGTATACACACGCGTGCCTACATCACAAGATACGGTAATCACGATTCTTATAGCGATGCATCGTTACAAAGATAGAAGACACGTGGTACTTTCAATCAAATACACACAAGAACAGAAAGAGAGCTATGCCGTGGGTGGAATTCAGATCACGTACATAGGCCCTACTCTTTTTTCAGGAATGTCATAAATCCTGATATATCTTGTCGGAACATCAAAATATTGTGTCCCGCGATGATGTGTATGGCCATGGTGGACAGTGATAAAATTATACGTTTAGGCTTGGATTAACAAACCTAATTAGAATGACAACCTCAACCTTGCGCCTGTAAAAACACTCCAAGCCTGCCGCAGACCTTTTCCTTCTTCACACTCACAAACTCCTCCTTTTACTTTTGGAAGTTTTTTTTTTTTTCTTCTCTTTTTTTTTTTCATTCAAAAAGGAAAAGGACAAAGCCGGAGCGGTATTCTTATAATGTCATTCAATGCGTTGGTCGTTGATGTTTTGGCGAAGCGTGAACTTTCAAATTCTCGCCTGTGTATCGATTTCCAGGACAGTTAGCCGATACAGAATGCGAAACACTTATTCCCGCTCTCCAAAGCCGCCGCCCCCCCCCCCCTCCCTCCCCCTCTCAGTTCTTTTTCTATCTCTTTTTTTTTTCACTCATTCTCTCTCTCTGTTTCTCTCTCCTTCAGTCTTATCTTTATATAACCCGCCCTCTGTTTGTTTATATAGGTCTATGTTGTTCACTCTTATCTTAGAGAATTTTAGAGTGGGGGTAAGTCGGGGTAACATTAATTGCCTTTAGTTAGCTGTAGCTTTTTAATCTTGTAAAAATTACAAGTTTCTTGTTACATTTTCATGTTAATACTGCAAATATGAGAGAAAATGTCATATGTAGATTTGAAACATCTAGTCTAAAGTATGTTTGACTATGCCATAAGTAATGGAATCATTTCAGTTGGAATTCCTGTTATTCGAAGGAAGTTCTATGCGTCAATGGGAACGACGAGGCAAAGCTATAGTACCATGAAAAGTTACAACCATTGAAAAAAAGAAATGATAATCAAATAAAATCTGTCTTGTTGTATATTGGCAAATTGATAAGTCTGCCACTGTATAAGGCAAACTGAATAGCTTGCATTAACCCATAAAATCATATGACGACATGAAAATTAAAATAGGAATTGCATTCTTGATATGAGCGGTCAAGCCTCCATCATTTTTACTGTAGCTGCTGACTAGTATAAATTTGTCAAATGTTTTTTTTTTTCTTCACGTTTTTTTTTTTTTATTGTTCCATATTCCACATTTCAAGAAATACATAAAACATAAACATCACAATACAAAAGCCTGGATGAATTGTCAAGTACAGCTTATAAGACAATAAAACATGTGAAATATGAGGAATCTACATAGAATCATTGCTTGTAGGGTGTAGATTCCCAGATGCGGATGTGAGATTATTTCTTACTTGATATATGTAATTAAAGGAATGACAATTTGTGAATTGGTGAATCACGTAAGTCATACCTTGAGTTGACCTGTATTCATATACTTCAAATGGATTCAAAACGAATCACCAAAGAGCCCCCCCCCCCCAAAAAAAAAGAGAAAGAAAATGATAGCATGACTTCTTTTTCTCTCCTATGAAGAAACTATTAACCCGCGTCTCACTGTTGGACACTACCATCAAGTGTATTATACGTTCATATCGATGAAAACCACCTTTTACTTCTGTAAAATCTGGTTGCTGTTACTGTCCAAACACTGTTGTTGTTGTTTTTTTTTAACTAATTCATTACCTGCGGCACTCTGTTTGCCTAACAGGGTCGATGCTTGCAATCTTTGTTTGATTTCTTAAGAAGAGGCAGCAACAACAAAAAAATACGTTACGACAGGTAAAAATAGCTTTCAAAGCGGTGCTTTGAAAGAGCTTAAATTCGCCTCACTGATTCCCTGGATGACATGTGTTCAGACATTTTCGTGTGGTCAATGTCAGGAATGCGGCTAATCGCGTGCAAAGCCAAACACCTCACACCAATGCCCTTCAGATTTTTTTTTTTTTTACTTCTTCCCAGTCTTTTTATTTATTGAAACGATTTTGAAAAGTTCCATTCCACACCATGTTCGATTTGACTTGAGAGATGGAGTAAACTTAGGCAAAGAAAATTATAGAAGTTTCCTCAAAATACAAAAGTTACATGAGAAAGTGCTGAATTTCAAAAGTTTCACATGTTTTAACAGAATGAAAGCAAATAAAAAAGGCAAAGATGTCATTACGTCACAACCTTCTCACTGCTTTATACAAGAGGATATTATCACAATTATTTTTGGTCGATGATTGAGTTAGCTATGCTAAAATCTCTCCCTTGCTCGACTACAGCAATTTGATTCGAAGTTTACACCTTATTTCTTACACTCAAAAAATAGAATGGGAAATCCTAACATTTTTGATGTTGTCATTCCTCTAACCTTTTGTCAAATGTTAAATTTAACATTTGAAATGTTGGATTTTCCATTTCATTAATAGAATGGCAAATTCAGCGTTTTAAATGTTAAATTTAACATTTGACAAGAGGTTGGACGAGTGACAACATTTAAAATGTTGAATTTCAATATGATTTTTTTTAGAGTTTACGTCAAAATAAAAAGAAAGTTGGTGAAGATTTTCCTTCTGTATATTAATTTGTGGAAACATGTGAGTTTCAAAATTCCATAACTTTCCAATTCATTTTGAAAAAAAAAAAAAAAAACCTTTACCATTTTGCCCGTCTAATTTAACTTTAATTTGTAAAGTTAACATTGGTAAAGGCAGCATGAACATCATGTGGAAATACTTTTTTGAGGTTCTCCTACACTGGGTCAGCTACCGTTGTATACTTTTTAAACGTTCATTGATATGTCATATAATAGGAAAGCTTGACTAATGAATTCTTATGAATAGATAAAGTTCTTTTTTAAATGGTATTCATCATTAGGCCTCCATTTGTTCGGTAATTGGGCAGCTCCATTTAATCTGACATCTAATCTCTCCCTCTCTCCCTCTATTTGTTTCCGTCTCTGTCTCTCCTTTTTTTTTTCCTTTCGTTTGTAGAATGATTATTTGTTTCCTTACGGGTCGAAGGGACAATACATTATTTACCCTCCACCCCCCCCCCCCCCCATCATGTTATATCAAAACACCTTCATACTCCACGTAAGAGGTGGTTTCACACATTTACAAAAGCTTCGCTATTAAAATACTGGAGTGTTTCATTCTTTATGAAAATACTCTTCTCGTTCTTCAAATAAGGTTATTCATGTATCATTTGTAATTTTGACTCTATTCTCTTTCTTTGACTCTTGTGTGTCGCTTTTTTGCAATTAATTCTGCTTACAATAGCTCAGCTCTAGATGAAAACGGTTACGCTGTAAGGCTCATCAAGCTAATGTTTTGGGGGTTTTTATCTCAGAGAGGATGTTTAAAGAAAGTTTTTTTTTTAGTACAAAGTAATCTACGAGTATATTCCATTATAATGCATAAATGCTACATTAATTTTTGTTGATGAAGAAGTTATTATGAGTTATCTCAAACACCATTGAGGAAATGCTAGTATAGGTAAATTCACGGCGGAGCAGAAAATCATTTCACATATTTCTAAAATCATCTGCTTTCATTCAATCGATTTAGTTAAATGGAAAAACAAACAAATAATGATGGTTTCATTGTAGCAGATTATTCTTGCACAGGGTGCCATTCAGCGATGGAACGCTCACTCGTTTTCTTGCTTTCAAACCAAAGGGAAGTCACGTAAGTGAGATATTAGCTGCCAATATTCCAATCCCGTGAGGAAATCAGCGGAGCGCCAGACAAACTTTCCCCCGACACAACGACCCCGAGTGACTTCCCATAAATCCCTGTCGCTCATTAAACACGTACTCCGCTTCGTGTAGTCATTTGCTTCTCCATATTCCAGGAACGTGTGTGTTACGTATCTTTATAAGATGGTGATATGTATCCTAAACACGTGATAGGCTGAGAGCTATCACGTGACCAGTCTTTTATTTTTGCCTAAAGGCCCAACTTTACCTTTTACCGGGCGTTAATACTAATGACCGGTATACTGACGACCGCTCGTCTACGCTCAGCTGCTGGCCTGGCATTGCCTGTAAATTATGAAATGCACTGCTACTGTTTGTTCGTGCTGTTCAGTTAGTTCGGAGCTGGTGTTAGCCTGAAAGCATTGCTGTAAAAGCCCTGCGCCTTAACTTTTGAACAGCTCATCCAAAGCACGCAGGGCTTCTTTCCTTGTATTTCCGACTGTCCCAAAGTTAAAAAGCACCCTTGCTTAAGTTTTGCGGATTAAAAAAAACCACAGTTCTAGAGTTTGAAAATAGTTTTAAAATATGAGTTAAGAATAGAAATAACCAACATGAAAAATGTTAATAGTATCAATCAATGTTAATTATTGTTAAACATACAAAATGTGAACAATAGTTTTACTAAAAGTTGTCTCTAGAGTACACCGTCACCGTGACGGCTTATCGAGAAAATAAGTGATATCTTCCTGTATTTTCGGCTTGATTGCGAAATTTTGTACGGTAGGGTGTTTGGTGAATGAACTGAAGTATGTCCATATGCATCAAATGTGATAATTCTTTTTTTTTTTCATTGCTCCCAATGTTAAATATTGATATCGGGGATTATTTTTGCGAAATTTTGTACGGTAAGGTGTTTGGTGATAGAACTGAAGTATATCCTTTTGCATCAAATGTGATAATTCCATTTTTTTTTCATTGCTCCCAATGTTAAATATTGATATCGGGTAGATAGTTCTTGCGAAATTTTGTACGGTAGCGTGTTTGGTGATAGAACTTAAGTATATCCATAAATGCATCAAATGTGATAATTTCACTTTTTTCACTGCTCCCAATGTTAAATGTTGATATTGATATTGGGTAGATAGTTCTCTCTAATGCCCTGTGTAATGTGCATTACTAACGTGTATATTGTGTTTACGGTTGTATAAGCTGTACATTACAGGAGCGCCATATGACGTGACCGCGTGTAACAGAGAGCCTTTGAATTCAATCATCAGTTGTGTCATAGTCCAGCAGGATAGATTAAAAAGTAACATAAACCTGAAATACCATCATGTATACAGTAAGAACATGACTGTATGTGCTATGTACTGTTTTTTCAAACAAATCATTTATAATTTCATACTTTAGAAATTTATAGTATGTACTGAGAAAATGGAGGAAAGCAATGGCAATGTTGTATAGCTGATAATGTTGTTGCTCTGTTTGTATTTGCTAAATGGCATCAAATCTTAAGAATTAAATATAATATACATTGTGTATAATGTTTATGGCTAGGTCAGATTACTTTGTATGCAATTCAGCGCTATTTTAATATAAGGTTAAAAGATTATTTCAATTTCATGGGCAGCAGACATTTCATTTCTCATTATTCAGTGGAAAAAAGAACACAAACCTCTAAAGCACCATATAGCTAAAAACTGTCAATGCGATTTCCACATAGTATGCATGATCATATGAATGACTGCACCGCATTTAAGAAATAATTAATGATTTTAATGACATTTGAACAAAACAAAAATAAGAATCTATATTGAAGGATGAACCAGATGATCTCCAATATTGAAAAGTGTATTAAACTTTTCTATGCTCTCTGTTGTTTGTTGGAAAGAGCAATCGATAATTGTGGATGGCAGCGAAACGGGATATTTTATCATTGCGACCTCCGTGCCAGCTTTATGGAGTACAGCCATCCGTCATGGGATTTGAGGACCTGTGAGTATAGTTCCCTTCAAATTCCCTTCAGGGAAAAAGTACGGCTTGATTCTGCGTTGAATTAGTGTCCCGTTGGTATATCATGTTAGAATAGCCGATTTCAGCGTCCCTGGCGATGGGTCTATACATCCCCTCATACACGGGAGTGCCTCGTTGACATTGTTCTATCAGTTGATGAGATAAGCCAGGAGAAACCTATCCCGAGGCGATGGGGTCAAATGGTGTTGTCCGCTGTGGAGTCGGACAGGTTGATGATCTTCAAAAACTAGCGATATACCTTTTGAATTTTTGTCATTTTTGTCATTGTCGTTGGTTGTCGGTATTGGTGCTGTTGTCGTCTTGTCAAGCACAAGAGAGATAGAAGCGGGATAACTAACTTGGAACACTTGCTAACATAGGTCGGGTAACTGTTTACAAATAAGAGTAAATTAAAGACTAATCTAGCTTGTCAGTGTTTGTACGTCATCCCTCTCTCCTGTGGTTGTTTATCTCGGTGAGTAAAGTAGTATTAACTCAGGAAGAAAAGTGAAACTAAACTATTGAAGTGGTTGAATATCCTCCTATAGACCAAGAACTCTGAGCAATTACTGATTAATCTACGTGATTACTTCAAAACTTCAGTGATGCTATTGCGGCAGCGAATATACCGCCTAAATGTGTCCTTGTGGTTGACTTTTTGGTTTCGAATTTTGGAAGACATTTAGAAAGGCACAAAGTAAATATGCACAAACTTACAGTCAAAACGATTTTTCTGCGAGGGATGTGTAATGGCTCTACAGTCAGCCACGGGTTCACTGATCACGACGCCCCGCCCCGATGATTTCGCTAATCGACAAGGATTAGTAGTAATTGTCGAAGCCCGCTTTTTACCAATATGTGACACGCACACACACATCGGCAACACTGCCATTCCACCCCACTTCGCCTGTTCAATGCCGCTATTTGCATTTTAAACGGCGCCGCTTCTCGTTCGCTCCCTGGCGGTTGTATGCAACAGTATTCATAGCATTCTTCACGAGGTGAATAACCAAGATTTAATTTGTTTATGCTTTTGCATTTGCTTTTCCCCACACGATGAATGATCACTTATATCATTTAAATGGTGACGAAAATCGTTTCCTTTATCGAGACATGTTTGCCCTCCATGGAAATTCAAGTCCTATCCTCTCTGCGCGCATAAAACGTGATCTATAACTTGTATAATAACCCACTAGTATACCATAATAATTGTCAGGCCTGAAAGTTGTGAAAAAAGGAGAATTCACCTGTTTTCCAAATGTTACCGAGTAGAAAATTAGAACTTCATCCATACCATGCAAATAGCATCCTGACACTTTGAAAAATGGAAGGAGAAACGTCAGCTAAACGGCAATCCTCGTATTTATTTGTATTTATTTCCGTATTCAAGCATCAGAAAGCAGAGTAATACAAAGAGCAGAGTAAGAAAAAAAAAATCTTAAGATAAAGTGCATAAAAAGTACATAAAGACAGAGGGATTGCCCATTCAGCTGCATCAACAAGAATATTGTTGTTCTTCAATGAGGGCCCAAGAGCATACATGCGACAAAAATATTCATAATTAAAAATACATACGTAAAAATGACTCATAAAAGTTCAGTATGAGTTATTTGAGATGGAGAATTACAAGAAATCAGAAAAAGAGATATTCAAATTAGTTCGTGGTTAGAATTGGAGATTTACCCATAAAAGAGGAATTTACCCCAACATGTATACATTGTGTGAATGCAGCAATACGGGAAGAACACATCAGTGAAGTTTGAGCAAAAGTTGACAAGCAGGTCAAAAGTTATGAACTTTCAAAGTTTTGACTCATCGTTGGATAAAATGGCGGTAGAACTCTTTGTGATGTCACAGTATGGTGCAGGAGTACAAAGAAAGTATCTTTTTCGCTACCAGATTAAGAGAACGCAAGCAACCTTTGCTTGAACTAGGATGGTAGCTTGCTACCTTTTTTTAATCCTTTCTTCCTTTTCTTAACTTTGCATTCATATTGTATACATTTTAAACAAAACTTATATGAAACACACCTCTCTCTCCTGTAATAAGTAGACCTGATCACTTTTATATCTCGTTTAGGTAGTTTTTTGAAATCCAATAAAATACTGGAAAATTTATGAACTTTACTTAAACTAAGATAAAGATATTGATTCAGAAGAATCAAACAATGCATTACCATGAAATCTAGTATTGGAAAAGATAAGCTCCCCAACCCCCGAAAAAAACGTCGATGACAACGTTAAGATTCATGGTGTTGCTTTTACAAGGAGAAAACGACGAAATTTCTTGATACACAGGTGGCGCCAATATAATAATACTTCAACTGGGAAAAAACGAGGATGTACGCAGCTGGTGAGTTCCATCTATGCAATCCTCTCAAAGCGAGCAATCGGAGTTGGGCTCGTAAATGGGGCATATCTATTAGCTGATCATTATTTTTCCGCAGTAAATCGCTTGCCGTTGAAGATAGTTATGCGGGATTACGCCGAGCTGTTGATGAAAGATTCATCGGAAGGGCATAGAAGCAGAATAAAATAGTCCTGGAAATTTGTTGGTCATGCAGACATTCTCATCACCTCAAATTTGGCTGTCTGTGACTTTGATACCCCGGTGGGACTGATTATGCAACACGCACACCCTGAGTACCAGTTAAGAGGGATTGAAGCACAAGAAAAGTCGCCAGTTAACGTGATTCTCTGCTTGATCTTTCAACAGGCCTTAACAAATTTCCTGATTAACTTGGATTGGTAATAATAAAGGGATAAGACAATGTTGAATAACTGCCTGATTCTGTTCTATAGCTATTATTTACTCCCTTTGCCATAAAAGTATAGGCACAAGTTAGAGGTGTGTGATTTGTTGGTGTGTGCGTGTGTGTGTGTGTGTGTGCTTGGGTTTGTTTTTGTTTTGTTTGTTTGGGTTTTTTTTTGCCATTGCAAATATATGAGAACGTGAAAAGAGTTACTGATTTAAAGCCTTTCAGAAAACAAAACACGCAAAATATAACAAACACTGCATTCTGCTTCCAAGTATACTTAGCTTAAGGAGTTCCATTTTAAAAGCCGTTGATAAAATTTTTCGGCAAATAGCAACGGTCGCTATGTTAACATCGTCATGTACGACTTTAACATTGTTCGTCATAACAGTGTACTCACGACAGTGTACTCACAGTGCGCGTTGGCCTGCATTACTAAATGATTTATGTTTTACAGCCCCAGAAAAATGCTTTCTTCGGCAAGTTTGTGTTGCTTTTTACAAGAATCTTTATTTAATGAAATTCCTTACGAAGTGGTAATTTCAATAGCATTGCGAACTCAAAACTTGAACATGTTTAAAATTCATATATGGTTCGTTCATTTTCAGAAAATGATTCATGCAATCTACGTCAATACCGGTTATTTTTCACAAAATGCAACTACATCTCATTAAAAAGGTCTCAAGTAACAATAGCAACAGTCTGAATATGTCTCACATTTAAAAAAAAAAAGACAGTGGACGAATTCTTTCCAAACATTATGGTGAATGTTTCATAGGGTAAGAGATATTAAACGATACAATGTGCCCGTAACCTGCAAGGAAATCAGTGTTCATGTCTCTTATGGTTGCGAATGCTTTTGTTTCTTTCATGAAATATAGTCACACTAATTTCTTCCATAAACATTATAGTTTGGTCGAAACCCAAGGAAAACACTTTGATTCCATCAACATGATAAATACCGTATGAATACTTAAAAATGGTGGCAATTTCATCATACCGACTACTTGGAGATTTGTTGAAATTGAAATGTAAAACAAAGTCCATTTTGGTCAATTACTTGTCAGCGTTTCACTGCCAATAATTGTGAGGCAACTCTGTGATAACCATGATATAGCATTGACCGTATCAGGACAATATTGCTCCCCGAGGACAATTACCCCCCGGATAAAGACCACTTAGTGATAGGTTACAGTAAAGATTAGGGTTAGGTTTAGGATAAGGTTCCGGATTAGGATTAGGATTAGGGTTATAGGGGAAGGGGTAATTATGCTAGAACCAGCATTGACAGTTAGCTACATCCTCCGAGAACAAAATATGAGTAAGAACGTGCGATGCACATCCATGGATATAGAAACGTTGGAGTATACGACTCCCGTCATGTCCGTGTATTGAATACGAAGGTATATTTGTTGGCGTGTGTGTAGCAAGTACATCATATTGTTACTTAATCCATGGACCTACTGTTCAATCTTTTCCGAGAAAGACAAGATGTTAATTTGCAAATTTGCGTATTTCGTTTTGTGATTGTTGTTGTATTGTCTTGTTTGGTTTCTGCCATGACATACCATTAGTCGAAGTAATGCGACAGATGTCCACCACGTCTACCACGTCTTGTCTTGTCTTATAGAAATCTTGGCCGTGTAAATTGACAATATTAATCATTCATGAGGGCTGCTGTCAAAGCAGATACATTCTTTTCCACTTTAAAAACCACGTTTTATGAATTATACATACTGATACTGCCACTGCAGTGATAGGCCGGTAGAGTATATAAATATATAAACCCGGTCAGCCTGTCAACCGATTAATGTGCCTCTCTTCACGAAGTGTTGGCGAATTGAGGCAAGTTTGGATGCTTCCTTGATACCACCTGAGGGGATGCGGAAGAACTCAGGGGAATTCTGGCACTCCAGGAAATGTTTTGCCAATTCCAAAGTGTTTTTAAGCCTTGGAGTAATCGAAATGTAGTAGCAACTAGTAATTTTTCTAAGTGTTGTAAGGTTCATACGGCTACATTTTGTGCTCGTTTTCTCCAGGAGTTACGGCTGGTGCGAGGAATAAAATGCAATGCATGAAGGCATGATTACAATAGCATTTTCCCCGTCATTTTCGTTTTCGTTTTTTTTTTTTTTTCGTTATAAGGCTCGGTGGTAAAGAAAACATTTGGCAATGTTTTGAAAATGTGCATAGATAAACTAATATCTGCAAATGTCATACGATACCTAGCTAGTACTTCTGACGACGCATAGGTATGTGTGTGTGCGTGGGTGTGAGTGCGCGCGCGCATATACAAACATAAACATGTACGTGTGAGTACTTCACATAATAATGTTGTTGCAGGTAAACGATTGAACTAAGATAGCAAAGGCCTGGAACCAAAACGCGAGGACTGCTCTATCGGACCACTTGAAGATGTACATATCGAACAACGGGGAGAAATCAAAACAATGATGATTACATGGTATTGTATATGTCACTATATCACTCAGTCTCCTCTCGAACCGGCATACCAACACACTCCAGCCCGGGCGGCAAGCCACGAGAGCAGAGCGTCTCCCGCAGATTTATTGCGATTGGTTAAGAGGCGGATATCTTGACCTTTAATATCACGCTTTTCGCTCGTACACACCGCGGCGGGGAGAGTTTTCATCTCGAGTTGGAAAATGAATAACGCGTGAAAATTAGTAGGTTCTCTGAGCACGCCACGTGGACTTCGAGGGGTTGACTGTGGTCTGATGTTGAATTATTATATGCCGAATAGAAAGGTCATATCATCGGATATAGATAGTCGCATTGCATTAGGAGTAAAAGAAGAAAATAAAAAACAAGAAGAAGTGCAAAAAAGACGAAAAGATGGAGAATTGGAAGTGGAAGAAGAAAATAATGGTGGTGAATAATGTCCAGTTTAGGTAAAAGGAATGGAAGGGGCTGACGAGAAGGAAAGAGGAGAGAGGAGACGAGAAGGAGAAGGAAGGAGGAGAGGAAAAGAGGGGTAAAAAGGCGAAATATTCCTTAGTAAAGCCAAACGAAAATGCCCCTCATTCATCTAACATGAAACAAGAATCCGAAGCGGACGAGCTGGTGTAGATGAATTTCATACGCCTTCGGCAATGGCAGTGCCGGTGCATAAAAGATGGTGCGCTGAAGAAGTTAGAACAACATAGTGTGATGAATATTAACCTAATGCGTACTGTCATTCCACTAGCTTGTTTCATGTGGAACTTGGCAAAGATTCCTGAGCAAGTAGAAGTAAAGTGACAATAATTTCTATTCAAAAGACTCTTATTGCAATTCTTTGATTGTGTGGGTATACATCGTTCAACCTTGTCACCTTTAAAACGGAAGTTTTTAAGTGTTTTAACTATAAGGTCTGTAGAATAACAATTAAACTTGATGGTTCTTATGCGAGAAGCATTATCTTTGAAGATTGTAGCAAGTTCCTTATGGCTATTGTATCAATATAAAAGAGGAAATAAGCACGATATTTATATAAATACATTCAAATGAAAAGAAATATATATAGATAGAGATACAAATATTCAGTATGAACATTGTTTTTACTGCTGAAAGCACAGCTTCACACCGATAGAGTATTACATTTCTCTGGTGACAAATACAATCAATGACAACAGGCAATGTAAAACTAAACAAACGCTCACTCCATTTCCATTGTGATCAGGTCATCAATTTCTTCGAAAGGCGCAACATTCGTGGAGTGTTCGGACGAATTTTCACGGTGCAGCAAATCCTGTACAGCGGAGAGTGACGCAACAGAATCTACATTAAAGATCGCCCGATAAGAGATAAGCGTCTGATGTGTTATTCAATTACGTGGAAAAGTTGTGCGATGGTATTTCCCCATTCACATTGAGGCAGAATGTTATCACCCTCACCAATTTGAAGCCTGTAGCAAGTCTGTGTTAAAATTGTTTTTGTGTTTGTGTGTGTGTGTGTGTGTGTGTGTGCTTTTCGTTTTAACACTTTTCGTGAATGTAGCTGAATCCGACATATTTCGACAGTGACCCAATGAAACTTTGAACTGAGCCCATAAATCCTTCGGGATGTCGCGTGGTCCGAATGACAACATCACCGATGCCTGCAGTGCTAGGATGTTTACGCGATGGGTCGGGTTTTTCCCGGGGATTGTTTGGGTTTTGCCAGAGACGGAAGTAGCAGGAGAAATCAAATATTACATTACATTTATACACATTCATATGATAATGTTCCTAGCATTAACACGTAGAACCCCATGAACTGGCATTTTAAAAATGTACTTCACTAAAATCGTACAGCGGAAATTCAGCTCCAGTTTGACGTGACAATCTTAGATGGCTTCTTTGAAGTAGAAGACATAATCTAATGAAACCTGTCAAATCTATCAGAGAACGAGTGTCCGTGCTGCCTGAATAATGAGGGTTATAAAGAATGTGGAAAATGGATAGTCACCCCATCCACTTAATTTAAGGAACGAGGAGATTCGATTCCATCTAATCTTATTTTATGATAGTACTCAAAATGTATAAGCCGACTAATCGTCACGGGGAAATTCAGACAATAAATCTAGCATAGTCTTTCCGATTTCAGTAAGTTTCGTTATATACGTTCAGTAATATCACACTGGTTTTGTTTTGTTTTGTTTTGTTTTGTTTGTTTGCTTCTTGCTGTATTTTTTTTTGGGGGGGGGAGGGGTTAATTCATTCCTTGCACTGAAACGTGTTTTTCACCCAGTGAAGGATATTCTTCTTTGTAACACACAAAAACCTTTTTACTGGTCTACATGAACGTTTCGATCGCTCATTGCCAGATTTCATATTTCCCATTCACCTGCTCTGCCCTTTCGCTAGATATGAAGAGTTCACCTAATTGTGTGTTATACGAGCAAAAGGTTTTCTATTCCTAATCCACACCGGAAAACTAATACAGATTCAAATTCATATTCATTCACTCTGCTCATTCACATTCACACTGTGACACACACATAGTGGGTCATCACAAACCCATGGACAGTTCAATCACATACAAACATACAATCAATCACACAACATACTGACAAGAGCAATGCTTGTCCAACTGCTATTTTATACGTTCTAAAAGATTCAACTCTACACGAAATTAACTCATACTGTATTGATCCGTAAAGAAAGACAAAGGCTGCTTGTAAATGTTTTCTGAAGAGGCGTCCCAAAAACAAAACAAAAACAATGGTGCATTAAGCGGAAAACAAAAACCGCTTGCAATTACGTGCTCCTTCGATCGGAAGAATTCTGTGTTATCTATTTGTAGGGGGGGGGGTTCATGACCTCAAACTGTAATGGTTTAGGGCTAGCATTAGTCCTGATCAGGAACATCCCTGCCCCTCGTTTCTTTCTGAGAGGCTTTTGATAACCATGGAAGGTTATGGGTTGAGCTATAGTATCGAATGGTTTACGAACGAAACCGTTGGAGGAATTGAATATTTATTTTGATCGTATCAAAAACTTTATTGTGATGACGGATGGAACTGCATAAAGATATTAATTCGAGCTTTCGTATACCAATTTAACCTGTTAACTTTGTGCTTCTCAATCCCTGAGCATTGGTATCAGTTTACTTCTGAAAAAAAAAAAAAAACATGTCATGTATAGAATATCTCATATACGAAAGAGTAAACTTCAATGCCACTTAGACGTTAACAGTCCCTGGAAAGAAAAAAAAATCTTACATGCTATAATGGCTGTTTGCAGTATCGCCTTTCACATTGGATACCAGATCTGTTTGCGTTCTCACTCTAAGGAAAAGCGAGAATGTTTCGTCTCGAGCAGAAAGCCCGACACTCTCCCCAGTTATAACGATAACCCCATGGCGGAATCGCTGGGGAGGGCGTTGCATGTAGTGTCCCACAAAGCGAGCTGATCATATTGGAGCAAGATCGAATAACAGGTAAGGTCTAATCGAAGTCCTGCGCCCTCCAACAGGCTGAAGAGACAAAGAGAAATGCGATATACGTTCGACGCGAAAAGTAGAACAAATACCGGGCTGTTGGGAAGAGGCTGCGTACACAGATGAAAGGCATCAAATCAATCTTCGTGACTTGGTGGCTAAAAGAGAATATCTTCGTGTATGGCCAGGGAGATTCTTGTATGCCCGGCAAAGGAATGCTGCGAGAACTCTTTTATCGTCTTTTCGATAAGAGGGCCCGGCCTGGATTCGGTTTCCTTGAGCCAAGATCCGATTTTTTGCTTTTCAGATTCGTATTGTCGGAACCATCTCTTCCTCTTCAAACAATAAGGGCATTCGTTGTAGTAAGCCTCACTTCGCTACAAGCCATATCGTCTTTAAAGAAAGGTTGTCTGCTCATGCACCCCCCCCCCCAATGCTCGATCGCGTGAAGTCCAGTTTGCTTTATTGAAGTCGTGACTTGGGGAGCGTGTGTCAAGTGTGTGTTCAGATTTTGAGCTTAAGCAAATAGAAGATCCTTGCACAGTTGAAGACGTGCAGCCCCTATCAATATCACATTGCATGTGCCATCCACACATTTCTCAGAGACAAGTATAGTGATTGAAGAGAAGAGGAAAAAGGAAATCTTGTCAAAAAAAAACAACAACACACACACGCTTGAGGTGGGAAAAGTTGTTTCACATGAATATGTGTACACGTTTAGTAACACTTTCATATGCTTCATTATTGTTTTTACTATCATAGTCATCACGACCTTCATGAATATCATTGTTGATATTATTATCATCATTTCTTTATGATTGCCATCATCAGTGGATGTAATTATCCATAATGATCCCTTTTGGAAATGAAATTAAGTCCGTGAAGGAAAAACGGGATTAAATGTACATTATGCAAAATATAATAACTACATTGGTAGTTAAGGACTATAATCGAGAATATCCGCATTCATATGAATGGATACATGATTGCAATACCCAAATCCAGTGCTCACATTCGATTTGTTTCATTCGTGCCTCCCCGACCTATCCCCTACCATTTCCCTCACGCCAACCCCACCCCGCCCCTCCCCCCCCCCCCCACACACACACATACACAAACACGTAATCTGTATAAGATATGAAACTCGTATGCTGCATTTTGTATAAGCCTGCAGATACAGGACGTCAGGGAAAAAAATAATTGCTTGTAATGAAAATAAAGTCTCTCTTCTTTCACCACTATTTCAGATTACAATTGCCATGTAAATACCAGCTGAATTTAAGAATGATATTTGCAATTAGAATGGTCATTGTTTATTGCACATTTTCGCTAATTTTTCTAACATTTTTGGGGGAAAATGTTTAGAAATACCAGAAAAGGATGATGCTTAGGTTGGTTTGAATAAAGGCATCAGAAGTACAGTCACGAAGGCTATATGACAATTCTCAGTCATGCATATTAAAATTCATTAATTACAAAAAGTCACTACGCAAACATATAACTTGCTGAACAGGATATCCAACTTGATATTTTGAACTATTGATCTACAAATTGTTCCTGTTACGATTTTGTCAATGTGACAGACTCACGATCTGAAAAAAAAAAATCGGACTCATTAGAAGACCGTTTTTTTTTTAAACTGTAATTACATTTTCTTTACCCTTGCACTGTAATTTCCAAACTATTGATGTAATGAGGGCTTGTTTGGAGAAAAGGAATAAGAGTAGTATTAAACGGCAACGGCCATGTAGTTTGCAGAATTTACAACTGGAGGTATTTTCTCATGTCACGTGATATGTTCTTCGACGAGTTTGGGGTACAATTTCTCTCCCTTCGGGGGTTTCTGTGCCAACCTCATTACCCCATCACATCCTCTAAAGAGCATCCTGATTTTATCATTACCATACCAATGTAAAAGAATCCTCTACATCACATGAAATGCAATCGCCTAATCTCCAACACTGAAAATCCTAAAAGAGTATTTTTCATGCTGACATTATTAGTAGAAATCAAGACTTTTGCGGTGATTGAATATTTGCTTTCATCGGCATAGAGGATTTTGTTCTAAAACTTTCACAAAAAAAGGTAATTCAGTTTGGAAGTTAATGTAGTATACGTTATACAGTCAAATCTGACTGCTGTCCTAAATTCTCCACTTCTGAGTCTCTCTCCCCTTCTCTCTCCTCTATCGCCTTCATATTTTTCCTCATTCTCTGTCTCTTCCCTATCAATATTCATATCGGCGCAAAAAGTACATACTCACTCACCCCAGTTGCTCCATTTCTCGGTGAAGTTCCAGCGCATCAGTTTACTACTTCCAACAACAACAAAAAAAGAGACTGTGCCATCATCTGCCAAATGTGTATCAGTAAGTCGAGCTGATACATCTTGTCTGTCAATTTACTAAAATATCTTTTGTGGTATCTCGTCTCATTTGCGCATTTCTGTCTTCACTTTACTCACATCTTTGCCGCGAACTCCTGGCGCAAGATATTTCTCTCTTTCTCACTATATATCTCTACGTCCGTTTTCCGACGAAGAGTCGCAAAACTCCCTTGCGAAACTCAATCCCAAAACAATCGAAAGTTAGAGGGAGTAGGGCGGGAAACTCAATGCCAGGGGCAAACACAAAGGCAACCAGACCGAATCCAATCACCAAGCACATGGACCCAACCACTAAAACAGTCATGTGGGTAAAACAATCGTCACTCCAATTAAAGAGGATAATTGTTCCCTTCGGCAGGATCCGAGTTGCGCAAGAGAGTTCAGAGAGGAGGGGCAAGAGAGGGAGAGAGAGAAAAGGAGAAGAAGAGAACGTAACTTTATTTCTGTTTATAAATATACATTGATACAGAGAAAAAGACGAAAGAGTGAAAGAGAGGGAGAGGGAGAGAGAGAGGAAGAGAGAAGCAATGAACACGTAACGGGAGTATATCTTGTGTAGATGTCGAGTGGGTCAAACTCTTACATAATGTTTCGCCATCTACAGGGTGAAAAGTTCTAGTGAGTTTGAAAAGAAGCAAGCGTGTTCGAACTGCCCGTCATGGATTTATGGGTTGACGCTTCGTGGTGGTGCACAAGAACATCTCCCCATGTTCCCTTAACTTTACCGTCATTATGTGTGTGTGTGTGTGTGTGTGTGTGTGTGTGTGTGTGTGTGTGTGTATGGGTGTGTGTGTGTGTGCGTGTGTGTGTGTGTGTGTGTGTTGTTTTCCTGGGGAGGATTGACAATAATTACCTGTTTGCTTGAGTCACATGACTTTGAAGAATACTTGAGACTTAAAAAAAAAGGGAAAGAAAGGAATTCTAAGCACATTTTCTGTCAACTGAGAGTCCCTGATATGTATGTGTGCATTTATGCGTACACACGCACGCGCGCGCGCGCACACACACACACACATTTCTTTTCGGAAATGACAAAATTTGTGTCTGCGATGATTATGTTTACTTAGGAATGACGTTCAATTATAATAATAATTTTAAGAAAGCTATAAACAAACAAGTAACCCAAGCCAAAAGAGCGTTGTATTCCATGAAAAGTAAAATTTTACCTCTCCTCCTTCCAATCGACGTAAAACTAGAGTTATTTGAACATTTGATCATGCCTATTTTGCTTTACGGCAGTGAAATTTGGGGTTTTGAAGACCTCGCCCAAATTGAAACTTTCTTTTGTAGATATTGTAAGGAACTTCTTGGATTACATAAGCGAACTCCGAATTGTATGGTTTACGGAGAAACAGGTAAAGATAGATTACAAAAAACAGTGACCCTTCGGATGCTAATGTTTTGGTTTAAACTGGTTAACAGTAATATGTCGAAGATAGCGCATGTTTTGTATAATTTTCAATATGTTTTATCGGCGAGGCAAGAAAATTCGATGACATGGGTAATTAGGATAAAAGAAATATTTAACAACTTAGGTCTTACTGCAATTAGGAACAGCCAAGCATCGCATCTCACTTTAGCTGGCTTCAAAAGTTTAGTTAGTACCAGATTAAATTATATTTACAAACAAGAGTGGCATAGTAATGTAGACAAAAATTCTCAATGTTTAAATTATCGAATTTTTAAACAGGATCTTCATTTTGAAAAGTATTTTCGACACCTTAATGATTCACAGGCAAAAATTTTATGTAAATTCCGTTGCGCTAATCATAAACTGCCAATTGTTTCTGGAAGATACAATCAGATTCCAAGAAACGAAAGATTTTGTACCCATTGTAATGAAGAGAAAATTGGCGATGAATTTCACTACCTTTTTCAGTGTAGTCTCTTTAATGAACAACGAAAGAAATACTTAAAAAAATATTACTGGAAATACCCAAACACTATGAAGATGGATCAATTATTTAATTGTCAAAAGAAAACAGTCCTTTCCAATTTAACCAAGTTTTGTAATTATATAATGACACATGTTTAGATTATTAGTATTTTTTATCCTTTTTGCAAATACTACATGCCTTTTTTACAGGCTGTGCCTTCTTTACAATTGATATATAACTTATTTGTCTTTTCACTCTCTCCTCCTTTTTTCTTCCATCTCTCTACTTCTTCTTTTTCTCGTTCCCGTCTCCATATTTCCTTCATTCTTGTTCACTTAGCGTATGAATTCATTTCCGTATGTCTTTGCGTTTTTCTTTTTTCTGTTTATATTTTCCTTTTTTTTTCCTGAACCAAAAGTCGCTCGTATATCTTTTAATTCACCAGTCTTGTGTCCTTCTCACTCTCCCTCTTCACCTCCATATCCCTTCTCTCTCTCTCCTCTCTCTCTCTCTCTCTCGTCATATTTCCCTTATATATCGTGTATATATTGTATATTTCTGTACATTTTTTTTTCTTTTCATCAATCGCTTTTCATTCTTATTTTTTTTTGTTATAGTTGTTTTGTACACTTTTCAGAGTTATTTGCAATTATCATTTATTGATATTATAATGTGCTAAATGTTTTTCATTGGACTCCGATACCCAGAGTTTGGGTTGTGAGTAAATAAACTTTCAACTTTCAAACTTTCAACACATATATATATATATATATATATATATATATATATTTATATTATATATATATATATATATTTATATTATATATATATATATATATATATATGCAATATTAGTCATTAGTGATTGAACAATTTTAAAGAAGGAATTTCTTTTTTAACGCTATGAATGCCTTTCTTCTCCCCATATCCCATCATTACAATAGACAAAACGATGAGATACCAAACTTGTTTGCCTCCATTCAACGGCTTATCAAACGAGTTAGAAATTAATAATGTTTATTCGAATAACTTGTTTTGTGGTGAGAAAGACAATTCTTCAGATTATAGAGCATTACAGACAGAATTGTTAGCCGTAAATCAGTGGCTTATCATGTTCGGAAGCACGCAGGCACTTTCAACCTCTTGAGATGAACTGGGAACTTGCATCAACCCAGGTGACAAAGGGTGCACGTCACGAGACCGACACCCACGAGTCATACAGCCCATGAGTTATACACCTCACGAGTCATACAGCCCATTAGTTCGACACTAAGCTAACAAGGCCCAGAAGACCGACACATTAAGCCCCGTATTGTATCTGTCGAACTCGTGGGCTGTTTTTACCTAGTGTCAAACTCATGGGCTTTATTTGCCTAGTGTCGAACTCATGAGCTGTATGACTCGGGAGCTGAATGACTCATGGACCTGTTTTCAATGTCGAACTCGTGGGCTGTATGACTCGTGGGTGTCGATCTAATGGGATGACCCAGTTACATATGCGGGTAAGGCATGGAAGTATAAACTCAGTTATTCGCGTGGTCAGCAACCGTCATTATTAACTACTCATTATAGCCATCTTGAAGAAAAAACCCTGTCTTTGCTTTGTGATAACATTTTACAATTCCAGATAATCCTTGTGGGGCTCGATTTGCAAATCTCCGAGTGAGATTTATTGGACCCTCTTTAGATAATCTGGTTTGCTTGCCAGTTGTTGTTTGAGTGGAAAATACATCGTCGCGTTAAAGAAAATGTATGATGCTTATCATGATTACCACAAACGCGGGTTGTAAGATATGAGTGACGACAGAATAATCCCAGCCTTGACCTATGTTTTTATATGTCGGAAGTAAACCTCTCTCCATGTACTGAAATAAGGAGCCGCTTTGACTGACAACATCTTTAATTAAAATTGAAATGAAGTTACCCCGAATCTCGCATCCAGTCGTTGACAAAATAATGGCATCAAGTTACCCTTTGACTGGCAATATCTTGAATTAAAATTGAATTGAAGTTACCCCGGATCTCGCAACCAGTCGTTGACAAATGTCATCTCTTACCTTTCAAAGGATATCAATGAAACTAGATGCGCTTGCGATTTTCATGGATTCTATTGAAATAATGTTGACAGTCATAAACGTTTATTTGATCACAGGATAAATCGGTTTTATATATATAATTATGAGAGCATTGACAGATTGAAAACGAGTGCTTCATACGTCGATAACAGGTAAATGAATAAGAGCCATTAGCTATTAACAAATTAATATCATGCAGAAAATTTAGATGAAGTTGACTAATTCGACATTCAACGGATAAAGTCAAATGTAGGGCCCTTTATATAATCAAACAATCTATCAATCATTGAGTACATGAAGACATGAAAGGAGAGGTCGACTTGTATATGAAAAGCTTTAAGTGTTTAACACATACAGTTTGACAAAATTAATGACAAAATTTAGGACATAAGGGTCTACTAACTCTTTTACTATAAATGACGCCGAGCGTCTGAACGGTGTTCACCTCAATAAAAATCAGTTTATAGTTTTTCCCAAAGTATGATTCAGCGCGACGCTGAACACGTCCAAATGTTCTTTTGATTTACGATGCACAACAGCGACGAATTCCTAGTCGTATGTAACATTATATCGTGGAAGCAAACATCCTCATCTGTTTGAGGACTGCTTATCTCGAAAAACCATTCTCAAAGGCAACGAATTCAATTAGCATAATTTAGTTACTCTTAGCAAAGAACTGAGTGAATGAAGTTCAATCAATGCTATTGTGTTATCAATAGAAAAATGCGAATAGACTTTCAAACAGAAGAAAATAAAAGACAATCATTAAGGGAGAAATCTAACTTAGCGAGAAGTCCCTGTCTACAAAACCATCCACACAATCCTAAACATAGATGTGAAAATAACATAATGTATCCAAACTGTAACTTCCATTCGTAGTCAAAAAATGTAGACTTTTGAATAACAGGATTTTATTCATATACAAGAGAATCTGTTAAGGATTTGATACAAAATGAAATGGAAGTTTGAGGAGCGTTTTCATTTCTACACTTGAAAGTAGGTTCCTACTAATTCAATTAGATATTGATAAAGTAAAATGAATGTCAAGACGAACATTCTGTGGAACTACGGATACCTATATACATAAAGAAATATGGACATTACACTTTGACATTAAGGCGTTACGTCAAACAGTGCATGAAGTTGTATATAACTCTTGAATCTATTCAACCCTAACTGACGTTTAACACCATTAGTTGTCGGTGTGTCAGGTAAACCTCTGGCAAATTATTCCTTTAGAGAATTCAAAGTTCAATTGTGGGTTTGTGACATCACCAACTATATGCAAGGAAGCCGTTTTCACATAGACAGGGCTCGACATTAGCGTTGACGCCACCGGGGCTTCTAAAACATGATGTCGGACACCAAATTTTCAAAGGGCTATCTTTTGGTGGCTCGATCGGGCAGATAAAATTCAAACTGAATTATTATATTTCCTTTTATTTCGGACAACTAACATTTCTTTTTCGGGCCACCATAATGTCAAATTCAAAAAGATTTTTGTGGCCCAGACGGCGGCCACTATATATAGAGAGAAAAAAAGGTTAATGTCGAATCATGATATAGGTGTGCATGAGTATCTTAGTTAATTAGTAAGATTGCCATAGAGAATTTTGCCTTCATTGTACCCCCAAAACACGCACTTATGCAAAGTTTAATTTGGCCATACATTGATGGCGTTCCACGTTATAGTAATTGCATACACGTCACAGCGTGCTAAGACGTACCTAAAAGAGGACTGCCACATGCAAAACCCTTGTGCTATTTTTACTTAGCCGGCCTTCAATAACATTAATACGTGCTCTGCACACCGACAAGTCGTTACGCAACCATATAGCAGTTACTTGGATAAATGTCCCAAGAAGCACAAGCGATGACGTGTTTTGCTCACATCAAGCATTTACTGGTAATTTAATCATGATGATGATAGATTGCATGGTTTTCGCTATGAACTCTTTTGGAAATTTGCCTTTAATTATCTAAAGAAAAGAGAAGAAGATGCTCTCAAAAGGAAGTCAAAAAAAAAAAAGCAGCACAAGAAAACGGTAAGATCGCAAGTTTTCTCCAGTTCGACGCCTGATGGTGAACATGCAGGGGCAAACACGGGAATGAACCCCAAATAAACATACGGATCGAGTGAATGCAGCAATATAGTGGAACACATTAGTGAAAGTTTGAGGAACATCGGACATGCAATCTGCTCAGTAGTCAAAGAATTGTTTTAAAGTTTAGCTGCTGACATCGCGGGATGAGAAGACTACTATACAGCTTGTGACGTCACAAACGAAAAAAGAAAATATTAAGAAAGTTCAACAAAATTTCAATGGAACTACACATTTCCTGACTTGTTACTAAGATGGCGACACAGCATTTGCTCTTGCGACTGTTGCTCCCGTCTTATTTCCCCCAATGACTTAGGGTTAGCGTTATTAAAAGTTGCCATACGGTCTTAGGCTTAGTTTGATGTGAAGATCAGGTTTAGGGTTAGGGTTATGTTTGTGGTTAGAATTTATGCTTGGCTTAACCAACGTGCAAATATCTCATGGGAATATGTCCCAAAAGCAAACGCCATGGAACCTGCTGAGATATGGTAAGGGTAATATTATCCTCTCTGCTATCTGAATTGGGTAAGTCAAATGCTCTTCCATTATGCCACACGAATGAAAACGTTACCAAAAATAAAAACCATAATTGTTCATATCGGGAAATAGCTTTCTCGGCATATTAGACTTCTGAAATACTTCTACCTGGGCAGTTATGCTACCGTCCCACCCTTTTAAATAAGCAATTCCCTGAAAAGACAATTCTTGTCTCGTTTATTTCATGACAAGAAAGTAAGTGTAAGATTTGCAAGTAATCTTCGATAAAACAATTACACAGCATCCCCACTTAAAGTAATATTTAAGGATCTTTTTAGTTTTTCTTTTTTTCGTTATATTTAATCTTACTCTATCTATTGAAGTCAAATTGAGCACGGCAGGCTGGCATTTCACATTGTGTGATGTAAAGTATGCGCATGCAGTTCATTCGCACTATGAAAATGCTACATACTATAAAAATGCTATACTTCTATCCGATTCAAGTCCCGTCTTAGCTCTATATCGTTCACTCGAAATACCATGAATCATCCAAGTATTTCAGCAAAAAAAAACTAATCAATTCATGTTCACTTTAATGTAGAATAACTTATAAATACAAACTCTAAAAACATGTATATCACCGAGCAGTACAAAGCAAAATAACATCCCATGACTAGCGAACTGGGATTTGTTGTTTCTGCGGAAATTGATTATCAGAAATACTCACCATGATACACGTATTATGATAATTTTCTGCATGATGGGGGCGAGCAGTTGTGATACTCACTGCTGATATTGCCGATGGAATGATCGAGCTGGTCCCTGGTGCATTGTGCACTAATTCTCAAAGGAACCACATCACAAAAACTCACCATCATCATGACGCCATGCTGAATAATTTGTAGGTCAGAACTAAATGTTCGAATCCGAGAGATATTGCATCGACGGGCTGTGATACGAACGTGCAAGGCGGGTGATAACGAGGCTGGCCTAGACGACCTTGACAAGCACATACGTTATAAAGTTTCAGCAACCACGATGCAACTCAAGATGTCACAATAACAAAGTTCATTTCGCTCGCGAGTGCATGTGAGAAAATAACAGTTTACTGATTGGAAGCGTTTCGAGTTTAATCATGTCTGTGAGACGGGCGGCCACAAATTTTCAGCTTATATGAACATCATTTTTATTGCTTCCTCGCATCCTTCCCAAAGCAGCTGGCAAAACTTCGCCTTAGATTCCTGCATCCAGTCGCTTAATGCAGAAACATCAACGCAATGATTTGTGAGTTTCAGTATAATGTCGCGACAGCAGAACGTAAACGAAATACAAACAAACAAACAAACAAACAAACACGAAACAACAGCAACAAAGCAAAAATACCGACCTCACACGTAGTTACCGCCCGATCCATAATTACAAACACGTAGGCCCTAATATACGTAGCCTACATACTTTTGTTTGAATATTGACATTACACTTATCGTAAAGTGAAAACAACAACAACAAGTGCACGTGTGGGTGTGTGTGTTTGAGTCAAGCTAAATTAACCGATCTATTTACGCAGAATCTATAAAACCGTACTCAATACGTACAATTAGTCATGTGCATACACACACATACACAGGAGAGTAAATGCTGTATTTTCTGGTTGTTTTAAAAGAGAAAAGAAACATGTTCGTGATTTCAGCACGTTTTCTCCAAAGCGATGGTTTACTCACTGGATTGGTGGAATCAAGACGACAGTAGCACTGATTCAGATAAAGTATCTACTGACATCCCGCAAGACATCCGCACATCAAATTTCACTGTCATAATAAAACGCATCAGGCTTTCTCTGAGCAACGGCGTAGCCAGGATTTGATCTTAGGGGGGGCGGTTAGTCTGCGAGGGAGCGAAGCGACCGAGCCCGAGCGAGCGGAGCGAGCGAGGGGGGGAGGGTGTGGGAGGGGGGTGTCCCCCCTCCCACGGTAAGAACTTTTTGCATTTTGATGTTGTAAATGGTGCAATTTGATGCATGTTTTTGCGCGTTTTATCGACGTGAAACAGTCTCACTTGTTTAAGGTAGCAGTATATTTTAGTGTAGATTATTATTGAACAATTTGCCTACAAAATGGTATAATTTTAAATACACTTCTTGTATAAATTCTTTTCACTGAATATCATGAACGCGACTGAACCCGAGCGAGCGGAGCGAGCGAGGGGGGAGGGGAGGGTGTGGGAGGGGGTGTCCCCCCTCCCACGGTAAGAACTTTTTGCATTTTGATATTGCAAATGGTGCAATTTGATGCATGTTTTTGCTAGTTTTATCGACGTGAAACAGTCCTACTTGTTTAAGGTAGCAGTATATTTTAGTGTAGATTATTATTGAACAATTTGCCTATAAAATGGTATAATTTAAACACACTTCTCAATATTAATTCTTTTCACTGAATATCATGAACGCGACTGAACCCGAGCGAGCGGAGCGAGCGAGGGGCGAGGGGAGGGTGTGGGAGGGGGGTGTCCCCCCTCCCACGGTAAGAATTTTTTGCATTTTGATGTTGTAAATGGTGCAATTTGATGCATGTTTTTGCGCGTTTTGTCGACGAGAAACAGTCCTACTTGTTTAAGGTAGCAGTATATTTTGATGTAGATTATTATTGAACAATTTGCCTATAAAATGGTACAATTTAAATACACTTCTTGTGTTAATTCTTTTCACTGAATATCATGAACGCGACTGAACCCGAGCGAGCGGAGCGAGCGAAGGGGGAGGGGAGGGTGTGGGAGGGGGGTGTCCCCCCTCCCACGGTGAGAACTTTTTGCATTTTGATGTTGCAAATGGTGCAATTTGATGCATGTTTTTGCGCGTTTTGTCGACGAGAAACAGTCCTACTTGTTTAAGGTAGCAGTATATTTTGATGTAGATTATTATTGAACAATTTGCCTATAAAATGGTACAATTTAAATACACTTCTTGTGTTAATTCTTTTCACTGAATATCATGAACGCGACTGAACCCGAGCGAGCGGAGCGAGCGAAGGGGGAGGGGAGGGTGTGGGAGGGGGGTGTCCCCCCTCCCACGGTGAGAACTTTTTGCATTTTGATGTTGCAAATGGTGCAATTTGATGCATGTTTTTGCGCGTTTTATCGACGAGAAACCGTCCCACTTGTTTAAGGTAGCAGTATATTTTGATGTAGATTATTATGGAACAATTTAAATACACTTCTTGTGTTAATTCTTTTCACTGAATATCATGAACGCGACTGAACCCGAGCGAGCGGAGCGAGCGAAGGGGGAGGGGAGGGTGTGGGAGGGGGGTGTCCCCCCTCCCACGGTGAGAACTTTTTGCATTTTGATGTTGCAAATGGTGCAATTTGATGCATGTTTTTGCTCGTTTTATCGACGTGAAACAGTCCTACTTGTTTAAGGTAGCAGTATATTTTAGTGTAGATTATTATTGAACAATTTGCCTATAAAATGGTATAATTTAAACACATTTCTCAATATTAATTCTTTTCACTGAATATCATGAACGCGACTGAACCCGAGCGAGCGGAGCGAGAGAGGGGCGAGGGGAGGATGTGGGAGGGGGGTGTCCCCCCTCCCACGGTGAGAACTTTTTGCATTTTGATGTTGCAAATGGTGCAATTTGATGCATGTTTTTGCTCGTTTTATCGACGTGAAACAGTCCTGCTTGTTTAAGGTAGCAGTATATTTTAGTGTAGATTATTATTGAACAATTTGCCTATAAAATGGTATAATTTAAACACATTTCTCAATATTAATTCTTTTCACTGAATATCATGAACGCGACTGAACCCGAGCGAGCGGAGCGAGAGAGGGGCGAGGGGAGGGTGTGGGTCTACTGTGGGAGGGGGTGTCCCCCCTCCCACGGTGAGAACTTTTTGCATTTTGATGTTGCAAATGGTGCAATTTGATGCATGTTTTTGCGTCTTTTAACGAGTGGAAACAGTCCCACTTGTTTAAGGTTGCAGTATATTTTAGTGTAGATTATTATTGAACAATTTGCCTATAAAATGGTATATCATTTAAATAATCTTCTTGTATTAATTCTTACACTGAATATCATGAACGCTGTCTGCAGTTCAGCAATCAAACAGAAAAAAACATGCACACGAGGGTGTAGATAGGGGCATATCCCCTCCCACACGAAGGTGATTTTGCGTTTTCAGACCTGAAATTCAGCGATCTGGTGCAAATTTTTGGTGCAATACTTTTTCATCGAAGTGTTAGAATCACGGAATTTAGCTCTTATTCCGAATGTGCACCATCTGTGTGTATGTATAAATACAGGGGAAGGGGGAAGGGGGATTCCCCCTCCCGCTCGCGGATCTTTTGCGTTTTTAGAATTGAAATAAAGCGTCTAAACAGTCTACTTCTATGCATGGCGGAAGGGGGGGAGGGCGGGCGATCAGGGAGAAGGCTTGGGCGAGTGTTATCTCCACCCTTCCCTTCCGATGGAGCTTTTGCCTGAAATTGAGATATCTCGTATACGCATATTTTGATGGAATCAACATTTGGGAAATCACCAAAAAAAAAAAAAAAAAAAAAAAAAAAACTGATGGGGGGGGGGGGGGCTGAGGGAGGAAAGGGTAGATTAAAAGGGGAAATTCCCCTTATACATGAGGGAACCTTGAGTTTTCGGAATATAAGTGATAAGTCTTGTGCACTCAGAATTATTCATATTTTTTTTTGTGTGTGCGTAAATCTAAAAAGTGTACTAAGCTAGGGAAAGAGGCACAGAGGGGGAGGGTTTGGGAGGGGGATACCCCCTCCCAAGCACGAGAGATTTTGCATATTTTGAATTGAAATTCAACGATCTGGTGCACACTTTGAGTGAAATATTCAAAAAAATATCTTATTTGATGAAAGGTTGCAAAGGAGACCCGCTTCATGTGCATGCATACAGTATACACGCATTTTTTTTTCCGCCTCCCAAATCCCCGGTCCAAAACTTAGGGGGGGCGACCGCCCCCATCGCCCCCCCCTGGCTACGCCAGTGTCTCTGAGGTACTTCCTTCCAAATAAAATCTGAGCCACCGAATTCTTAAAGTATCTCATTAATACAACGGCAGTCATCTGAAGATGAGAAAGCTCATCAATGTAATTATGAATCTTCAGGGCGTAATCTCCTGAATATGCATGGAAATTACTGTGCTTAGAGACAAGAGTGTGTATAATTATTATAAATGTGTCCGTTTATGCGTGTGTGCGTGTGTGTGTCTGCCTGTTTATCTGTTTCTCTCACTATGACTGGACTTGATCTAGTCACATTTGAGGCACATGTTTCATATATATATTTATATAATATGTATACAATAATGTGTGTGTGCATGCATACATGCATGTATGCATGTTGGTATGTATATAAACACACACACAAACACACACACACACACACAGACACACAAACACGCACGCACACATACACAGACACACACACAATGATTCACTACTTGAGACCACCCCCAGCACACTTATCTTATTAATGAAAAATAATTAGTTAAGGGACGTGATATAAACATGGCAGGTGTTACAATTCAGAATCTGTTTAAAGGGGATGGTTAGTAACTGATCAGTGGGAATCAGTGGGGATGCTGGGTGATGATTGTTTCAATCCTCGTGGGATTCATTTAAGAGTGCATTATACATCTATTGTTGTGTGAAAAGTATTTGCTTCGGAATGGTCTCATATTCAAGTAATGTGCAGTTTAATGCCCCGTCACTGTACAGGCATGCTAACCTGGAAACATTAAACTGCACATTACTTGAATATGAGACCATTCTGAAGCAAATAATTGTCACACAACAATAGATATACAACATACTCTCAAATGAATCCCACAAGGATTGAAACAATCATCCCCCACCATTCCCACTGATTCCCACTGATCAGTTACTAGCCATCCCCTTTAAAGTGAAAAAAAAAAACCATCTGCGACATTTTAAACATATTTTGATACCCAACTTTGCCATTTCATTTCAAAACCATACGACGCAAGACATAAAGTGGTACGGCCGAAAAAAAAAAAATGACTACGAAAATCGCCTCATTATGGAATATTCATCTGAAAATGAAGTGACTGAAATAGAGCATTTTAACAGGAAGAGACTATAATGTCGCCTCTTTAATTGGATATGTGTTTTCCGACAATACATAGCTCACAGTGTCTGTAGTGTGAAGTATCTAAAATCAAGAAAATTCAAAAGTGATTATTTGCAGTTGCACAGGAGGAGTAGAAATTCATTACTAGAGACTTTGACGATCAACTGAAAGAATGTAAAGCATGAATTTTTGACTTGCCAGGAATGCAATATGGGTAAACTATATAAACATAAACATAAACACAACACACACACACACACACACACACACACACACACACACACACACACACACACGCACACACACACACACACATGTATATATATATATATATATATATATATATATATATATATATATATATATATTACTTATTTATAAACAACATCCTAACGTGAGGGCATGCCATCTGTTCCCGTGAAGGATATAGTCCATGTTGCTTAATTCAACCATGCTCATCTAATGTCCTTTTGGAAATGAGGAAACTTTAAAAAAAAAAAACAACAACAACACGTTTTTGTAGACTGATATTAGTAAGTCACTTCAAAGCTGCAATCTGCGCAAGGCATCCTGACAGGTGAGCTGATGTCTTTATGCTAAACCTTTTGGAAATGCCCGAGATTATGTCAGCCATGGTCAAGACCGCCCACATCAAGCGTGGAAAGCCTCCTTCGACGTACATTAGTCCTATCCTCTTTTCAAAACTGGAGTCATCCCCCACTGACTAGCTTTTAGTGAGTAAGACGCTCGTAACGAAAGCTCATCGCACATTTCTATATCACTTTCAATTTCGGCACTCCTTCGTCACCGGTCGAGTTCCTGAAAGTTTAAACACATTCTTTCTGATGGTTTAGTAAAGCAGGGCAAAAGTCTTAAATTTCATTGACAGCGATATAGGACTAGGGGAACGACTTCTGCTGGTCAGAGAAAGACCTTTCTAGTAAACGTCAGCACTAGACTTGCATGCTTGTCCACGATGTTTTCTCTGATCTGTCGTTAACTCTTTCACACAAATGTCAAACCGCATGTACGTGATACCACAAATGCGTTTTGATGTGGTGGGCCCTGAGGGTTAAAAATATAGACATAAGGTAAACAATAAAAAAAAAATAACATTTGAGATTATTATGTCTTGTATGTAGAGTATTGTTCACATCTAAAAGAATACCTCAAACACTATTTAAACTATTGATAACATTTTGCTTATGTAATATCTCGCAGCTGTAGCAATAGTAACATTCTTCAAAACTTCAAATTGTTTTACAACTGCACTTTAAAATATCGATTTATGAGTAGGTGGAATCATGGATTTACAGAGATAGGGCAAAGAACGATTAATAATCACCACGTACATGGCATACTGTGTCTCCGTTTAAACTGAAATCTAATAATATTGTGATGGCAGCACGACCTCCTACAGCTGTTTTTCTCAATGACTGGGGATGCTTCTTGAATCATAGAAACACGAATCATTTAAAAAAGGAAGGGGATTTGAAAGTATAAATCGCCGCCATGAGTTCAAAGTGCGAATTCATTCATTTCATTCATTCATTTATTTTTCCATTTCCAACAGAAACATATGAATATTTTTTTACAGAAATTGAATACATAAATGCCATCATAATACAAAATAAAGGATAAGTTTACAAAATATTGTAAGTATACGGAAATGCTCGAAATGGGGAGGAATGCTAAAAAGTAGTGCTTGTAGGGTGCATTCCCCCCACACGTAATACAACAAATTATATGATTGATTGACTGATATTCATAAAAAGTGGGGAAAAAAAAACAAAAGAAAATAAGACATGGTGACGTATAACTAACCTAACTAACCCGAAACAAACACCTTGAACAATATACTAAGTCGCTGACATGCCGGAAGAGAGAGGGAGAGTGTGCGCGCGCGCGTGTGTGTGTGTGTGTGTGTGTGTGTGTGTGTGTGTGTGTGTGAATTATGTTTCGTGTGCGTGTGTGTGTGTGTGTGTTTGTGTGTGCGTGTGTGTGTGTGTTCGAATTATGTTTCCGGAAGCGGAAGTCCCGATGAAGAGGCAATATAACTTTTTATAGTCACCATGGCTGACGATCACATAGCAAGAATGTCACTTCGGTACCCTCTCTCTATTCTGTCATTTCTTCCCGTGATTTTTTTTTTTCATTGTAGAGGAAGTAGAATTACTATCGTTTTATTTAGATAATCTGCATCAGTTGTGCGTATTCAGAGCATACTCTGATACATTCATGCATTTCCAAATATTCAAAAAGATGGAAGTGATGGTGATATTCTATTCCAAAAGGAACAATCGAAGCTGAAATCAATTGGTTGTCATTGATTTTCTTGTATCCATGTCTGTAACGAAAATGTACGGCCTTGTATTATAATTGCATTGTCGGCTTCCAAAGATGTAAAAAGTTACAGCAGCTAGCGAACTTCTCTATGAGATTAAAATAAATCCTTGAGATCGATCTGCATTTCAGCCATAAAAGGGAAAAGAGAAATGATGTAACACGCTAGGATGAAATTGGAGAGAAACAGAGAGGAACAGACAGTATAGGACCTACCGCTTATCCCCCCCCCCAAAAAAAAAAAAAAAAGAAAGAAGAAGAAGATACAAGGGGACCATCCGCAATCATTACTTTAAAAATAGTGAGTCAATCCAAATACAATTTCAGGGTATGAAACCATTACTCATTGCCCACATCTTACAGAAAACCACATCCGATTTGCTGCAGCGGTCAAAGAGAAATGAGGATCTTTGTAGAGCATAATCAGGGATGTTCCCTCCGTTCTGTCCAGTGCGTTTACACATTAACATGCAGTTCCAAGAGCATCCAAGTGCTAAACGTGGAAGAAAAAGACCCATTACATGCCTTACAACGATCCACATTTCTCTGTGACCACTTAACCTAATTGAATGGGGTTTTCTGCAAAATATAAGTAAGATATCATACTTTTATACCCTGAAATATGCCTCAGAGAGTTAATCATATTGAAAGTTATCAATGCGGAAATCCGATTGTAGTTCTTTGGGGGGGGGGGGACATACTGTATTGTCATAATGATGGAGATGTCGCGGTCTTGTGGATTGTCCACTCAGTCAGAGTCCAGAGTTCGAGCCCCATCAGAGAAATTTTATATACAGTCAAACCTGCCTAAGCGGCCACCTGTCCATAGTGGCCACCTGTTTATAGCGGTCACTGAAAAATCCCCCCGAGTAAAGAAAGCCATATTAAAGACCCTGTGTATAGTGGCCACCTGTCAAACGTGGCCAGAGACCACAACTTTTGCTTCCCGCGGTAGATTTTAACCTGTCTATAGCGGCCACAGACCCACATGGAGCCGTAACCGAGCAGGTAATTCAGCGTGTTTTTCCTGCTTTGTCACCCTGCCAGTCATTCATCACTCATTCAGTCATAATAATGCATTAGTGTAAAGCTTTCTTCACGACTGGACACATGCTACTGTGCAACAACTTGATGAACACCAGCATTGTTCAATGCAATAAACACAGTATGCATACGCATACGCATACATGTATAGTATGTAAGTACTTATAGATGTGTACAGCGATGATACATGTATTATGTAGGCCATGCACACAAAAGTCGGATAACCTGTCTATAGCGGACACCTGTCTATAACGGCCATTTTTTCCGTCTCTCTTGGGTGGGCCGCTATAAACAGGTTTGACTGTACTAAATAATTATGTTCTGAGGACAATCTTTTATCTACAGCCCTGCCATCACATAGTTTTCTCTTGAACAAGGCACACTATCTATAATGCTTTTCATTATCGTTATCCAAGGGGTGTTTCATCAATTTAGTCAGCGCTGACAAATTGTCAGTCTCTGACAATATCAGCAAAATCCTTGGTTTTGATTGGCTGAGATGCTCTGGTCACTGACTGTTACTATGGTAATTGTCAGAGACTGACAACTTGTCAGCGCTGACTACCTTGATGAAACACCCCCCAGGTATATCATCAATTTATACAAATGTGCATGGGTAGATGGTACGAAGTTAAATGTTATTGTTGGTGGGTATGTGAATGTATAAATTGACAAAAAGAATGATTGTGTATTTGTAATTACTGCTCTCGAGGTCAGAGGTGATTGACATTATCACCTTGTCAAAGTCACTGATGTGGTGTAATACGTTCGCAAAACTTTTCACACTTCAAGTTCCCAGAGCTTTCATGCCTTTTGATCATTTTTCTCCTAAATCTTTGTTTTGTCAGTCACTTTGAACAAGGAGTGCAACTTCACTCAAGGTCATAAATACACGATCCGACCACAGACATTCTTTGACTCTTCCAACAAAACACACTGACAGATAGACAGAGACAGGCAGACAGACAGACAGACAGACAGACAGACAGACACACACACACACACACACACACACACACACTACTCCATTATGAAAGCAAAAACATACACTGAAATCAAACAGATCCGGTCCTATCACATACATTCTACACACTCAACACACAGAGACAGACTTACAAAATTTACTACACTATGTACACCTTATCTGTTTTTTCCACCTCTCTTTCTCTAATATATATATATATATATATATATATATATATATATATACATATATATATTATTGTTCTTATTGTTATTATTTATTATTGGTTTTTTTTTGTTACGTATTATTGTTATATATATATATATATATATATATATATATATATATATATATATATATATATATTAATTATATCATACCTGTATATGTACATCGTCTCCATGATGTACATGTACAGGTATTGAAAATATACACGTATGTAATCAAGTCTAATGGTAGAACCAACTTTAGTTTGCTGTCAACAGCACTATGTGTCTAATCAATCAGGCTGTGAAACATCATTGTGATTCATGCTACCAAACATGGCATACTGTTTTTATAGCAACAGTATGATAGCCAAAGTTTCACTAATAAACCTGCAACCATATCCTGTACATCTCTGGAATAAAATGTTGCAGTCCAATTAAACACCTCATTTTCAACTAAATTACTCCATAAAAAATAAACAAAACACACTGTATGCATAAGGTCTACTGTTCTCATGTACTTTTATTTGCACCTATTATCTTTTCATATACACAGTTATATAATAATATATTTTCTATATCACAAAATTTACAACATGTACACATGAAGTGAAATCTACATACAAGGAAATGTAGTTTACACTGAAATATTCATCAATGGCACCACATGCATTAAATGCAGTTCCTCCCCTTCCCCCCCCCCCCCATACATGACCATGAAAGAAGAGGATTAGGGTTATGATGATGATATCGAGATTTAAGAAAGATATACAGTAAATGACCCATGACATGACTTAAGAAGAAGCAGAAGCTGCTTCTGAGATAGGAGAAGCCCACAAGGACGGTGGCAATGCTGAGATCCAAATTGCTTTCTGCACCCATAGAGCTCTGCTCGCTTAAGACAAAAAGAAGCCACAGCAATGCTGATGTCACTGGACATGTGCACCTGGCTCAAATGGCAAGGTGTTGCATAATAAGCACATCTTAGTTCACATACAAGGATTAAGGGAGCCAGAGGACGGACCATCATGATTAAATGCTTGAGAGGATCTTGAAATTATTTGTAATAATCTTCAGAAGAAACTTGTTCCTCTTCTAACAAATATGTACTTTGATATCACCTCCCCTCCATCTCATCAAGTTCCAAAGAACAAAGAAATAAACATACAGCAAAGCAAATATGTTGTATGACACAAATGGAATGTTACTTACATGTAAATGATGTACAGACATATCACCGGCTGAGAACCAGAAGGGGGTTACCACAATTTTGGGGAATATCGAGTTATTGGTATTGCGTTGTAGAGCTCTATCTCCTCTACATTATGGTTTTCATTTTTATTTATTTTCATTTTCAGTAAAATGTTAAAGAATGAAATCACAAGGGTGCTATTTCATCCTATATTTGGAACAATGCTTATTAATCTACTCACTTTTGATTATCAAAAAATGTATATTTTGTGAAAATCTTTTATTTAGGCTCATATCTTATAATGTGATTGCCTTTCTGGTTCTTAACTGATGATATGTATGATTGCTTGATCCTGGGTGATGAAAACTAACCCCACTACCAGAAGGAACCTTGGAAGCTTTCGCCAAAGTCTCATGGGATACCATAACCTCACAAGCAAAGAGCTGAAAGTCTGGGTAAATCTATGATTTCGCATCTTTCAATCACATTTAATGTTCAGCCTTGCATGTACACATAAATGATTTTACGAGATACAGTGGACTCTCATTAGAACGAAGTCCTTGGAACTGGCAGTTATCTTTCAGTTTATCAAAATTTTGTTTTAAAACCGAACAATAGGCCTATATGATATGATTTATACATGCAAACCATGCAAATAGACTGTATTGTATGTTGTTTATTGAATACCCATCATATGCTGAAAAGCAATGTTTACTGTGATGCTATGTAATTAATTTCATTTAGATTTTACATTCTAGAGAGAGCATACAATTGTTTGTACTTTCATAATTTGTTTAGAAACATATGTATGAAAAGTGATGGTTAGGAATTTGGTTACAATGCGTTATTGAAAAAGTTTGTTATTCCGAGGGTTTTGTTATTCTGTAGGTTTGTTATCCACGCCATTTCGTGCCACAATTCAAGTTGAGTGTGTAGCATACCATGAACCCTAACTTGCGTGATGCTACCTTTACTAAGGACCAAAATTAAGGAATTTCCAAGAACACAATCACAGACTGCAAAGCATGTGGAGTAGAGCATGATATATTTCTTTTGGGTAAATTTTAAGTTCCTGAAAGTTTATTTTGAATTTGTTTGCACTGAAAAGGGCATGAGTTCAACATTTATCCACTGTTTAGCTGTTCATTATCAACCACAACTGACACAGCAAGCCTTCGTTTCAGATTCAACTCTTTACAATTTCAATTTGTTTTGTTTTGCCTTTCATGTTTTCATGTTGTTGTTGTTGTTTTTTTTTCGTTTGTTTGTTTGTTTGTTTGTTTGTTTGTGTGTGTGTGTGTGTTTTTTTTTTTTTTTTTTGGGGGGGGGGAGGAGGGAGAAGGATGGAGTATAAGTCAAAATCTGAGCCCATCGTGGCTAAGTACAGTAATACACTTCAATACTATCCGTACGTAATGTAACATAGCTTCCATATTCTGGATAATATCAGACCCCGCTATTTCCATCCTATAAAAAACAACAAAAAAAAAACATACTCATTGGTGTAGTTCCTTAAATCTATGTGTGTGGGACTAAGTACTTCTGTCTCCTTTCACCTACAAAGGAGGATAATGTGGAATACAAATGGTTGATTATGTCTCTTGTATGTGTGTAGGGCAGCACTGCAGCAGGTGTCTTGGGTGAAACCTTCCGAGTTTTATTCTCCCAGAACAGTAAAGTCTTGACCGGGAGCTGACTACCCATAGAGTCACTGTGATGGCTACTATTAGACAACTAAAGTTGGCAATGCCAGGAATGGAAATGATGATGCAAAATATTGCACTTTGCAGACACTTGCGCATGAAAATATGAATCTAACAAATATGGAAAGAATAAGAAACCTACCACAAACCAATGGATTGCAAACAACTAATGTGATGTACTGTGCATGAAATGGGACTGAAAATACAAGAAGCTCATCTGTCTCATGAGCTATGAGGCAATAAATATTTTGTACATTTGTACATGCTACATCAGTACTACAGTAGAAAGTTGCCACTGCATTCACCAGGTTATGCAAGTATACTGAAAAAGTGGAAAATTTTCTTGGGAATAACTCTTTGTGATCAGCCTGGTTAGACAAATTTTGCTTGTTTTTAATTCAGCGGAATCATAAATGAAGTAGCATAACATCATATCAAGCAAAAAAAACAAACAATGTGCATGTTTTTATTCCACCCTCCACCCTAGTTTTACGTCATGCGAGATTCATAAAAATTTTGCACTTAAATTACAATGGTATGTGTGTTTTACTGATCAGACCTCTGCCATGTCCTCACTACATGTCATTAACATAAGACATTTATTAACACATGATTGCGAAATGCTGTTTTCCATTAACAACATAGCACTACTAACTTGTAATCATTACCATATCTCCTTCAAAATCAAATTAATGTACAAAATATATTTTCTTATATATTTCCTTATTTGGAAATATCTGTTTTAAATAGAGTTAAAGAACAGTTTATTTCAATTACTGACTTTTTGTGGAGACATCCTCTAAGAGTACTAGTACACCAAGGCATATCTTTGTAAAACACATAACATGGAATGCATTATTCAAAAGTCATATGTGTATACAATATATATATATATATATATATATATATATATATAATGCAAATTTGTATCATATTCATACACATATAGAAATAATTATAAAGGTACTTTGAATATTTGGTGGTGATGGTCACTGTCCATAACGAAAAGAAGTCCACACTACACAAAGTTGTAGCATTCATGAAGGCAGTATGTGTCCATGCCATGCCTTTTCGAAGTCTTCTGATTGGCAAACCATGCATTATGTAACAGAAGATCACATGATATAATTTCTCAACCCTATACAAGATGCTGTTTCCATGGCAATACATTTCTTGACACACACAAAAAGGTATCTTGCACAACTGCACATTATGCCACCTAAATGTGCTGAATATCAAAAGAATCACTTTAAAACTGACACCCCTTTCACACCAGACGCTGAAAAGTGGATGACGTCCAGAGGTCGTTCACTGTTCACCCTATAAAAGCTAACAATGTTGCAGTGGTAACGTGCGATGAGCACACTCCAAACGAGCCTCCGGTATGAAACCATGCTCTGAACGTTCTGAACTTCTCTGAATAATGAACTCACGACGTGAAGGTGTTTCAAGTGACGACCAGTTATCTGAGAAGTATGGATATGGTGCTGACATACAAAAGCTGGCATCCAACCTCCTCTCAAAAGAAAACACAGACTCCTTTGAGTGCCCCAGTGAGTACATCGTATGTTTGTTGGACTTGGTGGGCAGCTTAAGTAATACCCCAATCGGACCTGCTCTCCAAGATGACACGTTCAAAAAGTTTCATGAATTTCGAATGTCCAAAGAGAATAAGAAACATCGGGATTCATTTTTCGCCATGAATGATTTCCATCCCGTATCAATAGCTGACAACATTTTGTACCAGCATGTGCTTGAGAAACTGCTGGACTTGGTAGTTATACGGGCAGGAGGACACCAGAGACCCAAACAAATAACCCAGGAAGGTGGACCTGAAGACAATGACCATGATGCCCAGGTGCTACGTTATATTGTTGGTTTTGTTCCGTATGCCCTCCTGAAGCGTTACAAACGTTCTAAACAATCTTTAGCCAAGGAGTATGCTGCAATCTTGCAGTCTTGGAAGGCGGCTGAAGATGGCAAAACCATTGCTCCGTCATTTCTATCGTATACTGTCGCATGGATTAAGATGGAAAATAGAGGAAGCCTATTTTGTGTCACTGATCACGTTGTCAGACATTTTTGGGCAATGGAAAAAGCATCAAAGGGATGCCTTTCAAAGGAGTAATTTGAATGTAATGAAAAATGTTAATGTTAGGGACATCTTAACAGAGAAGTATGCTAAGGATATATTTGTTTTAAAATTGTGGAATACATTGATGTCATCCTGCTCCCACAAGATGAACATGCAACCACTGTTTCTGACTATCATCAATTACTGGACAAAATAAGAATCCATGCTTTTGTGAATGCTTCTAATTTAGTGCAGAAGACGAAAAAAAGACATCTTTGAAAAGGGAGAAGCGCCTTCGCAAAGAACTTGTTCAGAAATGAAATTAATAAATTCTATAATTTGTTCAGGTACATAAGTAGATTTCTGGAAAGCTGTGCACTAGTTTTTAGCCAAAATTGCTAGGTTTCTTGGTATAATATATAAACAATTTACGCGTAAGTCCGTGTAATTAAAAGATTTATCTATACTGTGGTTCCTATCTCCTACCATCGATTAAGGTGAATGGCATATGTTAAGACATTAAGACAATTTTGCTGTAGGTCCATGGGTTACCCGACCGCCCAGCCACCCGATCTCAAAGTGATTCCTACATACCCCCTTACACACTATGTGTAGGCAGAAATAATACATATGAAAACAAAGGCTTTCAAGTCTAAGAATAAGGTACAAGTGTAGTTCAGACAAAGATATATGGCAAGCAAGTCACACTGCAAGAGCAAAGGAATCTATTCCAGAGACTTCTGATAATGCCAAATGTCGGGAAGTTACGTATAGGAAACAGGCTTAGCTTCAACATGGGTCCACTTCCACTGTCACTAGCACACCAAGATGGATCAATGAACAAAACAACGAAATCATCATTGCCTTACTATTCAGAATCAAAAGTTCAGCCTCAACAGTCATAGAAATTCCATCACGAAACACATAGATAATAGATGTCGTGGCCATGATACAAGAACTTCCACGGGCAAATTTACCAGCGACATCTGGCTAATATTCTGATAATGTCTTGAAGTAACCTACACATCTTGCAAAGAGCATATTAAAGAAGTGAAGGTATCCACTTTGTGGTAGACACTCACAAGAATGTGAGAATCAAAGATGCCGAGAGAGGACACAGTGGCTCGAGTGGAAGTCTAATGACAAAAATCTATGGTGAAGACCAACAGGGGCCTCAGCAGTGGAAGAAGTGTCTTGCCTGCCATGAGAACAGGTCAGAACTAGTGAGATTCTTCTTTGGAACTTGGAAGAGAAGATAAAACACCTTCCACAAAGAGGTTCACATTTTTGTGACTCAAGACGGAGAACATCAAGAACAGGAAAATGACACTGGAAAACCGTTTTTTTGTTTGCGCTGAATCTGCTGCGATTAATTTGACCGTCTTCATTGAAAGTGATTGACAGGTAGCTATGGACAGCCACTGCCAACGTCCAGTATAAATCAAGCCAGGTTTCCCCTCGACATAGAGAGATCAGAGGAGAGATTAGTTAGAGAGTCAGTCAGATTCAGGCAGATCATAGGGCAGAGCAGATAAGGGCAGATCTTTGTAAGAGATCTTTGTTAGTGGAGATCAAGCCAGACAGTTATGCACTGGAGAAAATGTATTCACCTTTGTTAGAGAGTTACAATGTTACTGGAAGCTATACCGTATGTCATTTGGAGCCAGCACTTGCCTTGTCGCCTTAAAGGTCCCAAGAAATACCATTGAAATTGACTTTTATATGGAAAAGTATCGTCCTACGAGCCCAATTTCACAAAAAGTGCCAAAAAAAATGATTTCAATTGGAGTTATTACCGATTAACTCATTAGAATTTACCTTGTCTCAGCTCCAATTGCCCCGCCCTCCAAAAACTCTCGCAAACAAGGTTATAACATCACGTGACCCTCTGACATCAGTTTGAGAATGTCGCTCGGCTCTTGTGCCTCAATCGTGATCACGCAACCAGCATTGCATTGGATTTGTATTGTATGTTGCGTATGTGTGGTGACCTTTGTTTGGCCGAGGATTTGTTCAATTGTTATTTCTGCAGAGAGCAGAGAAAAGAGAAAATGCCTACGCGATGTATTGTAGCAGGATGTTCAAATACGTACATAGATGGGGTTAGCCTTCAATCTTTTCCAAAGGACCCTAACCTGCGGAAAATTTGGAAAGCAAAGGTCAAGCTCACGAGGGCTTGGTGGAAGGGTCCTTTGGACGCCAGTGTAATATGTAGTGAACATTTTAATGTGTCGGACTTCGAAGATCTTGGATTATGGGCCCAGTTTGGCCTCAAAAGACAGAAACGGCTAAAACCAAACGTCATTCCAACAATCAAGGCCGCCAGCATGGGCAGCAAGGATGTAGTTCATCGACCAGCCACTGAAAAATGACAGAAAATGAGGGTAAGAATTATTGTGAATATAGTTTGCTTTACGCTGATGGAAATATTGCTACGCTGATGTAATGTGCACTTTATCCAAATGTGTGACAATGATACGCACACATGTTGCATTATGTGATGAGTGCATTACGCAGCTTTGCAGCTAGCTTGGTTTACAGCGACCAGCCAGCCCGATAACTGTGTGTACAAGGAGTGCCCTGGGGTTAGGTTTCAACACGGTTGTGTTGTTGTGATGGTTCGTAATACTGATTTGGGTATACTGATAAACCGGCTGTTAGTGCCAAATTCCACTCCTTCGCGGCTTTAGACCTTTTGATACGTAGCTTAAAAGGCATATACAGTGTAAAGCTTTACCATGTTGTACGGTGCACGGTGGTGATCCCCGCCGCCTTGTTGTGAATGCTGCTGCAGCGCAGCGCAGTGTGTTGCTTCCCCACTACCACTGAGCTGCATGCTCGGGCTCAATGCAGCTCTGTAGTTGCTCTCTGAATCATTATGAACCGGAATTATTTGAGTCTTGGTGCAGTCTTTCATGTTTCCACATCCCACTATCAGTCCATGAGGCCCGCTACCAACAACAACTATCACAGGAATGTCTGAGGAGCATGTCTTCTTACAATTCTCTGTCCTAATACATCACTTTCACGAGCTCTTAACAAATTACACCATGACAACTATGTTCCAGAAAGAGATCCTGTGCCAGTATTTCCATCAGAAGCCATTCTTATTCATTCACTTTTGTCATAGAATAATGGTATTTATATACAAGGTAGTGACAAACCAACAGACAAAAAATATTTAGGAACATTTTGTTACTGCAATTTCAGGAGGTCGTACTAAATTACAGCAAGGATGATGTACAGAGTAAGGAGCTATTAGGAAGCTGCATTGCAGTAAGACATGGACAATATTGCTGCATACTCGACACCATACAATATTGTCGTGCATCCACCACGACACCACCTGGCGGGAGTAACTATGACTCTCTTAAGTTTATGATTTGCGAGTGCGTCCCTTGCTCGTTTCCAATTCTCTTTGTTGACGCACTCTATGTTCGTTACCTGAGCTTTTGAGTCATAGTTACTAAGGGAGAGCCTCCTCGTGGCCCCGCCGGGCAACGTCTAACTTGCGTAGACGGCAGATCTCCCTTAACCAATTCATTTGGTGTTTGTGTGCCCTTTCCAAATTCTTTCTGTTTTGTTATTGTAGTCCAAAATTAGGACTACAATTAGGGGCACACACTTTTCTTTTCTCTTTCTTTATTTCCGTTGTTTCGTTGCTTAACCGTTTCGTTTTTTCTAACCACAGTATGAGCGGCACCGGCTTCGAGAACGGTGCTGACGTCGACCAGGACAACTCCATTTGTCCAATTTGTTGTCGTAAATTCAAATCCTTCGCAGGTCGACGTCAGCACGAGCGGAAGTCCCACCCAGACGAATACCATTCGAGCGTGGCCGACGCCATCAGGGCACGCCCGAAGATGAGGTGGGATGAGGAGGAGCTGAGACTGGCCGCGAGTGCAGAGATCTCCGCACCCGCTTCTGTGCATAACATCAACCAGACTATTTCTAAAATATTGCCGCACTGAACCATAGAGGCCATTAAAGGCATGCGGCGTAAAAACGCCAGGTACTCAGCCCTCCTCAGGGAAATGAGATGTCAAGAGGGTTCGGATGTGGGAGCACGACACCATACAATATTGCTGCATACAATATTACTGCAGGTGGTGGAGGTGTCGTGGCTGAGTGGATAAGAGCGCTCGTCTGTGAACGACATGAGCGTGGTATGGTTCGTGGGTTCGAGCCCATGCCAAGCCCGACACGTTTGCCCTTCAGCAAGGCACTTTATCCACATTGCTGCTCTCCACCCAGGAGTATAAATGGGTACCCGGTAGGATGAGAAAGCTTATGTTGGTTGATCAGCATGTGCGCGCCTGTAAAATGGCTGCGACTGGCTGGAATGCTCCCCAGGGAGTGGAGAATGAGCACTGTTAGTGCTGGTTGGATATAATGTATCCAGTGACCGGGGTAATAATAGTCTGTAAAGCGCATTGAAACCCTGAAGTGTGTGTGAAATGCGCTATATAAAAAACCAGCTATTATTATTATTATTACTCTGTGTTGCTCAAAATAACTTTGTTACAGATTTGGCTGCAGAGGAAGATAATGTTCTGCATGTGATGAAAGAGTTTTTCATTACAGTTTGAGAGGATCACAAATGGCAAACTAAAACATCATCACATACAAACCCTCTCAAATTCTGTGTCAGCTTTACCGATAAAGTCACGATTCAAAAACTGGCAACAAATTTGAAAAGTTCAAGGCTGTACATTGTGGATGATTTACCTAGAAGACTAGGAGAGTCAAGAAGTTCTCAAGTGCCTGTACTAAAGCAACATGGCATGCATGTAAACTTGCATTCTTTTCAAGAAGAGAGCCTAGTAAAGTCTATGTAGATCATAACTCTTTGGATCACTAAGTCCAAACAACAGGTATTATGTTGTTAATAAACTGGAATCCATGCCAGACAATCTAGCAAGATATAACAGATAGGAACGACAGTTCTTGCAGGACAAACACAAGGGGTAATGGTCAGCCAGAACTCAACAGCAACGGTGGAATCACCAGCTGACCATAGCAGCCTGACCACAGCAGCAATGGTGGAAATGCTGAACGACAGCATGCAAACATACCAGCAAGAAAAGGCTATAGGGAGTTAATTCATTGGGGAGAACGGGGACATGATAGACCATAGATTGGTTTTGATCTCATCATCACCAAGAAAAAAAACACAAACCACAAAGATAAGCCTTGATGTACAAGCAGCTTGGATGCCTTGACTAGCAACGCATAAACTGTTACAGCTCTCAAGCTACATTTACACCTTCTGTGTGTTCTGAAATCACACAATTTATGATGTTAATAACTGCCTGTTGTCATGGCAACATACAAACAGTTCTGATGTCGTACTCTTGTAAAGATGCCCTACTTTTCTCATCCAACCACGCTACTGGCTGATCAACACTTTGTGTATTCCCTGAATTTCTAAAAGCCAAAAGGTTACTGCCCTGTTGCTAATGCAATCCTTAAAGAAAACTGTGACACTTGTCACTCAGTAGGAGTGTCAAGGAGGGTAATAATCTCATTTTATCACTCCCATGCTCACTATGCTTGGTGGATTCCAGTGGCAACTACTCTTTTTTTTTTCCACTCAGGACTACGACTGACTCTTCCTTTAATACCTATTTCAGGCATGCAGTATTAAGTGAGAGTTTAAGCACAAGTTCAAAGATCAAGTGGACACAAAACATACACAGGAGGTCATTTTAACAACAGATGGCAGTCTTGACCTCTAAACCTTGTCTGCATGTGTACTTTTCTCTCTAACACAAGACCAAGAAGACACATATGACTGGACAGAAAACTAGTAACTCCTGGGGCGCTGCATGGTAATCAACATCTTGTCTACTACACCTGCCAGACATCACTACCAGCCACCTTAAAGTAACGTCCCGCTATTAGGAGAGAGGGTTCATTGCACCTTTCAGCAGCACATCGCAGCCGTCATCATTTCCTGGCCAGGAAGTAGATGATGAGGATGATGATCGTCAGGATGATGAGGCCAAGGATGAGCATTATTACACGGTTTTGAAGGATCCTGCAAGCAGAAACAAGGATGAATGGACATTTCATAAGCATATGAAATTCTACGCCAGCATACAAGAGAAGACATACATATCAGTACCAAAAATTATAACAATTTCCATGCCAACTAAAACATATATCTTAAAGGCTGTCATAGAAGTTCATCTTATATGGGAGAGGGGCAGGGCATCACTGAACTAGGTATGTCTTAAAACAGGACAAAGAAGCAGCTATGCTTAAACAGCAAAACCAATAGTTAAAAACAAATACTAACCCTGTTGAGAGAAACATTAAATAGTTATTGACAATAAATTAGTAGATATGCGATACACTGCCTGTTTAGCTGGACTGTCACTTCTTTCTTCTATAAACAGTTTGTGACATATGACTTCAAAAAGGAAATTTTCCTCACCCCTCTCCACAAAAAAAGAAGAAAAACAAACACATAAAACGGCAGTTCAGTGATATATTTCTTTGTGTTTGGGGTATTCTTTTCCTCCACTTTTAAACATTTTGTATCATTAATTATTCAGTACAGTTGAGGAAAGATGGATCAAAATCAGATGGCAGTCTATTGATGTCATTTGTTTGGCAAACTCAATATATCTTAATTTCCCCTTATCCATAAAATGAATGTTTGGCACATTGCCTTTGCACACAATATGGACTAAATACCATATTATTGATTAATGAAGCTTTGACTGTTAGGGATATTAATAGGAAATCTACTGGTATATTTCATTCTTGTACATGAATGTCATGTTATCACTACTTTGCCAAAATAGGGGGAAAAAGAACATCATCACTTTAACAAATCCAGCAGAAGATAACTCAAAATACAGCATAAGTGGGCAATGGGGTAGAAGCAAGACAGGCAAATAAAAATAAACCATGAAAAGACTCAAGAGCTGGGTGGAGAAATTAAAGCGATGACACAGATCATACCTACGCATCATTGCACTGAGGACGCGGGAGCTTTGGCCAACAGTAGCATCCATGTCACGTAACTGAAAGAAAATTTCAAAGGAGACTTCAGCCACCTACTTGTGAACCTCTTGCTACACATTCACCAGACAAAACTTTGCTATGCAACCCAAGGTGTGTGTATCTACTGGACACCTCCTAACACCACCTCGTATTACCTCGTATCAACACAATCATCTGTCACCTGCATCACCCTTGTATCTTACTACTACCAAAACTGTTTCTAGTGAGAGATAAAATACGCTGCGCTGCGAGGTGATGCAATGGACCTTGCAAAATGTGGTAAACTAGGAAGTCACATATTATAAGGTAACAGATCAGATAGCATGCGCACTCCCTTACCATCAACTTAATAATACAAAGAAACTCCCAATAAGAATTCAAGATTTCCATCACACAGCGAATTTCATTGCCCCCTCCTGCTTCTACTGAAAAATCGGCCCTTGCATCACTATGCATCTACCACCTAAAAAGGTGGACCACAGATCACCTCTGATTACCTTGCATCATCCACATCACCGCGCATCACCTTGCATCGCCTCACATTTTTTATTGTTCAGTAGAAACATGCCCAAGGATAGTGTTGGTAACAAGAGGATATTAGCACTTTGTCTAATCTGGTGATATTTTAAATGATTAACCACCCCCCCCCCCCCCAACCGCGAGTCCCAGAAACCATAATGCTGTTGTTTGATGCTGTACATTCTTTATTTTAACTGTTACTAATCATTCCTTAAGTGCTTTGTAAGGGAGCGCTAAATATTCTCTATCATAGGAGCCTCTCATTGCATAGGGACAATTGTTTGTTTGGTAGCAGAATTTTCAAAAGCCTCTTCATCACAGCATTTAGAACTAATCCTCAAATTGGCAATATGTTCTAGAAGATTAGTTTCCTGTTTCTTTCTCATTTTTTTTAAATTTCTGATTGCGTGCAGATTGAATCAATGTAACTCATTTCATCTAGTTCTATTCTAATATAGGATATGTAGCAAACTTCAGAGTTGCCAAGTCAGACAAGGTAATCATTATTACACTAAAATTACCACAGAATTTGAGATGGATTATACAGCAGTACCAATTCCCATTCAGTATGGTTAGCAGTGCACAGCCAGAAGTATATCAACTTACATGAAATTAAAAAAAAAAAAGAAGATAAACAGATATTATCTGTGCTGTTTTTCCTATGAAAAAAAATAGAATAAACAAATATGTATGTTAGCTAGCAAAGACCCAACTCATCTGGTACTGATCAACCCCAAACCAATTTTAAATTCAGCCAATATCATCTAAATATCACTTTCCTGGTTTATAAGCCAAGTATGGTATGCATCACAGTCACTACCACTTTTTTCATATGTGACCCTGCACCTCAAAACAAACAAAAAGTCGCCAGACATGAATTTTTAGTTAAGACCATATTCTGAAAGAGCAGACTTTAAGCTTTAAAATGATGTATAACTCAAATCAAATGGACTCTCCTAACCTATCTAAATATTGGAAAGAAAGCACAAACTCAGGAAAAGTGTGAACTGAGAAAAGAGGCTCTGAAGTACAGTGTCCATTCAAGCGCTTAAAGGGGAAGGCTAGTAACTGATCAGTGGGAATCAGTGGAAATGCTGGGAGGTGATTGTGGCAATCCTTATGGGATTCATTCAAGAGTTCATTGTATATCTATTGTTGTGTGAAAATGATTTGCTTCAGAACGGTCTCATATTCAAGTAATGTGCAGATTAATGCTCCGTCACTGACCAGGGACGCTAACCTGGAAGCATTAAACTGCACATTACTCCTTCAACAGAACCTCAGAGTCTAGATAATTTAATCTTACCCTATTCCTTGACCGCTCAATCTTCTCCCTGTCTTTGTGGAGATTGTCAAGAATGTCTTGCCCTAGTTGCTCTGTGAATGACAAACAAAGGATGGTATTCAACATGAAAACTGACAAATTACCTTTATTCTTAATGAAAATCATCACTATTATCATCATCATCTCAATTATCATTACCTTTGGTCATAATTAGACCTACAGAATCATCCTTTTCCTCATTACACATGGCAGCTCCTTTTATGCATTGCTACACATGGTTTTTATCAAAATCAAACTGCTAACATGGATGAATATTTCTATGCACATATTGTATTTCTGTATCATATAATGAACCTCTCTGCATGTAATAAATTTCCTTATATTATAAGCTCAATGAATTAATCTAAAGAACCATGTTCAAATGAAAGTACTACAAGCAAGTATGCAAACAACTCTCATGAAAACAAAAACAAAAACAAACATATCCATATGATATTGAAGAAACCACCTCCCCCCCCCCCCCCCCACAACAACAACAAAAACACTCATGGACAAAGGAAGTAAGTCAGGTGAACTACCGTCTGCACTGCACTGACCTGTTTCTACGGTCATTCTGTAGCCTGCCTCAAGTTTTCTGGAGGTTCTATCCAGTCTCTCAGTGTTATCCAGTAATCTTGTCCTCTGCAAGAGAAAACAAAACAGGGATAGTCACACAAACACAAATCTAGCGTTTGACAAGTCAAAATAGTCTGAAGACTGTCTGTGCACATCAAAATTATATTCCTGTACAAGTAAGGTTCGAAGCAAAGAAAAAAAAAAGACTAAGCAAATGCAATTCAAAAACTTTGCCAAAAACATACAAACTGGTAATATGCCACCAGCTAACACATAAAACAGTTCAGGGATGGGGTAAGGATCCTTGGTTTACTATAGTGGACTCATTGTATAAGAACGTCCTTGGGACCAGCAGTTTTCTTTTGTTTCTAACGAGTTCCATCAAGTCTTTCTCTAACAGGCTAGTTAGTAAGAATTTGTAAGTTGCCGCAAAGTTCTGCAGCAAAATTCCCCCAATACATGATGGGTTAACCTGTTAATGTTGGTGCACAGTACTCATAACCACTTGATGGAAGCATCTACATCAAAACATGGCCTCTAGGTGAGACCAAACTTTGGGCTGTACCTGGTCCTCTGAACTGCGATAGTCGTCCAACCCCAAGAGCTCTTCCCTTGTTCCATCATCCCTGGAAGACACCTTGGACCGTCGCTAGAAGGGTCAAGTTATATCAGAGGGAAAAAATCTCAAAATCAACTTACTAGTGAGCATCATCCTGGTGACATTTGTATTTTGTACGACTCAACAACATTCTTGGGTTATCCATTTCACAGAATGTGCAATCAAACAACATTGCATTACTATCAATCACACAGCTTCCATATCAAGCCTGCATTCATCATGTAATCTACATTGTGTGTGCAGGGTTTGACATTGACGGTGGCCTGGTGGCCCGGGGCCAGTAAAAATTAGTGTCAGGCTAACAAATTTGTCCTTTGGGGGCCCGAACGAGCAACTTAGATTCAAAATGGATTGTTACTTTTGCTCTTAATTTGGGCCATTACATACCATACAAAGTATCTTTTTGGGCTACCAACATTTCAGATTTAAAGAGTTTATTGGCCAAAAAGGGTCATCAGGTCAGAAAAAAAAGTAAGTGTCAAGCCCTGATGTGCCAACGCATGTTTCTTAGTACTTCAATCCATTCAGTTGACACACATTAGACTTTCTTAAAGACCAAAATATTCAATGTATAAAGACAATGTATTCTATTAGGATGATCAAACCACCAGCTTTATTATTCTTCCAAGGACTGCAATTTTTGCCCTGTCTAACCAAAAGTGTTACTTACAGGTGTACATGATACCATTGGTGTACTGACCATCATTATTACCAATATGAGACTTGTCCACTCCCTGACATATTTCATCCAGGTAAAAAGTTTTAATGAAATAAGTGAAATGTTTCCCTTCTGCACACAAAGATGAATGTAATTGTGGCTTGGCCTTTGACAATGAAACATGACATTGTGGCTATCAGTTTCATTCTGTGACCATATACCACAGGTGTCATGACTCCCAATTCTACCCAGTTCAGCTTTTTATGCTCAAATTCTACCCAGTTCAGCCTTACACTCTCGGTATGCAACAAAAGGCTTCTGTGTGACACACCCAAGTTGTTTTCACGTCAATGCAGGAACAAGAAACAGAAACTGCATACAACAGACATAACAATTTACTACCATAACACACTTCCACATACCCCAGCACTATCTTTATTTGTTGTAGAGGCGTACATCGTCACTAAAAGTCTGGCAAATATCAATAACACACCTCTGGCTAACTTTCCTGTTAAGGGGGAACAAAAAGGCATTTATATTAAATGGGTTAGTCAAATACCGGTTAGTGATTGGCTAAACACAGTCACGTGATGGAGGCACATTCGTTATGTTCACCCATGGGCGAACATTTTTGTAATGTTCTTCCACGGGATAACATTTTCACATAACAAATGACAGAAGGCCTAGGACCGCACGTGCATAGTGAATTTGGCTCTACGCGAGCGAGCGAGCGAGTGCGTTGTGCTGGTGGTTGACGTTGAAGTATTTGACTAACCCATATAATATAACAGATGATGACTCTTTTTGTCGGGAACATGTACCAAACGTTCCACCCTCAGGGTTTGAAATGCTATTTCGGGAGGCTATAAGTCCCTCGACTTCGTTTCGGGACTTATAACCTCCCTCAATAGCATTTCAAACCCTTCGGGTGGAACAATCGGTATGTTTCCTCCCCCGCCAGTCATCATCCATATAATGTATGATACAACTTTTTCTTTTTTCCAATATATGCTACCAAGAGCATTTGTCTCACCAAATCTTTCTCCAGTCGGTTCAATTCTGTCTGGTAGCTTTTTAAGCGGGTGGTGAACTTCTGTCTTTCACTGGACGGAATGCTGCGGATCTCAATATCCATTTGTTCTAGCTGATTTGCAAAGAAAAAAATTGAAGAACAGTAACAGGTACAGTAAGATTGAACTAACAAATGAAGAAAGAAACATGTGAGGACATCACAAAACATTGGTATGCTGATCAATGCACTACCATATATTATTTGAACAGTGCACTCCTGTTATAACGAACACGGTTATAACGAAATTCCGCTTACAACGAAGTAAAAATTCAGGCCACAATGTTATCCACTCTATGTATTTTTATTGTTTATTTGTTCGGTTATAACGAAATTTCAATATAACGAAAGAAAACTGCCACTCCCAAGGACTTGTTAGAACAGGAGTCCACTGGACCTCTTTATACGGTATTCAAAATGTATGTATGAAAAAAAAAATCAGCTGACATGCCATTAAGAAAATTGAAAGACACCAAATGTTTTTTGTCTTTTTTAAATTGCTTAAATGAAATGATTCAGTAACCTTCATACAATGGTGTCAATGCTACTGCACATATTGGAAAGATATTTTGTGTGAACTACGATACATGTATATAAACTGCTGTATATTGTATATTTACAATAATGCCTACAAATTATCTACAACAGAGTACATAGAAAAACAAAATATATCCAATCAAAAACCAACAAAACATTTCACTAACCAGTTTAATACCATACAGCAGTTCTATGCAATTTTTTTTTTTAATATCCACACCAGAGGACAGACACATTGATATCTGTGGAAAGTTTTCACGTTTGTGAGAAAGAGACATTGGAATCCTAAGGGGATAGAAGGCATTTGAAATATTGCCATGAGTGCGAAGCAAAGTACCATTTCATAATGATATGCAATGTACAAACTGGCTAGAGAGAATATGAAAGATAGACAGCCTGATGAGTAAAACAGAAGGGGAAATAAAGATCTATAATAACTATTAATGAGAAAGCCAGATACAGGTATCAATGTAAACTTACTAATTCAAGGGCTTCATCAACTTGCTTTTCTGCTGCACTGACAAGCTGCTTCTTTTCAGCTGAAAAGGTCAACATAAAGAAATGAAATCTGAGCTACAGTCGTACATTTACAAGCTTGAATGGTACAACATACAACTTTATGAATACATTATCAAACACAGAGAAAAACAATGACTGCACAATGCATGCATTTGTACAAATAATTCCCTCGTAACACTCATACCCTGTAAACACGTGCAAAGCATGATCAAGAGCAATTCTACAGATTGTACCTCTGCTACACTGTACGTACGATTCAGGATCAAACCAAATCTATAATAAAAAGAATGCCCCACAGAAATGTATGTCACAGTAACATACACCTCAGTTCAGGAAACCCACTCACAAGGGCGGCGCGGCGCGGCGCGGCAATGCTTGAGTGCAGACGTGGCGACTGAATGAACGAAAGTCTCCGTACTCGGTCGCCACGTCTGCACTCAAGCATTGCCGCGCCGCCGCGCCTGGCGACACTCACGCCAGTAATCGCTCGCATTTCAGCATTCGCATGGGTCGTTTGACATCGCATTTTAAATCCATGATTTTAGATATGATGCCTCAAACCGATTTTGCTCAAATTTCGTGAGTAACTAGGAAACTTGTGAAGCTTTATGGACATAATCAAGCGAATTGCCGCAGTCCTTTCATTTTCGCGTTGCATTGCAAAAAAAGCATTGAGACTCCTTATAAGGGGTGCCCCGGGGGTTACTTATAAGGGGGACGGGGTTACTTATAAGGGGGACGGGTTACTTATAAGGAGGGGCCCCCCTTGTGAGTGGGTTTCCCGAACTGACCTGAATTGTACCAGTGTTAGTTATTATCATGTTACAACTAAAACAAGTGTAGGCCTATTGAGTATTACAAATGCTTGCATACACATACAATAATGTATTGCCATAAACCTCATCTTTTACATAGATTGTAGCAACTTTTGGCACTACATACACAGATACAGAGTCAGAGAGCTATGTACCGTATGGTTCTATGGCTTGTGCACTTGTCAGTTTTTATTGGAAAAAAAAAAAAAATACCCGGTAGGCCCTAACTTCAATTCCCAGGCTGATAGCGACACTTGTAACAGTTAAGTTGTTGCCTTTTTGTAGCTCCCTGTTTGCTACATCGACATCCGGCTTTACAATTGTATTTTCTACATTAAAAAGTTTATTATTAGGAAATAATAGATTTGTTCACATAAAGTGCAATTATAATTGATTTGTTCACATTTTTTATTTAAAATAGTTAATGCCATGGCAATCCCACGCGTACGGTAGTCTATACGTAAACAGCCATGATACGCAGTGTGCCGGTATGTCAAGGACAAGGACGAAGCCTGCTGCCGATAGGTGGTACCCTGCGCGGCCTGGCCTTACCGTACACGGTACACGGTACGGTCGGTACGGGCTAACTGACTGTGCTGTGTATTACGGTACGCCTACGGTCAACGTCACTGACACAGCTGGACACTGCCATTCAGCTATAAAAACATCTATAATGTTTATAAAATACAATAAATAGTAATTATGACGCTTACCTCCTACCAGCATTGGTATCTTATTGATTTTAGATGTGATTTCAGCTGAAACAGCTGCGAACTGATGCTCGAATTCTTCCATGGCGGCTGCCATTTTACCACCGTGTAATTTGCCAACTACAATAAAATGTCCAGAGGATCAATCTATTGTAGAATACGATCTAATACCTTTGTATGATTATGATGACAATCAAAATATACTAATTATTTATATATTATCTATTAATAGAAGAAATTTTAATGATTGCCCATTTTAGTAAAAAATTACGTTTTGGTAATCTTCAAAGTATTGAAAGAGCCTAAAATATATCTTTCTTTTCAGACATATCCCATTCTGTTACTGGAGTAGTAACGAAATCGGTAGGAATATCCCGCTAAATCAAGCTTAATTCGATGATTTTAACGAAAACCTTATACACAGTTCAAGTAAATGCATTAAACGATGGACTGTGTCTAGGATTTATTTGACAGAACTTGCTTTGACACTACAACCTCTTCCAGAAATTAGGCGATCTTCGTAATATGCACCCATACACCGACTCACATTAGGCCTAGTCCAGTAGGCCTACTAGATATCGCGATATCACTAGGCTTACACAACAGCCAATGGTATGGTTGGGTGTCTAACAGTAACACATCGACCCCCTAATGTTTTTCATATCAATAAATACTTAAAACATGTCACAATTTGCCTGAAATTTTACTCACATGTGAAGAAAGTGCTCTTAATTCGCAAGCGCACATTAAATGCGATTTTACGGTAGCGGTACACGCTCCAACGTCCATGATAACTGCTTCGAACGCGTGGGTTATTTTTGAGTCGTGCACTCGGCAGTATACATTATGTATGGTTGAGGGGTCTAGATATCGCGCACGAAAATTTGTGATGCTCTTATAATAAAAATTATTCCACAATCGTACCTGAATTTCTCAATAAATATCACGAAAATGCAGAAAAATCACCTCCCAGAATCTCCTGATGATACGATGACGGAGTAGACAGTGCGCTGTCGCCGTTTAGACACCTAATTGTAAAATTTATGTCGGACTTAATTTCATGCGTTCAATTTCTCGGGGTATGTAAAGTTCGCGCAGCTGCCCTATGTAGTTTCATGCGTGAAAGTGTCTGCCCCTCTCTGCGGCTGAACGTGCTTCGGCTTTCGTAGAATATTATAAACGATCGATCGAACAAAATACGAATTCTATCGGCTACGATCATACGAACGAGACAAGCGAGACGACACGTCTTGGCTACAACATCCTTAAAAAAGATTTTAAGCTAAGGTAGGTAAATTATAACTTTGAAAATTGGAAATTTAGTGAAAAATTTGTTTGAAATCTAAATTTCTTACCTGCTTCCTTCTCATTTTTAGCGGTTGTCAGGTATGTTTATTCCATGGGCGTATCGGCAAATTTTGCGCTTAGTCTTACGCGTATTTAATGCTTGCTATACGCAGTTACGCTATGCGTGATCATTACGTCCCTGCGCGAGACCTAGTACCCTTACTATATTTACTCGCCAGTATGGTGTTCAGCACACCGACCGGGTCCATATCAACCGACCGCGCACTGTAATGGCATTGCGCGTACAGAAAGAAAATTTACGCATGGGACTACGTGCAACGGTGTTCGATTCTTCACTGGGCTACGCTACCGAGTAAAATGAGGCGAAAACAATTACGAATAGGTCTAACGTCAAGTATTCCCTCTAACATTAACAGTTAAATTAACGAAATTTTTAGCAAAATCGAATAAGATTTATCGTGTAACTACATATAACTAGGTCTACCTTTGCCGACTCGTTGTTAGATGTAGAGTATCCTTCCGTAATAAATTTGACGATTTTGACCGCAAAATTGACACCGCCGCTTGTACGATTGTGCACACACGTTACACATGCACATGACATAATTATTTTGTCGCCCGCTACGACCGTACGAGTTGAAGCAGAAACGAGAAATGAATGTGAAAAAACAAACCGACTCGTCTAATTTATTTCAATTACGATGAAAAGTTTCCCAATGAAAATCAATTCAAATTCATCAAACAGTCCTTCAAAAGTAATATCGAAGGATTCAAAATATATTCAAATATTATTGGGGAAAAAATGACGGCTGGAGAAAAACAGCGGCCTGTCGAAAAAACGCATTTAAGTGCACTTTATACGTGTTGCCAGGGTGGTCGGTTGAAATGAACAGGGCAACTGAGTGCGGAAAAAATGACACCCCACGCATTCGAAGCCGCCATCTAGAGCGCGTACCTCAGATCGCATTTTCAGTGCGTGCTTGTGAATCCAGAGTATTTTCTCCACACATGAGTAAAATTTCAGGCAATTTGTGAGATTTTTCACGTTTCTATTGATAGAAGCAAAACATTAGGTGGCGGGTATTATGAACACCCAACCATACTAGGCGCCCTGGCCTAGCTCAGTTGCGCCATAGGCCCGTAGTTCTGAAACCAACACCCCTTCGATACCCTCTATTGACAATAATGTATGAAATGCACATATTATTGCTTTTCCAATGTGCATTTATAATCTACGGTATTATTGTTTTGCTGTTGATTTCGTTTATTATCGGGTTTTTCAGTAGAATTTTGACACCTTCAGCTTCAAATCCCCAGTGAAGAATGCAAAACCACTGCTGCGTGAGTGTCATGTGTGAAAGTTTGTTCTTTATGCGCAAGATAGAGGGGTGTCTGATTCAATGTAAATTTAGTTTACAGTCAGTGTCGATGTGTTGGACACCTTGCAACTGACACCGTCTCCTACCTTCTTTTGCCAATAATCATAGTCTAGAAATTTTAGAATGTGTGAAGTGCTTGTAGTGCTTTTCCAACACGTGCATTTATAGTTGATAATCTACGGTATCATTGTTTTGCTGTTGATTTTGTTTATCATTGGGTTTTTAGTAATATTTGGACATTTTCAAATTCCCAATGAAGAATAGAAAATCACTTTCTGCTGCACGTACACATGTGATGTAGTCTCTGTGAATGCTTGTTCGTTCTTTTAATATGCGCCAAAATGCTCTTGCCTCTAACGTTAGAGTAAAATACCCAACACACAGACAATTCCCCATAGACAGAAATAGAAAGATGGCCGGGCCGCTGATTGGCTGATCGCTCGGCCGTCCGCTTCACCGCACTGCGTGGTGTGCGAGATTCACTACTCCGTGGATCGGTGTGGTGTACACAATGCACTGCAATCAACATGCGTGCTTGCCATCGTGTTATGTAGTGGCTATGGCGGCGAGCTCAACTGAAGAGCTCCCATCAGTACACAACGCTACACAAACCACACAATATGGCGACCAATTTGCATCGTGGTGTTGAGCTTCTTAGTGTGTCGCTCCACACCCGTACATGTCGCTACCATACAAATCGCATGTATTGATACACACACACCAACGAACACATCAAACTACTTCACAAATTCATACCTTAAAAATCATGTAAAAATATGACTTATCAAATCTCAAACACAACGATAGCTTCGCTGAATACATGGTTACACCAAAGGAGGAAAATGTTTTGCCAAAAATCGAAGACTTGATGTAAAAATGCTGAGTTTGGTATCAAACTGTTCAGCCAGTCATGCTGGAAATCGTCGCACACATATGTTATAACGTTGTGGGAAAAAATGTAAATGACGGGGGTAAAGAGCCAATGATGATGCAGCTTCGGTGTAGCTCCCGATTCATGAATGAAAAATGACGTCATGCTAACGGGAGCGAGGGCAGTAGCGAATCGCGCATGTGCGGCTTTCCTTTGCATATCTTCTACGTGCCCAATATGCGGCAGGGTGCCTATTTCTGGCAGGGGCACTTTCATTCATCAATAAAACAGCAAATGAACATCATGTGTGCTTAAAGTCCGTCTTTAGAACAGAAGCAGGAGGCACGTCCAAGTGTTATCACAGTTATGGGAAGTGACACCCAATTGGGCCTTTTCATCAATGAATGAAATGGACCTTGCCGCAAACAGGCACCCTGTAAAAAGCCTGCCGCAAACGGGATATTTTACTCAGTAGATTCTAGACCGGTGTAAATAGAGGGGTGTCGGTTTCAAGTACAGTGTCAATGTTTTGGACACCTACCGTCCATAGTAACCCATATTATTATTAGTACTAGTAGGCCGTACAATTATCATGATTATCAGGCATGAATTTCCCTTGGTTTGAATACCAAAAGTCAGTGAATGTCTAAAGATGGCCGTAAAGTAGTGGGCCTACCTACAACAAATCTCTTCTAAAATCCTTCAGACTTGAAATTTGACACCATTGCTACTCTAAGAATTTGTCAGAAACATTTACACAAAGTAAGAGTATGATAATGTTCTGAGCAGTAAAGCAAGTTGCAGGTAGACTGGGCCTAACATGGTGTAACAGGGTGACATTAACATTATGTCGTTGGAGATCTATTTTACACTTACAGCAATGAATGGTTGCCTATACGTTTTAACTGTGTCTTTTGTTCTGGATCTGGAAGATTTTTTTGGGGGTAGTGCAGAGAACTAGAGCGATGTGGTGGTAATCAGTGCAGTGGTAGGCCCTAAGTGTAATTGGCATTGTGACCAGCACACACGGATCACTCTCATCCAGTGTCAAAATTATGACATTCCAGGTATTCTGCTGTTTTAGATTGTAAAGTCACATTTAGAGGTGAGGCTTAACCATTAACAGGGTGCAGAAAATTAATGTAATATTTACAAAACATATGATGTAGTTTCTGCTGTAGTAGTGTGGCCTAGCAGGTAAACTCGGCCACATATAATGAGCGTTTAGAAACACCTATATAAAGCACCATATGTAGATGCAATTGTTGTTATTGTTTTTAATGCGGGCGCTAGTGGCTGAGTTTACCCATTTATACAGTAGAATGTGTATTGGATCTATATTTTTATGAAGTACAGTGTACAATCTGTATTATGTAGACTAGAGTCTACTAGATCTTTGTTGGGCGCTGGGCTCAGGCTCATCTGCTCATCATGTGGTTACAGATCGAAAGGCATCAATAGAGCCAAGATATCGGGAAACTTTAATGGGGAGGTAGCAAGCAAGTTTCAAAGCATGAGAAAGATTGCAGTGCAACACACAGTGCACTTTCATTATAACAAACATGGTTATAACGAAATTCTAATCGCAACGTAGTAACAAAACAGGCTGCAACATCATCCGCTCTATGTTATTTGTTGTTTATTTGTTCGGTTGAAACAAAATTTTGATTTAACAAAAAGAAAACTTGCGGTCCCCAGGACTTCATTATAGTGGGAGTCCACTGTACCAGGATAATCAAATAGGCTTTTACAGTCTACAGATAAGTTCATTAAATTAACTGAACAATTTTACTCCAAAACTTCCTTTATTGTTTGTTACCCTACAGCCACAAAATGGTGCAGAGGCTCACCTTCCGACGTAGGCACACATATGCCACCAAGTCCAACAAAATCAAAGTGTAAGTAAAGCAAGATTAAATTAAACATTGTTTGAGTGTTGACAGTTGTGTGGTTTGAATGCAAAGCCAAAGGAGGCTGGAGTTTTGAGTGTTGACTGGTAGTTTTATGCTGCACATGTGTGAACAATATAGAGTTTTTAGGTGATGTACATGAAGCATGCATGATAGATGGTTAATAATGTGTAATAAACAGTTCCGGCAAATATATGAACTTCATTGGTTATAAATAATACAGTGCACTCCCGTTACAACGAACACGTTTATAATGAAATTTCGTTATAATGAAGTAAATCTTCTGGTCCCAAAATTATCACCGTCAAAGTCTATGGTACAAAGTTCGCTTATAACGAACACGGTTATAGCGAAATTTCCGTTATAACGAAGTCATTTCCGAGCACCACAGACAAAGAAAAACAAAAGAAATGTGTTCCGTTATAACGAAATGTGAATTGCTTTCGAAAAAACGTAGCGGAACAAGCATTTATAGCGTCTCTGCATGTGTGAACGCTTCACACCACTGTGTGTCCGCTCCTTGTGTCGCGCACAGTTTCTGAGGGGACCTTGCGTTTATTATTGTAACACAGTTATCCCATCACATTTCACATAGCTTTCCAGTGTATGATGAGTATTCAGCAAACATGACATGATATGTAAACGTGGTTTCCTTGTTTTCGTTATATATTGTATTTGTTCGGTTATAACGAAATTTCGTTATAACGAAAGAAAACTGCCGGTCCCGAGCATTTCGTTATAACGGGAGTGCACTGTACTTATAAGTTGTTCCTCTTCAGTATGTATAATTTGCCTTATGTCTGAATTTAAGCCATTTTTCTTCTTAAATGAGATTTTACCAACAGCATTTGTCCATGAACTATACCTATTCCTGTCTCATTCTCTTATTCTCCTATCACAGGGTAAAGACACCTGGTAAGTGAAGCTTTGCATTGTGGATTTCTTTGCCATTTACCCCATAATCAGTGAATGTAGAGTGAAAATACACTCACTACCCTTAAACTTTACAGAGTAAAGTGGATACGCTTGCCCAACCACAAGACAGTACATAGTTTGATACTATCCCACTGTACATAAGCATTATGATATGAGTCGTGCATAATATGACAAGATATAGAATGTTTGAGCCATGAACACTTTGTTTTTATTATTATTATCACTAGTAGTAGTACTTATAGTAGTGGAAGTAGTATTTGTGGCAGTATTGTGTTATTAGACTTCATATTACTCTATCTTTATGATATGATTTCTTATATATTTTTTTTTCTTCGAAGAAAAGTTGGGTTTAAGGTGAACATTTAAAGTAATTGTGAATATGTGAGACATTTAATTACTCATGAATAAAATTTACAGTCAGCCTTGCTTAATTTAACCTCACACATGTCAATGATTTGGCTGGGTTGAAGAAAAATTTTATGGTGGAAGGACATGAACATAAAATTTATTGTGTAATTAAACATTCATGTTAAGTCTTTGGATTTGACTTGGGTAGGGTTGACTGTATTAGACAGTGAATAATACTCCAATGCCTTAAAGATATAAAATCAGAATATCCATCACATTGAATGCATGGTACACCCATGATCATAAGCAAAGGGTTTAGTGTACGTTTCTACTTCGAGATTAATCGGCATATACGTGTACCATTTGGAAACTGCCTCCTTTACTAATTGAGTTCATCACCTTATTTTTGTCATATCTTCCAAATTAAACCAGAAGCGGTACTTGTTGAATTTCAGATTGCTGGACCAGTGCTGAATCAAAAAGCTGATGTATGATTATTATAGCTGGTCTAGATATCCATATTGTGTACAATTAATGATTATCTTAGGTGTTCCAATGTTAACTAGAGATTTCTAACCTGAACATTTAATCATATAGGTGGGCGCCTGGTGTACCACTACCTCAAGAAGAAGCCTTCACCAGCCAGATGCGGTGACACAGGAGTGAAGCTCAAGGGGGTAAGATTTGTTGGCAGGAAAAATGTTCTCATTGTAGTGTAAAACTGAGGAATCAGGGGGCATTTCATGAAGCTTTTTGTCCAACAAATTTGTTGGACAAATTTGCTCTCACCCAATGAGATGCAAGGATTTCAGTAGCATTAGATTTCAGTAACAGTTGGTCAGAAAAAATACCTGACAGAGTGCTTCATGAAATGTCCCCTAGTTTTAATACTCAGATGCGACCTACAGGTCTGAGGACTAACATTTCAAAGGCAGGATGAAATGATGTAGCATGTCTCATTTGATTTACAGTCATCATGTGTCTCTTTGTCCAAAGGGAAGATGATGACGGTAGTTTCTCTGTGAAGAAGGTGTTCTTATAATTATGTAATACAGAAAGACAAAAATAAGGCATTTGGAGGGAGTTGATTAATTTGGTTTGGGTTTGCAGGCTTTGTGCAAAAGATTATACTATATGTATTGCTGAATCCCAGAGCAAAATATTGCTCTCAAAATTTCTAGCACATACTGTAGCAAGCAAACCTGCTTGAGTGTTGGAGTGTGTATGTATTCAGGGCAGCAGTAGTTGGTTTAAGATTGCTTTTTGCCATAATCATATCGTGTGACAAAATAGGGCTGAAAGTCTGTTTTTTTGTTTTTGTTTTTGTTTTTTGGTCAATTTGTGATTGGTATGATGAATGGATGTTCTGATGTTTTAAGTGTTATCTGTAGACAGTAGGCAGTATATGAGGGGAAGGTGCTTTAAAGTTAACCCTAAAAAGACTGGGGGGGGGGGGGCTTTTTTGCCCCCCCCCCCCTCGACATTTTTCACAATAAAATTTGTAACATAAAAATCTCGCGCCGCGACATTTTATGACTTTTTTCTTGCGTCTTGCGCAACTTTTGAGACCAAATTCGCGACGCCCAAGTACGCGGTGCTGAAGTTACGCAATATTTTGTAAGTGCATGTCAGACCCAAAATTGCTCAAAAACGTGATTTTCATGTACAAATCCAATGCAAATTCTGTTTCTGACCAAGATTCATAAATGTATCATTATTTTTACTTTTACTGATCAAAATCAATTAATTTCATGTTGCTTATGATCGGAATAGTGTCACCGATGATTTTCAGCGAAAAAATACAATGAAAAACAAAAAGTCAAAAACAAAGAAATACATAAGAAATTTTAAAAACAATAAAATACATGAGAAAAAAATTTGATACAGCTTTTTTTTTATGTACATTCAATAAAAATCCTACAAAGAATACTTTGACCAAAAATTAGCAGTTTTGGACCTTTAATTACAGATTTACAGCCATTTTTTGTAATTTCATGCATAAATTAGCATAATTAATTTATTAAAAATAGATGTGAATAATTGTGAAATAATTATCTATTCAGTTTTATAGATTAACTTGTGGGTGACGTGCGTGCCAATTTTCCTTGCGATCACGCGGTCAACGGCCGAGATCTTGGGGGGGGGGGCGCCAATGAGCCCCCCCCCCCCCCCCCCCCCAGTCCTACGAGGCATCAAAATAGCCCAGTCTTTTTAGGGTTAAAGAGACATACAGTGTATTTTTTCGCGCTTGAGATTGTTAAGAAGAGAAAAAGAGAAAAGGCCAGACCTCCTTTCACATTTTCTAAATTTGCATACACTTGTAGATGAAGATGTGTGACAATACTTTTCCACGACCTTATGATTTCAATTAAGTGATATTATTGCATCTTTCTTGTTCACTAGGTTCAAGCTGCCCGCCCCAAGAAGCTTATGGCTCTCTCCAAGCCCAAGAAGAAGGTCTCGCGAGCCTACGGTGGATGTCTCTGTGCAAAGGCAGTCAAGCAGAGGTATTGTCAGACCCCACCATTATCTTCCTGAGTGTTATGAAGGAGTTTTTTTTTTTTTTTTTTTTTTTTTTTTTTTTTTTTTTTTAACCATCCTGGGTGCTTCCTTTACCCTGTACGCTTTTATCTCTTGGTGTTTGGATGTGGTGTACTAGATTTGCTGCTTACCTTTTTTTATTTGTTTGTCAGTTTGTTTTGTTTTGTTGTTGTTTTGTTTTGGTTTTTTTTTTTGGGGGGGGGGATTAAACCCTAAAAAGACTAGGCTATTTTGGAGGTTTTGAGGATGGGAGGTGGGGGCATTTCTTTCAGACAGAGCTAAGGATGCCATGTTTGAAATGATGGAAAGTTTCTCAGTATGACAATTTCAAGAGCAGAAGTGCTTCCATTCACATGAACCCTTTTCCAGTAATTTTCTTGCCACGCAATATTCCGTCTCGGTATGTGAGTAGTATTATAAACAGCATGCTATTGAAGAAATGTAGAGAGCTCAGGAGACACTTTCTCAGAATCATAACAGTGATGATGAAAATGATTTGTTGTAAAAATTCATTATCCTTCTGTCATATGAAAATCCGAGTTATAATTTCTTCATTAATTATTGAGGCTACACATGGATGATAGTCTAATGACATAGTAAGAATAAATTACTGTCAACCTTGCTTAAAGTTGACCTCGCATAAGTCGAACAGTCTCCTAAGTCAAAAGTCTTTTCAAGCCCTCTTCTCTTTATGTTCTATTGATTTAATCCCTCATAAGTTAAATTTTCTCTCAGTCGAAGCTATTTCTTTGGTCCAAATAGATTTGATGTCTGCAAGGTTGACTGTATGTCATCATGCCATCTCTTCTGTTTATGAACAATGCAGTATATCCTTCAGAGAGGAGATAGGATGACCGACTCGTCTCAAACAAGGCACAGAGCATGTTGGGAGGAGGGTCTTTTATAGTGTGTTTCAAGCAAAATACCCTGATTGCCATATTGCCAGCAATGACTAATTTCCATTGTATACTTGTACAATCATTGCTTTCACACCATGCCTTTTCTTTTTCTTGTACACTTGTGTAGGATTGTCCGTGCCTTCCTGATCGAGGAACAGAAGATCGTCCACAAAGTTCTCAAGGCTTCACAACAGGGAAAGAAGAAGTAGGCTGGGCTGTGGCATTGAGATGGGAACACTGAGGGTTGTTAGTCTGTACAAATAAATTACGCCATTGGCAAACCAAAACAACGAAGGGAACAGTCTTTTTTGTTGTTGTTGTTGTCTCTAATACACTTGAAATATGTTGTGATCATTTTGCCTGTGTGATTTTGTCATGGATGCTGTGAATATTATTTTGTTTTTTCACTTGCAATGTACTGTGTACACTATGTGTTCCAAAATGTATTTACTTTTGCAAATTTTATGAATCTGCCAATATCAGTAGAATTCACATCCCCTGAAACTAGGTATTGCTGCACATGTGCTTTGTCCTTGTAGGGGAAAACTGCAAACTTTATTGTTGTAAAGGGTGAGTCGTTATTTCTCAGTCTGTCATGACCGATTCTCGCTCTGAATTCAAGCTTTTGTTAGATTGCCCAACTAGTCCTCATCCAGGAAATACAATGCTCATGGATACAATGGTGAATGCAGTATGTAACTTCTCAAGAAGAAAAGAGGTGTTACATTGCATCACTGACAATAGGCTGGATATGAGTTGAAATACATACTGTATTTGTACAAGCCCTTTAGCTTTCAACGTCGCAATCATGCACAGGATTTTGCTGATTACATGCTGTCAAGCCATATACCTGCACATTACACAAGATAGAAATAAGAAATCCATCCAACATACTTTCAGCTGTGTGTGTGTATGTGTTTTGTGTGTGTACTGCCAGAAATGACACTTTTATAGTGGATGATAATACATGTACAGAATGAATCCTGTGCATGTAGAAGATGCAGTACCTTGTTTCAAGGCTGATGATGCAACAGTGTGGAATACAACAGAGAACACAATTTTTGTACACAAACTAAAGGAGGGAGGGTGGGGAATGGTTACATGTATTCAAAAAGTTGTACCCATATTATGCAGAAAGCGAGTGCAAATGAATGAGTGTTCGTGATAATGATAAAGCAGTTGAGCTAATACAGTACATGAATTTAAAGGGGAAATCCAGTCCAAAAATAAGTTAGTCTGATATAAAAGGAGTAAAATCTTATGAGTTCAAAGGAAAAAATTTGACTGAAATTGGATGGAAAAAACGAAGTTATGAAATTTTTGAAGTTTTGCTAATTTCTGCAAAATAGTTCTTGTACAGTGGATATGAATATGCAATGAGTGAGCTGACCATGTCATAACTTCACAATTTTCCACTGATCGTGTACAAAAAATGACGAAAATCCAATGTTTCTGTTATTGAAGTCTGAAACATGATGTTACTCCTGGTTGAATAACTTCAGAATACAAAACTTTAACGGTTAGTTAGATATACAGTGTATCAGGATTTGAGCCTCGAGCATAATTGCGTTTTGAATGAAAGACTGGAAATTTCAAAATTTTATGTACAAACTATATGGCAAGTGGTGAGGGGATGACATGCTCAGTTTGCTATTTGTATTTTCATAATGACTGTTCAAGAAGTGTTTCCTCAAACATTAGCGAAACTTTAAAATGTCATAACTTCCTTATTTTTCTTCCAATTTTGACCAAATTTCTACCGTTGAACTCAAAATATTTTACTCTTTCTTATCAGACTAACTTATATTTGGACTAGATTTCAAGATTTCACGTGGCACAGGGCAAATAATATGTTATCTGCTTCTCTTGGTGAAATAGTCTGCGTTCCATCAGTCACCATGTCGACACTGAGCAACGTAACTTGCTGTTACCCATCATTCATACATACCATACTATGTTAATACAAATGGCTCCTTATTGTTTGTGTATGTGTGTTGGTGGACGAGCAAGAGGTCAATATGTGTACATTGTATGAGTTCCATCCTATGTTTCGCTTTATTTAGTCAGGCACTGTGGGGGTAAAAATGACATTGTGGCAGTATTTTGTCTGTGGGAGAAACAATGGGGTACTCCCACAAGTATACCTTTGCTAGTTTGTGTGTGGTGTGTGTATTTGCTTGTGTGTGTACATAGGTGTGTTAAAAAGAACTGAACAAATGAAAACAGAACACCGCTGGTCCATCCCCTCTATGGTGTACAGGACGGAAATGATGCACATAATAATATGGTAATCTGCTTGGCAAAGTAATACAGTGTACATGTAGTAAGTGTCATGTACCTCTCGAAAGGTTTGTCAATAAAGAAAACATATTTATAGGGCCGAGTGAATGAAACTTAACTTGCAACAAAGAACTTCGAAATGAATACTATACTGCCTTTACTGGATACACATGGTGATTGGATCAACAGAACAAAAGCAATTAAAATCGTTATGAAAATAAAAGACATCGCTCGGTAGATAAAATATTAAGTTTTGAATGTCACACATTACTATTTGTGTACTGCTCGAATGTAACATCGTACAATGTAATATTTCAACACAATGTACTGATGATGTTCTCATCTACAACATAATCAACATTTATTGTCTGTGGTTTGTGGTCTCTTTTGTTCATTTATGGATGTCTGTAAGGGGGTTAAACACTTAGGGCGCCCTGTAGTCTAGGGAGTTTGATATTGTAGGAACTTGAGGCTCATGCATTTTGTAGACGTTTGTACAATTAAAAACATAAAGAGCAAGGCTGCGCATGTTTCACCAATGATGATACCTGAAATGACTGAGATAAAAGGTATCTTCCTTCCGAAAAGAAGTTATAATCCCGCTTTGCCGATCCCTTCCAGTGGAAACTTATCTTATAAAAGAATTTTGTCTTGAAGACGGCTCACTGCATAAACAAATCATAGGCGACAGATTAGCGTGAAGTTGCATAGAAGAATGGTAAAGCTACTATACGCTGTACGCTGTATTATGTTCACTGTCATTGCGAAATCGATAAATCACGTGACATCGTGTTCTCTTTCGACTCCTGCAAATCGTGGTCTTGGTCAAGTGACTTTGAAAAGCATGCTTGTTCTGAGAACTCCGCGAGTGTTTGAGTGATAAAACACAGAAAATACTAATGTATAATTGACTATAGAATCTGGAATCGATAACTGAACTCGCTTGAGACAGTAAATCACCTATGTGACCTACCACCACAAAACCAATAAGTCGCAATGGGACTTTTCACGTACACGGCTGAAATAGCTGGGTTGGGTGGAAAAGTCAATTTTTTTGTTTTGGTATTTTCAGAAAGTCCATTCATCGATCTACCACATAACAAATATTTTAGGGTCTAATGTTCACTAGAAATACCAAACCGAAAGGAATTAATAAAACACATTCAAATAGTTTATTGCACTCTCATTTGAAAGTTCTGGACTAAGAATACAAGGAAGAGAAAGAAAACTGTTAAAGCGAAGCGAATAAGAGAGTATAGAATAGAAGAGGGAAAAAATTAAAAAGAGTGAAAGATGAGAGAACAGAAAAGGACTGAAGTGAGAGAAAAGAGAGGAGAGAGAGGAGAGAGAAGATTGAAGTGAAATAGAAACATACAAGAGGGGAGAGAGAGAGAAAAGGGATAAACTAGAGAAACGGGAATAATAAACAAAATACACAGATAGTACATGCTATTATTTTATTGTTTTTAACTTCTTCTTTCCTTGAAATAACTGATTTTGACACAAAGTTAAACAAACTATTTTAGGCACAATTTCAAACTTAGCATTTGAGAGAATCGTTCTTTTTGCTCTGTACATTACACGCCAATGTAATCGGACATATTTTCTTGAAATAGTTTTGGAATGATTTCGTATTTTCTGCCATTCAACAGTTGAAAGAAAATCGGCCTTTTGCCTTGTTCCCTCAATATTGTGTCTATTTACTTATTCCTTGTCCTGCAGAATGAAAGGATTAAAAAAATGAATGATAAAAGAACGCGCGGGAGATCATAAACAGACGAGGCGAAATTCTTATTGTTAGAAGAGAAGTATTTATTGAAGTATAATCAGCGTTCAAAACCATGTACTAATGAAATGAAATGCTGCAATTGGATATTAAACCTGCCATCTGTGAATAGGAAAAGTAGCATAATGTATAGTGAAAGAGTAGAACAGAGAAAACGCTTGGGCAAAAGAAATCTGTATATATAATAATAAATATGATTGTATGGAGTTACGATCTTTTCACATCATTCATGTAATACTTAGACAAATACATTAATATACCTTATCCATACCATTAAAATTACAAGGAGAATGACGTCATAAAGACAACAACGAAATAGGTGGTGCAATGACTAGATATAGCTTGAAGGTTTACTCTCTTCAGATTTTTTTTCAAGACAAGGTGTATATCGATACGGTATACACACATCTTCTCCATTTTACCTGCGTATCAATGGGTAATAGATTATGATGAACAGCATAGACAGTGGGGTGGGGGGGGGGACCGAAATGTATTTGAAAAAGCTACCTCACCAGGCTGTCGATTTCTGCTTGTTTTGTATGGTCGAAGAAACCCAGTTATGCCTTGTATGTTACAAATTATCGGGCATTTTCTGCCTTTATTGAAATCTCTTAGATTAGTATCACTTTTAGCATTATAGTATCAAGTTATTAAAGCTCTATCTCGAGTGGACCTTAGTGTTTTGATATTGTTCTGCCACGATGACAGACACCCCACACTTCCCATGGATCATTTAGTGACTACAACATCTTACGACATATTCCTGTCCGACAGCGGAAAATGGGTTGAAACGGGCAAGATACTCGGTATCCTTCTTCAATTTTTAAAGAAAGGATGCAGCTACAAGCATCACGAGTATCACGAGTGACTGATCGGGAAAAACATTCACCCAAGCATATAAACGTCGAAAAGGTAAATGAAATGCTGAGGTTTGGATCAAATAAGAATTTAGTTGATTCAATTAAACTTTAAGTAATTTTATGATTGTGTTCCCTTTAGGAAGCGATGTTAGCAAGCAACCGCGGGACCCCCTTCAAAGGAACTGGCAGTACCTTGCCTTGGGGCGTATTACATACGTAACTGCTACTGCCAAAGACTTCACAAAGTCCTATCTGTAGAGTCACTACACCTCATCAAAAAGGTTACATCTTTAGTCTTGCGAAAGTGGAGACTTCTCCGTGCAAACGCTACTGATACAGTAAATGCTATTATAGAACATTACATCGAACAAAAGTCGAAATGTCACAAAACGCCCACTGCAAATCACGCTTGTAAATACAACACGACATTGTTAGAATTAATATCCAGTGATAGGTAAATTCTTTGTCAAACAATGCGCATGGTGCTGGTAACTCTAGCGATATTGATGCTAACAAACACTGCACTAATAATAACACCTATAACAAACACCTTATAAGCCTAACGAAAATCTAAAATTAATTAATCTGAACAACAAACACACACACACACACACACACACACACACACACAAAATCTCGATAATTAAAGGAAGACAATCCGTGCAAATACTCGGTATCATGCAGAAAATCATGTACAGTAGCTCTCAAATCGGTATTTGTATACAGAAATATGTGAAATGGTTTCCCTAGTTCTGGTCATATCGATGCGATAATATTAACTCTTGATATGCTGTTGATAAAACGCCATTGCTGAAATTAAAAACACACAATTCAGGAGCTTAAAAGAAAAATGCGCAGTATTACTAGTAACCGATGACTGTTCGCGTTGAGGGTAACGAATATCAGTGTTGAAACTAGGATGGGTATAAGCAAGGCGAAGCGCCGCAAGACAATGTTGTATAGGCTGTTGGACCGTAAAGACCATCATTATACAATTGTATGTATTTCATGCGATATATATGACTCTAGTATCAGTGGTGGGGTACAGAATACACTCGTTTGAGGATGAATATAGGCCTACCTATACTTATAATATTAAAATGATCGAGATATTGACGCATAATATAAATCAAAATGATTACAAAAAAACAACTTCGCGCAGTTTAAGTGTTAGTATGCGAAATATGCAACAACACACCATACACAACGTTTTCATGCAATGAACAAAACAGACAATAATATTGTTCCAGGTTAGTGCTCGTGAATATGATTATGATACAAAGTTATCATAATCATATCCACTATAGCACGAACCAGGAACCTTTGATGTTGTGCGCACAGCGCCACAACTCTAAAACTACATTATGTACATTGTAGAAAGTGAAATAACTTTGTACAACGAAATTCATTATTATCCACTTCGGTAGTGAAAATCTAGCCTCCTATATGATAACATAAGGTGTGAGCATAGAAACTCTTGATTGGAACGATGTATTTAGATCAGATTCAATTGATATACTATTGATATAACTATAGGTACAACATTAGTATTAAAGTCATTATTTTACACTATATAAAGTGACATTAGAGTAAATAACAAGTTTCGATTGATGATTAATCTAATTAATCTAATAAACACTTATGATGCACACTTGATTATCATTACAAGCGGCACTTTGTTAATCTACACTCAATATTAACCAGTAGCAACGCCTGAATCCACATTTCCTTCAGTATAATAAGAGGCAGAGTGTTTACGTAGTTATATCCCTACACAATTAAACTTTTTTTTTTCAGTTTCATTCATATATCTATTAGTCCTACATCTAAGATAGTAACACTATGTGTCGCGCACCACAGAAGTTTAATGCAACAGTGCTAAAGAGATGTTATCACCGTTTTAGTTCAAAGAATTTTCATATTTTGGTTTCGACAGGAGGTAAGAAAAAAAAAGATGATCAATGATTACGTTGACTGAGGCGACTATATAATAATTACATTTTAGCGAACACGCATGGGGCTCGAGCATGAAGTATAAACATCTATAACTCTTACTTGAATTACTTCGATTTTTTTTTTTCACTGACAGTTGTAATGGTTATGATGTGAATTAAACTGCCCGTGCTTATGCAGAAACCTTCCAAGCTGAACGTGGTGAATTCAAGCGAATGGATTACTGATATGATTATCCCTGTCATTGTTAGATGGCAAGGCATTCTTGTTTTCGTAGTTTATTTCGTAGGAAACAGCACGGTTAAAAAAGCTTCTGAATAACGTTACGTGCACATAACATATCAATGAAATTAAGATCTTACAATATCGTTTTATGCCGCAGGCCTGTACATTAATTGTATATAGATCATGAATACCGCGATATTTTAAAGAGGGTCTAATTTACCGCTGTCATAAAACCGTATGTTTTAAGATAACATATAACAGGAACTTTGAGGGTATCAGATGCGATAAAGTATCACGTATCTTTGCAAGAGGCACGTAAATTCTTTCGTACACATAGTCACTTTTTGCCAGCATTACCATTTTACCATCTGCCACTATATAAGTGTTAGCGAGAAAGAAAACGGCATGGAAGTGCCATAAAGGATCTCTATCTTTGCGTGTATGTCCCTTTATTCGTGGTGATGGGCGCGAAATCTCACGGCCCACATCGTCATCCTGCTGCTGATCACGTGGTATGCCGAGGTCTCGAGATTGGTCAATCCGCAGAAACAGCCCGTAAGGGGGCAGTTTAAACGGACGGGGGCTGTCTATTAGTTGTGGATTCACTTCTAAAATGCCTCCTCGTACAGTCGTTCCTGCATGAAACGTGGGAAATGAGCGCAGATACAAAATGTCAGAGCCTACATGCAGCATGATGCATTCACCAATTGCACTGTTATTGTATTGTATAATTGTATTGTATTGCATTGTGTTGTATTGTATTGTATTGTAATTGTATTGTACTGTATTGTGTTATATTGTATTGTATTGTATTGTACTGTATTGTATTGTATTGTATTGTACTGTATTGTATTGTATTGTATTGTATTGTATTTTTTTGTTTTGTTTTGCACTGTATTGTATTGTACTAATTTTCCGTCAGGAAGAAATATGAAAACAAAGATATTTCACATAAAGATAGACCTTCAACGCAGGGATAACCCTACACAGGACTGTTATCGTAGCAGAGCTGTTTTACAGAGGGATCCCTTTCATGAGAAATATCGACAAATAGTATAACAGTTACATAAGACGAAACTACAAACATTCAGAGCAATAAGACTGGAATATAATAATCATTCAGAAGCGAATCAACGACGACGTGTATGCTGCAGAGGAAGAAATGTGATTTGCACTGACGTGTTGTCGTCAATTAATGTTTTCCCGGCGGAATGAGCAGGCGCATTTGCATTATAACTGGTGACTGGCAAAAGACCCATCTCTTATCAACGGGTTATTATGTTCGTTTCAAAGATGTCACATATTGAGCATCATCCTGTCTTCTTTCTACCTAAAGGAAGCTAAATTTACACACACAAACTCATACTCTTTGTGATATGTTATATATGATTATATACAGAGATGGAGAGAGGAGGATACGCATGGATTTTTTTTTTTTTCGCAGAGTGTAAATATACGAATGTTTGTTTCTTTCTTGTACTGATCATTTAGACATGAGCATGTTGTTATTCCCTGCTGGTTGCGTATATTTCCAACAACACGAATGTCAAATTTCACATAATTCTTTGTACATTCTGTTGAGAAAAAAAGTGAAAATAGAGTTTAAATTGAATTAAACTAAATATTTGTTTTATAAAATATTAAAAGCGAAGATTATCTCACTGCAAGCCAGTCGATGTCCTGGTAGTCATCGAGCGTTCTCCCATGGCCTGTGCGTCTCTTAGGATCCTGCTTCTGCATGGTATCAATGGTAAAACGAAAAATGTCTAATTACCAAACGCGTATCATTTAGAAAGTGGCTGGAGAAGATGAGATACAATGCACATTTAACGAATCAGATGAATACATTACATCGTTACATACGATATAAGCTGATCTCCAGAGGCTTTCTTCCTCAACGCACCAGTAACGACGCAGGAAGTGAATGTCAAAATGGTCGACGAGTGAATATTATGTTAGATGTTTGGCAGGTTGAATAGAAAGATCACTGTCATATTCTAGATGTCTCCTTTATCATTGATAGCATAAAAGGGAAACATCGTAACACTGGAATTTTCAAGTTTATAGGCAAATGAATACATACTGATAACACTATGTATAGGTGATTTGCTGAAAATGGGTCTAGCACTCCGTAAAGGGCAAAGCAAAAAGCATAAAATAAATTATAAAGATTGAATTCTTGTGTAGAGCTGTTTCTATTGCAAATGATTGACAAATTGCCCTTCATCGGCGTAAATATACATCAATATTATTCAATGTTTTAGTAGTAGTCATGACTAAAAGAAAAAAAAAGATCATGAGCATCATACTCTAATTGGACGGGAACCAACGACATCCTGATTACTGAACAGGCGTCGCGACGCGTCGTATCCACTCACTAAAAACCACCAAACTTTCGCATGCAACAGCCAGGCCTTGTTCTCATTCATTATTGCAGCGGGTAGGACGTATATGTGTCCATGATTTTTTTAATCATTGCTACTACTAAAACACTGAATAAAATAGTGTCTATTTTACGTCGGAGAAGGGCAATTTGTCAATCAGATGCAAATGGGGATACACAAGAAAGTAAGAGAAGCGTTATACTTTCACGCATAATGCCATCGCTTGTAGCCGAGTAAGATGCAAAGCAAGGTGATGGCTTACCTCATCTCGCAAGTGCATTTCTTCTTCATCGATAAGGTCGTTGAAATCCAGTCTGTCGTGTCTGTAGCGACGCCGAGTGGCTGTCTGCAGTTGGTTCGCCTTCTCATCCCGTTGCTGAAAGAAAGAAAAAAAAAAAGAATCGGCATCAACAAAAGAGCAACTTACCTCTTCCGTGTCGAAAGGAAACTGTCTTATTATTATTATTTCTTCTTTTTTTTTTTACGGATTCAGGAAGTAATCTATATACTTCCAAAGAAAACCAAAACCCGGAAAAAAAAAAAACCCGAATTTTGGATTGAGTGAAAGCAGGAAGATAATATTTTACAGCTTTGTTTATAGACTCAACAAACTGGATTTTTTTCTTTGCCGCTCTCATTTACCTCTGTATTGTTACGATTTGTATATCCACATCTGAAAGTCATATACTTTTTATCTACGTGCGTTTGTGTGTGTAAGTGTGTATGTGTATCTGTGTGTATGTGCGTGTGTATGTGTGTGTGTGCGTGTGTGTGTGTGTGTGTTTTGAGTGTATGTGTGTGCATCTTAGTGTTTTATGCCATAATTCAAAGCACACGGTATACAGAATAACAGGGGCGCTAATATTTTATCACTTGGTTCAGGTTATACTATTGTACACCATGTAATAGCAAACCATGCACCCGATACTCATTTGTTAGTGATGCAATAATTTTTACACTTTTGATTTGGTCAATGATAAATAAGTGATTGATATTTTTATTTATGTTGATTGTTGCCGTTTAAGTATGTATTCTTTACACCGTGAGGTAAACATCATTTTCTCAGTTTTATACATGAATATTACATGTATGTGTGTATATGATCATTATGTATTGTTTTCATGCAATAATGACTTTTTGTACTTTTGTACTTTTATATTTTATTGTATATACAGCTGTACCACTCCGCAATTCAGCCACTTGGCTGCCATGGCAGTATTGTGAATAAACCCAGATTGAATGAATGTATGAAAAAGGAACATTAGTAAAACACAACAGAGAAAGTTTGAGGAAATCTGACAATCGATGCAAAGTTATGAATTTTTAAAGTTTTGGTGTTGGAACCACTACATCAGGAGACGACTAGAGTTCATGACGTCATGGGTGGACAACAATGTAAAGAAAATATAAATAAAATTCAACATGCCTTCACTTTTCTAGCGTAATGAAAGAGCACTTGACTAACCGCTTTCAGAAAGCAGGGGGAATTACTACTACCCTTAACCTATGTCAGTATCAAGCTTATGGAATGTGTAATTTTCATGAAAAAATGAATGTTTGTGGAATTCTCTTTATATTTTCTTTATATTGTTGTCCACACATGACGTCCTAACCTCTAGTAGTCTCCTCATCCAGCGCCAAAACTCCAACAATTCCAGCACCAAAACTTTAAACTTTCATAACTTTTGCATTGATTATCTGATTTTCCTCAAACTTTTACTGATGACATTGTGTTTCACTGATGTTGCTGTCATGCTTTCACTGAATCCACATTGCTCTTTGGGTTTTGGTTTCCTTTAACATTAAGGGGAAATGGTTTTATGGCTTGTTTGTTTGTTTGTTTGTTTGTTTGTTTGTAAATCATTCCTGTTTTCTCCTTTTCCTTATTATCTACTCTCTAAAAAAAATCGAGTGAAAATTTTCACTCTAAAAAGAGTGAATACAAAAAAGAGTGAATTTCGAGTGAAATCGGAGTGAATTTTGAGTGAAAATGCTCATTTTCACTCATTTTGGAGTGACGTCAGGGATCACTCGAAGATTTTGGAGTGATCCCTGACGTCACTCCAAAATGAGTGAAAATGAGCATTTTCACTCAAAATTCACTCCAATTTCACTCGAAATTCACTCTTTTTTGTATTTACTCTTTTTAGAGTGAAAATTTTCACTCGATTTTTTTTTTAAAGAGTAGAACAGATCTGTAAATCATTTATATATCGATACTTCTCTTTATGTGTATAGATAATTTTCAACTAATCTACTTATTTTAAGTATGTTTATACATGAACTAACGTTATTCATCTTTGTGAGTAAACATGAATGCTCCAGCACAAGGTCTGTAATCAGAATAAAAAGTGGAAACAACTTAATATAAAACTGATGTATAATGGAGATATATACAAGCATTCCAATTTATAAAACAGTTATCATTAACGTCACAAACAAATGCACAGAAGACATCATTAAGGATGACACAGAAATATGACATATACTGAACTTATAATTTATGTGTTACTTTACGTTGTTATGGATGGATGTTGTAAATACAACACTGTATGATTTATGTGGAAATTTAATAAATGAAATGCAATGAAATATTTGTGAAAAACAACGAAATTGATTTTAAAACGCATTTCTATCAAGTCTATGCGATTATATTATTTCAAACTAAGTGGAATCAATGCAGTTGAATAAGCAGGTGATAAATATGTTGAGCTTGATATATAATACAGAAAGGATTCATCGAACCCTTCCTGCGCAGATTATTTTGAGTTTGATCGCAAAATGGTTAAAAGCCTTTTTAAACATTTTAAAGTAAGTCCAACATCAGACAGAAAAAACAAAACCTTTTCAGTGGTGAGTACCCCACATTATACCAGAATATGTTGTAGGAGTTACGACCTAGCTTTATAAAATGCAAAGATGTTGCCTTCGAGCAGCCGCAATCCTTTGCAAGGATATGGTTATCAGCCTTTATAGCTGATAAGAAAAAAATCTTATACCTTCTGGACGTCTTTGAGCTTGATCTTAGCTTTTTTGAGCTCCTCCCTCAGCGCGCCGACCTGGCCGACAGCCATCTCACGGTCCCGTCGCTCCTGGTTGAAGTCGTTTCGAAAGATTTCCATCTAAAGGAATTTATTTTGACAGAAGAAAGGGAGGAAAAGTTATTGTTTAATTGACTGTTCCCTGTACACTGCCATACATTTTTTTTAACTGATCGCATTTATCCTGAGATTCACAGAAAGTCAAGATTTTTGTCATTTAAGTATATATAGATTTACTGAATTGAATGTTATGTATTTATGACAGATGGACTGTAATCGAATGACTGCTGCTGATTCAATTACAGTATATAGCTATTGACTGACTCACTCATAGTTCACATTGGTTTATTTACTGGTATATTTCTATATTATCCCTCCACGTGGCAATTATTCATCCAAGTGATTTTACCGTTCTGTTGTTTATGATCATTTGCCATTGAATTTAAACTATGTGAGCTGAAATAAAATGTGTGCGTATTGAGACCATCATTAGAGCGCTTGCATGTTGTAAGTACTGAAATATCTCTACCGTACATATCCAGGTTCTATTTTTAATCAAACAAAGATATCTCTGCCCCAATTCCAAAGTACATTATAATACATTGACCCGCGTATAGTCACAACAGGGCCCATCGTATGTACTGCTGATCGGGACGTGGGATTCCCCAGGCAATGGAAAGCCCAGTTAACCCATTCCATTATACGGGAACCTGGTGGCATGTGTATTAAGTTTATGGGAATTTCAGAATTTCGTATGGAACGGAAAGGAAACGACCCCGCCATTCTTCTCATTGTTTATGTGGAGTAAACAATGATACAAAACAAACGATAATACAGTCAACAAGCCTGGAGACATAGTCTATATGCGCACTATAGACTTACTCAAACAATTCTATAAAAGCGGGAAAATGCGCTGGGGATTTCAGTATCATTTAAGATAATTCCAATAATAAAGAGGTGTACAGTCCAAATCGAATGATAACCGATTTCACATTCTTGTTTGTTAGGCGGAAAGCTCACTTGTTCTTTGCACAGTTGAACCTGTTCCTTGAGTTCAGTCTTGGTCAAACTCTTGGTGCCCCCATTGGGATTGGGGTTGACAGGTGATCGAGGGGGTGTGTTTCGCACCTCGGGCACCTCATCGTATTCGTTCTCGTAGAGATAACGCGATGCAGAAAGCATCTGTTTTTTCTTGTCCCTTGGTCCCCTTGGCTCGATCGGGAATTCACGGACGACTATCAGCACATCTTCTTCACAATCGGGTGATTTCTTAACCCGCGTTGCAGCGCGCGTCGTGTCTCGAATATCGGCTTTTTGCTGAGTGGCTCCATCAGGTTTCTTGGCTTTGGGGGAAGACTTGGATCTCCCAGAAGTCCCAAGAACCTGGATGGACGTAACCAGTGGCAGTTATTGAATGTAATTATCGACATTCTCCGTAGTAGTGTGTGTGTGTGTGTGTGTTTGTTAGTTTGTTTATTCAACGTAAAATCATAAGTAATGATAGTACAATTCAATAAGATATCCACATTGGAATAAAAAGCTGAAGAGAAGCAGACGGATTGCCCTACTGATTAGATTAGATTTCTCATGACGGAGAAAGCGGCAGTTGTAATATGTAATATAAGCATCGTTCTAAACGCTCTTAAAAGTTTGTGTTTTTTTTTCACGACTGTGCCCTGTGATGTTTGTCCTTTGTTGTATTCATTAGGCGCTCATTGAAGTGCGTCAGTACCAGTATATAAATGGTGCACAGGACAGAGTGGATCCGTAAGAATTGGATGCGCGAGTTTAACTTTGGAACTGTTTAAACCCACGAGCACAGTGAGGTGGTTTTAGACTGTTTCTAAAGTGAAACTAGAGCATCCAATTCTCACTGATCCACGAAATAGGCCTGTGCATCATTCGTGTTATAAAATGGGCCCGTAAATTCATGAAATAACCTGTACAACCTTTTGCCCCATCACGCTTCCGGCACACCTACAACACTATACGAGACTTGAGCCATGCGTTCGGATTTTTCCAGACACATGGCTCAGTGTGGATCAGTAAAAATCAATGCATGATAATTGACCAGTCAGATTGGGATGATTCTAAAGCTTATTTAATGATATGCTCTATAAGTTGACAGCAACAGAAGAAGCAGAAATATTCATGATTTTTTTTTTACCTCGTTGAGACGCTTGATCTCAGCGTCTTTCTCCTTCGCCTCGACTGCCAAGTCCTTCAGTCGCGTTTTTATCTCTTCGTACTTCTGCAAAATGTCATCCCGTTCTCTTCTGTACCGGGACGCATTAGTCTGTTTGTATGCAAGGAGAAAGGTAGTTGTCACGTCTCCTAATTGCAATATTCACATCCTTACAACGGACTACCAAGGTCCACGCACAAAACGCAGAAGAAATGTTAATATGGCTGGGATGACAACAGTGATAAGACATAAAGGAAAGATACTGACCAAACGGTGCTGACAACGCGAGACGATGCCTTTAGTTTCTGACGAGGGCTGATGAATGATATACTTTGCTGTAAAAAGACAAGTGTTTGTCTTGTTTACACTGATTTTACGGCAGGTATATAGGGTAGTGAACATGAAGGTGATTATAGTTTGGTTTGATTGCTGTTCCTTTACTTGTTTGTTTGTTTGTTTTTTCTCCACAGCAAAATAACTGACACTCACGCAAAGGATAGATAATATTATCGTTCAACAAAATCGAAGAATTTTGGGAAGCAACTTGGATATAATTGAAAAGGAAACGCGTTCGCTACCTTGGCCTGGTCTTTCTCGGCGCCGGCGTGGAGCAGAATGCGGTCGTACTCCTTAAACTTGTCGTCCACTTTTCTCTCCAGGGCTTGGCGCTTCTCGTCAGCAGCTGCGAGCTGGGCGTCCTTCTTCTTTAGCTCGATCTCATGACGGGTGGACTGCTGTGAGCAGTACTTCTCCCAAGACATATTCACCTGATGAAGCTATGATATGAAATGCATAATTAGTACACGTTGCAGAGATATTTGCATTATTGCCTAGGAGCCTTATTGCAGATAACCACAATGTGTCGGTTTACACACCTATCTTTCAAATTCTTGGTAACGGGATTGTAATATACTGTAACAACGTTGAAGAGAGTTTCCTACTAAAATGTCCTAAACAACCTTGTTTCTTTGATCCCTGACTGGTCTGAACATCAGTTGTTTTTCTATTCGTGTTTATATAATATTATTCTCTATGCACTTGGATTGAAATCACTCACTTTTAATCTTGAATGTGTCCCACAATGCTTTATGGTAGAGTGACTTACCTCTTGGATCTGGTATCTCTGCTTCTTCAACTTTCCCTTCAGAGCTGCCACGTCATCAGCAATCTCGGCTCCTTGGTTGAGGGTGGGACTTGAGGTGGCTGGAGGATCGTCATCTTTCATCTTCTGTTGTGGGAGATAGTATAGTTTTCATTGTTCACTAGCTACTGACGCTGCTTCTGTATTGTAGTTCCTACATGTCAGATACCGTAGCTAAACAGATATGGTTATAAATCCCGCTCAAATACGGTTGTCTGATTATTAATTATCTTTCCTCCAAGGATGTTATTCAACTTTCTTCGTTGTGACATAAAGAAAAATCTCCCTGTGCCTATGAACAACATGATTGAAATATGTGCTACAATACAAAAATAGTAGGCTGCCTATTCTATTCAGTTAAAGTGCTCTTCAAAATTGGTCAAATCTATACCTGCAGACACAACGTCTACTCCAGGCGTTAGTATATAGTGTACAAGTAGATGATTGTGTCCTTCATGTAATACAATGTTGTATGCGATCAAAGGGCAATCGTGGCGAGAAAGCAACGTACATGCCCTAAAATTGAAAGTGATGTTGTGCAGTGGTTCCTACAATACCGTTTGTTTCACGTCGTTGGTGATCAGGACTGTTGTTCCGGTCGACACCATTTCCAGTTTCTTTCTGTAAAGGGAGAACATTATGGGTCATAAGGATTTCAGATCATAACCATCACAAAGAAATACATGAAATACATTTACAGGAAACACCTCCGATTTGGATCAAATGATTAATTTTTTTTCTTGTTCTTTCACATTTTAGTCATGTGACCTGCTTGATAATGTTGGATCCTTCTTCGACATGGGTTAAGGTAACTCAGTACAGAGATAAGAATCTCACATCTCAGGAACCTTTATATCAGTAACAGTGCCAACGCATAATGAATAGAGAATCAACACGATATATCACACACCTGATTATGTATATACATATGTCGCTGATGTACATGCAAAGTTCGCGAGGCGTCCTCGGGAGTATAATAGCCAGGGAGGTGTCCACCTCCCTGGTATTGCCTAACATATCCTCGCAAATACATCATAACGACACACACTCTGTCCAGGGAGGTACCACCTCCCTGCTCTGTCTCGTCACGTACACTAACCTTAGTCCCATTTACTCTTACCTATCACGTCCGGCGAGAGAAAGGCGATGAACCTCTTTCTGAAGATTCCTGATCTGAAGCAGGAGTTCTTTTTTCTTTTTCTGCAGTAGATGAGTGAATCGTACTTTGACGTTTATTTCTGACATTGTCAAAACTCATAGTACAGAATTGTGAAGCGCATAAATCTACAGCTCAAAAGTTTTTCCTGCATAAAAAGATGAAACTTATGTAGAGCCAAATAAGGTTGAACTTATATGTTTGGTTACAAAGGTTCATAGTAAATCAGACATTCAAACCGTTTAATGTCTTCAAATTTTCTACAAAGTCCTTTTTTTTCAGTCTTCATAGGCAACATATTCGATTTTAATGTCATCCAAACAAAGATAGTGTAAGTTCAGCATTTTTTCCTCTCGAAAATATGATAGCTTCATGTTTGAACAACAGAATTTGCAGTCCCGCCTCTCTAATCATTGTAACTTGTCATTGAGAGCGATGAATTTCTATCCGACTTCAAGAGTCCCATGTTCTGTGTGTGTGTGTGTGTGTGTGTGTTTAATTCGCTTTGATTTGTTTTGGTTTTTCTGTAATTGACGGGGAGGGTTAACACTATTTCCTCAGTTGCACTTCGTTAAATTACCACGGACAAACGCATTCGAAATGTTTCTACTTTCGGCATTCTGTCTCGGAGGGTGTAAAAACATCGTTCTACGGCCATGCACCATAACTACTTCTATGGTACTTCTACGATGTTCGAACCCGTCTACGACATTGTGTGGAACACGTGATGTTGATCTAGTAATACCTGTGCGGCAGTCAATTCATCCTCAAGGTAAAGAACGTGAGGGAGTAAGACGTCCATGACTGCCATCAGATCGACAAAAGCCCAACTCCTTCCCTTGGACATGGCTTCCAGCGCAGTTTCGACTCCCACAACGAGTTCAGATAGTTCCATGTTCTCGTATTGCTTAGCCAACTCTTCCTTTGCCATCTAGAAGAGAATTATTTGGGGGCAAAATACTAATTTCTATCTTCAACGTTGTTTTCAGAGACTTCACTACTGTATCTTGTCGACAAGTTGAAAGACTAACGAAGTAGCGTTAGTGTTATATGCACATGTCATATCGCTTCCAGTATAGGACCTTCAGCGATTTTTGTATGAGAGGTTTCGCTTAAACGCACGATTTGATGTCTTTGTCACGTCATCCTACCTGACGTATCTCTGCATTAACTGATCACGAACTCTTACATTCTATTAAATGTCACATTTGTATTTATAATAGCTGCACTTTAACGACCTAAGTTTAAAATGCCAAAGTAGCTGTATTTACTTCCAACTCGATAACTTTTTTTTTTTTGTTGAAATCATGTAAAGATTTAATTGAACACACCCTGATGCTACATTGTCAAGTCTCTCCCTATGAAAAAAATTTGTCTGAACATTGCTGAAAGAGACTGAAATTTTATAAAGACTAAGGGGACTACCGCTAAAAATGTGGAGTGGGCTGTCAATTTGCACAACTTCATCCTGAACATATACTGACATAAGCAAAAGAACAATAAAGACAACATAAAAGGACAGGTTCACCTTCATATACATGTGGATTAAGTGAATGCGGCAACATTATTAGAACACATTGTTGAAAGTTTGGGGAAAATCGGACAATCTGTTCAAAAGTTATGCATTTTTTTAATTATCTGTGCAGTCACTTTTGTATGAGAAGACTACCACAGTGTATGATGTCACATACGTACAACGATATAAGGAAAATATGAAGAAAATTTCACAAAATTATTTCCTTTTGAAAAAAAGTGCACATTTCCTCAACCTGTCACTGATGTATATTAAGGGTAATATCATTCCCCCTGCCTTCTGAAAGAGGCAAGTCCTTTAAGTGTAACTGCATGTATAGTATGTTGGACAATTGCTTATTTTCGGCACATATTATTTCGAAAAATGTTTCCGTTGATTTATCATTCTCAGTTTTAGTTTCAACATTTATTTGTATCTGTTCTTAAGGTCTGAACATTACGAACAAACAAACAATGTGACAGAGTACCAAAGTGACGATGCCACAGTCTATCGTTATAGATTGGGTTGGAACCACGTACGCGCATAAACACTCATGCCACGTGAGGTTGTTAAGAACCAGTTTCCATGGCAATGAATGGCTGTGACATCACGCTTTGGTACTCTGTGATAGTGTCTTCTGGTCACTATTACCCCTTCTTTCTCTTCTCCGTGAACCCGATTTCCATTTTTCTCTGACGGTGACTTTGTCTTTATTCGAGTCTTCGTTCCCTCTTCTTCCCGTTGGTAACCAGGCACCTGGTCATCTTGGGAGGCTCCCGTCTTCCCAACGGCGGAAGATTCGTCATCACCATCTCCGACAGCATTCTCGGGAAGATCTCCATTGCTTTTCTCGGACATCCTACCACCACTGGAATCAGCCGGTGAAGCCCTTGACATCGCTTTCCCAGACATAGCATTCCCGTCATTTCTGCCATTCTGCTCAGACGTAATCTTACCTATTTTGACGTCTTCATCGACGTTCTTCTCCGGCGCTGCCTGTGGCGAAGAGGCATGATCAAGGTATTCATCTGAGAAGTCGGCGGCCTTGGCGTTCGGAGGTCTGACAATCTGTAAACTGCCATCGTTCAGGGAGTCAATGGATTCCGCTGCAGAGCCCCTTTTCAAGTCGGTCATTCTATAACTGATGACAAAAAATTAATCGAAATGGAATTAATAGCCTTGTAAACCATCACTTAGCTGTACTCATTTAGTATAGCATTTAAATTTGTTGTGGTCATGACACTTTTGATACATTTATGAAGAAAAACACAAGTACACACACTCATTTGCACGATGATTCTCATTATTTGCTTGTTGTGGTTGACTTGGTCGCGCGACATATTGTTTTGGCTCAAGGCACTTATAATTATTTTGACGATGAACCATGCCGGAAATGATATGTCTCAAGAAAATTGTCTCCATATGCAACTTTGTTTCTGAGAAAAAGATATACGCAAACAATAGCTGACCTAAATTCAAACTTTGGCTTGAGCTAAATCTACCCTCCACACTCCCTCATCACAAATTCATATAGCAATGATTGGTTTCGAAAAGTTGTGATCCTAACGTCAAAGGTACAGATGATACTGAGATGTAAATTAAGCTGAAACGAACTGTGAATTCTTTCAGTTTGGTAAAGACCACAAACGTAAACATGTTTCGAAACACGTAGAGTATCTGACCAGCAAGCCAATGAGTTTGCGAACTATAGTAATACGTATATTGTGTGGAGGATGTGGTCGGATGGACGACCCATGTCAGTATCCTGACACTAAATGTAAATCGTTACATGACTTCGAACAAGACGTAAATCTTACGTTCTAAAACCATGTATTGTGCCATCCAACAAAAATAATGACATCTTATGCTGAAGAACAGGGATCACATGCCTAAGGATAACAGTAAAACAATTTCTATTGTGAGCCGTAGTTGTTTCTCTGGTCATATTATACATTATTACATATCAGCTGTGCCATTTCCAGGTAAATATATTTAATTGTAATGCTTGCCTGATTGAATGAAGATGGTGATATTGATGATAATAATGATAATAGCAAAATGTTGTTTTTCTCTCACTCAGGTGGTAAAGTTATGACAGGAATATTAACGAAAAAACCACAAGAGCCACATAGATATTGTCTTCTTTGATGTAAGTTTGGCTTTTTTGTTTTCACAATGGCCAAGGCATTCACAATGACTATTCTACCAACTTTGCATATACCGTGAAATTTTGTGTCATGTTTATATACACTGCGGTGAAAGAGGAAAGCATACAATCAGAATAATACAAAGGGATGAAGGAATAACTTAGTTGCAAGCATATATATATATATATATATATATATATATGTGTGTGTGTGTGTGTGTGTGTGTGTGTATGATCTATGATACGTAATATATAATATAAAGAGAGAGAATATATTCAAGAATCAAAACTATACACATCTACTAAAGATGCCCAAAAGTAATTGTTTTTCTGGAAACAAGCGATCATCCATTGTGATAATAGAATAACCAGCACTTTCGATATAACATTTAGTGAAACGGAGAAAAAAACGGCTTTTGCGAACCTCAGATTGATTGTGCTAAGAAGAAACACAAACACAGGTATATATAATATGCAATGCTATACATTAGTTGTGGCTCGTTGGTCCGGGGACACAATCTAATTATAGATGTCATGAATACATTGTTTTCATGCATTTTTCTCATTCAGCATGTTCAGAATAGGTGAGGATTACTTGCGGCTTAGTGCTTGATAACTGTAGGTATAACGCTAATTGTGCTGACCAGGGTTTGCCAGATCGGTTTTCGATCTGGTCTTTATGGCCGAATTCAGTCTATATTTTGCGGTCAAATTCGGCCAAGCTAGTTTCTCTCGGCAGAATTTAACCGTTAGATGCTATCTATCCAATAACAGAAAAGGTCATCATGAGTATGTGATGTCATAGAAAATCATGTTTACGCTTCAATTCATTGTTTATTTTCTTACGTGGTATTTGAAGAACTTTACCATACCCGTCTATTTTTACGTTATCATGGTTTATTTTCTCATTTTGATGTTTCATTTTAATGATTTCATTCTCGTTATATATTTTTGTCATTTATTTATTTATTTTTGAGGGCGGGGGGGGGGCATCATCCATATATTCGAGCCTTGACATAATTAGAAACTGAAGCAATTATTGCTTTTTACTGAGTAATAGTCATTATCATGAATTATATGATTTGGTAGTACACGTATCACATATATACATGTTTATTATTAGATACCCTTCACTTTGTTTTTATGAAAATGGTATCGAAGAGGCATTTTGACATTTAAAAAAGAGTGCCTTAAACCCGTGAGTGTGGAAGTCATGCTTATCATTCGGTATACAGATGATTTATGAGATTTTAAGTATTCTAAACTTTAATGACGATTCATAAAGAATTAATGAATCACATCAGAAGTAGATATGATACCATTCACATTTATGATAATGATTTTTATGTAACAAAAAACAATGATTGTATAAGATTATAGGTAAGAAAATCAAAATAATTGAACATCACGAGAGAAGCGATTAACTGTAAGTATCTATAAAAAATAAAAAATCAGTGATTTCGATTTGATTGAAGTTTCAACACTATAATAGTGTGTTAAGAACGTCACGTACGCATAGCATCCCATCCTTTCCTGAGAACGTCTACCAACTCCTGCACAGTTTGAGGGATAGCTTCTCTGTCTTTGATGTCTCGGCCTGATAGACAATCGCATTGTCGTCTTTCAGTCGGAAATCACGTCCATACGTACTCATCTTGGATGTGGAAGACAGCACGGTTCTCAAAGACATCCCGATATGTGACGGTGTTGAAGTTTCCTACCGGAACCACCAGTGGCGTTTTCCACCAGAATGAATGCCAGCTCAGATCATCACTGAGCCGCTACCAACGATGCAGCGGCTTTCATCCGTGAAGACAACATGTCGCCAGTGTCAAGTCCGAACCATTCTGTGCTCCTTAGCCCAGCAACGAAGAGCAACAAATAATCCATGGACATTAAGTCAACCGCCGAGCAATCCCGGTGAACGGTTGACCGAGAAACGGTGACGCCATGATGTCCCCTCCACAAGCAACGAAGGTGATTGGTCGGCATTTTCGGTTTCTTCTGCAGAGATTCAACTTCTTGCTATCATCTCCAGGCGCGGTGGAGCACCCCAATAAGCTAGTTCGTAATTAGCTCATGGGCACGTTGGTACAAATGACCTTTCTTTTTTCTCGGTTGGTTAGGCACTTCGATCGTTTTCAAAGAGACATTATGGGTACCGGTAAGCTTGCCCGACGTAATAGGCCTAATTCATGGAATTCGTGTTCAAACAATGAATGAACTTGCATAGACCAGGTGACCGGAATGGTCCGTCAATCAACCGTCGGGGAAGCATCCATTTCATTGTTTTTCATTGAACGCATTAAAAAACTGTTTTATTCTTTTTGCCAAATACCAGGTTTGCTGTCAGGTGGACGTACTGGCAAGCAACATTTACCAGGATTGCATGAATAATCATTGTATGACAGATGCTTATCTCAGTGAATTTAAAAACCAACTTGCCTCTTGGTACAAATGACCTTTTTCTGCTCATGCGCAAAGTGGAACTACGAACTGGCTTATTATCTCGCAGAAATCCATCGGCAGCCGAGCCTCATTTGCATAAAGTAAACAACATGTACTCGTGTAGTTGAGAAAAAGTAAACAACTTCTCAAGCTAATAACAATTTAAGGAAACCTATTTTCGGATTAAAATTGAGTTAGTTTGAATTTGAAAACATGTCCGAATATGCACATATAACATATTAAAGGATTTGACAATGATAAAATGTGAAATTTTAGCGAAAACCTGGCGAGCAAAATTACCAAAAATATGCCTCGAAAATCATCCTAAAATTCATGAAGTGTGATTGCGGAACCAAAGCGCCATTCGAACAAAGTACATCGAAATTTATTTATCTGCTTGCATCTTAAATGTCATACCGTAATATTCCCGGCCATGGTTGTGTCGGAAAAAAAAACAGAAGGTGATGTCAAAAATGACACGAACGCAAAGCGTGCAGGTCGGTCCCATGTATATATAATCGCGTGACTGTAGCGTTGCATGTCACAGCACACACAACGCTTTGCTGCATGCAGCGTGCGCGGCAGCAGCTCAGCAGTCACCGCCGTGCGACACTCAGCAAAACTGACTGCGTCACATGCAAACCAACAATGAGCACGAAATCCTGAATCTCACGTACCACGCATACCCAATATTACGGGAAAAGAAATGATGTCATTTTCAATCGTTTCGCTGACTACAATTTTCTATTCCAAACCCTGTAGAAACAAGTTGATTTCTCGAAAAGTACAGGTGGAACCAAGCGAAAACTTTTACCATATATGGATTGAGGCCTGATAAACTTATGTTGCCAATTTCGGACACATTGGAGCCCGGCCATAGTCCAGTCGGAAAAAAACAGAGAGCATGTTTTGCGAGAGGTGAATTTCAAAACGCTTTAATATCTCAAGTTCTAGTGCAGCAAATTTCATAATTTTTTCATCAAAAGGAAGGTTTTTAAAAACTTAGATAGTGTGGGAAGTTTGAGTTTACTAGCGGCACGCATAGCGGCACAAGGAGAAGGTAAAGATTTGACTTTTTCATGCACACAGTTTCGGGCAGCCGTGGATGCCCGTTGGAAATTCAAATAGAACGGGGCGATAATGAGATGCAAATTGGGGTGCTCCACCGCGCCTGTCTCGTCATGTGGTTAAGATTGGATGTCCTGAAGGTTTCCGTGACATTACCATTCCACGTCTCACCTTGACGTTTCAGGATCTTACAAAATCTACTCTGTAATGTTCCTTGGACATTCTTGATATTACTCAGGTTGTAGCTAGCCCCAGCTAAGATTTGTGCAACATAAAGGAGAATGTCATTCTCCTTTCTATTTCGAAAATCTACCAAAATTCGCCGAACAAGCCTGATATTTGTGACGTCACAGAATGGAATCAGCAAGCAAAAGCATACTACGTCCTATAGACAATTTAGAGGTTCAAAGGTCACTGAAGGTGTAACTGATTTTCTTGGTGAGCGTTTTATTGGTATTTAGCAGAGATAAATGCTATACCAATGCAAAGTGAATCTTAGTCTACCTAAGTTGAGTTATGCATTAATTCAGCCGCACTGCAGCGAGGGGTGGTTTGTTGGTCATTCACATTCAGCATTGTTAGACGAGCTTTTCAAATTCGAAAATGCGATGGCCCTTGCACTCTAAAATCGTAATGCCTTTCCAGTGATGGTTTCTAAGCAGGGCACTGGTACAGCAGCGTTCAGTGCCACCTTTTTCATTCCAAGAATATCACAAATAGCGTAATTCGAAGTAATTCAACCTCTTTTTCAGTAACAATGAATGCATTTATGATTGGTGATTTACTTGTTACACGTCGTCTGCTGCTGTTAGATTGGTCCATTTTTATGACGTCAGTAAAACCTTCACCGAATTTTCCCGAATTCATTCGAAGTGCTGGTATTACCGCAAACATTGTACGAATTTTCTCTTTGCTCTTGTTGCATTCCCCGTTGTGAAATGAATAAAAGTCTTACATTTTGTCCTTTCCAAGATTCTAGCAGAAACACAGCATTTAAATTTTCTTTGAATGTTCACTTTAAGGGCATTTTTTTTTTTTGGATAAAGCATGCAGAAATTCCGAAGACATTACAGGACCGTTCTATTACGTCGAGTTGGCGCCACAGACGCAATCCATGTGTCAACTGGCGAACAGCTTCGAGTCATGTGTACACGTTGTCTATCAAGCAATTAGAGATCAGAGGTATGGCGCAATAGGCAAACCCTCTAACGGGCTACTTTGAAATATTGCAGGAAACGTATAGCCACTATACCCTCAGATGTAACGTCCTTAATCTGTAAATCATCAAAACTGACAAAATAAAGATCTTAAGAAGACAATTCTATATGTTTTCTTTTTATGCTTAATCATGGAATAGATTTGAAAACACTCTCTTTTTCAGATTTACCTATTTTTGCTTGCATTATTAGTTGGCCAGTACTTTCTCTTTGTCCGTGATATCCCGGAGTGATATCAAGCACAGTCGTCATACCGTGTCTAACTGATTTGATAGTTTACACTCAGGCATATGTAGCTCGTCCTTCTCCTCTCCTTCATTCCCATAATAGAGACGAAATAACTGAAGAGATGAATCAGGGATTTACATTAAATGACATTACTGTGGTGTAAGATATTACTTCTATGGCGAACGAGACTTAAAGTCACAAATGATGTTAGCACAAACGACACGCGCAGATAAGACCATATACCCGAGATGTCTAACGTACGATATACAGTTCATATAGGCTGTAACGATTTCTCTACATTCATTGAAATATACATTCACTTCAATCAACTACATTTCCCTCATTCACTTGCAATACATTTACATACATTCACTTAATAGGAAAATTCAGATAATACGAAATATTTATATGTCTACACGCTTTGTAGTTTCTTACCGGTGTTCAGAGCTCGTTTCAAATACGTTTCACGTCTTCACATCTGTACGATAGACTGTCAAATTGTTTTTTTTTTTCTTTTGCTTGTTTGGCTTGAGATGTGGGGAATTCCATGAACAAAGATCGCTCTTGAAAAACGACAACAACGACAACATTATGTAGCAACTCGGGATTCCCAAATTTTTCTGCTTAGGCCTAATGCCTCTTTAAATTTGATATTAAAACTGACCCTTGAAGCTTGTGGTCCACCGCGGGTCATGATGTTAAGGTGGTGAAAGAAGGAAACGCTACAATTCTCGTTCACCTTGCGAATGCAAATTTGATTAGATTTGATTTGTTTGTTTTGATGGTTTCTGTATTATAATCATACGTGAAAAAAAAAAACTCAAAACAAAACCAAAATTAGCTTTATGTGATCGCCCGGAATACAATATTTATTCATTATTCATAATGAGATAAGCTGGAGATATAACGTGAAGCAAACGGAAGGGTCACAAACCCGGGGCCACAAAGCAAAGTGACGTGCTAGTCATGCTAGTAGCTCTCGTATCAGATATAAGTTTACGGGTTAGAAGTGCGACTTGCTTTATAAAAGAAGAAGAGGAGAAAGGAAGAAGGGAGTGCATACTACTTCTTTTGAATATGGATAGGATGGACTCCAGCCATTTTAAACTGTAATTTTTATATGTTTTAACGGAAATAAATACCTACCTACCTACCTACTTACCTACCTACCTACCTAAGGAATTTATCCCACTTGTATATAGTCCACCCAGACGACATGTGCATGCTTTCTAAGCATTGTTTTTAAGGTCCCCATTCCACATGACGAAGACGCTTGAGAGACCACTGAGAGTCCTAAAATTAGTAAGATACCATCAGCAGTCTCTAAAACCAGATAAAACAGTGTCTATGTGGAATGGCTCTAAACCCCCTCGAAAGACTTTTGAAAGACCCAAATTTGTTGGAAAAAAACCCAAATTTTTCCAACAAATTCATCAAGAGTTCTTTGCAGGACCTTGAAAATTGTCGAACATTCACCACTGCAAAAAGTCCAATGTTAAATATGAAACAACGAGCTGGTGTTATATTTCCGGTGCTCATTTGTGGTGTTAGATTAACACCTCCGGGTGTCACTTCAAAATTTAAAATTGTTTTTGGAATAGTTTCTTTAATAGTTATTGTTCTTCTTGCTAATTTTGCACTTCAGCAAGACGATCAAGAGCTACAGTGTCAAATCAACACTACGAAGCGCCAGGTGAACACTTTTGAACACAGTCACAACATACTATTTACACCTTTGGGTGTGGTCCTCTATTGACACTTGATCGGTGTCAGATTTAACACCTATGGTGTCAAATCTGACACCGACGTTTTTGTAGTGATTGAGAAACCGATAAAACTATATATTTAGAGATCACTACAAGATCATCTGACTTTCTCCCTGAGATCTTCAAGAGATCAATCACAATCACTGAGGGACTTGCCTTTCAATGATCCTTCAATGATTTCTGAATAATCTTTCAGTGATCTTCTCTATAAAAAGGTGGCAATTTTTTTCTTAGAGAACGCCGGAAGACAACTGAGAGACTGGTAAAACCCTTGAGCACACAATTTGCTGAAGGACTATTTTAAGACCATCGAAAGATCATTCTCATGAAAGTCTGCCGAAGTACTATTTTGACTCTTTTCATAACTTTCGGAGGCCATGTGGGGACCATGATGTTTATTGGAAGATAACTTATGAATTACGAACACCCACGGAGATCGTTGAAACTACGCTGAAAGATCATTGAAAGATTTGTCAATTTTTACGGTCTTTTAGTGGTCTTTCAAGAGGTCTCGCTCTATATGTGAAAAAGGCCCCATAAAACATCACCGCTTGTTGACAACTTTGGCGCCGTCGATAACAAATACACCAAAGTATAAAACATAGTCATTAAGTCATCATAGCCATAGTCACAGTCATAGTCAACATTCTAGACGGGCATTATGATACACTATAAACTGTGGGAGCAAACAGTGGCAGACGTTGGTGAATGCATATATAGTCTGATAGTAACACCTTCACTCACACACACACACACAAACACGACACATGTAATATCTATTTTCATTCTTCTCCTTTATCTACAAAAATATTTCTTTAGTGTTACAACGGTGACGAAGTCATTGTCATGTTTGTCTATGATAAAGTACATCAAAATTATGGCAGAGAGTGTCAAGCTTGGATTCACAGTAAGATATTACTATTCAATTCAATTCAATTCAGTTCAGTTTAATTCAATTCAATTCAATTCAATTCAATTCAAGCTTTATTTCATTTTTCGAAAAGAGCATAGACCTTTCACTTTCTTTGGCACTAGAGAATAAGGTTGCATAATCAAAACAAAGTAAACTGATAAAAAATATAACTGTGGAACCTTGCAATAACAATACGTTGTCATGAGAACTGAAGTTATAAATACGAAATAACAATACGCAAATTCATGAAATTCTTCCGTCGAGATGTTTTCATTGCAACTGATTGACAAATTGCCCTATAACATCGTCGATGTACGGTAATTTGTCAATCAGTTGCAACAATACGCAAATATCGAAAAATTGAGAGACCCACTAAAGAGACAAAGCTTGTAGAATGTGGGGCCCCTCAGGTACAGAATGTGGATCGTAATAGAAAAATAAAATAATGCTCGAAGGAAAAAAGGCTGGGAAAAAGGTCTGAAAAAAAGTCTGGAAGCCCACTAAGAAGACAGCTATAAACAGATACACATACACACGCTAATAAACATTAAAAGAGACTGGGACGACGAAACTAATAAAGGGAGACTAAGACACAAGACAGAATGAGACAAGACTAACATAACAGGAAGACAATAAAACGATCAGAAAGGCAAAACAGATCCAGCGATCCTCGACAGAAGTACATAAAAATAATGGGATGCGTGAAAAGGACACGGAAATGTAGAGAAATAGATACAGAAGTAATATAACTAAAATCAAATCTACTCTGCAATTGTCTTAGGACAACAGGGACGAGAAAATACGTGACAATATATCATTTGTAATGCAAGTTCTTTGAAAAGGAATTAAAATAAACTAACAGCTAATTCAATTCTGTGGGATCATAAAGTTGCGATATAAATAGTAATGGTAATAATAATGAAATTCTAATAGCGCATAAAATCAGGGGCGGCGCAGCCGTGGGGGCCGTGGGGGCCGTGGGGGCTCGGGCCCCCACACATTTTGTGCACCATACAAAGGAATACATAAGGTGTCATCACTTTGGGCCCCACACTTTTTTCAACCCGGAAGTACGTTATGAGCTGAGGACCTTTTTTTTTTTTTTTTTTTTTGCTTGTTAGCTCATGAAACCCGGAAGTGGGCCCCCACACTTTTGAAAACAGTGCGCCGGCCCTGCATATAACAAATGAATGTTCCCTATATTATATGCGCTTTGCAATATTATCATAAAACATAATCAACGAATTACTTTCAATACACACACACATGTACAAAGAAAAGGAAAAAAAAAAACAGTTCACAAATAAATAAGTCTTTAAAGAAGATTTGAATGAGACCAATGAAGATGACTGACGGATATGTTGTGGTAATGAGTTCCATACACTGAAAAAGACCTGTCACCATAAAACTTTGTATAAACTTTAGGAATGCGCAGAAGGGATTGATGTTGTGATCTACGACTACGTGTGGGGACAGGTGAGGTAATTAATTCCTTAATGTATTGTGGACTGATGTCATTTTGAAGTAACAGGAGAATCTGAAATATGAGATGCTTTTCAATGGGGAGCCAGTGAAGGTGAGTAAAAGTACATGAAATTTCACTATGCTTGGGGAGCTTTTCAATGATGCGGGCAGCAGTGTTCTGAATCCTTTGAAAATAATATCAATCCGATTGCGGAAGATTAATCAACAGACTATTACCATGATTGCTATAGAAATTACTTTAATCTCCTTTTATTATGTATAGAGAGACATTTCTTATATCATTTTTCAAAAAAATTCAAAAAAGTTGTGCCAGTATAAATAAATGTGTTATTAGCAAGAATCGTTCGTAAAATAGGTAAATGAAATTCACTGGCTCGTCGAGTGGGATACTCATGGAATGATTGATTTCTAGGAAACATAGAATCGAAAAATGGACGGTAGTGAGTTGTTGCTGTACATGTACATAAATTGCCCAAAATTAGACAAACACAATTTTTTTTTTATTTTTAACAGTTTATTAGAGGCAAATAACAAATTTGTGTGGGAGGGTATGGAAGGATAACAGATGACAAGGAGAGCTTTCTTTTTGCAGAAGGGACACTCTATCCAGTAGGATAGAACATACATGTACAAACATACTAACATAGAACATGGTAGTCAATTTGTCAAGATTTTTAGTTAGGTAAAAATGCTAGAGAAATGCAATAACAGCAAGCTTGTTAAGCGTATAGGTCCCAGTAGATTTCGAGTGTGAAAAAAAAAAAAGAAGAAAAACTTGATGCGGAGCAGGGACACAATTCAAAACAAACTAAAAAATATGCAAAAATGCTCTTGGGTATACAATGTATATGCAGCAAACATTTCTCAAATACAATGGCATGAGGAACGAAATAAACCACATCCTAATGACAAATAACGGTTAGTATTGCCAGATATGTACTACTATTGTGCAGTAGAGGCATTCATAATAGAAGGGAGGGAGTTGAATTTCTATAAACTGTGTGTAAATTAAGCGTGGGTTCTATAGCATAGCATTCCATTGGCTTTGATTTTCCACGCTCCATGCAAACTACTCTTCCCTATAGAGCTTTCATAATATTGGGACCAAATAAGAGGTTCTTCATTTCAGCAATATTTAAGCGGCATTTCAAAAGAAAATGCTGAACTCCTGCGTGGAACTTTTTGGTCATATGTTACGGAAGAAAAAAAAAAAAAACCTATTTAAACTTTTCTTGTTATCAATACCCCAGGACTGAATAATGGAACATTCGCTATCTCATAAAAAAGTCAACGATTAGACATCTTGCGCACTAAGTTGTTTGCCAGGTTTAGTACCTAAATGTGAAATCTTTCAGATTAAATTATCGGCTAATGCATGTTTCCGCTTGTTTAATAGAATTTACATTTAAAAAAATACATTTGTCCTGTTCTTGACACACTAAATGATTGCTGCCAAACATATACCAGTGCGTATCCCCCCCCCCCCCCAAAAAAAAAAAAAAGTAATCCAACTTTGGAGGGCTGCCATTTCTTAATTTTCGGCTATGGAGAGCACAATTTTGGTTGTGAGGAAAGAGGAACTCTTCTTCTTTCCATTGGTACCTAATTATGTTGACAAATGTCATGCATGACTGAGAACATGAACTTTAAAGACAAATGCCCCTTTTCCAAGTTTGAGTGACACATGAACAATGAATGTCTCACTGAATGGATGAGATCTGTCAACGGAAGTGCCCAAATAAACAGGCCAGCCTGTAGGAAAGGATGTTTGTGTTTAGGTTTCTGCTCAGGGTTCCTTCTAACATTTTGTGGTCCATATTAAATCTGCAACATGGCCACCTGTACCTGTCCGATAACTTGGTCACTCCCACAATTAAGGCCATCCCACACAGTCTATTTTCTCTGTTCATATTCAACGCAGAGCTCGTAGCGACAAAACATGATTTGAAAAATCACCTAATGAAGGGAGAAAATGGATAATGGGTTAACATTTATGGGAGTGACCAAGTTGTCAACAACATGGCCATAATGAAGGTTATGGACCAAAAAAAAGGTTAGAAGAAACACAAGCCTGCAGTCATGCAGGCTCTCCTGTTAATTTGACCACTTTCATTGACAGATCGCATCCATCCAGTGAGACATTCATTGTTCCTGCATGTGACACTCAAACTTGGAAAAGGGGCAATTTGTCATTGTTGTCTTAAAAAAGTTCATATGCTCAGCCATACATGATGTTTGTCAACATAATTAGGTACCAATGGAAAGAGAAAGGGTTCCCATTTCCTCACAACCAACATTGAGCTCTCAATAGCTGAAAATTATGAAATAGTAACCCTCCAAAGTTGGATTACCCTTTTTTTATACGCACTGTAAAAAGGGACAGCGAAATGCTGCTCACTTGGTTAGTTGTGAATGAGGAATGATGCTTGCGGTCATTTGTCGAAGCAATCCCATTAGCATTTACAGAATTAGGGTGCACCACTCTATTGGCGGCACGGAGCATGGGTACAAAGGAAAGATTTTTGTTTCTTCTTCTTCTCTAACACCATCCTTTGTATAGTGAGTGTATCAGGGGATACGGGGGAAGTTTTGACGGGGAAAAAAAAAAGAGAGAGAAGAAAACAATAATGTGCCACCAGCCCGATACAATGGGCCGAATGCATAAAACAAGCAATTGCGTACAAGCAATTGCTTCAAGCAAAAGCACAAGCTCGTCCAGCAAAAGGTCTAGCTTAAGCAATAAAGATCTCCATATGCTTGTCTTTTGCTTGTTCTTATACCTATTGCTTGCGTTTTCAACAAAAGGACGTCACGCCTGTGCGAACACAAGAACAAAGGCGAGTGTGACAGCATGTACATGTACTTGAAAGCGCATGCGTGTGCGGAAACATATCCTGACATAGCAGAAGAGCTATGAAATGACACTGACTCATAAATGCACACACAGACGCACACACACACACACACACACACACACACACACACACACACACACGTACTAGCTGATTCCCTTCACTGCTTGTCTGTACTAGCCCGGATCTGCCAGATCGCACGTCGAGAGGAGGTCTCCTCGCTCTCCACCGAAGTCGGACATAATACCTGTTTCTCATCACATTTTGCGTGCTTACCACTGGACATTCCCGTTGTTGAAACGAAAAAGTTTCTTACACTACTTAGGAGTAATTTCTTGCAGATTTGTACCACTCCTGCACAAGTGTGGTCTTTCTTTTATGAATATGAAAATGATACTTAAAAGGGAACGTCCCAGTTAAGCAAAAGCTCAAGCTCATTTTGCAGAGCTTGGGAAATCGTAAGCAATTGCTAGCAAGAACAAGCAAAAGGTATGTTTTATGCATACGTTTTTAAGTAGATGCTTGGTCTCTAAGCAATTGCTTGCGGGCAGCAAGCAATTGCTTGTGCTTGCTAGCAAAAGCTTCTGCTCGCAAGCAATTGCTTGTGTTTATGCATACGGATTCGAGTAAAAGGCTAGCACAAGCAATTGCTAGCGTTTATTCATCCGGCCCATTAAAGCTAACAAAACAAAGCCATCTGTTGTCACTTCACTTTCGATTCGATTTATTCAACGCTTTCAGTAAAAACAGAGGAAATATGTAGAAAATTGGCAACACCATACTATAACAAAGAAAAGAATGATCACAATAAGCATCAGTATAACATTGCGAATATACAATACATTTGAAAGTGTTCGGAGACAGACAGAAAGGCTATGCCTTATAGAAAAGTCCTGTCCCCATACTATTTCATTCATAAAATATCAAGATATTACTCGAAAACATTTCTTTACGAATTGACACACACACATATATATACCAGTGTATACGCACGCGCACACACACATAAACACACACACTCACTCTGACATATTTCATAAGAGAACAATTTATCACACACTTTCGGCATACTGATTTAAATCATGCAGTCTTAATTTTCTTTTAAACTCATTCAGCGATGAACTCTGTCTTATTTCAACCGGAATGGCATTCCAGATTTTGGGTCCATTAAAAATATAGAATTATATGATGGTATGGTTCTGGCATAAGGCAGTGTAAATTTATATTTGATTCTCATATCATATCTTCTGTTATCACACATTTGAAAATAGTTAATCAAACATTTTGGAAGCATCTTCCAAAAACATAAGTATATCAATATTACACTTTGATAAGATATATCATTAGATTTTAACATCTTCAGATTAAAAAATAGAGGTGATGTATGGGAAAGAATATCAGAGTGATGAATAATACGGACCAGCTTTTTCTGAAATAAAAACATCTCCTGGCATTGGTCATACCTGAATTTGGCCAAGCTATTGCACAGAAGTTTAAAGGAGGTAATACGAGAGTGTTATAAAGAACTAGAAGCAATACATTTCTTGACAAAAATCGCAATTTATAAAATATCCCCACATTTTTGACAATCTATTGCAGACGAAATCAGTATGTTCGTTCCAATTAAGTTTGTTATCAATTGTCACAAGGAATGTAATAGAACAAACTTGATCAAAATGTAAATCTTTAACAGTAATCTTAATTTCGTTGATATCTATCTGTATTGTCGCGAATACCATGTCATTGTCAAATACCATACCATTTGTTTTCTTAGCATTAAGAACAAGTTTATAACAGTCTAACCAGTCAAAAAAAAAAAATAAGTCATTTATTTTCAAGCCCCAGAAATGTTTCGAGTAGGAACGAGAACACTTATAGGCTGGAATTCGAGAGCACAACTCGGCTCAAGTTTATTTGCTTGGTAGAAACAGAGCAGTACAAGACAACACCCACATGCATGGGATAAAAACCGAATGCTAATGAACTTGAGATATGCAACTATTCAATAGCTATCTTAATCTACATTTTCAAAATTTTGGCTGTTATTTGTTTTGTTTTGTTTTATATCGATTGTTTGACATAAATGCCCCGCATGGTCATTTGATGGTAAAGTATTCTAATAGGGCGTATACTGAAGATGAAAAAGCGATTCACATAAAAGTTTAGATGAATTACCCCATATTAAAATTCCACAAAAGATATTTATGGAGAAATCAAAGTTAACTGTAATTTCTGTGTGTGTGCACTTAGGAAATGCAGGTTTCAGCTTGCTTAGGATTCCTATGTCCGGCATGAAAAAAAAAATAATATTGATGTAAGTCTTCCAAGTAAATCGCTATCAATGTTGAGTCCTACTTTGTCCTATACACCAACTTGGTCCTTTCGATTAGGGTCAAATTGATATCTTTGATCAATGTTGATCTTTACATGAGTAGGAATAACTTGTGTTTTTTAATCAATATTTAATGATAACTTGTTAACGTGGACATGGGCACTTTCAGGACTGGACACGTTTATATTCATTATCTTACATGAGTGGGTTACAGTTCGTTAAAAGTTTGTCATTCCGAGGGCTCGCCGCAATTCGGAATATAAGATAAGGTTGGTTATTCCAAAGATTTGTTAATGCAAAAAAAAAAAATAATAATAATGCTCAAGTTCGTAATTCCGACGGTGCGTTGGTACGCTATTTTATTTCTTGTTTCCTTTTTGGAACAACGAACCATAAGAATAACGAACCTTTTCTATTTTCGGATAATCGAACCTTAGGAACAACGCCACAAATGTTCGGTTGAACGGTTTATGAGCGTATTGGAGTTAAGATTTGTGAGAAATAAAGTTGTATCATCAGCAAAACATAATAAAAGAAAGAATCTGTGACGATTTTAGATTCCATTGTTGTACAAAATGAATGATATTTGGCCAAGGAGAGAACCATGGGGGACGCCACAAGAAATTGGTTTCGTGATTGACTCACGACCATTTGTGGAATCGTATTGCTCTCCATTAGTAAGCTAATTACCATAAAGCTAAACCACTCTATAAAGCCGATGTCACAATGGCTTGACTGATAAAGCCTTCATGAAATCGAGAAAAACATCGATACAGTTAGAGAAATATCGTATCGGTGTGAGTTACTTCACCAATAAAAACTAGTAAAGAGTGGGTTATGCTTTTTTATGTTTCTTTGTTTTCCTGAATCTCAACTGGGAAATTCGAAAGAATATTGCAATTAAACATAAAATGCGAGTTTGTTTTCAAACGAGTATTTTTAAATTGTTTACTTCTTATATTTTATGCATCTATTTATTATGTTTTGAGATTGAAAGTAGAAGATATATCAAGCGTTAATCGTTTAGAAATGTTTTAATAGTTTTTGAATATGAGGACAACTCTTGCGATTTTCGTCTTTTCCGGAACTTTTTCACTAGATAGGTTTTTCAAATGCCGTAAGTAACTGTATTTTTTGTTATTTAGATATCCAATAATTGCTTTGCTTTCTTGACGTCAACAGTATATGGGGACAAAAACAAATTCTGTGCATTCCTGCCTCTTGAAAAACAAATCAGATTGTTGAGGAGTTAGACAATTTGCCGGCAAGATCTGATCCTAGATATATTGAGAAAGAAACCATTGAATACATCCACCATTATACGGAATCGTGTATTGAAAACCCGTCTGAAAGAATGTAATATGGGAAATCGGATATCAAAGCTGTGTTAATCACCTTCCATGTACTCTTTATATCAAACTTAAATTTAGCAAACTCATTGGAAATAGAAAATTGCTTGGCTACACGCCCAGTACCGAGTGAAGAAGAAAGCATATTATGATAAAGAATAATAAAGAGATTTGTTGTAGCATTTAGAAGGTTATCAGTACCCATTTACGAAACATTTTGTTTTTTCTGTTAATAGACTTGAGAAGGAATTTCGTGATCCATGCACGGTTGTCTTGGTATATTCTTGAAACTTGATCTGGCTTGTCCAATAGTACAGAGGTAGGGCATACATAGTTTGTACAATTAGTTGGTATAAGATATTCATGAAAGCTTCAAAAGATGAGTTCATATTTCTTTGATTACTAACAGAAGACGAGTTGCCTATTCCTTGAGATATTTGTATATAGAGATTTCCACTGTTTGTTAACAGAAGTTAGTGTATCTGCAAGTTGCAGTTTGATATGGTAGACGATAATCCTTGCTTCAATGTTTCATAAAAAGTGAAACCAATCCGCCGCGATTGTAAATTTTTTATGTCATCTTTTTATTCGTAAGTAAATATATTTTGGTCTATTTCGTGTTTGTATGATTACGTTACGGCAGGAATCCTGAGGGTCAAACTTATTTTATTTAAGGTGTATTCGACATTGATATTATATGTACACTGTCTGTCATTAACCATTAAACACTATGAATGTATGTGCATATTGAAATACTGTATGAGCTGTTCGACTGAACATACAGTACCGAATGAATGCTATTACTCACAGCAAAGTTAAAGAATAAATAAATAATTATAAAAACATTCGGCACCAAGTTTTTAATGCACAAACACTCTCAGGGTGTATCATCCACTACGAATGTCGTTATACTCCTAGTTAAAGATGTCTTATTATAGCGTAAAATATATTGGCACAAACATACAGTTAGCATTTTCATCAGAATTAGATTGAAGATATAGGGAAGTTAGAAAATATCTTAAATTCACATACTTTGCGAAATAGTAATACTATTCAAATGCAAAATATGTAATTTCAATATGAGGATATGCCTCGCAAGTCTCTGACCTATATACACACTAACATCTTGATCTTCGTTAAAAGACTTCTTTATTTAAGGTAGGAAAAAAGGAACAAGCTTTATTTTATTATGTATCCTATAATGATGACTTTCAGCGAAATATGTAGAAGTAAGTTGGTACGTTGTCTACCAAAACAAAAGAATCATATATCATAATCGTGGATAGATCAATGGAAGAATTATTTGCGAGGTGAGGATATCTTTTCCCCTGCTAATGTGCATTCATTGTGATTGTGATAAAAAAAGGCTATTACGTGAAACATGTGAAACATTGAAATGTCGTTACAACTCCTCAAATTTTTGTCCTATTTTGATGATACTTCTGCAATTGGGTTTTTAAAATCTATTTTTACATTTTATTCAGTATTATTAACCATGGATTAGAAGTATTGTGCATGGTGATCATAAGACAGGTCCATCGGATATAAAATGTTATTATCAAAGCGTGAAAATGATTCTAATAACAAACGAACAGATGAGAAGGGTTACGTCATCTATACATGCCACATGTTACAATATAACAACCTATATCAACAGGTCCCCTTAGCTCATTTGAATATTATGCATGGTCAGTGTAGTCCTTATATGTACAATGAGCTTGACCCTTCTGGAACACTTATTTCTACTTTGCTGTATAGCTGCTTTGAATCTGTTCAAATTGTAATCATTAGATAATGTTAAGGAGAAAAATCACTCATTTTGTAACATGTTCTTTATCTCATGAAGAATGTTATGGGAATAGGGAGATTTACGGCAAGAAAAATGGTGTGAAAATATCTTAAACATTCGCTAGAAGTGGTCATAATGCAAGTTTTAGTTCAATTTTGAGCCTCAATAATTTTGGCATGACAAGCAAATCTGAATATGATTTTTGAAAAATGTGATTATTGATACTTATATTTTATATTTTAATCTTGTCAAGAATAAGCTTTTCCTAAACTGAAAGCCATGGGCAAAAGAGTTGTGTATGATTAGGAAGAGTTTTATACTGTGACTGGAGGGCAAGCCTCTTCATTTGGCTATGAGAGGCTGTGATTGGTCAATGAAGATCTGACCAAAATGTCAGCTGGCCTGCTAAAGGTTGCGCTCCTCATGCATGTGTGATTCATTCGAAACACCCGAGCTTGGTTTATTCAGCCAATCAGAAGACTAGATTTTCATTTTTGTAGAAATTAGAAGTTCTCGTTCTGTACCTTGCATCGGAAATTGTGTTCCGAACCAATTAAGAGGTCACTGAATATATATATATATATATATATATATATATATATATATATATATTATATATATATATATATTTCTTTTCTTTTAACAAATAGAGACGTTCAGCTTTTCTAATACGTAATCTTTACTTGGGCTCAAAATAAAAAGTTTTGCAAGGGGATCAAGACAGTTTCTTTTTTGCCCTTTATGTCATCTTTTCCTCTTAAACTTTCACTTATTCTTCCAAAAGTAATATAAAAAAGAAGTGTTTATTGATTCTTAATATAGGCCTATGACTTTTCTTCCTTCTAGAAATATGATATTCAAAAGTTTAATTGATTTAAGAGAGCTCATGAATCACGAGATTTCACATGATCAGACTTAGATGAAAGGTTGCTATTTGCTCTTTAATTAGCATATACAGATCTAACGACTGACTGTCAAATACAGTACGAATTGTCCTCAAAATAATGTTTCAATTCAGAGCCTTGCATCGACAGTCTTTATCATATTGTCAGTCACTATACAGTTTTTGTTAATTGCAGTGGCTTCCTCGACGAAAATTTTGAAATGGACCTAAAGCGGCTTTCATACATGAAAGGACCACAACACTGGTCGTCACGAATCCAGACCTGATTGAGCTAGCGTGCAACACCTGTTTTCGATCTTAGTGCCGGTGTGAATACACATTCTGAAAGTATGCTCAGAATAAATAGATGTACGATGTCCATATGGATAAGCAATATGTAACAGGGGGGCGTCGCCTAGCAGGCAAACTTCCGGGTTGGACCCGGAGCACACAGAGGAAGAAGTGAATCTGCAGGCAACTTTCACTGTCCATTTACGGTGGCATATTTTCGACAGGCTCACTCTCAGTGTGATGGATCTACGGTCAGCAAAGTTCATCTAGTCATTAACTCTTTTACTTCAACAGAGCTACATCTCAACAGACCTAATTTGGAAAGCACATGAAAGAATCTGACGGGAAAAAAAAAAGATGTCCCATGTGGTGGACGTCGTGAAAGTTAGAACACTCTATTTTGCAAATAGAGCATCAAGTAATAAGTGGAAAGAGAGAAAACTGCAAGATACGAGAAAATGTATGGGTAAGCAGGTCAGACCAAGGAGGTACATGTATTGGCTTCTTTGCATCCTATACAATAAGACTTAAAAAAAAAATCGCTGCAGAGGATGTACGCAAGTCTTCAATCTTCTTCATGTTAAGTGACTGTAATCAACTAGTACCATGTCACTTACAAAGGAGGTCGGCGATACACATTGCAGTAATTTGTCTTAATTTGACTTTGGTTGGTTTGTCTTGTTGAGGATAAAAAAAAGAATAAAGATGGTATTGGCTGGGCTATTATTCCCGACTCGAGATCCTCGACACAACGATGTCGATGTTAGGTAGTCTCGATGCTGTCCCGTGGAAGTCTATTCCATGATCTTATAGTCCGCGACAGAAATGAGTTTTGTTGATACTGGGTCCGACTGGCGTGAGAAGTAGGTTTGAGTTGCGTCTTGATATTTCTACACAGGCAATCTTGTGGTGTATTTTGTACAACATTGCCAAAGTTGCAATCCTCTAACAAGGTTCTTCAGTCATCACAACGCGAGCTAGATGCCATTGGACAGCCTCCTGCATGTTGATGCCCATAATCGGCCGGACGTAGGTCTTATCAAATACGCTGTCTGCTTAATTGCCCTTGAAGAGATCTTGAGGTTGCTCCTAAAAAGGCCTGTATAGGGTCCTTTTGATTTTCGAGCATACATGTATTTTGGTGGTAATGTGCTTTGTCCAGTCAAAACACAGAGCTCTGGTGTCCAGACGAAGGGACACATTGTGCCTATACCAGGACTAATCCGGATCATTTGCTTTCGTCTAGGCCTAGTACGTTGAGCGAACGTGTGCGTAGTTTTTTTTTTTTTTTTTTTTTTCCTCCAGCTGGTCCCCCTTCATTTCCGCAATACCTCACACGTTCAAGGTATTCGCCACCTTGCTGACAAACCGAAATGTGCTTGTAACCACTTGCAGTCATTTGTCACGAAAGACGATGTGTGGTCTCTCTCTTCATACATGTATATTGTCTCATGTCATCCCAGGTAAAGAGCCCGCCAACGTTTATGGACCGTGTTGGGAATCCATTGAATAACGCAGTGGATCTAAAGAGCCGAACGCGTTTTGAAAATTGACTCGTACTAGTACTTTCTTGAGCCAGAATGATGCGATTGCTTTTGAATAATTGTCAAAAAGTCGCCACTTATGCTGTGAAGATAGCTCATGATATACATGGTAGCCAACGAAGAAATTTAACTAAATGGGAAAACTTTTGTGAGACCATCCGCATGCGCAAGATTAATGGAATAAACGCACGAGTTAGTGGTCATTATACAGTATACTGTACTATCTTACCAAGATAGCATACGGTGCGGTATATGCAAACAAGAGTATCAACCATTGATAGTAATCATATATCATTATAGTGATAGTTGATACTCTTTTTATGATCGGCGATGTTCAGGATCATGTCATTGGTTTGTAAATTGTTTTTTCTTTCTTCTAATGTCACGTTCCACTATAAAACTGTGAAAACTAACCCACCATTAATCATAACACCTAATCCAACACCAAAACACCAATCCTAACACCAAAAACTAAACCGTAAAATTCAGAACTTTTGTTCAGTGTCATGAAATTGTACTTTCCTCTGTTCAGCGTGTCTGACAAATATCTGATTTAACTCTACAACTTAAAGTCACCTTGAATGTGAAGCGCTCTCTGCGCACTACAGAAAATGAAATAGAATATGGATATTTCATGAAACAGATATGAAAATCTCATTTCGGTAAGCCTAAACTAAAATGTTTTCTAAAATAAAGCAGAAAATGTATCAATTTTTACTGTGTATGAAACTAGTACAGAAAAGTAAAAGTGACAAATAGTACATTTGACTTATTACTTCATTCTTTGTAGACACACTGTATTACATGTGAAAGGTATATTAAAAGATGAAGCACGAAAATACTGTTGCTGGTATGATTTGTGTCATTATTGTCGCGCTCTTTCCGATCACGCTCGCTTCAACATCTAGTCGAAGTCTCATTGACACTTGGCCTATATTTTTCGTAACTCATTGTTCATAAAATTATTCATGTCAACATGTGGATGACTACTGAAAACCCTTTCTCGGAAACTATTACATACAAATTGAGACCATGGCGCTTTCTTTTATGTATTCAAAAATTGAAATTCATAATGTTGACTATATCATTTTGCACCCACGCAGGAGATGTTAGTGGTGTGGATGTACACAGGTGAAGAAAGTATCTTTTCAAAAAACCTTCGGAAAACACTTCGTAATAGGCAGTCTCTACTGTTCAGTAGTCATTTACCACGTTTGTACAGATTTCATCTGTGCCTAATGCAATTCTAAAAACTGTTGTCACGTCATACAATGTATCGTGTCTATGAGGGTCGCGAAAAGGGTGCTGGGGAATATCAGGGACAAACATTTTTTCTTTTTTTGTCGGAGGTAAAAATGCGAACAATAAACAGTATTTGGACCGATATTCATTTTCAGTTTTCTAGAACATTTATTCATCTCCGACAGTTTGACCTCTGACGTGGTTAACAACAAGTTTGTTTGTTTGTTGTTGTTGTTGTTGTTGTTGTTGTTGTTGTTTGCACCTTTCCATGCAAAAGATCTGGAAAACCTCGAATACCCATGGTGACAATTTATCAAATTTATGCACACAAAGTATAGACACGTGAAAGTAGCTCCTCTAATAAAAAATGTATCGTAACTCTTCTTCCTCAGTCTGCAATGTTAAATGTTATGCACACGTGCTTGTGACTGTGAGGATATTATATATCAATCATGTGAGTAGACCGTTCCAGTAATGTGTGTGTTGTTTGTTTTTTTTTTTTTTCATAAACGTTGCCCTCTACAACTTACAAAGTTTACCATCACAGAGACTTGCCCTATCGTATACCTAGCAACAACCGAGTGAATTCCTGTCTATGGAACTCAAGGGAGAGTGAGGACAGGTGAAGATGTTTCGTTTCTATTATAGGCTGTAGGCCTATCAAAAGAAACATCCATGAATTCAATGAATTGTACACTCTGTAATATATTACAGAAACGCTTTATTGGCACAATATATTGTACAGACAGGCACAAAAACGCACACACCATGCATATGATCCGAGATACCTAGATTTCTACATAAGTTGTGATGTTTACACTCCGTGTAAACAGTCAATGTTTCATTTTTCCTTCTCGAATGTGTGTAAATCTCCGCCATTCTGCAATACGCACACACACATACACACACACATAAATACTAGTATTTATGTATACATTATGTATATGTATTCTCATTATTATGTATATCTATATATACAGTATTTACAACTTGACTGTTCATTTTACTATTTCTTCTCTTTATATACATCTTTTATGAAATTTTATCAAGAATCGATGGCAGAGATCATCAAACACCTTCCGAACTGTCATAAACTTCTGACTTGCAATGATTAAACTTTACAATCGCTCTCGTATAGCATATCGAATATTTTATACATGAAAAGTGGCCAAGTGTTTAATTTTCGGTTTTTTTTTTTTTTTTTTTTGGCGTTCACACAAGAAAGCACGACGATATAATCATAACACACGAGACATAGACATATAAAGACATTAAAACTGCATTTTTGAAATGCGAACCATACAAAACACTGGATAGGCCGTCTACACGCGATTCGCAATTGTACGTTCTACAGAATCACATTTTATGAAGTACTAGTATAATCACTTTTATACTCGTGATCATGAGTGTGTAAGCGATCGTGTCTTGTGTGTGTGTGTGTGTGTGTGTGTGTGTGTGTGTGTTCGTGCATGGGAGTATGGTATAACGTCTGTTTTTCAATCGACGCTGCTGCAGTGACCTCTGCGAAAAGGTCAGATCACCATTGTGTCGTCAGTCAACAGAGTCTAAAATGGACGATGGAAATGGGGTGGACGAAGTATATGTATAGACCTACAAAAGTTACAAGGAGCTCCTACAATAAAGCGAGGTCCCCATCCGTGACGTGCCTTGATGGTATATCTCCAGGTTAATTTCATAAATAAGCCTCACATGATTACAGTAGCTCCATGGTTACACACTGTCGTTCCACGTTGTCGTTCGCCGAAGGAAACCACGAATAGCTCAAAGCCGACGACTCATTGAGATGACATTCCTTTCATATCATTGTCTTCTTATTCTTCTTCTCTTTACCCTGTCTCCTTCATTCTGTAACACTCAAGAAGTGGTGTTCGATGCTTATTTTGTGAAGAACAGCTTGCTGCACAGGGGTACAGTCTTGTATAACATTCTAGTTGACACTAGAATGACAAAAATATATCCGAGTTGCACACTTCAAATCTCTGTTTTCAGTATGATAATTCTAAAGGAATCGTAAATGCAAAATAATACAAAGCATGTATACTCTCTTCGGAAGAAAAACGGTACCATTGAGGTAATCTCGTGAAACTTATGCAAATTGTCTTTTTATGACTCGGCAGATAAAGTCTTATCGATCATGTAATCAAGCACAACTAAATCCAAACAGTTGGTAACAGTATACAGTGTAGTTACAACAACTTTCAACCATAGCATGCAGTCCATGCACAAAGGATTTTGGTTTATGGTTCAGTGCAGCCCGTAGTCCAGCTCATGGCGTCCAGTGTTGTTCGCATTTTTAATATGCTCTCGTCTCTACCTCGTCAGAGACTGGGCTGTGAAATATTGTACTACACGTCGTATTCACGATTCCCACAACCCTTGAAAGCTCTTCGTTTGGGTGCATTTGCTCGGCCGGTGTTGTGCTGTGCTAAGTGAGTGCGTTGGGAGAAATGCATTGGGTAATATTCATTCCAACGTCCTGTACATGAACATGTGCATATCCATATAGATTTGATGTTTCAAGTCATAAGTGCCTGTGACCTGGGAACAGATAATGCATAGTGGGCAAAGCAGAAATGTCTCCCAAACCAACATGAAATATAACAAAATTTTCCGCCTGCGAAGTATCATTTTCTAGACGGCGAACGTACGTTGATGATCACACTAAATGGTAAAACGTGTATAACCGAAGGCCATTATTTGAAAAAGAATGGTTCGTTTTCTTTTTTGCTTCCTATTGTATAAAAAGGTATTTATTTCTGAAATCACAAGGAACATTGACCTTTAACGTCCTGTATAACGATTACTGCATGAAGAAAGCGGCCGAAATAGTATCTACGATCCAGGAAACATCAACCATGACCTCTGATCCTTTGACATTAAAAAAAGAAAAAGAAATCGTGAGCATGCGCAAAGGTTACACAAATCCGTTGAAAATAATTCCCTCTTTAACTACTGTTTAAATTCAAATCGAAATAATATTCTTCAAGTGTCCATAGTATACAAAGTTGGGCTCTCCGTCACAACGGAGTTTTGGGTGAGTGAGAATGGTACACTCTGAAATGATTAAGAGACCACGTAAAACTTGTACGCTTCTATTGAAAGCTGTCCTACTACTATAAATTCTATATACATCAAACGCAGGATAGCCCTATTAAACTTTGTATTATGCAGAACTCTATTAACGGAAGTTGACAAGAAATAATCGGTACGGGTGACGCCTTTGGTCAAGACTACTCAGTGCGTTTTGGTGCCTTATGTGTGTTCTATCAGAGTCTACGGAAAACTGTCGATGGGACAAGCATACCTTCCGCTGCAATGATGAAGTGGTTAAGAGAGCAATGGCAGTCCTCGTGTCCCAAGATTCAGATAATTCCGATGAAACGCCCTTCTCAAACGGCGAAGACAGTTAACACGACGACAGGTATTGCGAAATGCAGCGTGCAGTTTAATAATACGTGTATCATGGATGAACACTGATATTGCGCAATGTCCTAAGACGGAGGGGATTTTTGATGACGTCAAAAGGGGTTCCCCGTTTCCTATATTTCGCAAGATTATTTTATTCACTGATTGACGGACGTGTGCGGTCGATTCTGTACTGTATTACAAAAGTAAGGTTTGACCTCTACACAAACATAAACGTTCACACGAAAAAGACCTTTATTGTGCTTGTTTCGTAATCGTTTTGCTGATGTTGTTTCGTGTTTTTTTTTATTATTTTGTAGCGTTGGTGGTTGAAAGCCTGGTTGTGATTGCAGACGACTACGAGCATTGGCATGAGATTTTATAGCAAGGTTTGCATGCAAGGTATGAATGACAAAGGCGACAACTTATACATATGACCGAGTCCACCATAAAGTTCTCTTGCCACTTCGTGCTCTTGCCCTTACTTTGACTCCCTGGTTGGCCGAGTAGGCCTATCTGGTCAACAGTTGGTGTGAGGATGATTTCCGTTACTGTAGTCTCCTCCTTCGCCAACTTTATTTCCTGTCTTGTTGCTCATTTAGCTATAATTTTTACATAGAAATGTCAAGTAAATCTTTTACAGTACTTATACCTCACCCATAGAAAAGTGATAGATTGGGTAAGTTTCAGACAAGTCAGAATATGAATTAAAAAGTGAGTTTGTTGGTTTGTTTATTTGTTTTCCATAAAGGGCCTGAGTTTTCGATCCTAGCAGAATCTTCGTCAGAGGCAAAAATTATAATCATTGGCTCGCCACTATTGGATAAGCAGTTTTCAGCAGCTTTTTTTTTTTTTGCTACATTTGTTTTTTAAATAATTTGGGCACCTGCACACAGAAAAATAAACTCCTTATATTTCAACATGTGCATTAAACGTTGGGAGAAAGATGGTGTAAATGGCACGTAAGTCATACTATAACAACAACAAACATACAACCGCCACATAATACAATTTGTGAACACGCAACACACGTATACGATATCACAGCATGAACAAGAAACCCATTAACACACGCCTGGGCATATCAATCAATATTAAACCAGGACGAGTTCAAATCATCCAACTTGTTTTCTTCTTCTTCTTCTTCTTCTTCTTCTTCTTCTTCTTCTTTTCTTATGTCTGCCCATATCTCTGTTGGGACGCTTGTGACATGGAAGTGTCTTCTTTTAAAAAGATATTGCCTCTACAAGTAAAATCATGTTATTTTTGGCTACAATTTCATACAAATGAAACGTGCTTGTAAACGTAAGTCGTGTGTACTAGTTCACGAAAGTATATTCAAACTACTGACACTTTGTTAACAGAGGTGTTGCAGACTACTAAAAAGTTATATTGTTACCAGGCGTTCGGAGGAAAATAGTCACGTAATATTGAAATACAATATACACTATGCAGACCTATTTGAAGAAATTGGAGTCTCGTTTTATTTCAGGGGTCCAACTCTCGGTCAAAATGAACTTTTCTTCACAAAATACACATGCACAATTCGTCAGTTCAAACAAAATAATATTTACTGATTATTTGGTTCAGTAGACTTGGGCTCCTTGCTGTAATTTATATTTCCCTGAAAAAAAAAAAATTGTCGCAGTTCTATTCATCAGACATTGTGGTTTTTTTCTGTTTATTTCAAACTTGTTATAATATCGTAGCTATACCGGTCATCGTAAAAGTATTGCTGCAGTACATGGAATTCCAACAGGAACTTCTCTTTACAGTTCGTTGGAGCTAAACATACCAAAGAAATCAGTGATATCTCAAATACCAGTGATTACACAATAAAAGCGAATACATATTTGCTATATAGCCAAAGCTCACAGCGCAGCATATAAGGCGACACATACGGATATTTCTACTGACCTACAATAGCAAGAAGAAGCAAGTAACAAATCCTCAAATTCAAAATTTTGAATATTTTTGGATTGAAACAAGTACAATTATTCCACTCGGATGTCTCGTGAACAGTGAAAAAACAAACAAACAAACAAACAAATGAAAAACACCAAATAACCGACCACCAGAGGTATGTTTTAATCAAGACTATAACACTGTACTAATGTCTATGCAAATGACTAAGATATTTTGAGGTACCACCTACAATATTTCTGTAACTTGCTTCTTTTTGCCATATAGTCACTATGGATCACGTTCAGAGTGAACTCTCGGACAGACAATGTAGAGACCATCATAGAAATAGCTTGAAAAGCAACTCAGTAATTATGGAACAACATTCTTTGAACATGGTGTTCAGTCACAAAACGTTTGTTTCGACATCAGAGTAGTATGCAGCTAATGATTAGTTCTAATAAGCAAATTCTATTGGAATCTTGAAAAAATAACAAACTAGGATACACAAAATAAGATCAGTTTTTAACTGTAATGCAGAACTCGCGTATTTACTACCCACTATCAAGTGAAAAATCATACAAAGACACAGCAACACAATAATTGTCACAATGGTACGATAGATTTTACCATTACAAATATAAAACCGCAATAACTGTTTGTTTAAAAAAAAAAGTACAATGTATACTATGCAAATTAAATTATTCTTGATCATTGATGAAATAAAGTCACATTGACCAATCCACACACGCACACATAAAATACAATTCCCTTGACCCGGTAGTGGTTGGCTATTACGCAAAGCTGAATAAAACACTTCACAATCCCTGTGCTGTTCAGAACTGGGTGTGGTGGACAGGTTGCAAAGCCAAGTTCTTGTTGCGGCGTTCGTCTCCGGCTCGGGCTCGGCTTACCCATACGAGGCGCAGTTCGTCTAATCAGCAGGGGACTTTGCCGAGCCCGCTTGTATATGGGCCTCGTGTGGAGTCGGGTGTAGAAGGTTTAATATAACTCTTCGTACAGATGTCCCTGTGTTTGAATAAAAGAATCACGTTTCAGAGTGTTATGTTTTGTTTGTGTATTTGCTCTGTTTCTAGTTTGACTTTTTAATACATTCTAAGACTATAAGCTCATTGACAGATCTACTGTAATAATAGCGAATGTTCTCTCAGAGACTTATGCAGACAAAGTGCAGTCTTTAAGGTGAAAATCATTAAAAAAAATGGATTGAGATTCAGTTGAAATAATTTCAAATGCTTCTGCATTTTTCAACGCAATGTAAGGTTCTGCAGAAAGTGAAGACGGCGTAATACAGTCAGCCATCAAGGGAGACGTTTAACAAGGTTCTCATATTCATGGAAATTACAATGCAGCTTCAATAGCAAGACCCATGGGTTGTCAATTGGTTGTCATGGTAACAGTGGTAAGTACTATGATCGTTACGTGTGTCTGAGTAATGAAGTACACATCTTCCCCATGGGCGAGGGGGTAGAATCGAGGTTTCTGAGAAATATTCGACATTCAAGCAGCTAGGTATACGTGTACACCCTTAACGCTTTTCTCTCGCTCTTACCTCCAAAAGGTAGTCATTATCCTCTACCTGCTTTCTCCCATACGCAGGATATTTCTGCCCTCCCCTGGCAGACTGTTGCTGTAGAGAAATAAGCAAAAGACACGAATAAAATATCTTAACTGCTCGATATAGAGACGTCCTCAGTTTTAACAAAGTTATCATGCCAGAATTTATTATCTATCCCCCTTCTGATATGTCTTCGCGGCCCATAGCAATCCTGAAAAAAAAAATACACACACACACACACACACACAAAAAAAACCCTGTCACATCTGCAACTGGGGTATGGCGGCCGATTAATATTGATGAAATATATCTTCTTGTGTTCATCGCATTAGAAATATCAAAATGCTAATACATAACAGAGCCTGATTTTTTTTTACATGATACATAATTCGATTTATTAAGCTCTAGATCTGCTGCCACTCTCGAACATGGAACCTTGTAAGTTAGAGTTTATGGTCCGTTGTCAACTCACTGAGCCACAAAGGATGCTGAAATTTGTACAGGTTTATCAAATGAAACTATCGAGTGCTTTGTGACAACGTATACGATTATGTTCGAAGTGAAAATATCGATCAAATATAGTGGTCATGACAAATATTTTGAACATGACCAGGTTACTAAACCATAGCTAGTAATTTTGTTTAAATGAATTAAAGAGCATAAGACACTGAGATATACTTAAATGTTATCTGTAAGCCTATAAGTGAATACTAATAAAGCTACAGGTAGGTGAATATTATAGCTGGACAAAATGACTTGGAAGACCTGACCGGAAACTAGCAAAAGTTGGACAGAAGAAAATTAAAAGAAGGAGGAATCGTAACTGGAGGAGCAGACTTACGATTTCCCGGAGTCGCATTTCTTGCGCCTCCTCGGGAAAAATCTCGCCCCGCCCCTGCTGGCGTGCCAAGACGTACAGGTTGTGTGCCTCTACCTTCCTTCGCTGTGGCGTGAATGACAAAAACAAAGCAATACACACAAAACTAACAATAAGAAACATATCTGTGGTAAATATATTGATTATTGATACTAATGGTGTGAGACCGTGTAGGTAAAACCGTGTATTGGTGATCTCTGTGTTACCAATATATTTCTATTAGTGGTTCAAATCTACATTAATATTAAATAATAAAGATATAAATGTATCATAATCATTATCTAATTCATGAATAGCTCATAATTCTTTGTTACTTTCATAATCATTCTCAATCGTTTCCATCATTACTCATGTTATTATTTTCTTTTCTTTTATCGTGGCTATTATTGCTATCAGTGTAATTGTGCCCATTGTCATCATCATCATCATTAGCAGCAGCATCAGATTTTCATCTCCAAAACTTCATCACCATCTTTAGTGTATAAGGCTCCCTTCGCCCTACTCACCGTTTGCAGGTCTTTGAGTTTGGTTTTCGTCTTTTCCAGTTCTTTCTTCAGAGAATCCACTTGGCCCACGGCTTTCTCACGATCGCGCCTTTCTTGGTGAAAATCTGATCGGTAAACGTCCATCTTTAAAGTAAAACAAGAGGAAAGCGCTAGTAAGCCCTGGTGAGGACAGTACCACATACAGTACCTCATACAGTACCTCCTATCAAGGAGGACGGTGGATGAAGACAAGCGATGACAGGGATAGATAGGTATATAGATACAGAAAAGTAGATAGATAGAAAGATAGATAGATAGATAGATAGATAATAACCGAAAGAACGTCCATACACACATGCCTTTATAGAGTTATAACAACTGAATCTCATATTTCATACTAGAAAAGACATAACATGACTAATAGTGGTTATCACTTTGCGCTGCACGTCACAGCATTATTAGTTTTCCATTATTATTGCAATGTTATTAGTAGTGTATTCAAGAATTATTATTTTTTAATCTAACCTAACAGCACTGTTCTTCAAGAATGTCTTGCTATTAGTATTACCCACACGTTGTGGGTCGACCATGTATATTGTCCAACAATGAGCGCACCCCGAATCGAACCTGGTCGGACCTTCTGTTCAATAATTGAATGCATTTGTAGACGATATCCATTACACCACAGTTTTGCTACATTGTTCTCAGGTGAAATGTGAAAAAAAAGGAAAATCCATGACTCATTCATTACTGACCTCCAAAGTAGGGAATGATGCTATAACATTGTTAATTTAATGAAATCAAATACTAAAGCCGTTGGCATGCATGACGTGTCAATTACACCTTTCAGGGAGTATTTGCGCATTTTGTGTATTAGTCTACACTCTGGACTGCTTTTTAAATTTTGTATTCGCGTGTTTGTTCATCCCCCCCCCCCCCCCCCACGATACTAGGATGACACGCACTTAATGCATCAAACGGTGTGATGGCGCCATCCCGAGACACGCGCCGACCTTTCCCCGGACCTAGAGTTGATTCTCAAGACTGCCCCGTCACATTTTGGATCTCTGCGGTGCGTGTTGCACTATTACGACGACGAGAAAGCATTCAAACAGCTCAGAATTTAGACTAGGATGCACGGGGAGACGCCCATTCAGGCTTTGGGCGTGGTCGTGATGATGAATGGATGTTGCCTCACGCACACTGTAAACCTCGAGGGGATTTTCAACAGGAAAAGTCTTCATTAACGTCACCGCGTCACGCGTTTGGTTTAGAGTTCATTACTTCGTTATCCTTGCCACAATGAAACCGCAATTGCCGGTAGATTGAGGTCTGGGGAAGTTGTTAACGATCTACAGTAGACCACGAAAACTTGCGAAATATCTGAAACCTCGTGATTGTTTCGCTGCCGTTGTCGTTGTTGTTTCTGCTATTCAGGTTCATGGACATCCTCTTTGACTGGAAGTATGAGCGTGAGAATGCAATCTTAGATATCATCACAAGCATTTGTTGTATTTAAAATTATGTGACACCTCCCATATGACACTAACGTCTTATTTTCGTCCAGAATACGAAATTTGGAATCTCTGGAAACATTCTACCCCTGCCTTATGACGCTTCGCTTTACAGTTAAGTTTATCAGTAGCCTTCTTGTATTGTATTCCTCTGCAAGCCCCTAAAAGGTTTCCTTGACAAATGGCTCATACAAGAATTTGGTGCTCTGTTGTCATTATTACTGATATCATTACTGTTATTATAGTTACTATTAATATAGTCATTACCATTATTTCATTGCCGTCGTCGTCACGACCATCATTATTAACATTGTTTCCATATTCATTTCCACCGCTTAAGTCTATTCAAGCAACAATACTGTCTTAAAAAATGAATGTATAACATAAAGAAAGTTGCTCTACGATCAGTAATCACTGCGCATATTACACGTTCACAGCTGCTATGATACGCTAACATTATTAGGAAATACACTCTGAAAATGTAAATACACAGACATTGCTAAATACTTTTGAATTACATCCTAAAGTAAACAAAAAAAGGAAACAATGATTGTGCGAAGTGAAATGGGCGTAGTTGTTGCTCCTCCCGAGGATGCTTAACATGTACAAACATGCTTCAATCCATATAGTGACCTCTAATTGTCTCGGTCTTTAGTCAAAAGGAATGGTTTGAACAATTCTGACTTCCAATGCACATTCACCTGGTTTTCCCTAAAAATGTGGGATGGGGAAAACAAGAAAGCAACGACTCCGTGCCTAATGAGGCGGTGCGTTTCGTAAGATATAATATGGATTACGCCTATATAAGGGATGCTTTCTCGCATCTTCACGCAGCGGGCTCGGTAGTGATAAACGAGAGGCACCACAGGGGTTGGACTTGCGCCTCTCTGTTCGGAGAGAGCGAATAAACCCATCTTGGGCTCCAGACTATCACCACCTAGAGCACGACTGTCTCTGAGTGTGTCTCACACATTCGATTCTTCTTCTTCTTCTTCTTCTTCTTCTTCTTCTGCTGCTGCTGCTGCTGCTGTCGCCGCCATTTTACAAAGATCACTAATAATCTTGCACCTTTATAGAGGGGCACTTCTTCGTACGCCTCAAATCTTCGTCTCGGAAGACTATTGGGTGTGCAGCCTCTTCGTCAATTATTGCAAGAAATCTTTCAGCAGCTTTGGAACTTTGCCCTCTTCCAGTCGACCTGATTACACATCGTACTGTAAGTGTTACCACGTAATATTTTCCTTCATTTCTGCCAGCGTAATACTAGATGCAGTTCGCGGACGAGGCTACTAAAGAATGGTTTAAGGGTCATGAGTCGATAAGATGACCATACCATGTAGGGATGGTATTCAAGAATATATGTACAAAGCCCTCTATATAAAGTGTATATGTAAACTAAAGTAAGGAGTAGGCCTACGTATAGCGCGTATGGTAAAAGCTAAATTAACTATTCATTTACATGTAAAATCATCTGTACAATATCAAAATTATTCAAGTTCATGAAATTCTACGTCGATGTAGGGCAATTTGTCAATCAGTTGCATAAAAATATCAAAATTGTGTATAAACGCAGGGGTTCACTAAACTGCTTTAAATACATCCATATATTCTCGTTACAAAACAGAGTCTCGCATAACATCACATTCGACATAGAATCCCCTATTTCTACGAAGTGTTTCAAATTCAATGTATTATATACACAAAGGAATGTCGAGTTGACTGACGATGAACGTCCATCCCGTACGCGTGCCAATGATATTTATAACATTATTCGATGAACTTAAAATTGATATCGCGACACTTATATCAAAACATTCGACACTTTGATTCTTGGAACGATTTGTTTTCTCTTCACTTGTAAGGAGGAGCCCATTGTTTTGTCTTTGACTCCAACACTCACTAAAGATTGCTATTAGTATTACAAGATTACACAATTATTATCCGACCGACGTCAGTGAAAGTAATATCAAGCATGTTACAATCAAGATATAACTGTATTTATGTGAGCAAGTGGTGAAATTACCGTGATCACTTCCGTTTCAATGTTTTTGAAGTCGACGAAAAATTTGCTTTAAAAGTATAATCCTGAAGCTGTTTTACGCATTTGCTTTCGAAAGCGTTAGTGAGTACGTATTTTATCTATCTATTGTCTATACTTTTCTGAAATATGACGCTGGGAGGCTATAGGAACTACAGCGAGGCAAGCGGGATAAAATAACAACAGGAAAGACGAGAGGTCTGAACTAATGATCGGAGTTAAGAGTCGAGAAGGTGGAACAATCAGATACATACGAATAACAACTTTCATTTTTACAGTGTTTTCATAATTTCCTTTTCAAAACTGAGGTCTTTTTCAAAGATAATCCCCACAAAAACAATGTGTTTACTCAAAGCACACCATGAAATAGAATACTAGTAGCCTCCATAAAATTGAATGCGAGAACGTAATGTTGACGTCGGATATTGCCAAGTGTTGTCGAAAGTTGATTTCTTGCCCGACGCGTGCGCATACAAAGCAGTACAGTGGAGAGGAATAAACATGACACACTTGGCATAGGTTTAGAATAGAATTTGACATAATGTCTCAAATTTTTAAATACCCTTCATTGTATTCAGCTTTGTACATGTTGTAGAAGTTTAGAGTATTGGAAAGGAGGAATAACGTAGACGACGCAAACTTCCTTTTTCTTATAATGGTTGGACTCTTGGACTTGAGTGTCAGGGGATGTTGACCGAAGTCTACCCTTAAAAATAAACGAGATCCCATTTCCTCGTAAAATCGAAGTATATTCAATAAAATCTTACGTGATTCACCATGACCTATCCCATTTATCTCATAAGAGTTATAATCCCGGAAATTTGGTAACTGCGATGAGGAAATACAAACAAAATGGTGGGCTGAGCAAGGGAAATCCCCCATGGCAATTTGCAAAATTAATGACATCATTCCAATTGTGTACAATTTGGGTCACCTATCTTGATGAGCTGTGATTTCATGATTTGCGCACTATGCAACAGGCAATAGACGCCAGTTTTATTTCATATTAATGGCCATGCGAGAGATTATAGTCATTTCACTCCATTATCTGTGTTCTAGATTATTTATGGTGCTTTAAAATTACACAAGCGCTTTACTTCGATCGAAATAGAGTAATGGATTCTTTACGCAGATATTGCGTGCTCGCTTAATTGGTGGACAATACATCCATATTTTGATTTTGAATTTCGAGAGTAAACGTTCTTATTCTTTGTTTATACAAGGAAATTATGATCTGCGAGACTTTGTTTCTCTTAGTGGCAAATCATAGTAGATGGGCGATTTTCGCTCCCTTTTCAGCTGGTTGAAATATCAAATCTGAAATGGTATGATGCAGTAGTCGTACAATGTAAGGACTGTTAGATGGTTGTTTGACGGGCGCAAAAGTAAACGACGTAGACTAAATTAAACTGACTTTACTCGATGGTGACAAATTCAATACCATATCGCTAAACCCTAAAGCAATGACTTATATAATTGCAGACAATATCTGTATAGGTTTACACAACTTACATCATCGCGATAATATAGACATCTAAGTTTGTTAAAATGCATGACGTTGAAAGAATGTACAGTATACACTTCTATATAGGTCCTATATATGAATAATTATTATAATACATATTGTATAGGCATAGATAGATACATAGGTATTATATATATATATATATTCCATTTCTACTTCACAAACACCAACAATGGGTAATATCTCTCCCTTCTTTTTCATCACCTAGTGAAAAACTCAGTTTCCTCACTGAATAATGTCTTGTCACATGAAGTTATTCTCCAATCGTCAGATGCTATATGGAATGAGGTAGAAACTAACCTGTTCCCTGTAGAGTAGGACCTGGTCCTTGAGTTCACTCCTGGTGAAACTGAGTGGTGCCTCCTTCACTTGCTCTGGCGGACCCCTCGGCGAGAGCGGGGGTGATGATACCTTGCCCGAGGCGCGTTTCGATAGTGCCTCTTCGCGGCGCCCTTCCGGGCAGTGCTGGGCGTTGCCAGCTGGAGGTGCAGCAGAGCGCCTCTTTTCTTCCAGAACCAGTTCTCTACTGGGAGAGCCCGGGCGTGGCTGGTCGACGAGGCGCGCTTGTTGCTTTATTCCAGATTCTTGAACGGCCTTTTGAGCATTCTTGCGATCAACAACCTGATTAAAGAACGCACAAATTCTGCAATAATGCATCGTGGGTATCTTGGAGTAATTTCATATGGAGCTAGAATCAGTTGTTAATGACATTGTGCATGTCACTAACAAAATTTTGTTCTCATTATGACTACAAATTATAAAACAATTCACAGTATCACTGAACAACGGCTACTTCGACAAAGGGTTCTTTAAAGTTGCAGTGCTATTCTTCCCCTTGCTTAATGCCGATCAGACACCTTCAACAGACAACGAATAATGCTGTATAGATGAAGAAATAACCCGATGTTCATATCCAACAATGTATATGAGCGTCATACCGCGTTGAGTCGTTTTATCTCGTCTTCCCTGTCTCCAAGCTGAACGGTCAGTAATTCGGTCTTCTGGCGAAAGTGGTCCCGCTCCTTCCGGTACCTTTCGGCAACGTTCTATGAGTGCAGAAAACAGTGTGAAGAGAGTGAGTCCACACCGTGGTTTACGACTACCAGGGTATAGTACTGCATTCTGCATCTAACTGTCAGGGATATAGTTGTATAAAATTTCTCCTTGCGCATGGGGTAAGGGGGACATACATTACAGTTAAGTATATTAATTGTTGTGTTGCTGCGAACTTTGAAGTGGATATTGCACATCCATTTCTGACGTTCTCTTTCCACTAGAAAGGTAATATCTACTGCAGAAGGCAATCTATCTGCCATCAACATAATATTGTTTTATTCCACTTCGAAGAGCACAACACCTAAGTGGTTTCATATCAAATTCAATGAAATTATATTTATATGTTTGTATTTTCTTTTTTTTTTTAATTAGAATTCAACTTGGTCCTGGCTATTGTCTATGATATTACTGTGTTATGTTGGAATGTGATAAATAGTGGAATGAATCTATACACAGCTTGGTCGGAAACTTTGGTATACAACGTTCACTCTTCGAACCGAAACAATGGGTGAAACTCGAGGCATCGCGGGCAGCCTCCGTACCTTCTGTTGTGACTCCATACTCTTGAGATGAAACAGTGTCTGGTCATATTCTTTGAACTTCCTCTCCATTCTCTTTTCGAGGATCTTGCATCTCTCCTCGGTGGCCGCCAGCTGGCCATCTTTCTTCCTCATCTCCGCCTCGTGTCGCATCGATATCTTGGTTGTGTACTTCTCCCACGAGTGGTTCACGCGCTGGAGCTGTGCCATGGAAGAAGAGAGTTTCGATTAATCATTATCGTGACGCTAGTAATATCCTGTAACACCATGACCCGTGGATCACTTTACCCAAGCTGTAGTTGAAGAGCGCTTTCTTCTTGCATGTCTAGTAACGTGTTTATTGCCATATTTTGAAGTGCATAATTTACCTTATTCATTTCGAAGTCTTAACGTCACCTTTATTTAAACTCTCTCGAACACTTTCGACCAACTTTGGTTCTCTAACCTACATTTGATTGGTTTTTTTTTTTTTTTTTATTTGATACATAGTTTGTTGAGGATTGATGAAAAGTGCTCAATAATATATATATATATATATATATATATATATATATATATATATTATATATATATATATATTATATATATATATATATATATATATATATATATATATATATATATATATATATATATATATATATATATATATATATATATATATATTATATATATATATATAATTTGTTCAGCAGCAAAAACACGAAGGTCTGAATTCTTACCTCCCTACACTGGCATTTCAACCTGCGCGCCTCTTTCTTCCAGTCAGTCTCTGACGCAAGTGGTGTGTCTTCCGTTACTTCCGATTCTTTCCGTTTCTCGCACACCTGCAAAACAAACAACAAGATGATTGAATGAGAGGTGGATTTTAATAAGGTAATGATCCTTGATATCGAGAAAATATTCAATCTCGTATATTATACTCTACAGATGGGTTTTTTAAAAAAGAATTGTGGCAAAACAAGGACGGCACTTTGATTTTGTATTATTTTTCAGCAGGATTGATAGCCGGGCTTATCCCGGGGCTGACCAAAAGAAGTATTCTGCGATAAAATCAAGCGATGTTCACCCACGCTTGTGGCAGATACAGTTATCACAATGAAGGTGGTATTATTTGGTGCCTTGAAACTCCCGTGGACGTAGCGCTCTGATAAGTCCGTCAACTCCTTAAGCCTAACATGACGTTAACGGATATACCAGATAGTACATCCATAACCGTTAGTGATATATGACAGAGGTGATTTTGTGTATCAGTTACTAATTCTGAGCAATGAAGTTATCGGAACTAACACACTCGTCTCATATCAAAACTGCCAACTCCTTGACTTAAAAAAAAAAAAACTCTTGATTGGCTGTACGACCTTCCCCGAGAACATCCATTGGACGAAATTCAAAATCCAGATGAGTCCGGCACAACCATCTTGAAGACACTTACCATGCACTTGGTACTAGGGGCTTCGGGTTGAATCAACGCTGTGGTACCTATGGATACTTTCTCCACTTGCCTCCTAAAACAATCATACCAAACAAGATAGACACCTGCTGTATTATTCTGAACTCCAGACAAGATGTTGTGTTGACGTGTATAGTATAAAACCCCAGAGAACACATTCCCCATGAAATTCCTCATGAAATTGCTCCAAACGTCACAAAAACTTCGATATATAAGCGATGTGCAGTAACACAGGGCGTCGCCATTTACTCAAAAGTTTATTATCGTGGTTTGCTTTTTGTGGCTTTTGCAGACAATCTATTAATGAACATTACACGAGGATGAACGAGAAGCTCTTGTGAAGGATTTGGTTTGTTTGTTTCTTTCTTTGTTTCCTGTTTCGTTATTTTTCCCACCCCTGTTTTATTTATCGCTAAACTGACAGATTGATACTTTATATACATATACATTATATACACCGAATAATAGATTAGATTAGGTTAATAATAATAAATTTAGTATTTGTTTTATTTTGCTGCATGCTAACTCACAGAAACGGGAGATGGTAATTGAGAGTGATTACATTTCTCAGCTACAGTAAACAACATCAATCCCAAAGTAAATGCCACTTCATGTTATAGTTGAATATTTTGACATTCAAGTTTAAAAGACAGAATCGGATCCCATTTGGAGGTAACAATTAGGTTTAAGTTTCTAATTTGCACCATGTGGTTGCAACGTGCAACTTCTTTTTTTTTTTGGGGGGGGGGGGGGGTGGGGTAAAATGCATTACACCTCTAAAAGAAATACCTCTTATAAAGCTTTTTCTTATTGTAATGAAACTTCTCCCATAGCATTAAAGCTTTTTCTTCGTTTGCTTGTTTTTTACCTCACTGCATTGATGACAGTCAATTCGACCAAGGAGAGGCATCTCCTTTCAAAGGTTTACCTTTTTTCCGCTTCTTCCATGCGACGAACCTCTCTCTCAAGATGCCGATTTCTCATGATCAGTCCCCTCATTTTTGCCTTCAATGATAGTTGACAGGAAAACGATTACGACATACCATAGGGTATCATTTTATTATGTGAAACGATTCGCGCAAAGTATTTGCTAACTGTGCTTTTTCTTCTTTGTGTGTGTGAGTGCACGTGTGTATTGATATGCGAAAGACATCTTAAGGTCGCAGCTGGACAAATGGATCCAAGCCAACCTCAGCGGCGTCACAGCCATGACTCACTTGTCACGGGACAGCAATTCCATTGACCAAGATTACATAGTGTGGGAAAGTGTCAAAAACCTTTCTGCATTACTCTTTATTTGCAATCACACATGGTGTCGAATTATCTTGTCTTACTAGTTTGGAGTCAAGGCATGAATCCTCATTGAGTCAGAACAATCCATGTACACAAAAAAAAAAAAGAATTTTATTGACTTGTTCATCACACAGTACGCTATAGACAAAGATCGCGTGAGATTGCGTGGGGAATGCCAAAATAATGGGTTTTAAACGTAATGGAGTTGTTCAAATTTATGAAATTCTTCCGTCGAGATGTTTTTCATGCAACTGATTGACAAACTGATTGTCCTACATCGACTGATTGACAAATTGCCCTACATTGACTATTTACGTCGAAGTAGGGCGGTTTGTCAATCAGTTGCAATGTAATGGAGTTGGTTATGTAAACTTTTCCATGATAAAGTTAAGTCGGTTACACCGAACACTTCTGTCAGTGGGTATATCATTGTTGGTCTTTAGACAATTATCAGCTTTTATATTTCATCATACAGTGTATTTCATTTTGAATTTCCCATTTATGATGGGAATTTTATTTGTTTGTTTGTTCGTTTTATTTGTTTCTTCCTATAGAGGCGCTTTTTTAATCATCCTGAACAAGCACGCACAATAAGTCAACACATAAACTATCACAGTAAACGAACAATTAATACAAGAAAATTAAATGAAATACAAACACATACACACTTTAATACACAGATGAATAAAACGAGCAATGCATGAACAAATGAATATACAAATAGATGAATGAAATGAATGTACACAACTGAATGAAAATCCCTTATAACATATTGTGTTTTGTTCTACACGATTCTAAGTTATCAATTCAGTACAGTCACTAGCGCTGTTGTGAATTCGTGAATGGGAAACATAATGATCACAATGACTTTTGTTCACCATGTTTAATTTTGATGATTTTGTTTACGATGTTTATTTTCAAAAGTTCACATGGTAAACAAAACTCATCAAAAGTAAACGATGGAAAACAAAAATCATCGAAATTGATGAGTTTGTTTACCATGTTTACTTTTGTTTACCTTTAGCGTCTTCAGCTCATCTACAAGGAAGAGAATCTGAGGTAAAAGAGTCATCAAGAAGGAAATCAGCCGACTGAAGGCTCCTGGATCTCCCTTTGTCATTTCTTCCATCGCAGTTTCGACGCCGTCAACGAGCGTCGGGATATTATCCACGCTGCTGTCCTCTGCGTGATCATCTTTTGCCGTCTAATAGGTGGCACAATTTGTGACAAAGCGAAGCGGAAGGTGACTTTGAAAATCATTTTATTCTTTTCGTCTGTCTATTCGACATCTTTTGTCACAGTCCACCAGTTGCGCTGAATTAGGAGAAGCAATACGCCTCACATTCTAATATTTTATATTCTGTACAGGAGCTATTTCTCTGGTCTAAGTTCACATTTTGTTTTAATTTCCGTGAACTTTGCTACTTTTGTGCATTCAGTTGAAGAAGAAAAATAGAAAATTAGACAATTTGTTTGGAGAGTGTATCATAATCGTATTTTTGTGTGTTCTGTTGAAAGAAATAGAAAATTTAACACTTTTTTATTGGAAAAGTGTATAATAACAAACCTAGTACTCCAATAACGTTAATAAGGACTGGGACATTGTCATCTATATAACGTATCTGGTGAAAATTACACTTTGAACAGAAGTGACCCAAACAATCAACAATAATCACAAAACTCAAAGTGGAATACATTTTAGTCAATTCAACGTGCAATATACAGGGCGACGCACTTGGGGGAAATGGTTTGCAATCACAACGTGTTTAGCGTTCAATTTATTGAGGGCGTTAATGACATCAATGGGCACTCCTCCCCTCCCCCCCCCCCCCCCCAGAAAAAAAACAAACAAAAAGAAATTGAATGTGCTTCTTATTCGAATGCTTTCTTGTAAAGTATGGTGGTAAAAACAAATAGAAAACACCAAACCTTTTTGAACCTCAGTTAGAAGACAATGTGACGATCCATCCGATGGATCTTATCCATCAACAGAAAACTATCTTTACCCTCACCATGTACATGTGTGGAAGAAATGAATACGTGGATATACATAAATAAATAGGTAATCAAAGTGTGAATCAATAACTTTCCCTACCTCACCATCCCGTTGAACTAATACCCAGGAACCACCTGTCTGCTTCTGCCCACCGCCGGCTCCCTTCCCCGTCGCCTCCTCCTCTTCGTCCACCTTCTCATGAACAGCATGATTAACTTTTTCGTCGCTATCTTCGCCAGACATCTCGCAACCGAAGTTGGGGCTGCCGTCGACTCCTTTATCAACACGACGCGTAGTGTCGCTGTCATCATCGCACACATTATATGTAGTAGGTGGCATCGCCTTCTTCCCGTTGTCGTCTTCGCCCACGCCGTCGGTTTCATCTCTGCCCTCAGTCTCACGTGTGGTCTTGGTGCTGATGTCTATGGTACCTTTTTGATCCTCCTCCTCCTCCTCTTCTTCCGCCGATTCCCCGTCACCGTAGTTCGGCGGTTTGGCGATGTGGGTGTCGATTTGGTGCAACACGTCGCTTGAAGCCAGTGATACATCCTTGAGATCACTCATGTTATGTTTGCCTCCACAGACGTCTGCGAGAATAAGTATAATGGACTCGTATACAATCATGGACAGACAGTTAAGCTTCTCCGACAAGGTTTCGAATCGAGGGAATTCCCCTATCTAATCATGTAACTGAACGATGAAAAAATTAATGCAGTGGTTCTAATCACATGGTTTATGATCAGATAAAACAAACTTATTGTCTTTAGAAGCAGAGAGAGATAGGTAAGAGAGTTTTACTTCGGTCTAATCACAATAGGTAAATAGTCTATATTTAGGGCACGTGATTGCTGCAATGGTAATAGAAACTGTGCCCACTAATCATATCACGATGAGGTGTATTGCTCATTATCACTCTTTCTTTTCAGCATGGTCAAGTTTTTCTCTTCTGACCAATCCCTTTTACCACGCACTGCATGCACAGGCAGACACTCTGCAGAGTGTTGATATGCTGTTTAATTTCCATGCATTAAAAAGCACCCATGAATAATGAATACTAGAGCTTTCACAAAAGTGATTTCAAGGCTATTATGTTCCATAAACCGATCAGATTGAACACATGACACGACGAGTGTACATCATGTCCATGCACACAGACATACTTGACTGTTCCTACTCCCATCATGAGCAAACAACAACGCAAGTTGAGTAATATTAAGAAACTCATTGTCAAAGAATTTGATTTAATGGCTTTATTTCATATGATAGATAAGATAGGAGGAGCCGCGTGCTCAAACAAACGTGACTACCCGTGCACTGTCTCATTAGACATTTATAGTAAATGCACAAGGACTGGGTAGTTCCCCCTCACAAAGAGTTTCAATAATGTACGTGACCCTAGCTCTTTTTACGATAGAAACTATACGAGACGTGCGTAATTGATAATCATCGTGGAAAAACACAGTGCTCTTGACAATTCACTGCGTCATCCAATACTTGCAACTTTTTGCCAAGCTTTTCGACGTAAAATACGCTAAAAAGCCCTGATTCATAGAAAACATGCCCGCATACAAATCCACACGTGCCTTTTCTTGGAGCTATTACTAAAAAGAGAGCGATTTGTTATGGACATACCCTATGATGAGACGGAAAAGCTCCATATTCAATGAGTCATGAATGAAGCTATGACATACAACAAATGTACAAATTACTATAAGCAAACATGATAATACCAAATTTTGTTTTCTCAGCATGTTTGATATTTTCTATACTTCATGCACAAAAAAAAAACCCACTCACACACACATGTCCATGCCCGTTACATGTCACGCAGTGGTGTTTTCTTCAGCTTCATTCTTATTTGCCGAGTGCTATTGGTTAAAATTGGTTATTATACCTTCTTTTCATTTTCGGATTAACGAATTCTATTTCATTTACGGATTAAGAGACTTTCGGAATAACGCCACGTAATGTTCGGATTAACGAGTATCTAGCTAAAGGGAATTTGTGTGTTTCGGAATAACGACGGTAACCCCCCCCCCCCCCCCCTCTTCGGCGAAACATCCGAAAAGCAAGAGAAATTCCTCTTGATTCATCAAAGTGATTCACCTTTAAAGAATCTACACATTCTTTATGAAGCGTTCTCACTCTATCTGTGTTGAATTATAACTGTTCCTTATTCGACCTTCAACGAATCACTTTTAATGGGGTCGTCCCACAAGACCAACACCCACGAGTCATACAGCCCACGAGTTAGACATTGAAAACAGGTCCATCAGTCATACATCTCACGAGTCATACAGCGCATAACATGAGTTCGACACTGCATGCGGTGAGCAAATAAAGCCCATAAATTCGACACTAGATATTCAACATTCTTATTCAACAAGGGGCAAAAAAGAAGGCTTGCTTTATCTACCAAAATGTAAAACTATGTATGGTCAACTCTCACTTTCTTATAAGAGTTAAATTGTGGAACGCTTTGCCCCCCCCCCCCCCCCCCAAAAAAAAACAAAAAAACAAAACAAAAACAAAAACAAAAAACAAAACAATTAAGGAGAATTAATACCAGGAAAACTTTCCGCAGTAATTTAGCAAAACACATTAAATCTGTATAGACAATGGTACTACAAATCAATAACGTTATAACAGCATTTTTACACGTATTTTATTTGTTCATTATGTAACATAATTGTGTTCAAGGACCAACACCTACAGCACTTGTGTTATACTACCTCTTTGTTCTTTTAGCGACCTCAATGTGTACATTATTACCATAAATTGTATGTTTCATGAAGCTCTTTTATGATGAATAGTTTTAGATTGCTTAATCATTACTGTCCAGTATATATTCGATATGTTTCTAGATTGTTTCGACAGTTATGTGTGCTACGTATTAATGTTGATGTAAACAATATGTATTCAAACTTTCTTGTTGTATATGTTGTTGTTATAAATAAACTCAAACTCAAACTCAAACACTATACAATGTAGCTAAAAACAGCCCACAAGTTCGACAGATACAACACGGGTCTCGTGCATAGGCCTTGTTAGCTTCGTGTCGAACTCATGGGCTGTATGACTCGTGAGCTGTGTAACTCATGGGCTGTATGACTCGTGGGCTGTACTATGACTAGTGGGTGTCGGTCTCGTGACGTGCACCCCTTTTAATGACAGGTGTAAAATACATGCAGTTGTGCTCATCATCTGACATAGATGATAATTTTCTTATTCAGTTCTTTAAAAACGTGAAACTCACAGTATACTTGAGGATTCTTTAGAGTGCACACAGTGTACTTCAAAACATGAAATAATTACCGACTTGCACTTACTGCAACGTTTGTGCGTCGTTCTCTGCCATATTCAGGAATAGTAAAAGTGTATTTTGACCCCTTCAAACAGTGTAAACAATTCGCTTTGTTTTGTTTTTTCTTTTAGTCGCATTTCGTATACGTTTGAAATTTGGCATTGTACCGATATCAAAAAGTTACAGAATTTCCGTCTTTTTGTGTATCCGTTAGTCTGTGGCCAAGATTGTCGCTTCGAGGAATACCCGAATAGATATTCAGCTGAGTGTGTGAATGTAAATTACGTACGGTAATTCATTCCTTTGTGACTAATTTATTACATTGCAGCATCCTGGTATGACTTGGCTTAATTCCGAGTTGAGATGCACTGCGCCATCCATTTACTTAGTGGTTTTTGCTTGAAATGCTCATTCTTGTAAATTTGTTAACTTACAAAATCCCTAGTTTATGGCTTTTGCATAACCCTAAATTCCGGTTCTTTCTAGATTGATGAAGTACAAGGACCCCCTATCTGACACAATAGGCGCGGTCATACTGACAAACCTTTGAGATCTTAAAGATCGTCATCTTCTCGATCTTTTGCCAATTTGACCGCGCCTAGGAGCCTATATCTCTGGGTATAAGAATGTCTCTAATACGTCACAGAAATTATATGATAATGAGATAAAATATACAGAGGTAATGCGTTATAAAGTATAAGTCACGCCGCATGTACCCATGTCCGTTCATTTATTATGTGTGGGCTCCCATGGCAGCATGGCGTTCCGATGGAATTACCTGTATTATATAGAATACAAGCATGCAGTATGGCAAATATTCGTCAAATCGCCTTGCAGGATACTTCCGGATATTGTTACAAAGAGAACTATACTGATTTATCATTGTCTTGTCTGCGTCGCACGCTCGCGAAGTTTTGTGCACTGATCCAGTTCTCACTCTCTGAGCTTATTGCCCGTTGTCATCCTTCTGTAAGAATTTCGTTAAAACTCTGTTTAAAAAAAGTCTTAAAGTCTAGTGAGAATTTAGATATTATGCTGACTAGTTAACCCATCTTAATGTTTAATTTCACGTAATTACGCCTAATGTTCATCTTAACTACTATTATAAGCACCGCATTGTACAAAAAAGGGAGAGAATACTACATGAATATCTCTAATGAACCGGAATTGAAAAGTAACATGCATTTACAGGTATGTCTGTCTCTCTATCTATCTACGATTATTGTTATTATTATTATTATTATTATTATATTTATATCTGTATGTGTGTGTGTGTGTACCTATCAAATCACAACAAAATTTTACATATATAGCATGTCTTACCAGCAATGACAGCAAGTAGTCGTTTGTTTATAGTTTCCAATTCTGTCAGTCTCCTGGATTGCCAAGTGGTAATGCTCTTCTCCAGTGCAACTTGTCGATTGTTCATTTCCTTCAAATTTTCAGCAAACGCACCTTTCAAAGAAATTCAGTTTAAAAAATCGCATTATCTCTGTGTAGACTTTTTACCTGATGTAGTATAATTTTGGTCAGACGTATTCAGCAATATTTACAAATGCATATAAAAACACTACAAAATGCCGAAGGCAAATAGGGAGATACTATATCAAACCGTTTGTGTATGGCAATAAATTATTCTTTTTTGTGACGAGGAAAGTTATACGTCATTGATCGTGTACAATAAAAGTGAAGAGCATAATCAATGTTATTTCTGGCTGAATATCCTCAAAATAACGATAAGCCATACGGATTTGAGACTACATGGGGAATGATTGTGTTTGAAGACATAAAACACCTGGAAATCTTCAGATCTTTAAGTTGTGATGCCATGATATCATAAACTCACTCATTTGCATATTCATATTGACTGTTGAAAGAACTACTATTAGTGAAACTTCAAAATTTCATAACTTCCCTAAATTTTATATGAGTTTGATCAAACTTTCGCAGTTGGTTTGGTAGAATGTTCCTCTTTCTTATCTGACGAACTTTTAACTGGTCCGGAATTCCCCTTTGAGGACCTCTGAGCGGAGTTGAGCAGACTCTCCCCCCCCCCCCCCGCCCCCTTTTTGGTGCAAATATCAGGGTTGGCCTTCTCACATGAATTATTGATTTTTGTTATTCTATTACTTTTGTAGGCCTATATTTTTCACACCTCAATCTATGACGATTATACGAATCAAAGCAGGGCAGTTGGGGGCAGTTCGGGTACTACGAGGAAGCGTAGTATTAATTTTCAAATAACAACTGAAGGCAATACAATACATTGCAGAATTTATGTCTGCATTTTCAACCAATCAGAAGCGAGGGATTCACCAATGAATAGGGAAGCCCTACAGTACAATAGTATACAAATAATGACTGCTATGAGGGGCACAGTTAAAATTATGGGCCTAAGGTGATGTGAAAACCGTAACTGCCCGAAGCGAAGCTGAGGGCATGGTTATGGTTTTCACATCACCGAGGGCCTACATAATTTTAACTGTGCCCCGAATATCAAGCAGTCATTATTTGTTTTATATACCGAAAATATAGATTCTAGTCTCTTTTACAGCACTCGTTATCAATGCTGATCGACAGCGCGGCGGTCGTATCATTGGTGCGTACATAATCAATGAGTGATCATCTATGTGTACAGTATGCGGCGTTCCGCGGCGACTCTCTCCACACCTATTTACATGACAGGGCACAGTGACCGCTAGTCTCTTTTACAGCACGCTGATCGAATGCGCGGCGGTCGTACCATTGGTGGGTACATAGTTATGAGCGATCTATGTGTACGGGGTCGCGACTGTCTTTAAACCTATTTACAGGGCACAGTTGATTTACTGTGCCCCGGTGCCGGGCACAGTAAATAAAAAATGGGGCACAGCTATTTTCATGACTCCGCTTTTAACCAATCAAATGAGAGGATTCTATTTATTATGAGGTACAGTATATCATGGACCTACCTCCATGTAGGTCCATGAGTATAAACACTACTGGTATTTTACATGGAGCGACAAAGTTCATGACTAGTCTAGATTCTAGACTCTTTGCTGTTGTTGTTGTTTGTCGTACACGCGCTCAACATGGGTTAAACAATGGAATGTAGCTCCATAGTCAAACAGCATACTACTCTATCGAGAGAATTCTAGTATGAACTCGACGCTGACAATAGTACTTGTAGCGCTGTTACAACAGGAAAACCACTGCAGTCCAGGATCTAGACTGGCTTCCAGCACGCTGTGGGTCTCAAAGCCGCGCCGCCGCCGTTGCGTTAGTCTAGCTTCTGGACTCTTTTTACTCGTAGGGGTGATTCAGTGTACGCGACAAGCCGTATGAGGGCGTGACACCCGAGGATTACGATACGCCGAGAACTGCGATACCCGAGAAAAAAGTAGAATTCTACTTAATATTAACGAGGCTTGCCTTGGTGTCGTGTGTATTTTCTGCGTCAAATTTGTACGCAAATTTGTCAAAGAATATAAAGTAACAACAACGACAAAAGTACACATCCATGAACGAGTGGATAAAGGCGGCTCGCTCCGCTCGCCGGCCAACAGGTTTGTGGGGTAAACGCGCTATACGGGGGCACGCAGAGCGAGTCGCCTTGTTTAAAGGCTACCGTTGCGTAGGCGGTGGTCTCAAACACCAACGTATGACGTTCATTCATGGAATTCGGATTGCTCTATGCGTGTGGTAATATGACAGCGACCTGTACATACAATCGTAGTACGCAATATCGCTGAATACCGGTAGTGGTAGTGAGTAATTCCCCTGGACTCATGATGAATTTCCCAATGACGATGAATGCCATCGCGTTCAGTTGATGTCATTCATATTAGAAATCATACGATCAAAGTGTGTGGATTCGTTTCGTTCTGTGTGTGCGTGCGAGTATTTGTGATCGATCGAGAGAGAATGTGTCCGCCTGGTGTACCTTCTGGTCACACCAAGCTGGCTTCCTCTGTAAAATACAAACACTGAAAAAATAGCAGGCCCAAAGATGGGTAAATATCATTATGTTATTAAAGAAAAAATCTAAACAAATAAACAAACTGTTGAGTTGTCTCCACAGTGTAGCATGATGGAGTATCAATCATATTGAAACAGAGTAAAGACTTATAAACTTAATTTAGATAAGTTCGGTAATAGAAACGGTGAATTTGTTGACTAATGAAAGCTACGAAAAGAATTACTCAATGGTACTAATCTGTACACGCACACGCTGAAACAATTTTGTAATATGGTACCGGTAATTAATTGATTTTACTGGTAAACGAGCAAACTAGTAGTACGCGATTACGGTACGCAGGGAGGTGACGCGTAAAGAAACCCATACATGCACAAGGGAAACGCGACAAAATGTGGCACTTTACCTCAAAGAACAAAATTGTAGTTACCTTTTCTGCGTTGCTTGCACCGTACAGTGTTTCTTCTGTGTTATCCCCAAGTAAGCCCGTGTGTGAGAGATACTTATAGTTCTGTCTGTGTCATTCACCGTGGTTTGTATAAGTGCACTAGTACTCGTACTCGTCGTTACTTGGCGTTTATTGCGGATGTCGAGGATTGGTGCGCGATACGCAGACAAAGGTCTGGGAATCCCCGTTTTATTTTTGGTGGCAGTACGTACTAGTAGTATGCACGCAGGTTCCCCATGCACGCATTATCAGTCACTGTGGTAAGCCCTCTGTCGATCGGCGACGAGGTAATACATGTATAATACTTTGGGGAATCGACGAACGAATTATCACAAAATTAAAGTGCAGGTTGTGTTAGTAAAAGAGGTAACAAAGAAACATAGAATTTGGGAGTCATGATCCAAGGTCAAAGGTTTACAGGGGGTCATAAAAGACATTAGATTAGCTTAGTTTCCCTGTAAGAAAGCATGACCAGACACCAAACCAATTTCACCAGTTGGCTATATAATAGTGAGATCGGTCCAGAGCGTTGTCGTCTGCTCCTACTGATAACTCAGCTGTTCGTGTTGCAAGCGGTCTTTATATTAGAAGGCCAGCGGATTGAGGCTGAATTTAGGGGTCAACTGGCAACTAACGTATAACAAACAAATTTTGTAATTTTTGGAAAGTATATGTGTTAACAAACTTACCAGTAAAATTTACCCAGAAGTTCTGCTCGGGAACAAGCCCAAATGACGTCATCAACATGGCCACCCCCAAACTAGAAAAATGAATGGGAATTTTAGGATATCTCAAGTGTTCATTATACAACTGACATTAATCATGAGATAAGTTGCTAGTATGTATTTCTTATTTCCTGCCTTTCTTCAGGCAAAATTTGGCCCATTTGTGACCTCTTTTTCAAAAAAATCTGAGCCCAAATTAGGTTATTTCTATGGCAACTTTATGCTGAAAACAATGTTTTTCTCAAACAAAAAAAAATGCAACACCTTCTCAACCATAAACACCATTTTAAATTTCTACAAGTAAGTATGTAAATTCATTGACTGGAGTTGAGACCTAACCTGCGAGAGACCAAAATTACCATGGTTACACTCTTGACTTGCCTGTAGCCATTATAACACAGCTGTCCAGAAATCACAATTTTCATTATTAGTGGTGTATGTATATTCTATCTCAGTAGCTGGACTTTTTGTTGCTTTTTGTTTTACATTTGGCACAATCATAAGACAAGCTGACATTTCGTTCAACTCAATTAGGCATAGAATATAGATTAAGTCAATTTACTGCTCATAAAATGAGACCCTCCTCCACCTCCGCCCCCACTCCCATAAAAATGGTTAGTTCATGGCTGTTCCTTTCTTGCAGTCCTGTAGGGTGTTTCACCAAACTTTTCATTGGTTTCATTTCCACTTCATTGGTTTCAGTCTCGCTATCTCACTTTTCTGATTGGTATGTTTCAGTCACGAGGACTTGCTAAGTGAAACTGAAAACACTAAGTGGCACTGATCTCACTGAAATCAATGTTGGTGAAATGGGTGTTGCATGGACTTCTGTACGATATCAAAGCAAGTTCATTATTCTCGATGGACTACTACAACAAAATTTAATACTATATACTTCTGAAAGAAATGAAGCACTGTTAACAGAAACTGCATACACATTTTGTCATAAATCACTATTATACATACCAAAAATCTCTTTAAAAAAACAACAAATGTTTGAAAGCACAATGTTTTGTTAATACCATTAGGTTATAAAAGTATTTTGAACAATGTTTCAAAGGTTGACTATGCCCTGGGATGCGCATCGTTTGGATAGGTGATCATCAATAATCACATTTTCTCATTAAGGGTTTTTTTTTTCATAATAGAGTTACCATGGCAATGACTATTATTTCCCCCATATTAACACATGATTAAGACGGAAATTAGTTTTGGCACTTCACTGAAACCAACAACACACATCAAAAAACATGTATATAGACATTCTTATTATATTTCAACAAATTAAATGATAATTATGATGGAATATTTGTTTATTTCTACTCCTACGTCAGTGTAAGGTTGCTACAGACACGCTATTGGTATGCGTACAACTCACCAGCTCAATTGAAAATGAGCAAACTAATGGCTGATGACCAGTCCTGTTCTACATGAGAAATAGCATTACTGTAGCTAGAATCACTTTCTTTCCGAAATATTCCATTTTTATTATAAAAAAAGGCTCAACTGGCAATTATCGTATAACAAGAAAATTTTAACTTTTTAAAAAAAAAGTATATATACGTCCTGACAATATCCCACATGAAATCTACCCAGAAAATCTAATCGGGAACATGCTCAAATGATGTCATCAAAATGGCGTCTTAAGAACTGCAATTTTGCTGGAGTAATTGTCACTTCGACATCTCTAATAAGCCACTTTTTGGCCATCGTCTGCAGCCCTGTAATGGGCTGAGAGCGAATAGCTCAAGACGGCACCACATCCGGCGGTACGAAGTGCTCAACGTCAATTCGGATCCTGTGTAATAGGCCTACTGTATGATAAATATTGTACTAATACTAATGGCAGTAATTACGGTAATGTTTATTCTCAAGTCACCCTACATGCATTGTAATAAGCCAGTTCGCAGTTCCACTTTGCGCATGAGCAGGAAAAAGGTCATTCGTACCAACAGGCATGTTGGTTTTTTTATTCAGTTGGGTAAGCATTTGTGATGTAATGATTATTCATGTAATCCTCATAAATGCTGCTTGCCAGAACATCCACCTGACAGAAAAAGTGGTATTTGGTAATATCAATAGGAAGAGATTGTTAATACATTCAATGCAAAATCATGAAATGGATGCTTTCTCAAGTGTTAATGAATGTTAATTGACGGATCATTCTGGTCATCTGGTCTACGCAAGTTCATTCTTTGTTTGGACAGGTTCAATGAATTCCATAATATTTGTCACTCAAAAATGAGTGAAGTGCTCCTTACCAACTGGAAAAAAAAAGTCATTCGGACCAATGTGCCCATGAGCTAACTCCGATCCGGGCTTATAGGGTATTGGAGAACACAATGACATTTCAGCATAGTATTATAAAAGGGCCTAGACCCTACACTGTTAGGCCTTTATGTATGAAACATAATATACTTTATACGTTTATCAACAGGAAATAATCCAGTGGGAGGAGATCAATTATATAAGATAAGAAATAGTACAATATTATTTGCCAAATCAATACATGTAGAGAAATACAGTAAAACAGAACTGCGTTTAACAAGGCACCATCGCATAGACGTGACAGAAAACAAAAATGAGCCGGATTGTCAAATAACCAATGTACCCTTTAAATAGACCTATATAGGGCCTACAAGGCAAAGTAGTAAAAACAACAAAAATGAATGAGTAGAAAAAAAATGATCAAAAAGTAAAGAAAATCAAAGGCAAAGCATGATGCTATAACAATATTTAGCCATGACTTAAAAGTGAGCATACATGAATGGTTTTCCACTTTGGGTACTTGGCCTTTTGTGAAGTAACCTATAGAGATGTTGTCTTCGTAGAAAGGGCCGGAAAAACAAACAATAAAAATGAAATTCATCACCAACAAATTGTAACTGACAAATATTGCTCTGGCATTTCATTGGTCAGAGTCTCTCAACATTTCCCTGCTTCCCTGTAATCCGATAATTTTCACAGCTAGTCATGTTAGAAAAATATATTCGATATTTTTAGGGAGGTCAGTAATATTTTTTTTAATTGAAGTGACTTTTTAAAGATTTTCTGATAATCAAGTGCATTGAGCATTTTCATACATTGCGGAGTACCAATTTTGAAATAAACAATCTTTCAAACGTAGATCAATTCAACATTGTTAAGATAATATACCTACTATTTATTGTTGTTCCGCATGTAAAAATAAACCGTAATTATAGTTTTGTTGTTCTTTCAGCCACAAAGACTGATGTACACGCTGATTATGCAAAACCTTCCAAGCTCTTCTACATCATCCCCGATAGTTTTCTCCAGAGTTTTAAATAGCACCATTGGTAATCATTCTGTAGACTAGAGTAATATATCTCTGAAGACTAGATCTACCAAGTTCATTATAAACAATGCAATTTGCCGTTGACTTATTCAATTTCAAAATTTATGAACAGAACTTGATGTGAAATAGGCCTACGATCACATATAACTTCGAACCCCCAGATTTCGCTGCCATACAGAAGAACTGATGGGACCTGTTTCATGAAGAGTTACGATTGATCTAACGCTGAATGGATTTATTAAGCGTAAGACCAATATTGATCATAAGTCTAAAAGAAACAGCGTAATGACCAAAAATAGTAGTAAGCATCTTTGGTAATGACCATGCATAAAGTAACGTGAAGTTTATTGACTCAACGACCCTCGGTGGGGTATGGATGACAATGAATGACAATGACAATGTCTTTTCTATTTTCTAATGTCACCCATAAAGACTGGTGTGGATACAAACATCGAACTGAACGCATGCAAAGAGTATAGAAGTTAGTATTTTCATAATAGTATACATTGTATTTTCATGATGGGGCCCCGTCTTATAAAGCCTTCAAATCAATCACAAGTCCCCAAATCAATCGCAACTTGCATTGCAGCACACACACAAAACTTGTGATTGATTTCTATCACAAGTCTTCATAAGACAGGCCCCCAGTGCGCCAAGAGGGTCTACTCTCGCGATTTTTGCGTAGTACGCTCGTGGACAGGCTCCGGGGCCATTTTAGGAAGCAAAGCGAGCGATGGCGGGCATCTTATTATTTTTACGTGACCCTCTGTGGAGAGGTATCTGCCTTCCGTTCATTTTCTCCTTTTTATGGAGACATACAGGGTAAAAGAAGTACTTCTGACCTCATTACGACATTACGACATTACGAAGTATCATTCCCTTAAAAAACGAAATATAAATGAAGAAATTCCCTTTATTATCCAATCTGTAGGTCCCTCAAAATGCGAGCTATGTATTAAACTAATGACTTAACAATAATGGAGTTTATAAACATGGGTGTTTGATTTGCATGAGATTGCTCAGAGCTTCAGAGGCCCCCCTCCTTCTCGTTCTTTCTCTTTCTTTCTTTCTCTCTCTCTCTCTCTCTCAACTCTTCTCCTGGTCAACAATGTAGACTAATATACAATGATTTTCCACAGAACAACTCATAGAAATCATTGTAGGCGGTCAATAAAATTATATTTCATACAGTCATTTACAGAAAAGCTGCAGAACACTTATTTCATCTTTTGGGGTTATCTTTATCTTTTTCGGTGAGGGTGGGGGGGGGGGGGGTACCGTGGATCGGGTAATGTAGACCTCTAGATACGCTTTGTGAGCTTTTCATTGTGTTGGCACTTTTAAAATTTATGAATTGTATGTCTCTTTTTTGGGGGGGGTATCTATACTGATCAATTAATAAGCATGAACATGTTGTTATTCTTGGGTCGCTGTGTAGGCCCTATATATTTTCAACGACACGCATGTCAAATTTCACATATTTTTTGTGCATACTGATGAAAAAAAAAAGAAAGTAAAGTTTGAATTTGAACTTGAATTAACATGGACCAAACGGATGAAGGGTATTATATTGTTTATATGCGCGAATTTGGGCAGAACAGCCCTTTTGGTTGAATCATATGCCGTCCTGAAGTAAATGAAATGAAATGAAATGAAAGTGTATTATCAACATTCTTTTTCTTAGTATTTTCATTATCTTATATTCAATCGTGATTTTGTCGCCGTCACCGATATTTTCACATTACTGATCCCCGCCTATAAAAACAACGTCTCTTAATTGTTAATTACAACTATAATGTTGATTATTCTTGCCCTAGATATATTCCTGTGTAATGTGGCCATGTGTGTGTGTGTGTGTGTTTGTGTGTGTGTGTGTGTGTGTGTGTGTGTGTGTGTGTGTGTGTGTGTGTGTGTGTGTGTGTGTGTGTGTGGAGGGGGGGTGAACGTAAATTAATCTCCTTTCTTGGCCGCAATATACACATGCCAGATCGTCTCTCTTGGCCGCAAAATTTTTAATACCTCCAGGTCTGATCTGAGGACTTGTCTTTATACCCCACTGCCCTCTCCATCCAGTCGGATCTCTTGAATTTTTCATGTAGAAATTCAACAATCTCAGCGCCCACTTTGTAGGTGGAATGATATTTAAAATGTCTACAATCAAAGAGAAAATATTCTGGGACAATGCGTGATTGGCTGAATCGTGGTCTGTCATCCACCTCTTGATCCATAACGTTGCTCGGTCTTCACGCTGCACTCTGTATTGGAGGTCATGGGGCTGGGGGCGGTGGGGGGGGGGGGGGGGGAGTCATTAGAGGATGTCTCCCTCTCACACGAGGGAGCTTTTGTATTCTCAGACTTGACGATTTTGGTGCACACTTTGGTGGAATATTTGCAATTTTTAATTAAAAAAAAAGATGAAATGTAGGAAAATGGCTAATAGGCTTATGCGCGTCTTCAACGTGTAAGTTTATGAGAGGTGGACCTAAGGGGCCGGGGAGCGAGCCTGTGATTTTTCAGAACTAAAATTCAACGATGTTATGCACACCTTTGGTGCAATAAATGTAGAATTTTCAATTAAAAAAATTTGTATACTTTTGAACATGTTCGCATTGCAGATACAAGCGCTATCAATAAAGTGTAAAAAAAAAAAGAAAAAAGAAAAATAGGAATGCTTAATTTGAAAACTAAGGGGGATGATCCCCGGAAAAAATCTAGGGGAACACGTCCCCCCCCCCCCCCCCCCAAAAAAAAAAAAAAAAAAAAAAAAGGTGTAATATAAGGCCAAAAGAGCAGGAGCAAAAGAGAGAAAGAGACTGAGGGATCGAGGGATGGAAAGAGAAGGCCGCTTCAGTAATGTCTACAGCTCGAACTTTCAGGGACTGCAGATTCGAAAATAATGGCCATTTCTTCATTTTTTTTTTATTTTTAGGCATAAATGATGATTCTTAATGGAATTTTATGCTATACCGCTGTTTGCCTATTTAAAAAGGAGAAAATTAAAGGGAAGCAGAATTCACCCCTACATAGGTCACGTATTATACGCTCGCGATAACCCAGCAGTTTGCTTCCTGCAATGGCGTACTCATATAGTTGACAGTTCTATGGGCGTACTACACCTGTTCACGTGTAAAATCGCGAGAGTAGACCCTCTTGGCGCACTTCTACGCTCTTTGCTTTGAGTACGAGTAGCGCACTGAATTGCGCACTGAGTGCGCTCCTATCCTTGCATGCACTGCTAGCTAGTGCTATGAACATACTAGCACACATACGTGCACGGCAAATGCCGCGCCCGCCCGCTGCCAATGCAAGTCAAACGTACGCGCTATTTATATAGTAGACGTCCATTCCGCCCGGCGCCCCTGGCCCCATGCACACACGTCCGGTACGGCGAGCGCGATCCTCTGAGGCCACACGGAGCACCGGTATTGGCGACTCGACTCGGTGTTTTGCATGTTTTGGGACCCGGGGACCACAGATTCTGACAAGTCGTCGTGATACTGAGTCTGAGAATGGCTGGAGACTGCTGCGATAATGGTTGCTGCAACACTCTGTGGAAATATTATTCTCCATTTGTCAGAACATGTGGAGTTGTGGTGGCTGCAGGTTTGTCCATGGAGTTCTATCGATATCTCATGATCAGCGCTCGCTTCGCGTTACCGTGCCGTTGCGTTGGGGCTATGTTGTATGGGATCCGGGCTAACTCGGCCCACGGGACAACTCGTCCCACCCGTCGAGGGTGGGCCGAGTTGTCCCACCCGTTGGTATCGATAGTGATCGTGAGCGCTTGTCTGTGTTTGAGGTTATTTTGTCTTTGTGACGTCTTTTTTAACCGTAACTTTTATGGAATTGTGCTCAGTGGTTTCTGTAAAGAATATTTGCCAACTTTTGGGGGATACAACGACGTAAAAATGAAATTTCAGACGTTTTTATCGCGGTTCGCGATCCCCATAGGTTCACGTTCCTTTCGCGCGGTGGGCTAACTCGGCCCAGCTAAGTTTTAGCTGTTGTTTTGTCAGTAAATCTCCGTAAAAATATCAATTTTATCATGTATGAAGGTGTATTCAGGGTTCCTTCAACTAATTTCATCTTCGAGGGAATTTAATTTTGCACATGTTTGGTGAAATGTTGGATATTTGTTCGCATGATTTCATCTTTGCCGTATCCGCACCGCACCGGTCTCGCCACCAGCAGCTCGCTCACGCATCACTGTGGCAGAGCTGAGCAGCGCCATGCCCATGCCCACTCTCGGCGAGGCACGGGGCGGCGCGGCGCGGGGCACCCGCGCGAACGGCACAGAGGGAGCAGCCAGCCACTCCGTACCCGTATCCCCAGTAGAGAAGAAATCAAATTATGTAGCAGATCATTCGATGTGAACTACATGAAGGTCATTATATGCATTTGATTTTAACTGTTAAATGTTTTGTTGTTGCTGTTGTTGTTGCTGATTTTATGTATAGATCTGCGTTCTACTCAAAAGTTATTTCTGTCCAATAAATGTTACCTTTTTTCTTAATAAAAACAAGCAAAAGTTAAGGGGTGAGTCTGTTTATGGGCATTACCGTGGAAATTAATAAATTGTTTGATATCCAGTGGTCAGTTATTTGACCTGTAGATATGGATGGTTTGGTTGAATGGTTGATATCATGAAACCGGTAATGAAATGTAGTGCTAGCTAGATTGGCCTTGTTTATGATTGTAGGGCCTACCTTTTGTGTGTACTTTCGAAAATAAAAAGGAATTGTTTTTGTTTTGATGACATTGCCATTTTTGCCATGGGAATCCTTATATTACCCTAATTCAAGAGAAAAATCCTCTGCCACCTGTACCTGCACGATAATGGCCAACCGTCAAGTTCTTTTTCTTGTTTGTAATTTCCTTTTTATATATGTACTGTATATACAGTGTAAATCTCTCTCTCTCCATCTACTGTAGCTATGTTATGTATACTGTGATGATCTATTGAACCAAACTTGGACTTCATATCTTAATCTTTTCCATGCCTTAGCCCTATTATATGTGTTAATCTTTTACATTTTTATTTATTTGTACAAAACAAGGCTGATTATAAAATTCTCAAATCCTTGCTTGTCCTGCACTCATACTGTTGAATTCATGCACATTTTTTTTTTTTAAAAGCAGCAAAGATGAATAGCTTCTCAAATGGTCTTCCTTCTCAAGCACGGTACTCAAAGTGTTACATATTTTGCAGTCATGCATGGTCACAAAAGAAACATTACAACATGCACTGGTAAGCATTGGTAAGGTCACGCATATAAGCTCTCATCTTCCTTCACAAAAGAATCTGTTGTTTTGTGGCCATTGCATCCTTTCGACTGTTGCCCTGCCTGCCCTTGATTACAATGTACCAGTACTGCTCTTTCCAAGACTGCAAGATCACAGCAAATGTTGAATAATATTAATGTGAGCATGTAAAGTATGTTTTGTTTTGTTTTGTTTTGTTTTGTCATTTTAACATCTATTACTTTATTATTTCCTCTCTATTTTTTTTTCTTGAATAACAGAACATTCTCATTTGACTTGAAATAATACTTTCATTTTTAATTATCACATTACCAAGTATCATCTGTGTACAAAGCTTTCTTTCCACAACTGCATTGTAAAGTTCTGTATTTTTTAATGATTCTTCGTCTGGCTCTATAGATCGCCTACTGCCAATATTTCCGCTTCCTTTCCCCATCTCTCTTTCACTCTTCCATCAACCCATTCTTTTCTTATGCGTGATCAATGTGTTTGTCAAGTGTCAAATGAGATTTGATTTGAAACACTGCATACTTCATGTGAATTGCACACCAGTATTTTTTTTTTCCGAATTCATATTTTACATAGAACAACTAGTGTGTGCATATCTACACTGATGTTCAATGTAGACAAATTTGATATCTTTAATAAAAAAGAAAGTCTCAAGTAGCACTGTACTATGGATTAAAAAACATATGTGACAAAAACATCATTTTTTTTTTAGAGTCATCACACTTCATCATCAGTGAATAGTGTGCATTCATAAAATGTGAATTTAATGCCACCACATTTTATAGTGTGTTAGAACAGTGATACAACATGTGTTCCTGTGACCTTGTAACAATTGCTCTGGTGTATCATTTTCTCCAAGGACTTTGGATCAAGGTTAGGATTGTGATAGGAGTAGGGTTAGAGTAATGCTCCTTCGTAGAATTTTTGTTTGGTTTAGCATGCAGAATTTCAAGTGAACAATTGTTGCAGGAGCAAATGTCATGGAACCATTACGACACTGACTTCAGTCCTACTTCAGTTAAGAGGTCTACTTCAGTCGATAGTTTGCTTTCTTCTAGATTTTCACCTCTTGATCTACCTATAAAACATACATGTAGTTTACCAGATAGTTGCCAATTGATGAACTCTGCCCCAGGTGAGGTGCATCGCAGGAAATTAGATTATTGTACATATGTCAATCCAGATACACTTCATGAAATGTTGCATTATTGTAACACTCATTTCGGTGTCCAACATTATGCTCAGTCACTCCGCAAAACCAGACAATGTCCTCTCAAAACTGAATATTCACTATAGCTGTAGGGGCTGAAGAAAGCAGATCTGTTCTCGGTCAGTTCCTGTGGTAGACTCTTTCTTAATTCTACCCACTTACTTTATCCAGGGTAGTTAATTTACATATATTATAGTACATTGTCACTTTGAAAACAGACTTCACCAAAGTACTAGTAAATCATTTCAGACACAAAAAAGTGACATTTTCACATATTAAAACTCATATTTTTCACAAATGTTACATATTCGTAAATTAAGGAGCAGTGTCCCAACATAGCGAATAGTGTCATCCGAGTCACGTGATAATTGCCAACAAAACAGCATGCGTCCAAATCGTTATTTTATGTGTGTTGTGTGTGTGTGGTTTTTTTTTTTTTTTTTCAATTCAGTATCAATCATTTAATAATAATAACGCTGATGCTGGGGGATAGACAGAAAAACAGCAAAATGACAACTGCAAACTGCATGGGGTTGGAATACATATTATTGAGTCATCCTGGAAAAAAAAAAAATCAGAAAAAAATAAAAGACAAAAAAAAAAATCAGAAAAAAAAGAGTCAAGCAACCCCCTATATGCCCAGCCTTTAGCAGAAACCCTTGCCCTTTCACCTTGGCATTGGCTGGCGGTAGCACACCAGCTCAGCCCAATTCACGCGACGTTGCAGCAAAACACAGTTGAGTTGAAACAAGTTGCTCCCTCTCTAGCTCTCAGCTCAAAGTTCAAGACAATGGATAGGAAAATGCCAACTGACTACTGCATAGAATTTAGTACTCACGCGAGAAAATTGGGAAGTGCAGCAAATGACGCCTTTTCCTCCAATTTCAACCACCGCCCGTATCCGTAGCGACGTTTACGGAGTGGCTGGCTGCTCCCTCTGTGCCGTTCGCGCGGGTGCCCCGCGCCGCGCCGCCCCGTGCCTCGCCGAGAGTGGGCATGGGCATGGCGCTGCTCAGCTCTGCCACAGTGATGCGTGAGCGAGCTGCTGGTGGCGAGACCGGTGCGGTGCGGATACGGCAAAGATGAAATCATGCGAACAAATATCCAACATTTCACCAAACATGTGCAAAATTAAATTCCCTCGAAGATGAAATTAGTTGAAGGAACCCTGAATACACCTTCATACATGATAAAATTGATATTTTTACGGAGATTTACTGACAAAACAACAGCTAAAACTTAGCTGGGCCGAGTTAGCCCACCGCGCGAAATGAACGTGAACCTATGGGGATCGCGAACCGCGATAAAAACGTCTGAAATTTCATTTTTACGTCGTTGTATCCCCCAAAAGTTGGCAAATATTCTTTACAGAAACCACTGAGCACAATTCCATAAAAGTTACGGTTAAAAAAGACGTCACAAAGACAAAATAACCTCAAACACAGACAAGCGCTCACGATCACTATCGATACCAACGGGTGGGACAACTCGGCCCACCCTCGACGGGTGGGACGAGTTGTCCCGTGGGCCGAGTTAGCCCGACCCCGTTGTATGATCTGCCTTTCTGTTACTATACTAGAGTCTACTTAGATAAATCTAACAAGTTAGTCATGGATATCATGACCTGGGCACTGTACCACAACGGTCTTGCACTGTCATATCATGCTGTACACATCCAGATGACCCGACCTGGGCACTATATACCACAACGGTCCAGATGTTAGGGCCCTAGTGCCCTGGATTGTGGATGGAGCTGCGACCAACTGCGACCAGCCCCAACGCGTAGGCCTACAGCGTTGGTGTATACGCGTTGGGGCTGGTCGCAGTTTAGAGCTACATGGGCCATCATGCATGGCCGCCATAGGAAGACGATGGTCTTGCAATTTGCAGGAATCCCAGGATCAATTTACTAGACAATAGAGGGATCTACCACCAGCCTGACCAGTGGCAGTGACCATGGTTATTTAATAACCGTGCCAACGACCACTGTCATTACTGACGACAGGTTCCATTTTCATTATTTTTAGCTCATCAGTCACCTTGTGTGAGCCGAAGGCTCAAGTGAGCTATTGGCAAATATGAGTAAAATTTATTGACAATTGCGATCGCCCTAAAACCCCCTAAAATTAAGGAATCTTTAAAAATCTTCTCTAACGTTAGAACTAGAAGTGACAGGGCTTAGATAATACTGTGAGTTAGTACATTGATGACTGTAGTTTCAAGTTTGTTCGTGGGATTGGCGGAATCAGGGGTGCCCCCCCCCCCCCCCTTGGGACCCAGGAGAGGGGATGGGGATGGGTCCTAATGCGTTAGTAATGGGACCTGAATTGTACATGTTCATCTTCTTTTGGAAAACCTCATGATGAATTTTGACCAAACTTAGCAGGTAGCATCCCTCGGGGGATAGAATCTCAATTCCTTCAAATGGCATCATGTCCCTCTTGGGGGCCCCTAGGGCCCCCCCCCCCAATCAAGGAATAGGCCTAGACTCTATATTAAATCTACTCTAACGTTAGAATCAGAAATGATAAAGCAAAGTTAATACCATGAGTTTGTAAATTGATGACTTTAGTTCCAAGTTTGTTCATTGCAGATCAAGGGCTGCCTGCCCCCCCCCCACCCACCCTGGGGTTGAGGAGGGGGGATCCATATATTTACCGGTATATGCAGACCTAAGCTTCCAATGTTCTCGGGAATGAGTGTGCAAGAATGCATGGAAGGTGAAATTGCGATACTCAGGTGAGCGTGTGACCCCCAACTGGTTTATAACTTTGTTACTACTATAGATACTAGGCTAGGGTAGGGTTTTATTTAACTCATTAGATCTATTAACAAGAGTACTAGCTAGACCTTTCGCTGTAGATTTAGTTCATGCATGATGATGTGGTAGAAAGCAGTATGCTCTTTGTAATCTGGCAATCAGCTTGCTCAAGTACAAATGAAGTAAAATCTAATCTCCTAGATTCAACAGATCTACGCAGTAGACCAAGGGTAACAGCACCAGTGTGGCGACCCCGCGACCCGACACTTACCATAGCGTAGTTATATGGGTAAACTTGGCCTAGCAGCGGGTAAATTCGGCCCCTAGCACTGGCTCCCTCATTGAAAGAGGCCGAGTTTACCCAGTCAGATAGAAGGCCTACGTGGGTGATTACACCACAGACAAAACAAGTGGACTGCAGCTACAATGTATTTGGAACCGCTCTTGTACAAGAAAGGTGTCTTGTACACAGGATCAAAAAGTCTGTAATGTAACTGATTGACAAATTGCCCTATGTTGATATACGGTAAATAAGCACTGAACTGATCAGTGTTTTTGTAGTAGCCATGATAAATGAAATCTTGGGTGTACATACTCCAGCAGGATTTGAGCCTATAACAGAATCAAAATTGGCTCATAAATGACAGAGAAGTAGCAAATTGAACATTTTGATCACACACAGACTACCCTCTTTCCCACCTGATACCGGTCTTTGAGGCAAGTTAAGTAGGTGTGGCCCTCCCCCTGGTTTCCTTGGGAGTTCCTGGGTTTGCCTGCTATCTCCAGTATTCCTTCCTCCTTCCAGTTATGAGCATTGAATGCAGGGATGCCAAGTTGAAAAAATCTTTAGAGTGAGATTTTCATGACTCGACATCTCGGCGCGCAAATGTGCGCGTGAGCGAGGGTGTGGGAGGGGTTTTTCCCCCCTGTGGCCTCCCACGGTAAGGAGCTTTTTCAATTTTTAGCTCTTAATGGTGTGATCAGGTGCATACTTAAGTGACTACTTTTTACTTATTTTGAAAGACAAAAGGGAAATATACCTTCAATTGCAACTATCACTTTAATCTTTTGAGCTATGCTCGAGCTATGCTCATTATTATAGGCCCAAGTTGCAGACTTTGCCCGATGCATGAGAAAAATGGGTGCCATGCGTGAGATCGTGAGATGGCCCCTAAATGCTTGAGTCTCACGCAGAATGTGTGAGACTTGGTAGCTCTGTGAATGCCAGTTACTTTTGCCAAGGGAGAGTATGACGACTTCTGTCACCAGCCACTAAAAGTTAGGTCTTAGATTCTATCTTAGATGAACAGGCTCTCAGTCCTGTGAAATTTTGATGGAGTAGTCAAGTAGAATACAGTATTCCAGAAAGTGACTTAACCAGAATCCCTAAATTACCCCACTTTCGAAACTGATATTCCAGAAAATGCCACTGACTTCTAAACTTTAAAGGAACAGTTTTAAAGGAGAAACTGTATGTGTATTAAAAATTCCTTACTTTCAGCCAGCCTGAGATTTTGAGCTAGATGATCTTATCCAGTGTGATTTGAGTACTGTTTTTATCTAAGGTCTTTGAGGGAATGCAACATGCTGCATGCATGTTCAAAGCATGCACAATAGAGGCTTGGTGTTATGAGCCCCTTGGAAAGCTCTAATGTATAGTGAAGCATTGAAGTATGCAGTGCATATGTCCTTGATCATAGGCTCGTGTGCTTAGAAAAGGACCCACAAAAAACTGTCATACATACTTCTATCAGTTAAAGCATAGCAACATTGACATGTTTTCTTCCCCCCCCCCCCCCCCCTTTGAGTGTTGCATATTTCTCCTCTTTCGAAGTGACTAATTTCATGTTCTAATGTTCTTGTTTGGTGTCAAGATTGTGCACTGGCTTTGTCCTTATGTTTTTGTTATATTGGAGCTGATCATGGAGGGTTTATATGTTTCTAAAGCTGGAGCTCCTTAAAGTTTTCCATGATATTCTCTAAGTCTACGCTATGAATTGTAGGACAATTTTTGTTTGGCAATGTAATTACTGACAGTCAGAGCTCTTATCAGTACTAGGAGCTCCTCTGGAAACCAACTGTTACTTTTTTTGGTAAAACTTTGTATTGTTTTGTTTTGTTTTGTTTTGATTTTTGCCCAAAATACTGCAGAAAATACTGTTGTTCCGAGATTATGCATGTCTATTACAAGAAAAGTAAAAATACCATTTCCCCCCCCCCCCCCCCAAAGTATGCCTCTTCAGCTCTTCTACAATAATGCAGTGCAATGCTGTTTTCAAGGTTGCCATTCCTGAACACTGGCTACTTGATCTTTTTCTGTCATATCTAAAGCTATCAAAAAACAGACTGTCAGGATTCGTACCATCTGGATACATTGCAGCTTCATGGGAGGCATTTTGAAATGTGGTGTCAGCTTTATTATGATGCCATTTGTGCTTTAGGCTCAAATATTATATATGTCAAAACTCACTGCTCCATGCTCCAAGATAGATCTGGTTATGTAGTAGTGACTCCCATAGACTTCATTTTGTAAAAATTGACTACCAGCAAATTGTACACATAAAGGAATACCAACAAATTAAAAAGAAAGTACTTTGGTTTGAAATGAAAGAGGAATTAACATGTGTAGGGCGGCATAGGGTAGTTCATTCCATACACATATTATGTGTGTGATCACTGGCATTGATCAATTCTTGGTGCAAAGATTTTAAGGCTCTAGGATTATTTACAACAGTCACTGTGCAAAAAGGCTTACAATACTCACCAAGCAGCAGCAGTTGGCCAAATAAATTTCTGTCAAAAAGAGTACTACAATAATTTATCTGGCCTTTTTGAAAAATGCAGAGGATTTGTAGTTATAACTGGTGATTCCTGGTGAAGTGGTCAAAATGCAAAATGTGTAATTGATATATCTCTCTGGACTTTTGAGATCTATCATGATCTGACAAAACCCCACATTATCCATAGCACCACACAGGGTCACTGCTATGATTTAAACATGTTGCTCATCCTAAGAGAAGAAAAATGTCTTGCTGTCATACTGTACCTAAAGTTGCTTTAATCCCTAGAAAATTATATGTATTTTTTCTTATTTAATACTACTACTAATAATAAGGTCTTATTTACCCAGGGTAGCCTCTTCAGTGTTGCCACTGCTCTACCAGAGGGCCCTGCCATTATTATTACCCCAGCGTTGCCAGGTACCCATTTATACACCTGGGTCAAGAGGGACATGGTGGGTAAAACATCTTGTCCAAGGATGTAAGCGCTGGGCGGGGTTTGAACTCGGGTCCTCCGAGCGGGAGTCGGGAGTCTTATCCACTATGCCACAGCGCCCCCACTGAGCAGCTTATCTGGAATCTCACAGAGGAAATTCAAAAAATTCCTGTGGTGGTAACCTTTTTTGCGCCCTCGAAATGTACCTTTCAGATAACAAGTATGTTTGGGATAAAAAGCAATATCTTCATGTGATAATTTCTTGCTGTATCTTTTGTCTTGCAGTTCTATGGGCCATTGGTGTCACAAATGTAGCTAGCGATTTGTTCTACATTTATATTTTGTAAGTACTAATATTTTTCTATGTCAATTTCTTATTGTTTCTGTTGCAATTTTAAAAATACTTCATACAGTGAAAGATGACATTTCAGTAATGCCATGGAATGACCTGAAAATTCTATATAGCCGTGTCAGGCCAATAAAGTCATGGCCATTGCATGGTAGTAAATCTTGTGGTATATAATACTAGTGTAATTGAATCCTGTATTTCTTTGTAAGAAAAGAAATTTTTGGCTGTGTGTTTGTTTAAGGTATCACTTTTAAAATATTTCATTAATTTTAGATACAGAACGTCCTTGATTGCTTAAGTGAAATGGTTCAGAGAATATTTAGCATTGTGTTCTAGGTAATTGTCAAAAACACAAGGAGTCATGTGTATCTCGCCAATGCTAACATTGAGCAGACTTGTTAAAATGCATATCACATGGGTAAGTCAAATTGCAGTCAGTGAGTGATATGATAGTATATCACTTGTAATACTTCCCAATAGGCAAAACATCCCTGGGAACATATTGCAATTGGGTAACTTTATTTGTGTAAACATATACTGGTAGCAAGTGAGGGAATCTGGGGCACACTTTTGATGAAGTACAAGTCACTGTGCATGGGAGCTGTATTTAATTCTGCATAGCTCACGAGTTGCAGCTCTGTGCTATGGATTCTATGCAAATGGCTACCACAGAAACTTCAAGTTGAGAGTATGCATTAGTCACAAGGGTAGTTGGAATAACCAATGCGTCGTAACAAATTTTTATTTCAGGAATTACAAAATGTTATAATATCTGGGTTTGATATAGACTGGTATTTGTGATTTTTGGGAGGTTACAAATCCCAAGAAGAAATGGTGAGATGCAACCTTTCCCAGTAGCTTTTCAAACCCTTGAAATGGATCAGTCTGTATGCTTCCTGCTATGCCAGTAACCATCAAATGAATGATTTTTCAATGCCTTTGACTGAATAATGATTAAAAAAAGAATACAAACAAACAAGAATACACCTTTCATTGTCTGTTTACTCTATAGGGCCAGCTCAACTTACATCAAAATGTATTTCAATTAACATTATGTAGAAGGAAATGAAGGAAAGGAAAAGCTTTTAATATAGCTCTTTAACCTCTGGTACTGTATCTTCATTTCTCTACAGAGTGACTGCCTTCATCGTGTCTGTACTAGAACTGCTTATCTTTGTAGCACCATGTTGTGACAGATGCTGTAGCAGGTAAGTTGGAATTCAGTGTGATGAAAGATGGCTACCTGAAGGGGAATTCCATTGTGATGTTGTCAGTTCAAACAAGAAGGGCTTTATCGCCATTGTTGGAGGTATTGAGTTTAAAGGGATCGTATAGTTTTGGTTGAGACCTAATTTCAGGTTTCTAGCATTTTTTGGTGGGATAATGAGAAACCTCTCATGAAATACGAAAGAGCATTTAATTCTATGAGGAATTCAACGTTTATTTGATGAAAATTGGTTTTGAAATGGCTGAGATATCCAAAATAGAGCAATTGTAATAAAGTGTGGCACCCACACTTTTTTACGACTGCTTTGTTTTACTTTGTTTTTGGATGTTTAAGTCATTCTAAACCCGATTTTCATCAAATAAACTTTGAATTCCTCATGGAATGGTATCCTCTGTACTATTTCATAAGTGTCTTCTTGGTATCTTGAAAAAGTTGAAAGCCCAATTCTCATCTCCACCAATACTGTACCATCCCTTTGATATTGGTATCATGTTGTAGAACTCAAGCTCTTATACATAATGGTGTCAATTTTTGATTATTTTCATTTTCAGTAAAATGCTGAAAATTAGAACCACAAGGGCACTATTTCACCCTATATTTGGAACAACGCTTATAAATCCAATTTCATGAAAATTAAATGTTTCATTTTTATTTATGCTTAAATCTGAGAATACTTTAGCTCCCTTCTAGTTCTCAGCTGATGATACTATGCTGGTTCATATGACTACAGAAAAATCAGAGACGTAAATCTTTGAAAATTTAGAAGAAAAAAAAATTAAACACAGAAATGTGAAAAAAAAAAACAGTAATTGTGTGCCAACAAAATTCCATGTGTGGTCACTAATGCTATAACCTGTATCATTTGAAAGAGCTATCAAAACTGATGAACATGTTACACCTAACCCCTTATATTTTGCTGAAATTCATCCTGCTTTAACCTACTACAACTTTGATTTTCTTTAACTTAACATTGCTTTTACTGTACTGATGATGTAGGACTTATGACTGTCTCTACATCAATCTGGGAAATTCATTTCCAAGATGTCCAATACTTTGAACGTATCTAGGAAGGGAAGGATTACATACGTTGATGCATACAGTACAGACAGGTGCACAGATTCTACAATCGTATGCATATGAGAAAATTTGATCAGTCGGTGACAGTTTTGCTTTGAGTCCCACTTACAAGCACTAGTTGCTTCAAAGGGGCCTCAGCTTTGATTTGTCTGGCATGTGCACGTACCTGTTAATGCATTGTTTTTGCTTCTAATGTGTACATACTGTACTTCTTCATTTCCTCTGCTGAAAAATTTAATTAGATTTAATTGATCTTGTTCTGGGATGACTTGAATGATATCGACTAGCCATATGAGTCGTGACAAAACGAAGACTGGATGCTCACCACAAAGTTGGACTGCCAGAAGTATTCCATGAATATTTCATTACTTTCTGTTGATTACTTGAAACTGATGAGATTATTACTGAAGTATTGCAATCCAGAAAGAAAATGATGATTGATAGGGACACAAGTGATTTTATGCTATTGTCTTCTTCTTTCTTTGCCCATTCCAGAGACGGAAGATGCTATGTCTTCTGGGAGTATATGTCATGGTTAGACAACTGGAAAAGAGCAATTTTATACCTCGTTCTCTCAGTCTTCTGTTACATCAGATATAGACATCCGTTGGCAATTGTTTCAGGTGAGTTACATAATTGTGTGTGACATCCTGCTGAAGATTTTATGGACAGCTATCTTACAGCTTTATGTTAATCTGTGCTAGATGTTAAACATGCTGGGAAACTGGATAACACCTTAATATACCACTGTATACACCTATTCATTGGCCACTAATTATGGTAATGAATATTAAGCAGCAGTGGTGATTCCAACTTCTTTTATTTTTCAAAGAAATCCATTGTCTAGCATAGAAGATCATAAGATTTGATGTTGGAAATCCTAACACAACAGTAAAATGGAATAAAACATGGATTGTATTTTAACGCAAACAAGGCTTATACAGTGCGTATAGAAAAAAAAAACGTAATTCAACTTTGGAGGCCCACTATTTCATAATTGTCATCTATGGGGAGGGCGGTGTTGGTTGTGAGGAAAGGGAAACTCTTCCTCTTTCCATTGATACCTACTCATTTTTACAGATGTCACTTTCATATTCAAGACATGGTTTGTCGCTGCGAGCTATGTGCTGACTATGAAGAGAGAAAAATGGACTATATGGGTTTGCCTTTGTTGGAGTGACCAAGTTATCGGACAAGTGGTCATGCTAACGGTTATGGACCGCAAAATGTTACAAGAAACCCTAACCACAAACCTGCATTCAAACAGGCTGGCCTATTTGACCACTTTCATTGACAGATCTCATCCATTCATTGAGACATTCATTGTTCCTTCATGTGACACTCAAACTTGGAAAAAGTGCAATTTGTCACCAGTCTTTAAAGTTCACGTGCTCAGTCATACATGACATTTATCAACATAATTAGGTACCAATGGAAAGAGGAAGAGTTTGTCTTTCCTTACAACCAGCATTGTGCTCTCCATAAATGACATAATGAAATAGTAACCCTCCAAAGGTGGATTACCTTTTTCTTTTCTTTTTTTTGATACATACTGTATAATGTTATGATATTATTTCTTCCCTATGTAAAATTAAACAACAATTAGTATAAAACTTTTTCTGTATTTCATGGTTGTATGTATAAGAGTGCGTGTGATGCTTGCCATAGATGACAGAAGAAGAAAGTGTAAGTCTATCATGCATGAAAACATGAGTTTCATATCAGAAAATAAGAAAAGCGTTAATGACTACACTCACACTCACAGACCTGCCCCCCAAAATTCTGTGTATCTGGATTTGACTTGTTGATAAGAGAATCACTGAAATTGGGTTTATAATCCTAAAAATTACCAAACTATTCTTGTCTCTAGGGAGATTAAACTCTGTGATTTATGGGCTTGTAGTCTACTTTTATTCTTTTCTAGGATTTTGAAACAGAAACAAATAAAGCCCAGACAGCCTACTCATTGTGACGTAATTTGAAAAGACATCATTTCTGATGCTCTAGTGACAGTTGCACTTCCCAGGGTAATGTAGTCTATGTCAAACACAGACAGACAAGCTGTGAGGGGCCATTTCTCCCTGCTGTACACTGTAGCTTGGCCCTGTGCTAAATTTGCAGGAGCATGATCACCCATCTCCAAATCTATAATTAGCACAGGACAGGTGTAAGTCTTTCTTCAGGGAATTAAATCAGAGTGTACTGCCGTTCTGTTCGAAGCAGATTGTATTAGGCTGCTATGTACAGCTCCTAGCTTGAAAGGTAGATTACCAAACAAGAGAGTAACTGAGACATCAAACTTTCTAGACAGTAGTTATTTCTTTGTGAATCAGTTATCTTATATCGTTATTTCTTTGTGAATTAGTTGTTCTATATAGACAGTAGTTATTTCTTTGTGAATCAGTTATAATGATAATGAATAACATTTATATAGCGCTTAATTCTGATGTTTCTAAGCGCATTGATCCGGAAAAAAAAAAGAAAAAGAAAAGAAGTATGACATTAAAATAAAATATAGCATTATGTAAATATACGTATTATGATATAACATGCAGCAGCAAAACAATATAATTAAAGTTGAGTAAACAGACAAGTTTTCAATGATGACTTGAACTTGTCAACGTTATCAGCATTACGAATATTATCTTATAAAAAGTTTTTTCCCAACTAAGACAGAAAAGTACAGATACATTTTTCAGTGCATGGCTTATTCTGTCTAGCGCTAATCATGCATGTTATAGAAATCTCAAAGCTTTAAACATATTAGTTCTTTCCATATCAGTTGGTAGATTATTTGTTATTTAGAAGCAGTAGGTGATAACATACAATGTGACACTTTGTACAGAGTTGACACCTTTTCACTTCTCTGCTTGTATCTGGCAAAATAAGCTGCAAAACATATCTTTGATAAAATATGTATACTCTTGAAATGAAGAGAAAATATGTCAAATGTAACAGGAGGTGCGGTGGTTAAAAACCCAGTAATGTTGGGATACCATGAAGTGGGAAGGCTGGCCCAGCTCAGATATTTGAGAAGCCTCGTAATGAATTGTGTACGGAGTTTATATCAGAGATCTCTATGTGATAATACACACAGCCAGAGAATCTCAACTGGAGTTGACCGTTACCAATTGCTTTGATGCACATATTTGCTGACCGGTATTTTCTAACGTACCGTGATGGGCAGTGAATGAATTGGGCCACCTACAATGTATGAATCCATACGCTACTGGGTCTTTAATTGTGAAAAGCCTGTCCCTGTGAACTGATACTGTATACGCCATATATTTCGCGAGTCTAAATTTTCATGAATCGAGAATTCCTGACGATTTCGCGAGTGGTTAAATTCGCAATTATGGAGTCCTGTACTGAATGGAGAAGAGTACACGCGTACGTCACATTCACATCGGGATCAGTGTCAATATTTTCGCATGTCTTTAATTTCGCGAATAGCACCTGACTCGCGAAATTCGTGAAAATAAAAACCTTCCGAAATATTTGGCGTATACAGTACTCTTTGCATGATGATAATTGCAGGATGGTAAACTACATGCAGGAGTAGAAAGAATTCTCTGGCTCACACATATACCAGAGCTGCCAACAAGTACTGATTTTCAGTAATTTCTACTGAAAATGGAGAAGAATACTGAAGGTTGCAAGCAAATTACTGATTTTAGCAATCATTGTCTGTGCTATATTCTATTACACTATTAAGAATGACTAATTTTCACTCAAAAAAGGTGCAAATTACTGATTTTCAGCCATCAAAGTACTGAAAGGCTTTTACAAAAGTTGGCAGCTCTGATACACACATACACAAATACCCACGTACACACACATAACTGCAGCAGGGAGCATTTCCCTTCATTGTCCCCATCCCTTTGCTCTTGTCACAGAACGGCTGTGTAGTTGAATGACATCTTGCTATTTAACATTTTGCTACTGCCTGCAATATGTATAACACGCATAAAACCATATGCGTACACAGCATTCACTGTAGTACCAGCACAATCTGCCTGGACTATTTTCAAGTAATACTGACTGTATTTTGTGCAGAACGGAAATAAAATGGTACTCGTCCCATGCATGTAGTGAGTATGTATTACAGTGAGTTAGCAAAAACTCTCAATGAAATTTAATCAGCGTATATTCCCTGTTTATTCTCTTCATTTCCTGCACCAGCCTTCTGCAATGACCATAACTTTAAAATTGATAGAAGTGATTATTTTTATTATTCGCATACTGGTACATCATCTATAGCTTCTAGACGGCATTATGCTCTCTAATTGATATTTCTTTGGACAGAAATGACATAGTCAAAAGCTAACTTGGACAAATTCACATTGACTATTTGAGATGCTTGTGTCTTTATCATATCGTCGCTGGTCACACGAACCGACGAATCACTCGATTTTGCGTCAAATTTTCGATTTTGAGATTTTCAATCATTTCGATAGTAGATATTCCATAAAAATATTCTGAAATTCTCAGTGTGTAATTCGGTGTAATTTTAACGTAGTTATCACTTTTGTAGAGGTATGTAATTCCATTTGTGAAAATTATTTGTTTTCCCCATAGACGCGTGTGTTAAACAATCAGGCGATTCAACGGTCGCATTGACTTGCGTGTAGTTTTTGAGATTCAACAGTTCATTGACCGTGCGCACAGTGCGTGTACTATGTAATACATGCGTTGACAATGACAACGCTCAATGTACATGTACATATGGACACACATGGAAAATGACAACGTTCTTTGCAGACCAAAAATACATGCATGCAGCTCTTTGATGATATCCCGCTTATTTGTTAACAATACAATTGGATAAAAACTTCACAAGTTAGAGCAAGAATTGAAGTCTGATGTACTACAAAAATAATTGGAAATTATAGACATGTAAGTGTAGCAACCATTAGTCAAAAATGGGTTAACTTCAAACGCGATTTTCTCGAATTGTCATTCTTACGCAAACCTGAGGGATTCGTCAGTTCGTGTGACCGGCAACGATATATAACACAAAGTACAACTTCTGTGTATACCATACAGATGTTATATAATCTATGGAAGTAACTATAAGAAGTTGTTGTAGCATCATGGAATGCTAGATGCTTACACTATGGTAGCCATCTGAACCACCTCATCATGGAAGGTTTGTACCAAAATACATGAAAATAGCATTAGCTTTTATGTCTCATTCAAAGCAGAATGTGAAAATACAATTGTACAAGTCATAATTTTTTTTTTTTTTTTCTCTTTTGATTTGGTTGTACCAACAGCATCACAGCATCTTCATATGAGAAAATTGATAACTCAACCCCCCAGATGAGGTTTTACATTGCACTATTAACCCGTTGAGGACGGACTGATTTTGTTTCAACACGCATTTTCCATAGACACCTGCCCGAGTATACTCGGGGACTCGTCCTCAACGGGTTAACGCAGCGTAAAAGCAGATGTCTGGGCAATTCCTTGTGTTTGTCAGTCTGTATAACAGTAGGCCGTCCTTGCATGAACTGACATTCTTTATTTTTTTTTTTTTTTTTGAATGGAAGAATATTTCAAGTGAATGCTTTAGTAGTTTTAGTAGCCCAAATATCTGGTAATACATTTTAGCCACTCTCTCTCAGGGCTCGACACAGTCAATGATAAATTTCGTGGCCCAACACCAATTTTTAGTGCCACGGGCCATCAGGTCACTGGGCCAACAGGCCACAGAGCCACAGCTAATGTTGAGCCCTGCCTCATACAATGTAAATTAGGTTCTTGCTGTCTGAAACAACTTGCTTCTTGGTGACGAGAGATGAATGGTTTTACTTCACCTCACAAAGGACACCCTTATGGCAGTATGAAATTTCCTCTTCTCAAATTCATTTTGCATGCAATTAAGCATTTAATACTATTAATTTTGCAAAATTAAAATGCATTCCTACATTCCTACATTCCTCGTTTAACAGTACATTTCATGTTCTCATAACATGCACAAGTTTTAAATACTGAGTGATAAAAGTGAATGATGAATAGTTACAAATTGCTGTGACATAGACCCTAATGGGGATTGGCAGGTTACAGTATTCAGTATGCATAATGAACTGATCGCCAGCATGGGCAGGTGTACTGTTGTGTCATATTCATGTGAGGCTGAGGTGGTTATCTCATGAGTCTGCCATATGGCATTCCCTTCTAGTTTACCCATGTGCCACCAGCATTGCTTGTTGGTTCTGTGAGTGTGTTTGTGTATATATACATTTTGTGAGTGTACTTGTAGCTCATTGATTTGTGTATCTTCATGAGTGTTCTATTTATCATATTGCCATTCATGTTGTACTGATTCAACAAAATCAGATATTTACCAGGCATCATTGTTACAATGTATAAGAGAAACTTCATACATCGGGTATCCAGTAATGTGAAGGCATGAGACAATGTTTGAAATTTTGAAAGTGTGTAGGAAAGGTATACATTTGTATTATTGATATTGTTATTATAATGGCCAAATGTCAACAGTCAGATTGTAGGTCATCAGTTAAAAAAATGTTAAAAAATAATGTAAATTATTCGTGCAGGAATATTCAAATTTATTATTTTATGCATTTCTATTTGAAGTCAAGGTATGCATTATCTTAATAAGTCCACAGTTTAGTTTATAGCATTCTGTCCACCTGCTGTGTGTTGGCATAAGTCCTAGATCAAAATACCGGTATCTTCTCAGACCTGATTTGCTACATAATTAGTTTTTGTGAGAGAGCTCTGGGAATTTCAGGAGATATGTCTTGTTTTTATTAAAGTGAAAATATACCAAAGAATGTGGCATACATCCAAAAAGTGATGTTTTGGTCATGAGGTTGCCTCATGAATTCATTGATGTGTGACAGTGGTAGAAAGAAATTATTCATCTTCAACCAGGTTTTCTTTCCCCAAACTGGTTTAAGAATTTCTCTTAGCCCCCAAAACTCGAATGGCTTTAATGATGCATCTGGTCACACATTCGCTCAAATACCATTCCCTCCCACAGTAGTGTGCATCCCTCTGTAATTTCTGACTGCATTTATTATCATTAACCCATGGTTTAAATGAATCAGATGTCCCATGCATGAAGCCCTATGGGACTTGTGATACGTACATCAGAGGCTATGGCTTAATTTTGTCACCAGTTGCGTGCAGGGAAGTCCTTTGCCAACACTGTGTAGCATTCATGAACACACAGACGACACAATACACACACAGCGCCAATACAAGTCACACCTACTGTGCTCTCATAGCCTTACCCACCTACATACTAATAGTCTCCATGCCTGTGTTTACTATCAAAATATTGGGCCGAATGCATAAACGCTAGCAATTGCTTGTGCTAGCCTTTTACTCGAATCCGTATGCATAAAAACAAGCAATTGCTTGCGAGCAGAAGCTTTTGCTAGCAAGCACAAGCAATTGCTTGCTGCCCTCAAGCAATTGCTTAGAGACCGAGCATTTGCTTAAAAACGTATGCATAAAACGTACCTTTTGCTAGTTCTTGCTAGCAATTGCTTACGATTTTTCAAGCTCTGTAAAATGAGCTTGAGCTTTTGCTTAACCGGAACGTTCCCTTTTTTAATCATTTTCATATTCATGAAAGAAAGACCACACTTGTGAAGGAGTGGTATAAATCTACAAGAAATTGCTCTTGAGTAGTGTAAGACACTTTTTCATTTCAACACCGGGAATGTCCAGTGGTTAGCACGCAAAATGTGATGAAAATCAGGATGTCTGACTTCGGTGGAGAGCAAGGAGACCTCTCTCCGCGTGCGATCTGGCAGATCCGGGCTACCATAAGCCGCAGTGATGGGAATCAGCCAGTAATACGTGTGTGTGTATAGATGTGTGTGTATGTGTTTGTTTGTGCATTTCATAGCTCTTCTGCTATGTCAGGAAATGTTTCCTCACACACATGCCCTTTCAAATACATGCTGTCACACTCGCCTTTGTTCTTGTGTTCGCACAGGCGTGAAGTCCCTTTTGTTGAAAACGCAAGCAATTGCTTGTGCGGGACAAGCAAAAGGTAATAGCATAAGCAAAAGTTTATGCATATAGATTTAAGCAATTGCTTGAGCTAGACCTTTTGCTAGACGAGCTTGTGCTTTTGCTTGAAGCAATTGCTTACAAGCAATTGCTTGTTTTATGCATTCGGCCCATTGACTAGGACCAAACAAGTGACCAACCAACTACTTAATTTGCCCGATTTTTTTTTTTTTTTTTTGGGGGGGGGGATTTTTGTGTGGGAAAACAAAGAAAACATCCAATATAATTGACTTATTATGTTTTGCAAATTTTAGATTAATATTGTTGACCACAGTGACTTCATAACTAATTGACACAGCATTAAAACTATCTTTGAATCTACTCAGAAATTATCTTCAATCATGTTCATTGTATGAAATGCCACCAAATGTGTGATATGTTTATGACATATTGCTCATCATGTACTGTTTACTTTGTTTTGATTTTGATACAAACTGACTGATAAAATGCTAAACACATTTTATCGCTATAGGTCATTGAAGACACTTACACAACAAGTTTGATACGACATGTACATGTATAGATTGTGTCCAGTACATACATGGAATTATTTCTTCTCTCATCTGCTTAATCAGTCAGAGGCCAGAATGGATTTTCAAAAGTATCTTGCCCAAACAAAACAGAGAATCAATGAGATTACACTTATGCTTCCCAAATACAGTGTACCTTGTGTGCAATTAGTTCTTTCTGTCCATAATATTCCAATGGAAATCTTGTTTAAATACTTTATATGTGTGTGTGTGGTTTTGTTTTTTTGTGTTTTTTTTTTGTGTTGTTTTTTTTGTGAGTGTGCGTGTGTTACATGCAGATGGAAGAAAGTTTCGTGGTGGAAAGTTTATCACACAGCCAGGCAAATGTCCTCAAATTTCTCGCTGATAGTGATATTAGAATTTCTGATGCTCATGGCAAGAAGTCACATAGGTTTGTCACACCAGTCTGTTTGCGAAAGATGTGCTGGGTATGATGCTGCTGTTCTACTTCATTAGCAAGTCCTAAATAATTACTAGACACATAGAAACCATGAAATGGCACACAATGTGGTCATTGTATGTCAATTAATCAAATTTCACGCAAGTCCTTTTGGCTCCATATATCTCTGTGAGGTACTGATATCTCCTAAATCTGCTGATGAAGTATTGCTGGTTATTTGTCATATCCACACCTGTTCATCATGTCTGCATATATTTTAGCTGGTAGAGTATGCTGTTCATTGCATTCGACAGGTTATTATGTAGTGTCTTTAGACAAGCCTTTGGAAGACGGTGTTGTAGCTAACATTGCTGAATGGTTGCAAACTAACCTTGCCTCTGCCCCTATGCCATTCCCTTTAAATCTCATTTGTATGGCCCCAGGGAACCATTTTAGTAGAGAGGACTATAGATAAATCTAGCAAGTTGAAACTTATGCAGATGCTATGGCAACAGTAGTGGAACTATCAATTAGTTGTTAGCAATGAGCTTATTTCCACAGTAAAGTGTAGTCAGTGCAACTTACCATTGTAGCAGATAATGTCTTTGTGAAACTGGCTGTTACACTACAATGTAAGTTTTGCAGACAAAAGAGAGAGAGAGAGAGAGATACCATTTGTGTATTGCAGTTTCATTGTATAGAACAAGATGTCGTATCAAGCTATGCCTTGGGTACCTTCAACAGAGGGAGATTGAACACAATTTTTGCAGAAGTTGACATGGATGCAAATGCATTATAGAGCAAAGTTATCTCGTAGTGAAGTCTCTTAACTGGTACACAATATCAGCTGACTGCATGTAAATGTGTATCACTCAGAAAGTCAAAGTGCTAGAAAATCAGTCTACATATAAAGAGAGATACAAATGCAATAATTCAAAATACAGAAAGTCTGAATATATTGCTAAATTTGAATGTTTTCAATGGGGCTTACACTTTTCAAATTTATACATATGTGTTATTATTGAACACTGGAAAAAATCCACAGGTCAGTAATTCTGTCCATGCAGTACAAATGTTAGTAGATGTGAAGGAAACAATGCAGTAAGCTCAGATTTGCACACATACTCACAGGAATAATAGGTGTTTGTTGCATGGCTCAATAGGATTTGTACCAATGCCTCTGTGTAAATCGAGTGCCAGGGGTATGATGTTAGCCTTGTGATCATTACTGTATTCCTCTGCACCATCTTCATGAATATCTCACCAACCTCACTTCCATCTCTGCTCGCCAAAGTGGTGTCTGTTAAACTAGATCATAACCTCATTCTACCTAACACATGTATATATTAATTCACAACCGCATCCTATGTTTTCTCTTTTTGTTTTTGTTATTTAATGAGTAGCCTTCTTCCCATGGTGTGATTTGTTCAGTTGTTTTTGTTTTCTATCTCTCCTTGGTTCTCACTCTAACCCCACCCAGGTTCTATTCTAATCTTCCTGGCTGTTTTATACATCTTCCGTTATTACTACGATGGGTACACGGAGGAGCAGCGTTCTGTTCGGAGGGACCAATATAGCCACCTTAACATCTAGAAACTAACACACCATGGGGCATACAAGTTAGGCCAGTACTAACCATTTCTTATCCCTCTCATGGAAAGCAAAGTTTACCCACTTCCAGTGAAAATCCATTCCATTTCTTTTGGATGACTAGTGAAATCAAAGAAACCATGCAATTTAAAAAAAAAAAAAAAAAAAAAAGTCAGATTTACAAAGTGGGTGAGTTATAGAATTTGAAAAGTTGAGTTTATTTCCGGAAGAGTATCATTTGGAAAAATGTGATGCAGATTACATACACTAATAATGTTATTGCTTCTATACAATTGTACTTTCTCATTAGTGAGTACATGAAAATATTGTATCAAACTTAATGCTGATGACTTTATCAGTAGTTTAGGATTTACAGCTCCCTCCCTCTTTTATTGGTCATTACAACTTTACATGCATTTCATGCAGTGGTCAATATTTATTCCTTTTGATATTACTTTGGAAAAAAAAAAATATATTAAAGATTTCTGAGTACAGTGTATGTCGGAGAGTGTCAGATGAAGATATCACCATCTTATAATTTGCATACGTGTTGATGCTGCATATATCAACAACACTATTTATAGTGAATACCCATACATTAGATTTAGGTAGTCTGTGCATAAAAAAGACATTCACAAGTATGTTGTCACATTGGTTGCTACAATGTGTGCACTGCTTAAACACTCCGTGTATTAGCATTTGTTATATTTTGTTTTGGTATGTGGTATTTTTGCTGGTACTGGTAGTTATGGAAATGTTTTTGGTGCTGGTTTTACATTTGGGTTTGCTTTGTTGAGAATATATTTAATCAGTTTCTTCCATTCCTTTCTGTAGATGTTTTATTGCTTTTTTATTATATTTTCAAGGTGAAATTCACATACTTCTACTGGATCATCATATGATGACACAGAAAAAGAGAATCTCACATAAAAACAAAACAAAAACAAAATGAAAACAAAATGTCAAGAGAAGGTTTATAAATGTTGTTCATGGAGTGTGAAACTTGAATGGTACTTCAGTACAGTATATGAAAACTGGAGTTGTGAAATGTTGTTTAATGAGTAACTTGTTCTTACTGAAATAAGAATATAAGTATACAGTAATATTCAAACATATCATATTAACCCTCTCATTTTTTGACATAGATTCATTAGAAACTGACATCAAGATGGTCCAGAAATCACCTACATTGTACAGTATGTCAAAGTTCAGCTGTATTGCAGCAAGTGGTAAAATACAGTACTCTCTTTTTTGTGGCTTCTAGAGGCTTTTCCTTTGAAAGAGTGTGCTATAAAACCAAGGTAATTTTGCATCATAGAGGAATTCATTGTCTCTACGAAATAAAGATGTCCCACACATATCACTTGTTACACACCTATATCCACATGCAGTGAGCTAAATGTTGTATTTCTCCCACAATAGCTGATATGGAAGCCACTATAAGATCTACAAACTCTTCTAAATTCAAAACGTTTTATAGCATTTTAGAATTACCATCACTGTCATTATTCACTTTCATAATAAGTTATTTGTCCTTGGTAAATTTCTGTTACACCTTGGTAGTAGAAATAGGAAATTCAAGCATTTGAAGAATCCTTTTAATACATGGATTTAAAGTATGAAAAATGCATGTTTTGTTGTGGTTTTTGTCAGCTGGTCATACTGTTGTAAGTTATAAGTTAAAAAATGCATGTTTTATTGTTGTTTTTGTCAGCTGGTCATACCGTTATAAGTTATTCAGATTTAGTGCTACTTACTAAATGATCAAGATTATAAGCAAATTTTTCATTCATTTGACAGGACAAAATCAAACACACACACACACACACACTTAAATGATTAACGCATCAGCATGGCAGTTTGCACATTTATTTATTTCTTTGACATGTAGTTGTGTAGTAGAATTTATTTCATTTCGTCAGTTTCTCTGTTTTTCATAAAGGGTTTTTTGTCACAAGTAACTCTTCTGTCTGCGGTAGTCTTCTACTTTGTATGATCTGAAATGTTTGGGTATGTTTTCCTGAAGACTCTTTGCATAAAACAGAATAGTTCAGAACTAGTAATGCAGCAATTGAACAAATCGTGTGTATATACAATAATTTTACAGACGATGAATCAAGAATAGATGTGACAATCTGTAATATGTATTCTTGACACATCCTCCTGAGTAGCTTTATCAAAAGTTTGAATGCATATAATGTTTACTTTTTCTTATCTTGCCATTAGAAGTTGAACACTGATTAAATCAGTAACTTTCATTCTTGGGTAACAAGGCCAAGGATGAGTGATGTGAAATTGTTACATTTGTAGAATTCAGTAGTTCAACATTTGTCTTTCTGTAGGATATTTATGATATCTATATGGCTGTAAGTACCTAGACACTGCCTCTATGTTTTTGTAGTTTATAGCATAGTCTTGTGCTTATTGACCAGAGGTTCAAATGAATGTTTAAGAACATTAGTTCCTTCAGACAAAAAAGAAATAACAGTTTTTGGTCATGCAATTGTAACTGAGTGAAAGAGTACTAGTATCCATTCATGTGACAGTAAGAAGAGCAAGAAGGTCAGTTTGAATTATCCACAGAATGGTATGTGGATTTGATGCTGCCGTTCAAACAGTCATAGCTATCTCCTTTCATGTTTTTCTGAAGATATTTATTCATCTATTACTACAATGCTACCAACTAATTTTCACTGAAAATAACTTTTATTAAAATAAGGTGGAGATGCTTTGAATCCAAAGAAGTCAGGCACAGAGTTTATGTACATGTTCTTGTACAAGTTCACAAAAGTATAATCACTAATTTTTTTTTTTAAGTATGTAAATCAATTCAATTTTGAAGTGTGGTTGCATGGCCATGTGTGGTGTATGTTAGGTTGATTATTGGAATTTAAATGCAGTACTGTGTCATAGAAAAATTTACCTTCTCAGAAAAAGATAGGTTAAACAGAGGGTATGATATGTGGAACCAGAGTGAACATTTCTTTATGTGCCTTGACAGGTGTCAGTTGCTTGTAAAACTAGATTTGATTTCAAAGAAAGTGAAATATAAACAATGAGATTTAAAGATATGACAATAATGATAGTGAATAACAATAATAATTATGATTCAATAATAATGATTATAATGATGATAATAATAATGATAATAATAATAATAATAATAATAATAATAATAATAATAATATAGTTGATAATGTAAATTGTAATTTATATGATCAGAAATTAAGGTTCATCTGTATACTTGAGTACAGATAAATGGTCAGTGTTTGATTATGGAAATTCTGAGAGCTAGGAACAGTTGTGATTTTATTCATGGCGAACCAGAAATGTGAGGATGATATCAATTTGATGTACAAATTATTGGTTCTTGTCATTCTCCTCAACTGGAATATATCATGTCAAGTCAACATAATGAGGATCAAGTTGAGAAGATTAGTAATGTGGCATTGTCAACTAAAATTGAAAGCAGGATGTCTAGCCCTTTGAAAATGAATCTAGTTTGCAGTGTGATACCACTACAAACAGCACAATGATACTATCAGTCCATGAGATGTACAGAGATTGTATTAATATCTAGTGTGCTTCCCATTATTGAGGGTTTATTTGAGTGCAAAATACAAAAGAATGTGCCAGTCTCTATTACGAGCATTCCTTGTATTTGTAAAATAAACATTCCATGTTCTTTGCCAATTAAAGTTTGAAGTCTTCTTACAGCAATTGATCTGCATGATTTGTTTCATTCTTTAAGCTTGTGAATTCATTTCATTGTGATGTGAAAACACCAAGAGAAGATTGTTTATCAAAGTAGGAAATTATTTAGGTAGTAAAACAATGAAATCTGTAAAACTATATCAAAATAGTTTCCCAAGCTGGTTGGAGGCAGCTATGGAACCTTTCATGTTATCCACTTTAATAGCAGAACTTTTCAAACACCACAACTGAAGTGCCTTGTATGTGAGCAAACATTTTGCATGGTTTTGTTGTGATCTCAATGATGGGAAATATTGTGATTAAGTTAGAAGGGAAAACATGAACAAACTATACCTGGTATTCATATTTTCCTGTCTCTCCCCCTCTGAAAAAGAGGAAAATAATTTTTTATCAATATTTGACATCATAATATTTAGTCAGTGTGCAAATATTCAGTCAATGCAACAACAGGTAAAAATTGATTCTTCCTATTGTTATGAAATAATACTTTTTGGTTTTTTCACAGGCAATGCAAAACAATGTGCTATGGATTTTACTAGTGACATGGTCACATGCAGAGCATGTTATGCAGTGAAAAAAAAAAAAAAGCTTCCTAGCTAGGATATGATATCCTACCATTTCTCGAATTAATCCATTATCAGATTGCTGCCAGTCTATTAAAATCTATGAAATAAAGCTCCACTCCAGTAGCCATGGCCTCAAACCACTTGTGGTCCATCTCAGTCCATGAAGTTGTCCGCAATAATTCAAACCCAATAAATTGCATCCAGGAAACAGCCACTCCATGAATAGTTGCCATGGTTACTGCAATTATTACAACTTGCAGTAATTGCTAACATCTGTATGAAATGGACCCCTGTGGTGGTAGACGGATTCCCAGGGCGTGCAGAGTCTGACATCAGTTTAGTTGGACTGTTTTTACATGCCTCCATTTTGGTGGCTTCAGAATGGGGCATGTGTTAGCATTTTTGTCGGTGTAATATGTGCCCACACTGACTAATCTGAGATGACTAGCTTCTTTGCACCATGTGAAATTATGTACTGACATTACATTTTAAATTATCATAAATCAACAATATTTGCATACATTTACAATGTATGAAAATCATTCACATTTATTTTCATGTGTACCACTCACTGGTTTCAAACTCTGAGACTTTCCAATCTGTCCCCCATTGTATTAGCTAACGAGTCTTTAGGCATATGGTACTGTAAAAGTGGAAATTTTCGCGGTGTTGAAATTTTCGCACATTTTGCGCGACCAGAAACTAGTGTAAAAATAAAAGCACTGGAATATTTTTGCTTGCCATATGTTTCTGTACTTACTGTCTTGATTCCGCGGAATTAAAAACACATGAAACTCTTCTTACCAGGCTGAGCGCGAAAAATTAGTCGCGCGAAAATGTCCACTTTTACAGTATGTATCTGTTGTATGTTGCTCTTAACATAGATTTTGTCTATTAACTGTATGATGCTTCCCGTTAAGTTGATTGAATTATATTACATGGAAAAACAACACACGAGCATATTACAGCACAAAAGTTACTGCAAAAATTAATACATTAATCTGTGTGTGTGTTTGTATGTACATGTGTGTCATGTTTTAATTGTGGATTATTGCTGCTTCGCTAGCCAAGGTTCAATTGAGTCAGTGGAGCTAGAAAAAAAAAATAGCACAGATAGTCTAGTAATTATGCAATGGGTTGCTCTATAAACATTACTCATTCACATCGTAGCACACAAATCACAGCCGCTCAAAAAATCTTCTGACTTCCAACCAGAACTGATTGGTCACATTTGGTCGTAAACAGGCATGTACACATGCAGAAAACAAGGAGAGTACATTGGATTGAGTGCAGCACTCAATCCTTGTGGTATGATGCAAGTTTGCATTGTGAGATTTTTAGAGAGACTCATCCACTTCAACTCATGCGATCATTTTCTCATGTATCTCAAGTGAAAGGGACCGGGTTTTTCCTTTGACTCATCTCATATTCGACTTTGCAACTCGCCCAAATTTTGTTGTATGTGAATGAATTGGGGGGAAAATCCTAGGACCTTTTCGACTCATTCATCTTCTGCTCACATGGAGAGAACAGTCCGACCTCGATTATCCAGACTTTTCTGTTATCTGGACACCTCCAAGCAGTGAAGACGAGGGGAAAAAAGTGATTTCAAACACAATTGAAACTCCTAATGTACAAAACTCATGCAATTTACTTATGATATTCCCTACAGAAACAATGAATTTTACAGTGGAATACTTCAATTTCATAAATATGTTTTTTAAGTAGGCTGGCATAAATTAAGATTCTGTTGGGGTGTACGCTGTGTAAGTTGGTCGGCAGCCTATACTTGTACCCATATACAACAGTCAACCTTGCCTAAGTTGACCCTATCTGGACTGAAGAAATAGCTTCAACTTAGAGAATATTTGACTTATGAGGGATGAGTGAAGAGGACTTGAAAAGACCTTCTACTTAGGTAAAATTTATTATTTGACTTATGCGAGGTCAACTTCAGCAAGGTTGACTGTACATAAACACAGTTTCTCCCATATCCCGCCAAATTGCATACTTGGACAGACACTGGTCCCTCCATGGCTAGATAACAGTGGTCGGACTGTACTGTATCCTGTGTAACACAACCTAATACAGTGCGCTGCAAATCTCTTCTGGAGAACTGAGTGGATATATGATAAGGGTGTTCTACAATAAAGATATCATAATTCACTTTACAGGGAAGCTTACTGATATGCTATACAGCATCTATCTATACAAAGTGTCATGTAAGCCTTCCAGATGTATTTTATGTGGTACATGTGTACATCCACTTATTCTTAATTTGTTGGTTTATGCTGACTTTCCTTCCCCCATCCCCTCCAATTCTTTCCTTTTGATCCAGGTATCTAGCAGGGCCTGTGGAGCATTTTCATGGGGGGGGGGGGGGGTCCACTTCCGGGTTTCATGAGCTAACAAGCAAAGAAAAAAATTCTAGTGCTACTTCTGAGTTTCTTTGGCTGACAAGCAAAAAGAAAACCCAAACAACTTCAAGGTCTCTATCTATTTCGTCTAGTGCCACTTACAGTGTATGCACTTCCAGGGTAAACAAAGTGGGGTGGGGGGGGGGGGGGGGCAAAGTGGTGACACCGTATGTATTCCCCCCCCCCCCCCCCCCCCCAGTTCCACCGGCCATGTCTAGTTTGATGAAGTCTTCTAACACATCCAGTCCGTAATCATGACCTCTGGAACTTCGGAACACTTTAAACAACCTCTGCATTCATCCTGTAAAATGAGTTACTCCATTGTGATTTGTACAATCTGAAGCAAATTTATATGCCGCAGCCAATTCTGGTGTCAAACATTTGTGTCGATCATTGCATCCATGTAATATATTCGACAAATAGTTAGCATAAAAGATTTAGTGAAAATTGTGTTCATTCTCACTGATTTACAGTTAGTAACTTTCCTTGTGAAAGATGTCTGTCAACATTAATTACTTTTATCTCTATATCAGAAGTGTCAAGATGGTTTGCTCTGAGATAGATCATTGCATACAAACATATGCAGTTCTAGTGCTAATTCGCTGATAAAAGTTTTGTCTTTAGATATTTGTGTGGCTTTGCCATGGTTGTATGTTTATTTTTCTTTATCAGGGAGTGAGTGAGATACTTGTACAGTGCGATATCACATTGCTGAGACTTTGTTAGTTTTTTCTCTTTTTTGCTGCACAAGGCAATATTGCTAATATTATAAACTCTTGTCTTCATTTTTACTTTCAAATCCATTATTACCACAGGAGCAATCCTAGATGGACTAGCATTGGTCTACATCATCAGAACCTACCGCATCCGGCCTGAGGATGACCTAGAAGAAGAGGAAACCGGTCAGACACGGGTTGGTAGCCGTACCTACGGCCGCTTCCACAATGAGGATGCAAAACAGAGTATGGCCACCCCAAGCACCGCCTCAGAGGAGTCGAGGCAGAGCCAGTACCGGTCGGAGAATGAGGCGCGGTATCCCGGCGGGGAGGTGGAACCAGCACCCCCAAACCCATTTGAAGGGGAGCCCAAAGATGACGAAGTAGATCCAGCAGGAGATGCAGGGCTTACCAGATATCCTCCTTAGTACTCCCTGACATCCTGGCCTCTTGGGCATCCCTCCTTCTCTCCCCCTTCTCACCCACCCCCCCCCCCCCCCACCCCCACCCCCTTCTTTCCTGACAATCTCCATCTTACCTTCCTCCTACTTTTTCTTAGTCTTTCTTTCTGACTCCCTCTTTCTTCTTTCTTTATATTTTCTACCAGTCCCAGTGGTCTGTAGACTATGCACAATTGCCTCCAGTATTTGATCTTTGCCCTGTGTTATAGAGTTGACAGTTAGCTGTGTTCGACATCAACCTTGAAATTGAATACATCTTTGTGTTGGACAGACATCAAGTCTATTCGAGTTAAACCTTTTGTATGATGTTCTAGCTCATCTTAGCCCGAAGCTCGAGTGAGCTTTCTTTAATCATTTAACCCGTTGAGGACGGTTTGATTTTGCTACAACAAGCATTTCCCATAGACACCTGCCCGAGTATACTCGGGACTCGTCCCCAACGGGTTAATTTGGCATCTGCATATGTCAAGTCTTCTGACCTGGTGCACTGTGCATCTTGCCTTTTTCACATGTATTTCACCTTCTTGAAAACACATGGATAGAATATCAATCAAACATGATAGAAATTATCTTCAGATGTGTGTCAACTACATGTGCATCACCTCCGGGAAAAGATGTGTGTAGGATTTTAACTGAACACGGTGGAAATGAACCTCAGAGGTGGGAACTACCTGAGTTTTCCAAGCACTCTGTCGAATGGGCTTTCATTCCCACATCTATGGTAAATAATGTAGTTGCATCACAATTTTCAGAAAATGTTTCAGAGCAGTGATAAGCTTAGTGCAAACCGATGGACTGTTGGCCATATAAAGGACGAGTTGATATCAACTACTCATCAATTTTCTCTGAGAAAAGGTCACTAGAAGTTTGATGCTTCACGTCAGTTTCAGGTAGCAGTGAATAAAACACAGTGACTGTACAATGTTTTTAAGAAGAAGGCAGACTTAGCACAATAGACATTGTGAATTTCTGAGGTAGTGAACATTTTGTAAGGTGGAAGGTTTGTGGGAAGTGAATTCAGAGTGTGAGCTACACGTAAGAATTTATTCAGTAGAATAGAAATCATTGTGTTCCTTATGAAATCACATTCCATTTGGAAATATGAATGAAAATGTCTGAACTCAGCCAAAATCAGATTGTCATTAAAATTTCAGTGCATGTAGTCATGTTTGTTGACTTATTTCGCCTGGAGTAGAGCTTTATTTCATAGATTTTAATAGACTGGCAGCAATCTGATAATAGCTCAGACTTGATTGCTACATGAGTCTTTATACAAGTTTTATGGCAAAACAAGCACACTACAACACAACTACACTGGAAAGGGTAAATTGGACAAAAATAAAAGCAGCTTTGATACTGACAAAGAAAAGATATTGCTAAAAGAAACTCTAATCTTTCAAGCAAAGTCATTTTTCTGGTCAGCATTTATAACACAAATAAACATGAATGTAGGCCCTGAATGCAGACACTCTCGTCTACATTTTGGGAAACTGGTTCCCATAAGGAAATTGGGTTAAATGATGGTCACTCCAGTTGGTTGGATACATGGCACACCTGGGATCCTGTAAGCAAGGGGCGATACTTCAGAATGGATTTTTCTTAACCTGTTGAAGACGGACTGATTTTGCTACAACACACATTTCCCATAGATGCTTGCCCGAGTATACTCGGATTTGTCCTCAACATAATATATCGTCGCTGGGGCGACAAGACCTCGTATCTCAAAAATGTCAAATGTTCAGGAGAGCCAAAAAACATGGCGGCCAAAGCACTATACTGAATGGGATAGCCGTTCCTTTGACATGCCGTGGTGGCTTCATTTTTGGGGTTAGACAGCTGGGATTTGGACAGGACATCACTTAACCGATTATTTGACCACTAATGCAAAAAAGTCATTTTCACCAAAATTTGAGATACAAGGTCTTGTCACCCCAGCGACGATATGAGATTGTGAGAAAAGATGGTGTTATCTCAAATGTAGTCTTAACCCGTTGAGGACTGGCTGAATTTGCTACAACACACATTTCCCATAGATACCTGCCCAAGTATAGTCAGAACTAGTCTCCAATGGGTAAAGATATCTAATGGTTGACCATGATGTTACTGCTTAGCTATTGTGGATCAGGTGAATGCACCAATTGGAAATGATTCATTGAGTAAGAAAAATTATTTATTGCGGCTATGACAACATAGGACAAGTGCATTTCGGTGTCACAAAAGAATCATTTGCATATATATGTCCATAATAATGATAAGGGGCATTTATATTTTACAGCTACTCTAATAATATACTCTTCTGTGCATTGTAAAATGATAGTCATGACGTACATAATTCAACCTTAAGTAATAATAATTAGATGATGAGTACATGCATGTTTATATATAAATATAGATGAATGTTTGTGTGGGTACATGCATGTATGTATGTCATCAGTAGAAAAATGTGTCCTCCGTCATATGGCTATGAGATCATGGCAGACTTTTGCAATATTCTAGTGGTATTCTTAATCTGTACTCTGTGTGTAAAAAGAGAAATATAAAGGATATCTGAGCTCTATTGGTCTCATCGACCAGTAATCTTTGTCATACCTCATTCCACTTTAATGGACTTTGAACACAAAGTTTCATCATCATCGACAAAACGAAAGTATCGTAAGCGTCATCATACAGCTCCTTGTCGTGACGCCAAGTTTGATTTTGACGCAGACACAGGTGTAGGGCTTTCAAGAGTACAACTTACTCAGTCTTCCAGTTTCATTCTTTCATGGGTCTCTCAGGGTCATGGGGTTTGTAATCATCAGAAGTTTCTAAATTTGTATTACATTGTACTACAAAATGCTTTTTGGTGCATCACATGTAAGCAGAAATCATTCCATGAGGTTAATTACACACATTATGTGTGGCAATCAGCTGATTTTTTGTTTTGGTTTTTACAAACATATTGTGAAAGTTCACCATGCTGCTGATGTTGAGATCAATTGTATATGCTAAGCTCCATGATTACTAAAATTGACAAGTCTACCACTTTATCACAAGATCTAGGATGTGATAATGCATAATATATATGATCTTGAGTTTTTTTGTATTTTCTGAAAGAGCAATTCTTCTTCAACATTATGGGATCGTAAAAGAAATGGGAATTGTGTTTTTAGCAACTCTTCTAGAACACTTCTGCTTCCCCTGATTTCTGGCTAGTCTGTTGGGGGGGGGGGGGGGGGTTGGGGGTATATTTTTGGGGGGTTTTCTTTACACACAGATTCATCTGAAAGTCTGCTTCAGTTCTGTGAGTGTTTGGTTCAGCAGTGTTAGTTTTCATGGCCATTGAGTAAGTATACTGCCCATTGCTCAGTGCTGGGTAGTAATGTGATAGTGACTTGTTATTCTATAAAGCCTTTGAAATGAAAGATATTCCTGACATACCATCTATCACACTTCAGAATACCACCCTGTGTATACTTTGTACTGTCAAGATGTATCAGGATGATCACCTGTAGACAAAGGGCATTTTTATGAGTTAATCCTGTATAAGCCACACCTCCTATTTTGAGTCCCCCCTCCCCCCCCAAAAAAAACAACAACAACAAACAAATGAACAAACAAACAATTGCACATTGATGTGTCAATACTTCACCTACATACATAATGTATTCAGAGTAGTGAGAGATAAGAAATTTGTTCATATAATTGAGGTTCACTAATTCCTGGTGTATGAATAAATATGTGTAATTCTGCTGTAATTTTTTTTTTTCCACTGTGTCAAGATGTATTGGTTTCTTTAAGATTAAACCTATTCATTGATTTTTTATCTTTTCTTTTTTAGGTTCTAAATCTATAATGCACATTCTCATGAAATGAGTGAATTTGAAATTTGACTTGAATAGTACCAGTATGCTTTTATTTTATCTGGTAGTGAAGAAAACCTGATGTCGGCCCAAAATGGAAGCTGTTTATCTGCAGTTTGTAATGTGTGCAGAGAATGGCAAGGATGTGTATGATCTGGAATATATCAGTAAATGATGGTATTCTAGGGACTATCATATCACACTTCAGTGGTCTGTTGTGTACACGGTGACCTGGGCATGTAGGTGGTTTCTCAGCCACAAAAGATTTGTGTGTACTTTGCACTCCTGTTAAAACAAATGCGTTTATGACAAAAATCTCATTATAATGAAGTAAAAATTTTGTTCCCACCCAAGTAGTTATTTATATACCTTCATATACGTAGTTGTTTTGCTATGAAAAAAAATTTCGATATAAGAAAACTGCCGCTCCTGAGGACTGTGTTATAGCAAGAGTTGGCTGTACCATGGTTTGGTCAGTATGCATATGAACACTATATGCTATGCAGTCTACTCTCTACATTGGTTCGTACAATGTAGTATAGAGTGCTAAAAGTGTAGGATTTGTTATATCATCAGACTTCCTTACATTTCTTTATGGATGAAATATTCCTCTGAAGCAATGCCTAAGAATAAACATGTGCATATATGCATATACCTTTCGGAACGATGAAACTGCTCATGTGACCTGTTACGACAGCCACCTGTACTTGAGTAACTGTGGATGGTTAATATTGGTTTCTGTATCAGAATGAGTTGTAGTTTCTCTTCCTGAGTGGTGTGGCTGGAGACCTTTTGTATACTTTTTTTTTTTCTTCTCCCATAGTCCCTTCAGGACTACTTCTGTGCCAGTTTATTGATATATCATGCAGTAGTGTAATCTATGCCAGTTTCAGACATGTAAGCCATGAAATTCCTTGCCAGCTGTGCTTTGTAGGCCAGTGGACAACTTATGATGTCAATGAAAGCGTGGAAGCACCACCTCCATGCCTGTCAGGGCATACAGAACACCAAAGGAGCCCAAGCTTTGTTGCTGTGAAGTGGATGAAAAGCATCAGTAGAAATCCTGTATCGGTCTCGCACTTATCTGAGTCTTGTGATAGAGAGCAAACAGACATGAAATCATTTGCTTTCTCCGTCACCTGATCCTTGTATGTTTCCCACCATGCCTGTTTAGTGTTGTCTCACATTGTTGGTTATGAGCACTTGTCATCAAATTCTTATTTATAGCAGCTTGTGCTCATGTGCTTGAGTCGTAAGTACCTGTGTCACAGGAAATTTCCAGGTGGAATCTAAATCCGATGATGGCAAAATCGTGGTGGAAGTGAAGGAACCTGAGTAATGGCGTGAGCTGATCATTAACTTCTTTATCCTTGCAAGTTTCTGTTTGGCTCATATTTGTGTTGTGAAATATAGTACAAAAGAACCTTTGTTCACATCTTAGCAAATAGCTTTGTGTGACCTGTGAATTAGTTATAGGGAAATATGTAGGAAGGCTGAATTTCAGACTACAAGCCTTGTGTGCTGACATCGACATTTGCATCTTTGTCTCAATTCATGTGTATAAAACTTTGAGTTAGATTGATTAATAATGGAATTCTAGGCTCTTTAGGTACTGTGCAATTTTAGCTGTCTTTCTTTCATCATTTCATTCTCTATCATTTCCAAGACATACGTTTTGCAATACATAGAAACAAAGTAAGTCCAATGAAACACAATACCTTGTTTACAGGAATAGGTGTAATTACACTAAGAAGATATCTTTACCAATAGGTGCATTTGTATTCTTGAAAGATACATGCAGAAGAAAATATTACTTTGTGCATTTCTAGATGTTACACATTCATACTGATACACTTCCTTCCTGTCATGTATTCTGAGAGCAATATGTACTGCGGGGAATTAATCTATCAGTGGAGAAGCATATTAGGTTGGTCTTTTGTATTTCTTTAGATGTCATATTTATTACACGTATAGTGCTACTTATTAACACCTTTCTTGAATTCTCAGCTGTAGAGGGGAAGATGAGATATATCTGTGTTTTACAATGTTGATCTTCTGTGTATTTTGTTATTATGCTGTATTCAACATTTTCTCCAGTGTGATGTTCTATGTCAAAGCCTGCAGCATGCAACATATGAAATTATGATTTCTTTGAAAGACATACATATGGATATGTATTTGTTTCAGCATGGACATTCCAGCTTACTTACTCATTCCTGTGTTTATTCTCATCAAGGTTTGATTCTGGTCTCCATTAGATTGTATAGGGTAGGCTGATTGGTTGTGTGTACTGGACAGGTGTATTTGAATAGGTTTCACTAACCTAATTGTTAGTGGTAAAATTGTTTATCATGATGGCAATAACCATTCAGTAAATTTTGTGTACGTATGAATAAAACAGACAGTGGGAAGGGAAGAAACAAGACTGTGTGTTGTACAGATTTTGTGTGTCATTTGTTGGATAGTGTGATACAGGAATGTGAAGAAGCTTACCCCTTCCTATGCTAGGGACTTTGGACAGTGAGTACAATGCTATGGGATATTCTGTGTCAATCAGTACTCAAAGCACACAGTGGGTTTAAAGGGACTGTACAGTACTGGTTGAGGTACGTACGGATTTAGCTTGCGAGATATTTAAAAACCACTCTATGAAATGTTAAATAGCATACAATGCTTAGGGAAATCAAAAGTTTATTTGATGAAAATCGGTTTTGAAATGACTGAGTTATTTAAAAACAGGGTAAAACAAAGACATCCTAATAAAACTCATGGCCTGTCAATTTTATTAGGACCACCTTTTTGCATATCTCAGCCATTTCAAGGCCAATTTTCATCAAATAAACATTGAGTCCTTCTTGAAATTACATGCTCTTTCATATATCGTAAGAGATTTCTTATTATCTCACTAAAAAAATGTTATAAACCTGAATCCTTACCTCAACCAGTACTGTACAGTCCCTTTAATGAGTACCATTCTGTTGATTTTTTTTCTCTTGAACTGGAGTGGCTTGGACTATCAAAACTCTCTACTCACAGCTGCTTTACATATAAAGGACTCACAGTGTATTGGCATCTGTGGGATTGTACCACTCTGAATATACTTGCTGTTAGTAGTAAACTGCCGTCTGCTGGTGGTAATAGGGAGCTTTAGATTTGCAGCACGGACGTTTAGCCAACGATTACATTGGCCGATCTCTTCTCTACCTGCATCGTATTGCAAAGTAACTTTAGATTACGCTAGGAAGCAGCCTACACAAAGTAAAATGTCCCCATGGGATCCTTGCATCAGTACCTCTCTGCATTGTGGTTTGAGCGGATGCAAAAATGGCTCAGAACCAACCATGAAAATTCAGACGACCGAAGATCGATTTTGATAAGCAATTTTGCGCTTGCATAGAACAGGGTTTTCTTTTCCTCTGAATGTCCGCGTCATGAAAATCTAAAGCTCCCTTATGACGAGCTATCACTTTATTGATTTAAAAATTTTTATGATAAAATATCTCCTCATTATCACTGCTGTGCCCTTCAGCCTACAACTATACATCCCTGTAATCCAAAAGAAACATTGTTACGATAAATGGTATCAATAAAAATGACCATTGCATGAAGGAGGCATACAATTCATAATTTGTGGCCACTACATCACTCATACCTGTGATCCACAAGAAAAGATCGCTTTTGGTGCTAGTATAATGCATTGTTAGGGTGATAAATATTGCCAGCATTAGTCTGAGGAAACTAGGAAGGCGGTTGATCACTGCTGTGCCCTTGGTGCTTTCGTTCAATGTAATTCTACAGCTATTGGTAATGCAGGACACACTTTTGAGAACAAAGATTTAAGAGTTCATGAAACATGCTCATGGGTACATGTCCGTCTATTATCGACATCACATGTGACACTTTCGCATCATGTAACTAACTTCTGTGATAGGTACAATGTCAGTTCATGCATTAATTGAATGGCACATTGGCCTAGAGTTGTGTGTGTGTGTGTGTGTGTATGTGTCTGTCTGTCCGTTTGTGTGTCACTGTGTGTGTGTGATTTTGATGGTGTCACCGTGTGATTTCGATAAAAATTTGCCACAGATTACGATGGTCAGAAGTTGACAATTCACAATCAGTGCATAAACACACAACCTCGCCACACCACATACTCTTGAATAATCCACTGGTGCACATTGATACAACAAAACACACAGGTTCACAGTTGTGTCATGTTTTTGTTTTTTTGGCATTTCTATTTTCCACATTTTTGATAATAAATCCCAAACAGATAAAATGGGGATTAATTCAATCAAAATAGACAAGCATTACCTCTATTGAGAGGCCACACAGAGTTTTTGTCTCTCGATCCTCTCCGACGGAGGGTCAAGAAACGAGCAGGGAAGAGAGGAGACACGCTACAACATGACAGAATCAATGAAACTCATTTGCCTTTCTAATGTTCCCTTTAAGCTTAATCTCATTTCTTTTTTGGTAAATCTAATGGTGAACAGCTTTCCTAACACACTTCAACTCAGACTATTCCTCTTTGTGCACCTGATTACGTGTACAGACGTTTCAAGTAAGGAAGAGCAGTAGTGATGTTAAAAAAAATAATAATAATAACTTGATGCCACTAGAGAGAATCTGTCTACAGCCTCACATACAACCTACAATCTGTTAGCTATACATTTTTTCTATAGTTTTTTGTTTCAATTTGTGGTAAAGTCATCTTATCTGAGATCTGATAGAAAAAGAGTGTGAGAGAGAAACCACCGAGAACAAGAAGTTACAAATGTGCAAGTTTTGATTCCACTGTCGCTATAATCTTCTGATCTTCAGCTAAACATCTTTCAGATGCAGCATTCAAGTTTATTAATTTCATTAAATAAGGTCACTCTGTGATCTTTGATTTGATCTCATTGCATTTATCTTTTTTAACCAAAAATGGATTCATTAAATGTAAGATCTGATATTCATGCAAATTACGCTCATATTTCAACCTGCACATTTCTAATTCCTGTTCCAGATAATGTTCTCTGCATGCTTCAGACCATAAAACCTTTATTCTGTGAACTGCTACTATGCAACTTGATTGGATATGGCTAACCTCTACATGGGTATGGTATACGGCAATTAGCTAGCACTGCACAAAAAAGAACAAAAAAAGAGGGTCTTTCGTGGTGCCAAGAGTCTTACAAGAACCCTGGAGCAAGTTGAAGGAATGCATTTGACATCCTGGCAATTTGCTTTCCAATCTTTTAGCACTTGGGTTTTTCTCCTGGGCATTACAAATACGAAAACACAAAAACAAATGTGTCACCGGTACCACACTTTCCTCTGCATGTTTACACGTGACCTGATCGCTCAGATCACTAGATTGATCCAAAGTGATTGAGATTTGTACAGGAAAAAAGTGGAATGCTTCTAATCACACAAATCTGCAAAAAACACTGATTCAAAGGTTAATCTGACCTGTCAAACTTGACTGGTTGTCACACTACAAGACTACAACACGCAAGACTGGAATATTTGCACGGACAGCATCAATGAGAGTATCACACATATTGTATATACTGGTGCATCTGGATACGCCTTCCTCCACTGTGTGTCCATTGAGGACTGATCTAGCCTCCATTTAAGGCTCACTTTCATTATATTATCTGACAGGATATTCAGTTTTGTTTATTTACTCGATCTTAAATTTTTTTGAAATAGTTCCATTGAGGTTCATATTGCATGAATCATCGTGGCTTTACAAAAACCAGAGACTCGCTGGAAACACACCATGAGCAGTGTGTACTGCTCCAACAAAATTCAAAGCCCACTACAGGATAAGGCATATTATGTAAACAAAATGCAACAACTGCATCTGCTGCAAATAAAAAAAAAAAAAAAAAGATACGCTGAAATTAGTGGTACATCAACTCTCGTTGCTGCCTTGAGCGGCACTATTAGCTGGAGAGGATTGATATTAATCGTGGGAACATTGCAACCATCGAAACACAAATATGCCATCCTCCGGCTGAAGGCTTGAATATGACAGCACTCACTACATTGATACTACAGCAACACTGAAGAAAAGGAAAGCAAAATAAATGACAAGAATATCAATAAAAATCAAAATAATAATACATCAACCAAGACTCCCTGCACTCAAATGTTACACAAGTCTGATGGTAGAGGAACACCACTCCATTTTGTGCCCATTTCAAGATTACAAATCATCTATTACAGTCTGCATCTCTCAAACGCAAATAATAATTTCAATTTACATAGGGGGGAAATAGCAAGAGCCACAACACATTTATCACTGATCCAAAAGGAACTTTACCTCCTATAAGAAAAAAAAAAATGACCATCTCAACAAGAGCCCATAGTCTCTCATTACTCATTTTGCAGTATTTCAGATCTTTTGTTTCATGACTGGAGTAGTAGCACACAGCAAGTCACTGGCTCTGAATCAATTCTTTTGAATATGAATTGCCAAATCACAAGATGCAGTGGGCATTCATGCAAAATAAATGAATGCTGCTTGGCAAAATTTCTTGTTCTTCTTTCTTCAGCAGTCAAGACAGTTACTTTGAAGTTCTTAGTTGTTTCTTTTTGAAATTCTCTTGTTTACATGATGACTAATTGGTGACCCATAGAAGGAATTGTACAGAGAGATACCAAGACTCTTTTTTGCCAAGAAAGTTCATCCATCTTTTAGGATTTAGATAGTTTGTTCCCTGTCGGGGTCGGCCAAAAATTCTAGACATTGGAAAGAAATAGGAACTGGTTCTGACCGAGGCAAAAAAGAGCAAGCAGGCACAGCCTTGGCTGACTCCATTTTGCCTCAGGGGTGAAAACCAGACAGCAGAATCCAGAGGGGCAGGAAGCTCATAAAAATACTCAAACACACACAAACCTTATTACAAAAACAAAAAGTACACACTATACACAGTTCATACAGGGCATACTTAACAAGTTGATCAGTGCACGTTACTTCAATCTGCAAAGGGCTAATCATTCCACGTTAAAAATCTATGTACAATATCTCGACAATGTACTTGCTAAAATTATGATTTTGGTACTGAACAAGCACATGCATGCTGCCTCTCTGGAACGTGCAGGGAGGCCAAGGTTCGGGGAGGTCACAGCACCTTTGCTTTAAGTTAGTGCATATATACAATCAAGCTCTGGTCCTGCTTTCTCATTGGTCCAAATCAAGTTACTGCACATTTCTTTATCCATTCATTTCCATGTCTATGAATCAAGAGAAAAATGGCATGGTTGAGATGGTCATTTTTTTTTTTTTTTTTTTCAATTTCACTTACCGGCACAATATATGCTCAGAACAACGACAAAAAATAAAATATTACCCATAAGTCCACATTCTGACAAAAAAATGCCATTCACTGCACTCTAATTTCTTCGTTTCATTTATCTTTTCTTTTAAAATCTGACACACACTCTCTCTCACTCCCCCATCACTGATCTAAAGAGCATTTCTTATGTTTCGAAATCTGTCACCAACAATGGTATCTATATTCTACAGCAGTGCAAAAAACAAAGATATTCCAAAAACTGTACACTACACATGACATACACAAATGTCATACAAAATCTAGGGCCAATGACTGTATAGACTCGTCTCTAGGACTTGTCAGTCTTTTCCATCCACTTTTCAATATCTTGGAAGGTGTCGTTATTTACTGTGTTGCATTCCTCCCTTAAATATATATTAAAAAAAAAAAGAATCCTGTGAATTGTAATTATACACCAGTAAAAACAAGCACAAAAGTCAAGACTAGCCATCTGTTATCCAGTTAAAGGGATAGTACAGCAATGGATTGCTGCCTGAAATCATTTTGTAGTCACTTGGTGACAGCTTGCCTCCTTCCAAAATGTTTTCTCACTCCATAATGAATAATTTGGGTTTTTTAATATACCAAAGGGAAAAAAAAAACAGAGGAGGAAAGATAAACTGCTTGGCACAAGCATTCAAAATAAATGTGGGAAGCCTGCAATAGATATTTAAAAAGGGTATTACTCTTATCATCCCCTCCATCAAATTTTAATCATTATTTTTATCCTTTGTGTCTCGTTTTTCACTCATACAGCAAACATTTCTGACTAGGTTTACGCTACTCAAACCAAACATTTTTTTTTTTTCAAAACATGTTTCCTGTAACAAACTTCCCATCTATTTTGAGCCAGATGAATTTTCCTCTATGAAGCATACATGTTAATTACAATTTTTAAGCCCCCTCTGTCCCCAATACTGTACTATCCCTTTAAAGTGTACTCTGAATGATGGTTTAGTTCATGGATTGAATTGTAATTTCACAGAATTTTACTCAATCCATTGTGCACAAATCACAACAATTTGTGCCTCTTAATTTTGAATTTAGATTGTCTAGGGCATAATTGACTGCTTTTACCCTTTTCTCTTTATGGGAGCATGAGATAATCAATGTTACTTTTACATCATCTTCCCTTTTACAAGCATGAGAGAAGGTGACACAATATGGAAGTACATGGGGATGCACAATACATGGACAATGGACATGACAGCAAATAAATAATAATTGTCAATGCATCTCTGATATAATCAAAATCTGTATCTGCCTCTGAACAATTCATTCTATCAAACAGTGTGGTTTAAATCTTAAAACTTGTGCATGCAACAGTTTAAGCACCTTTGAGCGAAACTGTCTATTTCTCGCAACAATCTGAGAAATGCAATTTCCACATTAGGCTCAAAACAATTCATCTGAATAATACTTGGGGTGCATCGAACTTGCGAACTCATTCCCCTGAATCACACAGTAATACGGATGCACTTGTCTGATCACTGGACAGCATTCATCCTATTATTTATGAAATAGTTGCACTTTAGTACAACAGTGAACTTATGTAACTAATAATCAGTCTTCATTCTTTATCCAAACAAAATGGCAGTCAATTCTTTTTTTTTTCTGTTTTATAAATTTGCCACGTCCAGAAACTTCCAGCAGTATCAAAGACAAATTCACAATCCATTGAAGTAGCAGAGTGAAATTCTTCCTGATTCATGCAGAACCGCACACTGATGATGTCACAGCCTGGATTAAAATGACACAAATGCACCCTTGTCAATACTGAACATTGGGAAAAGTTCACCTGCTCATTTGAGCCATTTGACATACCAAATGAACTGTACTTACTTCTTGGGAGGGCAGACTTTTTAAACAGCAAATTGAAAGAATTAATGAAAGAACTGGATATAAGGGTTTTAGAGATATTGCAATTGGACTCGGTCATTTTTACTTTTATTCTCCTTTATTTCATCCTACCCTTGGACTGGATGCAGCTGCCCAATTTATGTGGTCAGTCTCTTAATAAATGTGCACATTTGAAAGGATAGCCTCCAAAGATACACATCAACACACATGGATTTGTTAGACCAGTCTGCTGTGACATATTCGGACTGACTTTGGTAGAGTTTATAATTCAGAAGAGAAAGGGACAGATCTGTTAATCAGATAAAAAAGAGCATAAAATACTCCTCACATAACTTTTTTTTTCTTTCTTTCGCAAAGGGGATTAGTCTGGATACAACTTCACAAAATATATCAACTGGCAAAAGATACAATGCACGGTGTCGGCCATTTCACTGTTTCATTTTTAAGTCATGCCTCCTATGTTAAGAAAGTAGAAGTCATCTCCTTTTTGTTTTCATCCTTTCTGAGTTTCTCATCTTCTCTTTGCACTTGAAATGGCAAGCAAGTTGAGGAATGCTGTAAAGTGATGTGCTTGTTTCACTGAGTCCAAGAAATTTGGATGCGTTTTCACATGATACACGTAAAAACACACACTTTGACCATGCAATCAAGCTTTTCACATTTCATACAAAATGTTTGTGCAGTGTGCCATCATGCCCTACAATATCATCACACAAATTGATGCTTCCAGCAAAAACCAGCCAGGTGGACTGAAGTTTAACTTAATGAAATTATGGTGTCAATACCTCTTGAAATTACATTCATGATTACAGTTGTCATGTTCAACGAATGCATCCTGTTTATTGTGAATCCAGTGGAAATCTGTTTTATTGAAAAAAAAGAACACATTAACAACTACATCCCCTCCCCCATGTCATCAACTGTTTTACTGCTGCATTCACAAACATTCAATATTAGTTATACAGGGATACTGATGCATAGTAAGTGTGAATATCATATTTTCCTTGGAGCTGTTCAAATAACATAGCTGTAGAACACCACAATGCCTGGAAATTGAATGCCCAGTGATCTCCTTTCCATCACAATTAAAGTTCACTATATGACTCGATGTCATAGGGAATATTCATTAACACGTCGTTAACAAGCCTCTCAAATTGACAAGAATCTATCGATAGGGAGCACACACCCACATGTCACGGAGCACAAAAGAAATAAGTGTTGCATCGGGGTCTTAGTGTTTTCACATTTCTCTGGCAAAATAGCATCAATTTTACACACTGTACAAAGTACGAATTACATAGAGATTCAATTCACAAAGAAACAGAAAAACTGGGGCTCAGAACTGCACTTCCCCTTCAAAAAGACAGGGGTAAAGCCAGGGCAACTCAGAGCCTCAGTGGATGAAACACAGGTTGTGTGTATTTGCATACAACTAATTCAATGAAGCTAAAGTGCTCTCAAACTTCTCACTGCCAACACTTCACGAAAAAATACACACACTGAAACAAGACTCTAATAATAGCAAAAATAGCGGACAGCAATTCTAGTAAAACACCCCCAACTGCAAGACGAGTTTGACACTGATCTATTGACTGGACTGCAACGATTTACCTTTCTATGTACAAAAAGGAGTGATTTGTAAACAACACATCAAACAATTTCACCAGAATCTGATGTATGAGGTATGTCTTGAATTGAAAAAAAGATTATATCCACACATAAAAGCCAACAGTTTACATTTAACCTGTCTATACAAGTGTCATATTTCTCTCTCCTAGAAAAGCTCAAAGCACTTTAACTTCATTTCACCTTTAATACTCTTCTATAATTTACAAAGTAGATACAAAAACACACAAAATCCTGCATTTTGTCTTCGTAAATTTTCTTAAAAATTCTCGAGGTCCATATACAAATGACTTTCAAGAAAAAATTATGACCACCCTGAGATACCCGGAGCCTCTTGCTACCGTCTTGCTAGGGGGTAGTTCGGCGTCGGATGGTAGAGACCAGACGACGGGGGCGTTGATGGGGACGTGGGGAGGGGCATCTCAAATTCTGTGAGCAGTGAGAAATGGTCTGAGGGGATGCTGGCGTTGGGGCAGCCCATGACCTTGGTCGTGTCGATCCACTCGTGGTCCATCGGACCGAGCAAGCCCAGGACAGACATGGCCTGCCTGGAGAAGAAGATGTAGTCTATGATGCCCTTGAAGTCAAAGGTGTAGTTGGTGAAGCGCATCGGGTTATTCTGGTACACCCTCTTCAGCTGGAACGAGTGCGAGATGTGGCCATTGGCCTCACTGTTGGAGGAGAAGTTCCTCAGAACCTTGTAGTTGAGATCCTTGAAGTCTGGGTGACGGACGGAGATTTTTCCCATCTCAAGGTACTCCACAACTCCTGCATGGTGACAGAACGAAACTTGTTGCGTTGAATACATGTATACATTCATGCTTTCATATTTGCAGCTCAAGCTAGAAGACACATCTATGTTTGTTTTCATAAGAAATGTCAGGACAATCAATATCAATAAGCATGCCATCACAATCAAGCTTTAGCTAAATCTTTTGCATATTCACCAGCAATACACTTGGACTGGATTTATAATACATCATCATATTGAAAAATGCAATAAACCACAAAGACAACTTCAATATGTTTGGCAAGAAGGTGCACACACTACCTAATAATTTCATTGACCTTGACAACCTCATCATCAAGGCAGGTGATCACAAATGCGGTACAAAAAAAAAATGCACATGTAATGATGTTTTCATCTCACAGATTTTACCTAGTTGATTAGATTCATCATCAGAATCTTTCATGTTATTCACAAAGCCATATGAAAGGTTTGTACATGCACGACATTCTTTGCAGTGAGAGCACTTCTTTGTAAAATCCGTAAGCAGGAAAAAAAAATCTTCCAAAATTTTTTGTTAAACATTTGGCAATTACAAGCCTTGGTGGTTCAAAGAGTAATTACTGCTACCTCATTACAACTCTAGATTAATTCAATTAAGGGAGAATGTCTTATTCTCTACTGCACATCAAAGTCAGAAATCTTCAGGAACCTTGAAATCAGAAATCTTGTATATCGAACAGCAACTAATATCACTGTTTTTAGAAAATATATGCATATAGAAAATTGAATCACTTTTTATGAATTCTATCATGTTCTTTATGTTTGGCTTTACTCTTGTCAAGAGTAACTTTATGTTTGGCTTTATGTTACTTTTATGTTTGTCTTTACTCTTGCACAAGCTTGGCTTTTTAGTGGAACACTGTTTTCCATCGCTATGATTATTTACTATTTTTTTTTGCCATGACAAAGTGCATCGTTCCTTTTTTTTATGACATCATTCGTGCATATACTATATATTGTATTTGAAAAAAAAAAAAAAACGCCCATATCAGACGAATGAAAGACAACCTGAAAACTTGTACCACTTTGGATCATGTTCCCTTTTTCTTTTCTTTTTTTGATGATGGAAATAAATCAACTATAAAAAGTAATAATCTATTGTCAGAGGGGTGTTTTTGAACATGCTCTGGATGTTTTCCTGCAGTACTAACCTGAGTCAGGTAAGGAGTTGAGATCCCCACACAGTACGAGTGGAATGGTTCCTGAATCTCTCTGGCTGCTACTGGCGCCGGCCCCGCCCCCGCCTCCGCCGCCGGGCCTGAAGCTCACCGACTCCTCCTCGATGATCTTCTTCAGCTCGTTCATGAACATCATCGTCTGGATGAGCTTGACGTCGCTGAACTCGGGGTCCCAGTGGATGTGGACGTTGGACACCAGCAGCTGCTGCCTGGCGTTGGCAGCTTCTTGATGGAAGGCTGGACACAAGATAACCAACCAGGCCAAAAAAGAGTATTACTGGAGAATCCTGAAACTTCTCAGTACCACTAGACAATCTTGCACATATTATATATTTATCAGCAGTATCAATCTCAACATAGAGCTCCAGGCTTGCCTGCTCACCTGTATTTGCTCTTGTTGCTGTTTTTGGGTTGTTTTGTTTCCTTTTCTTTGATATCTTAATAAACAATACGTGTCTCACATGATTGGACAGGCAGTATACATTATACAAAGAAACAAAAACAGGATTTGCATGAAATTTTACACAACAAAAAAGTAGACAAGTTATCTATGCCATATATTCTGGTAGGGTCCAGCAGGTGTTATATTCTATGTGGATGTATAAACATGACAATGATTCTGTCTTAACAGTGTGCACATACAGTAACATGGGGTTCGTTTGAAATGACAGATAGCTGGGGGGTAAGAGAGTCAGCCTGCACAAGAATCATTTGATCATGCAAAACGTTCAGAGTCCCAGAGTACCACTACTCACAATGCGACAGCCTATTGGATCTTGTCAGCAGTTTTGGCATTTGTTCCTGGCATTCATTCAAAAGAGTGCACAGTTCTACACATAGCCTTCCTCTTTAGCCTCCATGACAATCGATTACTGCTGAGAATACATCAATATGCTCCACCATCATTCATCCATCTATCCAGCATCCACCTGTATCTATGCATCTATCCATCTATCTAATCATCCATTTGTCCTTTTTTTCATCCATACATCATTCATTCATATATCCATCATCCTTCCATCCATCCATACATACATGACACATGGCCGGCGGAACCGTGGGGGCCGTGGGGGCTAGGGCCCCCACACTTTTTGTGCACCATACAAAGGAATACATAAGGTGTCATCACTTTGGGCCCCATACTTTTTTTAACCCGGAAGTACGTAAGTGGCACTATAAAATAGAAATAGATAGAGATCTTGAAGTGTGAGCGTGGGTTTTTTTTTATTTTTTTATTTTTGCTTGTCAGCTGAAGAAACCAGGAAACGGAAGGGGAGAGATGAGCCGAGGACCTTTTTTGCTTGTTAGCTCATGAAACCCGGAAGTGGGCCCCCACACTTTTGAAAACGCTCCGCTGGCCCTATCCATCCATTCATCTATCCATTTATCCAGCTGTCAATGTATCCATCCATTATCCATCCATACACCTGTCAATCTATCCATCCATCCATCATTCATCCAATCATCTATCCATTTATCCATCCATTCATTCATGCATCTACGTATTTATCCATCTAATTATATATCCATCCATTATCCATCTATTCATCCATCCATTCATCTGTCCATCCATCCATCTATCCACCCACCCATTTATCCTTTCATCCATCATTCATCTATCCATTCAACTAACCACCCATCCATCCATCCATCCCATACATCTTGTCCTTACCAGAGCTTTCATAGCATCCTTCACGTGTCTCCAGGAGCACGGCCAGCCCAATGTTGTCTTTGGTCATTACCCTGTTAAGCATGTCCTCTGAGCCCTCTGCATTGGCCATGGCCAGCTGGTTAAACTCCACCAAGTGCTCCTTGACCAGCGCAAACCTGAGGGTCAACCACAACAGGATCACTGATTACTCTCTTCCTTTACTCTATCACTGGTCAAAATTTAATGTTATTCACATGTGCTTTGATTGAAAGCACACACTCCATCGGCATTAGAATTGTTCAGGCTATCATGAGAGAATAAGAACAACTTACCAAGATACACACACACACAAATAATAACTTATAAAAAGTAAAATTTGAAGAACTGCACAACTCTTAATCTGTGGGCTTATCAGTAGCTCCTATGTATGAGTGCCCAAAGAGCAGCAAGCATAGCACCATAGCAAAAACTCATTGTAGGGAATTAAACTTTTAAGCAGAAGATTAAATCACTGTTTAATCATTCATTTCATTAAAACTTTTCTTCATTAACATCTACTGTAGCACAAAAAGATTCATGAACTTGAAAAAAAAATCATAAACATGAACATGTAAATCTGGGAAGAAAAAAAGATACTGTAAAAAATGGTCAAAAATAAAAGCAGCAGCCTTGAGTAAGTATTTATCATTTTTCTCTGTTTCCCCAACTTACTTGCTGGTCCTGAAGAAGATGGCGCAGCCATCGACGTACTTCCTATCTTCCTCGGACATGGTCTTCGCCCTCGACTTGGGGCTGAACACACTGTCATAGCCATGCTGCTTGAGGGTTGGACTGAAGAAGCTATAATACTGCTCTGTTTCGACTTCCTGTTGGTCATAAGAAGAGGATTTGTTGAGCATGAGAAGTTCTGTCCATCCTCGACGCTTCTAATTCCAAGTGCATATCACGTAGATGGTGTGGGCAGTGTATTTACTAATTATTCTAAATTACAAAACACACAATGACCTTAAAGCACAATCCACTATGATACACAGGTACTGTCTAAAACCTTGCTTCCTTCCCTGTTAACTCTACTCCATTCTGTGAAGCCATCATATGGAAGGAAATAATGTTCCTGCTGTAAAACATTTAGTACACTATTGCACTGTATGTTTATAATTATTTGCATACAATGTCGGCATGCTTTAAAGTCATAATTTACCATTTGCAGCTGAAACAAAAACCCAGCAATAGTGCTTTAAAATAGTTCTAAAAGGTGAGTTAGGGATAGAAACAACCACTGTGAAAATTTGAATCAGTAAAGCCGATGCCAAGTATTGTTAAATATACAAATTGTGTACATAGTTATAATAAAAATGTTTCCAGACTGAACCGTATACAGTTACGGTTTATTAAGACAAATACTGACATCTCCTAATATATTTTAGGCTTTAATTGCAAACTTTTATATGGGAGGGTGTTTTGTGGTACAACAGACCTACACATATCATGCATGAAAGGCGATATCTTGACCTTGAACATTTTTCAAATGACTGCTCCCAAAGGTAAACTGGACCTTTAATAATATATGCAAAAGTGTACACACATTCACATTCATACACATACAGCCTGTACTACAAAATTACAAACCAAAGTATACACATACAAATGTATACTGCCACACATGTACACAATCAATAACATTTTATATTTTTGTATATATATATATATATATATATATATATATATATATATATATATTCATATTCACATGAATTATGGCTGATTGCAAAAACAATACTGACTACTTTATCATGATTATCTGTCGTCAGTACAGTCATCAGTAACCTTCACTTCTCAACAGACACCGACGCCCATAGGTTACCTACAATCAACATTCAATCTGAATTGAGTTGCAGCCATAGAGATTCTTGCGTGGGTGTTGATGATAGAATCATGTTCAATGACAATGGAATAAACGACTACCGTTGTATGAGGTAGTGAATGTCACAAAGAACTTCTCCTCCTCCTCATCTTTCTCTCCCCCACCCCACTTTCATTATTTTCACCTAACAATGTTTCTCATATCATTCATTCAGTCCTTCACAAAACGACTGACTTCCATGTCGGCAAAAATCAATGACACCCACAACTTGACCTATCAGCTCACAGAAAACAACACCACACAAAGGAGATGTGTAATGCATTGATATCATGTCTACAAGTTATACATTTTCAAACTGTGACAAATAAAAAGTGAAATGATCATACTCCCACCTTCTAAACAAGTCAAAACTTTGTAAAACATCAGTGCAGTTCAATGCATTACAAATTGGAATGTAAGAGGATTTCAAAAGGAGCAGTACGAAGGTAGGCTGTTAAGATGAAGCTTTACTTTGTGATTCCATGGATCGCATATAAATGTACACAATCAGTCGCTAGCAGTCGAGTCCGTACATTGACCGTATGCCACGTGCAAACAAATGAGATGATCTCACGTGCCTGTGCTCAACATGCGGAGTCACACTTTCTCGGTTAACTCATGCACTTCCAGTAAATTTAATGCAAATTTAGCAGGCATGGGTACAGCACATATGCAGTATCATATCTAATTTTCCCCTTTCTGTCATGACTAAATATTCTTACTTCACAATAAAAATGCATTTCCAGAGCTTACAGTTGATATTTCTTTTGTCAACATGTACCATTTACTAAAATAACCTACAAAACTATTGTAGTATTGAGAGGGTTATAGTTGGCTGTGTTATTTGTGTGTGATCTTATAGAGCTCGTACTGTGCACCGGCACAGCATTGTCGGCCTATTGTTCTGGAAATTAAATGGCGCTGCCGCCTGTTGAGTTTTTATTGAACCTACATGTGACAGCAAGAATTTTTCTTCAAGACACAATATTTTTGAACCACTTTAATCTAATAGATGAGTTGAATTAAACACAGTGTTCAATCATTGAAATAATGCCCTTTGCATGTCAAGCTGGTCATCAGCACCCCATGATGAAAGAAAATCCACATTTAGCAAACACACAGCTCTCGCGTTGAATGGATAGCAGCAGCATAGGAAAAGGACAATCTTCTAATAGGTTTTTGACAACAACAGTAAATCATCACACTTACCAAACATCACACTGTGACATCCTTGATAATGATACATCAAGATACACATGTATTCAGGACATGTAGCAAAGCAGACTTTTCTAACTGACAACCTACACAAGCAAAGGCATTGATCCTAAGAAGCTAACTTGGCTCTCTCAGCTCCCCACACATCCATGCCTGTACAATAGTGTGAGTCCATTAAAATTACAGCACCTACCAACCATCAATGACTGCCCTGTGCCACCTCAACATCACATCAATACGCACACAACAGACATGACTGATTGACAAATTGCCCCACATCGACGCAAAACATCTCGACGGAAGAATTTCATGAATTTGAATAATAAAAGACATGACTTCATGAAAAAAAAAACCCTAGGACTAGTCTTTGACTGTCACAACTGCTGTCAGTTGCAACATCCATCAATTTCGAAGTCTCTTTGAAGGGACTTCCATCCATCTATACCGAACAGTATGGACAGCTGGGGAAATATGATAAGAATTTTATAAGCAGATCAGGCTTCCATTGGAAATTTTACTATCAGACACAGATTGGTACAATTGTCTGACAGCAGCATGCTTGATTTCCTGCCGTGTCCTCATTACTAATTACTCCCATTCTTGGTAAGTAGGGCCTCCTTGAGGCTAGCTTGGGCTACTAGGAGGTGTTAAGGAAGGAGTCTGTACCTACCTGGAGGCAAATGATGTCTGAGCTGTTTGAGAGAATCTCGTCCATGATTCCCTTCCGTCGGTACTCCCACTCAAGGGCCCACGTCGGGCAGTAGGCGTAGATCTGCTTGGTGGCATACTTGTCACACAGTACATTGTAGCTCATCACGGAGAAGATGGCTGCAGGTGAATAAAAAAGAGGAAAGGAGTACAAAATTAAATTCACAAGAAACTATCTACATGCTTCACATGAAACTTTGGACAATGTGAAGTACTGTATATGCCTGATATTTAGCAAGTCTATATTTTTATGAATTGGGACTTCCCAATGATATCGTAAATGGTTAAATTTGCGATCGTGGAGTACAGTACTGAACGGAGAAATGTATACTGTATGTGCATGTCACACTCATAAATCGGGATCAGAGTCAATATTTTTGTGTCTTTCAATTCACGAATAGCCCCTCACTATTGAAATTTGTGAAAATACAAATCTAGTGAAATATTTGGCATAAACAGTAGTCCATGAAACTTTGATTTTGTTTGTTTCACATAATGAACTGCATGTCTGCCACACAGTGCACTTTGGGCAATGTGAAGCAGTCCATGAATTCTGTTCTGATTCTATGAAATTAGTACAATATCATCAAACCATAGAAGTGATTGGCAGTAATATAAAGAGATACAATCTCATATGGGGTAACAGTGTTTGATATCAATTTCTTCAGGGTAACATGCACTGAAATTTGGCATTGCAATTCAAAATATCAACACACAGGATCAAAAACACACGAATCATACATTCAGGTGACAATTCACATCAATTGGTATTTTGATCACGCTAATAAAATATTACTAATCTCAGGAATTAATCACTCTGCTTAAATGCTAACTCGGTCAAGAAGTAACACAGAAAGCCACTGCTTGCATATACACATTATACATCACATGCCTAAAACTCTATACAATCTGACCACTCTGCAGAGTATCAAAATACACTAAACCATCTCTGACAATCACCTGAAAATACCCAATTATAGAAAAACAAAACAAAAAACACTTGGAGGGGACAGACCTCCACCAAGCAGCTCATTTCCATGCATACACACACTGAAAACTGCCCTATTTCCCAACTGTGATAAAGAATCCTTAAAAGCTAATGTACAGTATCAGAGTCAAGTCTACATACCTCAAGATTCCTGCTGCAGCACTTAGAGCGCGCGCTCAGTACACATAAGTAAACCTCAAATACGCGCAGCTTGAACTCTCCCGCTAGTGGCCCTATTTGCCAATGATAAAGAATCCTTCAAAAATATCAAAATAATTCCACCACTTACAAAATATACCAGTAATCATCTGTTCCCTGTGTCATTATCAACTGTTCCAGTAAGCTTTATCCAGATACTTCGACAACTTATTTGAGTTATTTTGCAAACAGACAGACAAACAGACAGACCTACAAACTAATGTGGGCAAAATGGCAGAGGTACAGTATAAATGTAATCTACAATTATGCAGTTTACATAGTCAAAGGATCAAACTAGTAGACAGAAATACATCTAGTTACATGTGCACCGTACAGTAGCTGCATGTGAATACAAGATTAAGTCCCTACAAAAAGCAGATTTTTAAAAGAAACTTGATGAATTTGTTATTCACAATGGCTGACAAGACACACATTTTTGATTACTTAGAATTAGAAACATTTGCCATCAAAGAAGACCTTAGCTCATGAGAATCTGCACACAAATATTCATGTCCATAAATACAATTCACATCTCTTGAAATCGTAGGTATGTGAACTGCTATGTACTGCCTTCTTTTCCACATGAGACAACACATAAATATGTACTGGTAATGTACCAAACCCACTTAAAACATATGATAAAATCTTACAAACATTACACTGTCCACAGTCTGAGAGGTATACATATAAATAAAGGTCTGTCAACTGAAGAGGGAGAGGACACAATGAAAAGATGGTTGTTTTGATAATAACCAGCCACAACCAGAGAGAGAGAGAGAGAGAGAGAGATACAGTGATAGATAGATGAGCCTGAGATAGAGAGTATTCCCTTCTGTCATAACATTAATGCACACACTTCATATGCACAATACATTTTAAAGATACAGGTCTTTTCTCCATCTAAGAGACAGCCATGCAGCTGGTTTTAAAATCATCACAAACAACAATATGTACAACTATTTAGGGCATTACAGTCAATTCCTGTAAATTTGTATTAATACCCAATAACAAACTTGGACATACAGTTACTAAAAAGCATATATGAAAGAGGCATCTTTGCTCTCTTCTATTTCCTATATTTATGCTGTATTTGGGTATGACTTTCTTCTTTTATATCAACGGCAGGATATCCTCAACAGAAGCACTTCATAAATGGGAAATTGTATGTATGAATGACATAAGTGGAGCAGCTACAATGCACAGCATTTCATTCATTTCTGAGCAGTATGCACCATAAAATTGCATTCAAAATAAAAATCTCCACACCCATCTCCTTGAAGATCAATTCAAAGATACTCTCATGTCAGTATGCCTTGAATATAGTTTGACTTTGTATCTCTGTTCTGTGGTGGACTAGAATGGCCAATAGTATGCCTATGGTGTGCTGTGAAATGAAGATGTCTAGCTATCTGTGATATGAGACACTCATTTGACCATCAACAACTACAACAAGAGAGCAAAGCTGCTACACAGAACCACTTCATCATATTTCCAAATAAAAAAGTGGATATTTTCGCACGAGTAATTCTTCATGCAATGCCGGGAAAGATGAATTTCGTATGTTTTTGATTCTGTGGAATCAGGACAGTTACTACTGGAACATATGGCATGAAAAAATATTTGTGCGCTTTTATTTTTGTGCTAACTTCTGGTTGCGTGAAATGCACGAAAATTTCCACACTGCGAAAATTTCCACTTTTACAGTATTGCTATAAAACAGAGTGCTATTAAAGCTTTCAACTATGAATGTAATCTGACATGGGAGTGAATTGCTGCAAAAATGGTATGAAATTCCCTATGCCAAATCAAAGTAAATCAAATTCCAGGCATTGCCATTTTCAGGGCAAAGCAAGCATTGTTCAACACACACAACAAAATACACCAATCCTTCATTCATCACAGATAATAGAGTCCAACTACAGATAATTTTCCTTGTACATGTATCCATTCACTGAAGAGTTTTGATGACTTGCTGTTTGAGTTACGGTATTCTGATCCACTCTTATCGCAGTAACAATGATAGTGAAACCGCTTGTCATCACACAGAAACCTAACAGAAGATGTACTTAATGAGCTGTTGAACCAAAAACACGTATAAATTATATTCCTTGTTATCACAAATCATTTTCCTTGAGTGAGAATACTTCCTATTAGGGTTGTTGGATTCTGAAGCAATATTATGGCACATAACAGTGCCAGGAAAACCACTTGCTGTTGTACAAAAATTCCAATGAAGTCACATTTCACATGATGTTGACCCAACAAATGTTTCCTGTTATGACAGCAATGGCAGAGAAATGTACTCTTTAAGCACTGCCACTCAAACATGCAGCACTATGCTACAGGACCCTAATATAAGGCTTACCTGCTGCCTTATCTCTGCTTGGATGAGATATGTGGATCCATGGTCTTGCTGGAGGCATAATGGCTGGTGCTGCAATTCAATCAGAGAAGCCAGAATTATGTGAAACATCTGATAACAAAAATTAAATAATCTATAAAGTACAAAACACATTATAACACAGACTATATCTAAGCAGAAATTTCAAATACGGTAACATAAAGTATACACATATTTTCCTGCAATGTTGTTATGTTTTCCCTATGCAACAGAGTTACACATGCAGACTTATACAATTCGGTGTCATAAATTGATAGCAAAACGACAGAAGCATTGTACATTTCATCCTTTCCAAGCACTCTGGGATAAAGGTTTGAATTGTATGTCAATTTAAAACCAAATTATTCTGACAGGGGGACAAAATATTTTCTTTTACTCTAAACATTTCAGAAGTTGCTCGACGTTGAAATATTGAAATAATATGTGTTAATATGTTAAATCACAATTTTGATATAGTATTTGATAGCCATATAATTGAAAATAGGATGAAAGGGAGAGCTGCTTACGATGAATGTGGTCCAACATGTAGGAGAGAAGCTTCTGAATTCCCTTCGGCTCATTGTACAGCCCGAGGATCTCTGACGCAAGTGGGTTCCCATTGAGCCCCAACACCTGGAGGTTGAAGAGCCGACCCAACTCAAAGGGCAACAGCCGAAGCTGGTTGTTATTCAGAAACAATTCCCTGCGGACAATAGAAGAAGCAGCAATGAAGAAAAGAAAAGAGAAAGAGAAAGATAGATTGAAAGAAAAAGGAAATATTTTCAAATAAGTACCCACCCATGTTCAACAGTACACAAAATGCCCTTAAAAGAGCAGACTTAGGACATTGAAAAAAGAGTGGAGAATAAAAATGAATGACATTTCTCAAGCGTGCACACGGTCAAATGTAGAAAATTCATACAGAGCTGGCTACATGAGCTTTCTATACCAATGGACATGTATTATGCATTATATGTGACCAGGGCCCCGTTGCAAGAAAGTTGCAATCAACTGCAAATAATTGCTAATTTTGAAACAACCATTCTGATTGGCTCAGGGTCTGCCCTATTAAGAAGACATGCATGCAACAATGATTTCGATTGGCCAGTGACAATCAGTTGCAAGTTGCGTTTAAGCGCAAAGTTTCTAGCAACAGGGCCCTGAACAAGATTTAGCCACTGTTTGTAATATGGTCAATCAGTGGCACCTGGATATGTACTGTAAAAAGAGGAATGTTTGTGTGCATTTTAATTTCATAAATTTCGCGAGAGACAAGATTTGCAAAATTAAAATGCATGTGAAAGTTCTTGTCTACACTGCACACATTCAATGTTAGAGGCAACTCACGAGAATTTCGAGCCGCAAAAAAGGGCGTCAGCTCCAATTTGCGAAAATTTCATGCCACAAAGATATTGTGTTTTACAGTAGTTATGTCAATGCTCCACATCTGTACATTGGCAATCAAGCACCACTTCATAGAGGAAGACTTGCATTTCAACAGCACAAGTACAATTATATGAACAACTCAACGTTACTACTTACCTGTACATGTCTTATCTGTACATATTTGTGACCCACAACAATAAAAGGATCCAACAGTCGGGGGAGGACAATTTTCTGAAAATGACATTACATTATTCCCTTACTCTTCTACTTTAATTTCATATATAACACAACTCATAAAAGTACTCGGCTGCGGAGATGATTTTATTAGCGCATGTCAAGTGGTAGAAGAAATCAGAGTTTCGAGAAAAACGCCTTGAAGTTTTCCTTCCGTCGCTAACATGATCAAGGGGAGGCGAGACAGTTTTCACCGCTTGACAATAGGAGGTACTGTATGCTCCTAGCGACCTCCGCGATGTTCATTCAAGCTTAGCGCCAGCGGTCTACACACGACCAATAAGTAACCAGGATGACACGCACTGACCAATGAGATCACTCCCCCATTGCTAGGGGATGGAGTCTAGCTGCGGCGCTAAATCCAAATCTTCGGACACATTTCTGTTCCGCTGAAAGTCGGAAAATCATGGCCCAGAAAAACGCTGTTTTCTTGCCTTTCCTCTGATCATTTAGTTTCGAAATTTTGGCAAATGATAGAAGATACATTAGACTACAAAATTATATCAAAAACAGAAAACTGAATGTTTTGACAGATTTTGATGACTTGACTTCAAACTTTCAAAATTTTCTCGGCTCACCTGTCAGCGACTTTAGGATGCTTTTGTTGTAGCGGGTCACATTTACCTACATGTACATACAGTGTACCTGGTACATTGCATACCTATGATACATTTGGAAAAAGACTGGCAAAGCTGTTATATCCCATACATGTACAATGTATATAATGCATATTACCAGAGAATGATCAGGATGAAAGAAATTCATGATCTCGTTTTTACAACAAGCAAATAAAACATCTACATACAATCTTCCTACACATGTTCGAATTTGTAAGTCTTACATGTACTGCTTAATGGCATCATTTAAAGCACAAGAACACTATCAAAACATGAGAATGCATGAGAATAATTAATGTATGTTACATGTAAGTTACATCAATAGATGACTTGTACAACAACAAAAAATGAGTAAGTGCATCATTTTGCTTTTTTGAATCATTCTTAGAATCATGACTTTTCATTCAGCAGACTAATCATCAAATGTCACTTTTGTTCTTATTTGCTTGAAGTTTTCCAAATGCTTTACTTCACCATCAATGAGCAAATATCTTTAAGGTATCAGCATTTATTTACAGCTCATAGCAAATGGATCTCACAAAGTGACAATTGGTGTTTATGAAAGCTGAAAATATTCATCTCTCAATAGTTATCACAATGTTTATTGCTGATCCTATTCTGGAATTTCCAAACTACATTGTACAAATAACATCAAATCATCCACAGACAGCTGCATGATGCCTTGAAAATATGAAGAAAGCACTTGAAAAGTCACGATTGATTTTCGGTTCTACATGCTATATTGACAGTTATATGACTGTAATATGAAATAAAGAAAAAGAATTTAAAAAGATGGTACCACTCTCCAAACTTAGCTGACATTCAGTGGAAAAGAGAACTTGAATTTATAGGAAAATAGATGTAGTTCCATGACTTGTTCAAAAGGAAGCCTGAGTCAGCCATAAGTGAACAATTATTCATCCAAGCCCACACCTCCTACATCATTCCTGATGTTTGGCAATGTAAAGTCTTGAAAAGGCCTACAGTACGAAATACATTCAGAAGAAGTGACTGCAGACTCGTCCAAACCCTCCCCACCCCATCCACTACCAACGGGGAGAGGTTCTATTGCTCAAAACACTCTATATCTGGAAACACAACATCATTATTTTTCCATTTGGTTTTATTTTCTTGATCCTTTACTGAAATAAAAATAATTGCACTGTTCATAAAGATGGGCCTTCTGTGAAAGAAATCCCACAAAGTCTCCTACTGTATCAGTACTACAATGTACATAATGTATATTATACTGGTACTGATTAAACATCAAACCTGACATTCTGACTAAAGGTTACTCTTTATTACATTGAAAAAGTTCTGTAAATAGACAAAGTTCCACTCTAAACATTTGTAGACCAGTTACATACTCTGATATTTGTTTTTTCAACAACGAAGTGCTCACATTAGATACTGAATTTCATAAGATTTCGAATATGGTGGGAACTAACAAAAATGTGAATCTGCCTGTACAACTATCTTACAGTGTTGCAGCAGCCATTGTAATGTACTGGTAGACGTAAACATGGTTGGATGCTTCTATATTTTTCATATGAGGCATTATCCAGGAACATGGAACAAGCAAATTTTGTCAAATCAAAATGAAATATGCCCCACAATGCAATCAAAACTTCAAAAACTAGAGGCATGCAAAATGACAGCAAAATTGAAACAGAGGTCAAAATAAAATGGTGAATGCAGAAGTCAAAAATAGATCATAGTTTTACAACAGATAGTTGTTGTTATTAAAAGGAAATTAAAAGATACCTACAGTAATTGCTGCAAAGATACACACGTACCACTTTCACTACTTAAAGGTCCAGTTTACCTTTGGGAGCAGTGATTTCAAAAATTTTCAAGATATCATATTTGATGCATATGTGTAGGTCTGTTGTATCATAAAACATCCTACCATATGAAATATTTGCAATAAAACCTAAAATATAAGGAGATATCAAGGTTTTTCTCAATAAACCGTAACTGTATACGGTTTAGTCTGGAATTTTTTTTATTATAACTATTGTTCACATTTTGTGTATTTAACAACACTTAACATCGATTATACGGATTCAAATTTTGACAGTGGTTGTTTCTATCCCTAACTCACATTTTAGAACTATTTTATAGCACTAATGCTTTCATCTACAAATGGTATATTATGCCTTTAATGCATAAGTTGGGCACTACAAGCTTGCAGTCAGTTAGTAGTCATACAAAAGAATTTACTTGCAATAAAGAATAAACAGTGTAAAAATTATGACACAGAATGCAAACAAGATGTCTGACTATGACACCTATTTTTGTACCACTGAAGACAGGGGGGAAAAAAAAAAACACATGTTGACTGCAGGGAACCCTGTTGAACCCACAAATGTAAAAACGCCCACAAATGTAAAAACGCCCACAAATGTAAAAATACATCGCCCACAAATGTAAAAATCGCCCACAAATGTAAAAAACACCGCCCACAAATGTAAAAAATGTCCACCACAAATGTAAAAACGACAGCGCCCACAAATGTAAAAAACTCCCACTAATGTAGTGAAAAATTCAAACATCAACCACAAATGTAAAAAATTTTTACATTTGTGGTTGACGTATTTCTACTAAGTGGGCGTTTAAGTAGACCCTTATTTCGTGCGTCTTACCTGCTAGTAGAAGCGCGCTACTTAATTGCATGTATTCCGTGTACTGTGACCTGTCTAAGCCGATCCGTTTTCAGTTACGAGCGACCTACGGCCCGTACGGGGACTGGAGCTCTAAAACTAAGGCCTTGTCACATCGTGTCTGGGGAAGCCTGCGGGTTGACTTGCGGGGAGTTTTTTTTTTTTTTTTTTTTTTTTTCCTCCGGAGCTCCCCGCAGTAGTGTTGGCCAGTTACTGCCTCTCTGCTGGTTTAGAATAGTTGACATAATAGACATTCTGTATGACTTTCTGCCATTTCAAATTACCTCGAGAGGGATTCCTTTGCAGATATTCCAAGTCATGCAGTCCTCACCCGCCGCCCAGAAACAGAAACTTGCAGGAAAACATACATACATAGACACACACACACACACAAGCACACACACACACACACACACACACAAACAGACAGAAGACAAGCAAGTTATCACAGTAGTACATGCAACGATACTCCATGGCAAGCCGGCATGCAAATGGCAGGTAAGTGGCACGCAATTAGCAGGTAAAACGCAAGTATACGGAACTCTTTAACATCTTTGTCCACCCGCAGAAATTGTACTGCTCGTACTCGCAACAAGCCCGCGTAACTTGCCCGGAGGCGCAGCTGCCCGCCGGAAAGGTGTGACACGCAGCACACCGTAACACACAGACAGACACACGCACACACATCCATCTCCCCCGCTGAACTCTCCACTACTATACCCACACACACGCACTCGTCTCCGTACACGTACACATTATTTTACAAGAAGTGCACTGCTATCCTAAAGGAAGGGTCTATTTATATCAACGCACTAGTACTTGTCGTTTTTACATTTGTGGGCGACGTTTGAAATAATTTCTACATTAGTGGGCGTTTTCTACATTTGTGGGCGATGTTAAATTTTTACATTTGTGGTCGATTTTCTACATTTGTGGGCGATGTATTTTTACATTTGTGGGCGTTTTTACATTTGTGGGCGTTTTTACATTTGTGGGTTTAACAAACCCCCATATTGCATTATAAGCCACCTGCACACGGGGAGCAAAGTTCATTTTTCAGCATTGTTGAATCCTGTATAATGGCATAACACAATGACTTCCACTCCAGTAGGTGCAAACAAAGGTAATTCTTGCTTCCTTGCCAAGCCTTGCTTTCACATTTCATCTCACAGTATACGTGTGTACATATGTCTTGAAGTTCCCCACCCCACAGATAAACAATCCTCACGACATAATGTAGAGCTTAATACTTGTAAGATACCAACACATGTATTACCAGTACCAATATCTTGTATAAAGGAATATAATGTTGTAGACATAGTGGTATGAAATTATGATTTGTGCAACCACACAAATATAAAAATCCATCAAGGCAAAATGGCCAAAGGGAAAAGAATGAACAAAAAATAACTGGGATAACTGATATCAATGCAATTCAACATACAACTTGCAATGTAAGCATTGTTACAATGTACAGTGTATTTACCACTTTTGATCTACAGTGTAATACTAACAACATAACACAATACTGAGAATAATAAAGAACATGAACATCATGTAAATCTGTACGAAGGACAGAGATCCATGATTCATGCCAGCAGAGTGTGTGTCAGTGTCCATCAAGTCTTCCCTGACATTAGCACTGAGCTTGCTGGTTGAGACTGTTCCAAACAGTCAACATACAACGTAAGACCTTAAAATACAATTCTACAACAGTTCTTGATGTAATGGGAGCATAATGATGAGTCCTGAAATTACAGCCTACATCTGTAGAGTGTACAGATCAAGCAGTTTAAATCAATGAAACAGTGCCTTTAACCCATGTTCATACCTACATTGTATGCCACAAAGTTACTTAATATCTTTTCATATCACTCGGTGCAATATGAATACAATGTTTCATGCAGGTAATGTTTGCACGTACACTAGTGTATATGTACATGTACATGAACATGCAAAACAATACAGCCGCATCCTGAAATATGATCTGATTACAAAACCCCAGGGTACATTGTATGTAAACAGTGATGTTGGCCAGCTGCCAAAGGCAATACCAGCATATTCACACTTTTACAAATTTGCCCCATGATAGTTACCAAACTGTGACAAGTAGCACAAAGGAGAGTTAAGACATACATGTACAGTATATACCAAAATAAACTTTGCGTTAATCAACATTAACGTTTCATTAACGCAAGCGCTTTCACCCGAATCGTTAGTAACGCAAAGTAACGATCGGGAAAATTAACGTTTGTAGTAACGATGAGTAACGATGAGTAACGATGAGTAACGATCCCTATCGCAAATTAACGATGTTTCGCTAAAATTAACGATAGGTAACGCAAGAATTCACGCGAGATTTTGGTTTTGTAACGAGACCTGGTGAAAGGACGACGTAGCCCCTGCCGAGTGTAGCGATTTAGCGGAGTCTTTTCGCGAATCGAATCACGATTTCGCGAATTGTTAATTTGCGACCGGCGTCACCAAAAACGCACGCCGGGCCACCAAAAAAGCCGGAGGTTTGCCTTTAGTTTTGAAAATGAACAGCGGTAACTATCGGCTCCGTAAGCTGCTAGAATAAATGTCAGATGTTTGCTCTTAATTTTGGAAATGAATAACAGTAATATTCGACTCCGTATTATACAAAAATAAATGTCGGATGTTTGCTGATACTTTGGAAATGAATAATGGTAAGATTCAGCTCCGTACGGTGCTGAAATTAATGTCAGATATTTGATTTTGCGTTCGGAAATGAATAAGGATAAAATACGGCTCCGGAAGATGCTGAAATAAATGTTGAATGTTTGCTTTGACGGTCGAATATAAATGATAATGATATTCAACTACGTACGATGATAGAATAAATGCCGGAAATTTACTTTTACGTTCGAAAGTAAATAACAATAATATTCAGCTCCGGAAGATGCTAAAGTAAATGTCGAATTATCCCTTTGGCGTTCGGAAATGAATAACAATAATAATCAACTTCGTACAACGATGAGATGAATGTTGGATATTTGCTTTTACTTTCGAAAGTGAATAGCAACAACATTCGGCTCCAGAAGATGCTGAAATAATTGTCAGATAATTGTTTTTACGCTCGGAAGTGAATACAAGTAATATTTTGCTCCATACGATGCTAAATAACTGTCGGATGCTTGCTTTTATGTTCGAAAGTAAATAGCAATAATGATCAGCTCCGGAAGATGCTAAAATAAATGTTGAATGTTTGCTTTGGCGTTCGGAAATGAATAACAATAGTATTCAACTCAGTACGATGATGAAATAATTGCTGGATGTTCGCTTTTACGTTCGAAAGTAAATGGCAATAACATTCGGCTCCGGAAGATACTAAAATGTATGTCGAATGATCCCTTTGACGTTCGGAAATGAATAACAATGATATTCAGCTCCGTATATATTCGACGATGAAATGCCGAATGTTCGCTTTTACGTTCGAAAGTAAATACAATGTAGTGCTCAATAACATTCGGCTTCGGAAGATGCCAAAATAAATGTCAGATGATTGCTTGAACGTTCGGAAGTGAAAAGCAGTATCGACATTCTGCTCCATAATTAAGATGCTAAAATAAATATCAGACATTTGCTATTTAACATTTCGAAATGAATAACAATAACACTCAGTTGCGTTTGATGTTAAAGTAAATGTCGGATGTCTGCCTTGACGTTTGAATGTGAAAAACAGTATAACATTCGGCTCCGTGCGATGCTGAATATGTCAGATGATTCATTTCACTTTCGAAAGTGGACAGCAGTGACATTCGGCTCCTTCGATCATAAAATGAATGTCGGGTGTTTGCTTTTGAATTTGGAGATGAATAACGGTAATATTCTGCTCCGTACGATGCTAAAATAAGTAACAGATTGTTGTTTGTACGTTTGGAAATGATTAACGGTATCAATCGGCTCATAGATGATAAAATAAAGAGCGGATGTTTGCTTTCACGTCCGGAAGGTGTTAAAATACTTGTAAATGTTGGATGATTGCTTGAATTTCCATCAGAAATAAATAACGGTAACTTTTCCCTCTTTACGATGCTAAAACAAATGTCGGATGTTTACAATGTCTGCAAATGCTCCCACTTTCTCATTTCAAACGCAATTTTGACCACTTTAATAGGCATCAACTTTTATTATAATCTATAAGCCTATTTGCGAAATCTTAGAACTCAGAATAACGGTATAAGATGACTAAATTTTCTATTCATTTATTTAGACGTGGGTATACCTGTATCACTTCAGTAATACTTGATATTCATTTTTCTATGTTTAGTAGGACCGGTAGTTTTGCTTGTTTGTTTTTCTTTTCGGGCCACCGAAATAAAAGTTAGTGTGGAGCCCTGGCCTTTTGTGGATAAAGTGTCTTGCTGAAAGGCAAATATCGGGCTTCGAGGGGATTGAAACCGCGAACCCGTACCATTAAATTGATTCAGATTTTACTTGTATTTGAAGGTCAACTTTAGATAGCTTTATTATTTTTTTTTCGATACAGCTGGGGCTCCATGCGCATTTATTTACAACAACAGTATAACTTGTAATCGGAAGACGAGCAGAAAGAATGTCAGCACCAGGAGTAATCACATCGGGCCGAAAGGGGAAAAGGAAAAGTAATATATCCTGAATCTACCCCCCACATCGACAAGAAGACAAATGAAAAAAAAAAAAGAAAAGAAAATGAATTGACCCACATGACGCATAATTTTGGAAAATCTGCGGGATATTCGTTATTTCATTTTGCTGTGTTCAAACTATACACCAGTATAGCTTTTCGAGTGTGATCTTAATGCGTATGAATGTTCTATGGACTTTAAGTTTATAATGCGAAAGAGGGTAACTATACAACAATTAACGACATTGATAACGCCAAACAATAGGAAATTTTAGAGTGCAAGAAAAATAAGACGTCCCGGAAGTACGCCAGACATCATAATTGCTTTTTTTTTGTTCCTTTCTAGCTCCACAGCATCACCTAGGAAAATCGATTTGACCAAGAACAAAAGCGCGTCCCTCTTTTCTTTCTGGGCAATACCTTCCCCTGGCCCTAATCCTAACCATAACCCAAACTCCTCACCCTAAACCTAACCCTAATCTTTACTCTAACCTTACCATTAACCAGTATTCGGGGGAGGGGGGGGGGGGGGGGTAATTGCCCCCTGGGGTTAATTGCCCGGATTAGGTTGCAACACACAACAAAAACCTCTTCCCTATAGCCCTACACCTTCCCGATCTCCGTGTGTTGTCAGGTGAAACAGCATGTTCAAATACAAGAATAAAACAACAGTAGGTATTGATTGAAACTCGACACCCATTCATGCCAGCCAGGCCAGGCTGAAATGTAACTTCAAAGCACATTCCGACAGCTGGCTGGCAAAACCACATGGCAAAGGAATTTGCACGCGCGTGTGGATTGCTCAATAAAATTGGAGGGCCTGGGAGCGGGAAAACAAGGGTGATTAATACTGAGTATGAGTTATCAAAAGCAGACCTTTCGAACAATTGCAAACGTCATGATACTATTTTGTCTTCCTTTTGGACTGAAGAAAAAATCACAAAGACGAGTTGAGTACACGTTGTATCACAATTTTTTTTTTTTTTACATAGCCATGCAAAACGATTACTACACTCATGTCTTGACAAGAAGAATCAATATTCCAAGACAAATACAAAGCAGCCTCGGGTACTGACGGTGACAAGAAACGCCACGCATTCACGATGCATGTTGGGGAGCAACAGAGAGGTGGGAAGAGACTCTTCCCGCCTCCCTGGGAGCAACATGGAGTTGGCAGGGAGGGGTGATCCTGGAGTTTGTGAGAACTTCCCGATACTCCGTGACAACAGGGAGGTGGAAGAGAGACACTCCACCTCCCTGGTGACAACACGACTGTGACGATCTCAAAGCATGGACCCTACCACGCCCAGCAAATCTGCGTGCTACTTCTCAAAATTTGAAGGAACTTTGTCTCTGATCTGTTGAGTTGTTTTTGCTGAATATCAGGAGCTTTTCGTGCCTGACGTTCAAATGGGTGGTTGCCAAAAATTTTATAATCTATAAATCTGTCAGTAATTTATTTTAGGCTGTTGATGCTGCCGTAAAAACATTAGAAATTTCATAGGAACTAGTCAGGATAAAGACAAAAAAAAAAAATCTCCGCACAAAATAAATACAAGTATTTTTTTATTGTCATTGGTAGTCAAATTTGTGTTATACAGATATGATTAAAGCAATAGGTATAGTATTAACTATTGTATCACAAGTAGTAACACTTTCATGGTAAGTTTGACGTTTTAAACGGCTATATTAAGTTCACAAAAATCGCAGGAGACTTTTTTTTTTAAGGAGTGCAACCATTTCTAAACGTGAAGGCATGTTTCATGAAAGGGGAAAAAAGAATCAACGTTTGTAATCCTGGGTCTTCGACTTGAGCTATCTTTAATTAAACATTCCTTCTCTGTTCATCTCCAAGACCCCAGACTGTTCATGACCTCCGAGAATGCGCCAGTACGCGCGGTTTCTTCTGTTGATTGGTCTCTCTCTCTCTCCACCCCTCCCCATTCCCCACTCTAGCACCTTGGCATCGTGGGATTTTTCATGTTTCTGGGTAAACTTTCATGTGAAGCGTGCCTATCAAGTCACCACTTGACTTACCTGCTGGCAGTGTAATAATGCGAGCAGAAAGTGGTAGACATTTTCTTCTGCAGCAGCTACTTTTACTGCCGAAATACTCGGCTTTGTCACCACACACTACCACCAGTTATTCGGCGAGACACACGTTGTGACTTTGTGTATTGGAATATAAATGGACTTTTGCACCTTCCTGAATTGAGTAAGTGTCTGACAGTTGTTGAAATCGTGACATCGCTAACGTTAGACAGTCGGCGTTAATTTTAGGCTTGCGTATGCGTGATTTCATGGGTTCAATGTTCGATGGAATATGTTGGCTGTGGGGAAAAATGTGGCTTTGAAATTTTTGCTTGCCCGATTCCATTGACTGCGCCCATGAGTACAAATTTGACGACCATGACAACACGACATTGCCAGGGGAGTTCTGCTCAACTACAAAATCTTTTCGGTATTTGATATCGCTATTTAAATGCCTTCCGCGCCGACAGGAATTGTCCGTAGTAAATATTACGAACGACAGTTACTTAACCGAGGCATCTCCGAGTCTCGCAATTTCCGAGATTTCTTGCCAGTCCACATGACAAGTCCGCTAACGCAAGATCTAAAAATTAACGCACAGTAACGATCTGTAACGCACAGTAACGATCTGTAACGATCTGTAACGATCATTCACGCACGGTGATCGTTAATTTTGTAACGCAGAAAGATTAACGCAGTACCGATCGGCGCTTGCGTTACACGTAAATTTAACGCAAAGTTTCTTTTGGTATATACTGTACATATACTTTGAAATATGATATATTCACGGCATGAATTTTCTTGAATTGGAGCTGATGGCCTTTTTGGCAGCATGAAATTTTCACTACTTGCCACTGGCATTCACTGCTTAAAGTGTAGACAAGAATATTTGTGAACTTTTTAATTCCACAAATTTTGTCTTTCGCGAAATTCACAAAAAATGCATGCAAACATTCCTCGCTTTACAGTATGAGTACATACATACAGCTGTAGTACCTGCTGTGCAAGCTAGAACCTCTCACCCATATGAAAAAAACAAAACAAAACATGGATTCAAGGTTCTTGCTTTGTTATTGTTTTTTATTGCATTGCAACATTATGTACATGTAATATCAATCTTTTCTAGACTTCTCCTTACATGCCCCATCAGGGCCAGCAGATTAATTTCTATTGTATCAGATCAGACAGTATGAAGTAAAAGAGGGAAATCAGGCCTACTGCAGATGATGGCTTGAGATGGTTGTATGAGAATCATACAACCATCATACAACCATGAAAATCATACAACCAAGAACATGAGGAAAAGGGATAAATTCTATTAAGTGCCCTGTTATTTGGTGTGTTTTGTTATGATCTACAAAGTCAAGTAGAATTCCAAACAAGTAAAACTTTCATTCTCACAATATTGGTGAATATTTCCAAATCAAAAATCTGAAAACTTACGACTACATGTATGCAGTCTATGAATTCTACGACAGACTGCAAACACTAAGTAAAAAAGGCTATTACTTGTAAATACCCTACACAGAGAAAGAGAATATTGGTTCACTGGATGAATATAATACGAGTTCTGAATGGAATGTTGCATTTTTTTTTCAGTTAACTTCAAAACTCCATCTATTTGTTCCATATACATTGTATGTGATTCACAAGTTTATTTTACATTCTGTTGAGGACTGAAAGGGTCATGTTAACTTTGAGATTCCACCTGTTTGACTGTTTACATGTTTTGAATGCATACATGTTACTGAAGCTTGAAAGGGTCCTATTAACTTCAAAATTCCACCTGTTCGTGTACATGTGTTTCATTTGTTTGTTAACATTTTGTTGAGGCCTGAAAGGGTGCTGTTAACCTCAAAATTCCACCTGTTTGAATGAGTACATGTGTTGCATACACATTGTATTTGTTTGCAGTTTGTTGAAGCCTGAAAGGTCCTTCAAAATTCCACCTGTTTGTGTAAAATGTTTCATGTGTTTACATTCTCTTGAAAACCGCCACGACACAGCACAAAAGGAGCTCTTTCCTTGCACATGAATTGGAAGAATTGCCCTACCTGAGAGATATCAGGTCCCCTAGCTCCACAGGCAGGCTGCGCAGCTTGTTGTAAGACAGGTCAAGCTTGATGAGGTGGGTCAGCTGGCAGATATCCGCAGGCACTCGGGTCAGCTGATTGTCAGTCATGTATAGCTGAGTGAGGTGGTTCAGTTTCCATAGCTGGGGACTGATATTGCGGATAGTACCTACAGAGACAGGATAATGTCAATCATCAATACTTGTTTTAATCGGCTCACATTTCTCTTTGTATAGTGCTTTAAAGTATAGAGTCACTCACAATGGAAAGACTTGCATTGTACTCAATTGTTCAAAGCTACATGTAAACTGTAAATATCAAAACTGAAAGAAAGCAAAGATCAAATTAAGCTATTGAGAATCAAGCATTCTATCAAAGTCAGTGCACTGACTGCTGACCCCTGGCCTTAATAGCTAAAGCCATTCCCTAGGCTACAAAATCAATGATCATTTTCCTGTACATATTTCACTGAAGACTTAACGTTCAAGTTAATATTAAATACAACTGTATCCAATATGATGGAACTTCGATTGTACAACTACAACCCCTGCAAATGCATTTCTAATGCTTGAAAAAAGAAGAATTACAGTAATCCACCCATTCATTTCTTAAGCTACAGAAATTTGATATTCACATGAATATAAATAACAGCTCATCTCTTCTACATCCAAATTTTGCAAAATCATTTTATGTTGTGGGGTTTCCATTTGTTGTTGTTGTTGTTGTTGTTGTTGTGTTCAAGGTTTGTACACCGAGAGGTAACTGGGCAAGAATTTTATGTCTTTAATACATAGATATCAGTACTTTCTGTACAAGTCTACATGCCAAGCTGTGGCATTTGGTTGCCAAAACAAGTACATTTTAGTGTGTCCTGCCAATGAACTGTGCTGAACCCGTTCATCCCTGTGCAATAAATGATTACCATCAAATGAGTCTTTTTAATTTTCAGTGTATAGACAGTTAATTACATCACAATTCACACGACCTGTTAGAAGTCTTGAGCTTTGATACTGACTTGTGACTGTCAACCTCACAACATACAGTAACCACAACACAAGGTGTCATTTGAGACGATCACATCTAGCATACCGTACATTGTATAATGTTTCAATGCGATCACATCTGTTGCCATTGCTACGCATCAAAGTACATGTACAATTGGACATGTAGCAGGAATCACAAACATGCATGCAAAGATATTATGACAGAAAACTTACACCATACTGTATGCCACTACATTGCCAGGATAGAAAAACAGATTTAGTAATTATATACAGGGTATTCCAATGTAGCAAAAAACCCAAGTTAAATAGTACTGTACATGTGTAGGTCATCAGTGGACTTGCCTTGAAACAAGGCAAAGCCAAGCACTATTAAAAAGCATCAGTCTTTGGTCTATTGTTTAGTTTCTCTTCTCTTCTTTGTTTCTCTTCTCTTTTTTTTTATGAGCATCATCAGCATTTCAGCAACATTTAACAATCAGAACAAGAATTGGTTACATGTACTTCACTGGAATGGCACAATCCATCTTAACATCACACCATCCAGGAACACACTTGTCTTGTTATTTCTCCATACCATACCTGCTTTCCCATCCCAGATTTTATAATAAACTGAATCACTGATCTGTACGAGTTTTTGAACCAACATAACAAAATTCAAAGCTAAGAAGAAGCTCATGCTTATACCATATTATGTACATTGTACTTCACCACAATTGAGAATGTCCTCAAAGGGGATACGTGTATGTGCACACATAACAAGCATGAAAACATGCACTTCAAAAGAGCCCTTCTTTGACTGGGAGTACAGTACATCGTACATCTGCCTGAAAACCTAAGCGATGTAGGGCAACAACAACATGACTGCCCCCCCCCCCCCCCCCCACACACACACACGCACACAATCACACACATACACACAGTTCATTAGGCTGCCTGTCATCTCTGTGTGCAATCCTCTTTTTCATGACAGTTCCCAATTTCATGCTGAACAAGATCATTCATCACATTTCTTTGACCTTGATTGAGGGGAGGAAATACCTCCCACTTATTTCCATTTTTCTCATGAAATTATATTCCCACCAGAGTCTTAGGCTTGCAAAAGACATTTTAGCCAATTACCTTTGTGCTTACCCTTGAGCATTTTTTTAATGCCATTTAATATGTACAATATAGTCAAATCCTTCCTTTCCACAAAATTACATCAAATACATTTTGATCTTAAGCTGAAACTTGTGATGTTTGACAGTACAAAAATTAGATTTTAAAAAACAGAAGACTTCAAATTTGATTATATAATCTCCCAAGGACAAGTATCAACAAAATCACCCTAATGGTTGTTAAAATCATTAAAAATGTTGGGGCAGAAAATATTGCCTCCAACACCTATACAGGGCAGAGGTATATTACATTGTATACAAACAGGTAGATTCTCTGGTCAGTTACATGCAGTATGGCAAAGTGTATACAGTAGAGTGTACATGTACAGTGCTGTACATCTCTCCCTCACGTATGCCTAGTCATGTCAAGGCAATATATAATCTTGAATCTAAAATGGACTGCACATGCAAACATAATCATTACAACCAGCTTCCAAACATCAATGCGAAATCACGTTTCATGTACATACAGGTTGTAAAGCAAACATGAATCAAATACAATGTACCATTTCAATATATAACACCAGATCATCTTAAAACAGAATGATCAGTAACAAATGAAGAATTAAAAGTGAAGGTACACTAAATTTCAGAAACAGATATCAATTACATGTATTATTGATAATTTGTCATGCGAAAATATGCTTAGAATTCATGCGTTTTGAGAGAATTCTCACCTGTAAGCTCCAAACCCTCCCAGTGTGATTTCTTTCCCCCCATCACCTCCTCCTGTGACATGATCCGGTGGCCCCTCTGCAAACCATTGTGCTGCCCCTTGTGGCTGGATATGCCGTTATGGTGCCCGTGGTTATCATACTTGTCTTTATCATATTTGTCTTTTGGCATCCTGGTGGCTCCTTGTCAGGGCAAAGCATCGAGACAGAATAGAAAATACAGAAAAAAACATTAGGTATTACAATTGTACTAAGGATCCAGTACAAGACCAAACAAACAAACAAACACACAATCTATCATGTGCATTAAAGGTATTGTTTACCATTGGGAGCAGTGATTAAAAAAAGTTTGAGTTAACACATTTGATGCACGCATACAATATCAATGTCAGTTCCATCACAAAACATCCAATCATAAAAATTTCACAATAAAGCCGAAAAACAAAAGGAGATATATTTTCCCCAATAAACAATAATGGTACGACGGCTTATTCTAGAAACAATTTTATAATAACTATATTGTTCACATTCTGTATATTTATCAATACTTACCATTGATTATACTGATTAGCATTTCTATAATTAGTTGTTTCCGACCCTAACTCACACTTTAAACCTATTTTGAAGCACAACATCTGGGTTTTCGTTTCATCTTCAAATGGTAAATACTGCCTTTAATTCATTCTGTTTGTTGTGTTTGCATGACACAATCACAGATCCTTTTCATTAAAAACCCAATTTGGCTAGTCTCTAGCAAATCACAAAAGCACTATTCAAGAGAATATGTGCATCCTAAGTTGATTCTTTCAGAGAGTAACATGAATGACATTTACACAGCTGAATTAATTTTGTACACACATAGATGATTAACATTTCCTGCAATTTGTACATGGATTGTTATCTACTTGTATCCTAAAAATATGCCAGGACGAAACTAAATGCATGAATTCTTTGTTGAAATTTTTAACAGTTTTACACAGTAAACAGTTGTTTCAGTTGCCATCTGCTTTATATTAAAACAAAAAACAATTTGTTGGCTCATTGGGCAACATTAAATGAGATATTTGTTACTGCAGGAATGCTATCTTATATAAAGCCACATGTAATTCTACACAGGAATAACTGCACAATTTATCTACATGTAAGGCTGCGTTCATGCGAAACTAGAATTGCATTTCTAAACACGTTTAGTCGCTAAACGTGTTTAGTTGCGTTGCGTTCATGCGATTTTTCCATTTAAACGCGTTTCTAAACGCCGATCTGAAACGCGGAAAAAAGGGCGTTTTGAATCATGATTCTGCCAGAATCACGATCGCAGAAACCGCATGAACGCAACCGTGATTTCAATCATGATTCTATGACGTCATTGTGCGCTGTGCGCATGTGTGTCTCATTGGGTATCCCATGCACAGCTTCTACTTCTGTTCGCGCGCTTATGTACGTCTTATGAACCGTGTGTTTTGGTACCATACTTGCACTTGTTTGTTTACATCAACTCCATACACCGATTCTATGCTAGTATCTAACGTTAACTGTTTAATATAATAATACATGTAATTACTCTCCGATTGAGTTGATAAAAGTAATAGTTGCAGCGCCAACAAGGGAAACAATTGGAGAGACGAAGAATTAGGAATTATTCCTCGATCTGTTCTGTCTGTGGGCAGAGCCTGAATGCCACTTGTCGGAAAGTATTCACCGAAATAAACACGTAAAGGCCTGTACAGCTGGAATAAGAAGGTCTGGCTCGAGTTGCAGAGACAAGGTCAAACTGCGCAGTGCACTGCGCAGTGCACTGCGCAATGGCAAAGAATGAGCAGAGCCAGAATCAGCATTGCGAAAGCCCGCATGAACGCTCTTCCACTGAGACCGTGATTTGAAACGCCGTTTTGAATCATGATTCATGTTTGTGATTCTGGCTACAAAATTCGCATGAATGCGGCCTAAATCAAAACAAGCATTACAAAAGTTAACAAGCATTAAGTACACAAATTATAGTTTACAAACCCTGCACTTTATAAATCGACATGAGTTCATATTCCAATATCCCTTTTCATGTGTAAATTCATATCAAGTCACGTCCACCATGTATACCAAAATTAAGAAAATCAAGTATGACTACAGCGGACTTTGGTCTAGACACAACTGTGTACACACATGTGCAATCAGCCTCATGTACACGTGGTTGCATAATATGTAATGAAGTCCACTACCTGCATAGTTCTTCAGTGCCAGAGTCTGACTCAAGTACTTTTACACGTGTACAGCTGTATATAAGATATTATTGATGACTACATTGTAGTATTGAAGGCAGAAGACAGGTTTTTGTCAATTAATCATCAAAGAGCGGTAAACAAAACATTGTCCAACTGCACTGTACAGCGATAAAAAGTGAGTGTGCCCTTTTCTTTAAGCTACGAAAAATGCAAACAATGCCAAAATTTCAAAACTAAAGACATGTGCTTTTATAAAGCAACCAAGTACAATGGACCTCTACTGTAAGTACACAATTTCTGAACAATCCCTGTATACTGTCCTAACGTTTCTGTCGACAAAAACAACAAGTGCATGTACATGTATGTGAGACTATCCATTAGTATCATATGATATGTATGTGGGACTGTCAATTTGCAACTTATGTACCAATTCAGGCATCCAAGATACTGCATGAACCCCCAGTTTGGCCTGTTTTAGGTAGTGCATTGGAATTCAAGAGGCAGCATTTGGGGAGTTGTAAATACACAATATTGTAGCTATACAATTTAGGGGCACATGTACATCATGCAGGCGCCTCCATCATTTAAATGAAGGACACTTTCATTGTACACTAATCACCATGCGTCAATTAGTGGATAAAATGCACTGTCATGGGTTTTGAGCGCACATACTATACAATTTGCAGACATTATAGAAAAAAAAATAACATACAATCAATACCCACCTGAGCATATCATCTTATCATATGTGTATGACTCTAACATCTTCTTTGTTTGGTATCAACATAATGTTGTAAGACTTCAAAAGAGAACAACTGTCTCCACTCTTCATGATATAGTTGTGTCAGGCAGTTTGAGAAGTTAAAAGTTGAGTGAGATCAAAATGTGTAACTTGTGTACCAAACATTATTTTGCAGGCTTTTACATCAAGGATGATGGTATACATGTAAGCTCAGTATAACACAATCAATTTCTTCTGAGTTGGCTGCCCTTTCAACATTCACTGGTCTCTATGGCATCATTTACCACCATGTACAGTTTAAGCAGTTTCACCTAGTTTCCTGGGTCCCTGTTTACAGTGCATTCATCTGATGTTTGCACTACTACTGGTATTTGACAGCAATGCAAGCAGACTGAAAGAATTCATCACATACAGAAAACTATGAAAGACTGCAGAGAAAGCATGGCCACACCACAAAAAGCAACATCAAAGAGATGCTAAGAAATTTCTAGTGAATCTCAGTAATATCAGACTACCATGCTATCTCACATAACGTGGGTTCCTACAGGTAGTGAAAAAACTCAATGCAGAAAACCTGATCTTGTCTGAATTTCAACTACATGTACACACTACACTGTACAGTAGTACTCCCTGCAGGCACAAGTCAGTCAGGCTACAGTGATATCACAATCCCAGCTGCAGCAGTCTGTAGAACCCATTGTGAATGCATGTAAAAACATATGAGTTTGTCAGTATTTTTGCTGATCCTCTGGGGGTGTGTTTGTGTGTATGTGGACACTCATCCATACATTATGTACAGTACAGGTGGTGGGTAATGTACACATAAAGTAGGTACTGATTAGCTCCCATGTGGAGACTACGGCCGTGTTTATGAGATTTTGCGTCCCGAGAATCACTATTTTGAAACACTGATTTGAAAGACGGTTTCATCAGAACAGCATTTATAAGATTTTTTCCCTGAACGTGTTGGGGCTCTCTCGGATTGTGCCATTGCGCAGCTCATTCTGTGCAGTTTGTTCCTCAGCATAAGGTCAAACAGGGCGCCCGCTTTTCGATCACGACATCGAACTGAGCTAAGCTACATGTAGCTGAGCTATTGCAATTGCACTGTAGGTCCTACTGTGAGCTAGCTGAGCTAAAGACTATATAGCCTCATGTGTCGTCGTCCGGCCCCAGCATGGTGAGAATTCACGATATGTGTATTTTTATGATGTCCATTCAGCGATTAATGATGCTGGTCGTGATGATGGACGACTGAACTCATACCCATTCTAGCATACACAAGGATGACCAGACAGGTCGTCTTCCTCCCTGCCGCTCATGGTGAAGTTTTCACTGCAGTGCATCGCATTGCATGTAATATCGATATCACATTGTGGCGCTCTGTTTCTGGCCGACCAAGAAGCACATTCTGCGTAAGGCAATTGTGATGTCATTTAAACAGTGTTTGAGATTGCTGCTACAACTTGTACATTTTAAAGTCTTCAGATTATCAATACACTGTTTTTAGAGAAACACTGTTTTGAAACACACTATTTTGTGTGTTTTAAAACAGTGTTTAAATTCATGAAATAAATTTACAAAATAAATGTACCAGCTCTCAAGTGAGGTGATCCCATGTGTTGACAAATGAAATTATCTTGGTTCTATGATTAATTATCTTCCCTGGAATCAACATTGTCAGACCATCAGACATAAAGACATCTGTACTCATGGCTTCCTTCACTCTACTACACAGTACTCAGAGGTCAAAGCCAGGGCCTGTATTGCCATAGTCCACTCCCAGTTAGAGTGTGCCTCCACAGTATGAAATCCTCACAACACAACAGAAGTCAGAGAGCTACGAAAGGTACAAAAAGCAGCAGCTCGCCTTGAGTTTGGTGACTATACAAGGACACAACATCTTTCTCTTGTTTCATCAACTGCACAGAACAGCCTCCACACTCGACATCTGCTTGCCAAGAACTGGAACTCACTACCACCTAACATCCAGAGCACAGTCAACAACAACACATATAAACTGCAAGCAACTTTATTTTTCTGTCACCAAGACTCAAGTTACAAGGACAGAGCAATATTGTGCACTCCCCCTTCCTCCTCGTTTTGTTCCAGATGGAATGTTGAGGAGTATTAATAGAAGAAGCTCTAAGAAGAAGAAGGTGCATCCCTTCAACAAAATCCATTACCAAACAGCTTTCTTCAATTTTTTTTTTCACCCATCACCACTCTAGCAACATACAATATGTACCACAGTAGATGTCCAGGATCACAATTTGAAATACACTTTCTCTGTGTAGCAACAGTACATATTACACACAAATTTTCATTCTTTCCAAGAACAGTGAGAATTTGGAACCACATCAACCAAAATGCTGTAAATGGTACAAAAATAAAATCCTTCAAGGAAGCTGATTTCATCAAGCATAACATACTGATGAAGAGAAGGGCGCACTCAAACCAGGAACAGGAATGCTCATCAGACTAAATCTGGCATTCACAAGACAAGTTTGGGCAAAACTGGCCCCAAACTGTAACCATCCCTCAGCAACATTCTTAGTGAAATGAGTCCAAAGTTTTTTGATACAATATTATTGTTAAGCTTAAAACTGCCATAGGTCAATATTGGTGATGGGCAAAGACTGCATTTATATTCCAGCTACTGTAAAAGTGGAAATTTTCACGGTGTTGACATTTTCATGCATTTCGCGCAACCAGAAAGTTAAACTAGCGCAAAAATAAAAGCACAAGAATATTTTTGCCTGCCATATGTTCCAGTAGTTGAAGTCTTGATTCCGCAGAATTAAAAACACACAAAACTCTTATTATCCCGCTGAGTGCGAAAAATTAGTCGTGCGAAAATATCTACTTTTACAGTATTCGGTATCCAGGACCACATTCAGTTCTTGATTTATACCCCCTTTCATGCTTAGCAAATTTTATGAAACAATGCCACTGACTGCCAGATATATTTTTTGTCACTGCAAATATGGAGAGTCACCTTTCCCATGTGCAGTCCATCTTCTCTCTCTTTACTGTGTTAGTAGAAAAGTGGTGTAGATTCTATGCATTTTCGACAATCCCAAGCAAAGTACAAGATACAGTGTAGGAAACCAATGCAGTAAGAGGTAAAGCCATTACAAATTGACTAGGATGTTATAAATCTAGTCCAGAGAAGTAACTGATGATACGCGTTCGTCCGTGGTATCGTAACCTATTCATATCACCTGCATGATCAACCCCCATCTTATTTATCTTTTCTGTTCTGTGCTTTGGTTTACTCCTTTGGTTCTTGTCTTTTACATTTTCTTTGGCTCGACTCCTGACCACATTAGTTTACGACGCTTACTGTAAAACATGATATTTTCGTGAATTGGAGCCAACACTCGCAGCCTTTTTCGGGGTATGAAATTTTTGCGAGTCACCTCTTAAAATTTAAACATTCAATGCATTTATAGACCAGTATAGGCTCGGAGAGGCGCTCTCTAGCTCTCCGACTACCTACGTTGTACGTTGTAGTATACGAGAGTGAATGCCATTCAAATAACACGCAGATGAGGAGTGAAGCAATAAGGACGTTTACAGACCCGATTTCAGCCACAGATTTCGGTGAGTTTTTGACGTAATTAAACAAAAAATCGCATACCGATTATTGAATGATTATCATAGATTACGATAATTCCTTGTATTTTAGTTTTCCATGATTAATAAAGATATTCATGAAGGAGTCGCACAACCACACTGAAAAATGACAACGTCTGCGAAGTAATACAGGTGCAGCCGCTGTCGCGAAATGCGTGTAGGTTCCTAGGCCTAGTTAGCTTAACGTTAGATCTAGTTCTAAATTTACTCGGTTCAGCCTTCCGTGCCAAAATTCAACTGCATGCAATTCCCAATTATTCCATAAGGGTCTCTGTATAGCATGTATTGTTCTGTTACATGTGATGTGCTTCTGTTCCAGAACTCTACAGAAGACTCGAGTAATCAGTGGTACAGAACAGAACCTGCACACTGCATGCATACAACTGCTTCAGTGCAGTGTACTGCATGTTCTTCATACAACCAATCGCCATCCATAGATCCACTGCATTGGCTTGCCATTGAGGAATTTGTTTTGCAATACGCTAACACACGTAGGCATGTCAAACAAAGGGTTCTGAACGAAAAGCGTTCATCAAAACCGCCTGAATTCTAATTTCATTTTCCACGAATAACAAGACGTATCATGACAATCGACAAAAACAAAATTAAGACGAATTGTCAACTTACCTTCATTGAGTCGGCTTTCACCAATTAAAGAGAAGAAAACGGTTAATAATGCATTTATGTCTTGTGTTTTCGTTCCGCGATCCTACAAAATGGCAGGCAAATTACAGATAATTACGCACGTAAATCTGCATTACGCATGCACTGTACCTATATATTTTGCGTGTGTTGAAGCGCGCGCGCGTTAAAGTTAGTCTCAGACAACTTTGACTCGTCCATATCAAAACAGGTATGAAATTAACATTACATGTACAAGCGTATATTATTATAATGATTTTTGTCGACATTTTCCTGCACGCTATCTGTTGAATATACAAGTACAATGTACATAAACTTCTTAAACTTATAGGTTATTATGAGTAGATATCGTATTCTGTTATAATTGATACTATTCAAGTATCATGCAAATATGACCCCTTGAAAAAATGGATTACTCTTGAATAAACACTGGCATCACTTCGTACGTACGGTAAGTTTTTCAACGCTACAGCTGCTCAAGAGGTTGTACTACAAATCATACTTGGACGACGCGGGTATCATTTTCTACTGAAGTATATTACATATTTCGTTATATATGGTGTTCTCTTCGTCTGAAAATTACTGCTTAAAGGCTTTATTTACCATTGCAGATGAAACGAAACCTCATCTTTAGTGCTTCAATATAGTTCTAAAATGTGAGTCAGGGATAGAAACAACCAATGCAAAAACGTGAATGTAAACGACAGTTATAATGAAATTGTTTCTGGAACAAACAATCTACAAGTGTGGTTTATTGAGAAAAATAGAGATATCTCCTTATATTTATAGGCGTTTAAATATGGTATGATGTTTTGTGATACAATATTGACCTACGCATCTGCATCAAATGTGGCAGTACCTTCAAGCAACAACATTTCCTTCACCACCTAGTGGTAACAGATTTTTATACCAGTGATGCAATAGTTATTCCGATACGAGTCAGTGAGACTTCTTGCAGTAATTGATTTCACTATTCATTATGCAGCTAATTATCCTAAGGGGGCCTTCGTACTCAGTGTCACCCCCCCCCCCGTAATATGCGTCACAGTGTTGTACCAGACGACAATTCAGAAATTATCAAATCAAAAGAAAAATATCATATAGCCTTAAGTCACATGGTCAACTAGCGTGATATTCCAAACAATACTACAATATCTTATGTGACATGAACGAACAAAAGAATAATATAACATCTTTACGTTATTTTTTTTTTGTGGAAGAAATTGTAACTTATAAAGAGCACCAATACTTTTAGATATCACAAAACAAATTCCAGGACTATTCCTAAAAACAAGAAAAAATATAAACTCGTTTAATTTCTCAATCTCTATAAATCAAATTCAAAATTTAATTACTGTCAATTTTATATTTCTTGTTCCAAATTACATGACTTGGTTTTGCCAATGTATATGGGATGGTGACGCGATGACGCGGAACTTCCGGACATGAACCTAAACTGAAAAGACAATTTGGAAAACAACTATAGTACACCACAGAGATATACCAATCTGTGGAATCAGTTCTCTCATCTCTCTCGGCATGTTCCGAGGCGCAATTGAAAAAAAAAAAAAAAACAAAACAAAAAAAAACAAAAAACAAAAAACAAAAAACAAAAAACACGTCCATGGTTAAAACTCATTATCTGCCACTTTACATCATTGTGGAGTATGATTGTTGATACTATGGAGCACGATAACCAGCATGTATGAATGATCGAGAAGGAGCCTGATCAAAGGACTATATCCCAAAGGTAAATCTCTACATATAGGCAATATTTGAGGCAGGTAATTGGGCCTCTTGAACACGTGCAATGCATCAAACCTTTTATTCGTTGGATAGTAGACAAATTTCATAATCATAGACATTACTCGCCAGTTCTAAGGTCTCTTAACTGACACTTACTGACGCCCGGTACACGTTCTTTAAATCCATTTACTGATATACAGTTGTACGTTATGCTATTAAAATAGGTATCTATTTGTCTTCCCTTGATTGTGAGTAAATCAATCGTATTGTATACAAACCGAACCGAAACCTATACGTTTTTCAGCAGACGCGCACATGCTGAATAGTAGGCCCAAAAGTCAAACACTCATTGTGGTGATTGATCGTTGATTTTGCTTTGTTTTTTTTTTTGTTTTTTTTTTTCGTTTTTTTTTTTTTCGTTTTTCTTTCTCTTATGATAGGTCCCAAATTTTGTCATGATATCCTCCTTGCCAAAGTTCCACAACAGGAGAGTTGAAATCAAAATTGAAAACGTATATCAATATAAAAACCTCAGGGCCGGCGCTATACGTTTTTAAGAGTGAGGGGCCCATGTTACATCTATATGGGAACAGGGATGTCGCTTTGAACATTTTGAGGATGGAGGGGGGATCGGGAGGGCAGACATTTTGGATAACACATTTCTTGACCTCACTTTTCTGGTGCCCTTACGGGTTAATCGCCTGCAAGCAAATAACAATCTTTTTTTCTGGTGCCACTTCCGGGGAAGAAAAAAAAAGGGGGGGGGGGGGACAAGTGGTAAAACCATTATGAAGCCTTTATGCCCCCAAAAAGGGGGGCGGGCACCCCGGTCCCCCAGTTGCGCTGGCCCTGGCCCTGAACCCCTGTTGCGCTATGAGGCTGCTATGGCCCTGAATCATTTATGCCTTTGGATACTTGCATTTTATTTTCTTTACTATATTGTTAAATTGCCCCTCTAAGGCATATCTGCAGGCCTGAGTTTCATAATTCGACATAAGAATCAGCTAAGAAGGCCCATAACACGTATTCATGAACAGTACGGACGTTATCATTTCACTATAAAGATCATTTGATATGATTTATAGCAGGAAGAATAACAACCAGTTGCACAACGTTGGATTGGTAAACGGGATAGCCCAGCGGAAAAAAAAAGAAAAAAAAAACTGATTTGACAATTTTGCACTTCCTTCATTGATTATTAATCACTGACGAGCAATTTAAAGTGAATTGGAGAGGGGCAAAAAGAGTTGGTTGACACAGTTTCCATGCATGTATTAAGTATCGTGAGTATTAAGGTAACAACTATTAAGAAGCAGATTAACAATCTCATTGTCATTTTTAAGAACCTCTGGCCCCTTTAATTTGTAGCCTTGTGTTCCAATTATTCGTGTTATTTTTTTCTGAGTTGATAATCAAAATGATGAATAGTTTTTGGCAAATCAGGCTGAAGCATGCACCGGATTATCAAAAACAAACAATACAACTATGTCGACATAAGCTTTCTTATGTCATGCAAAGACAATCAAAGAAAGCTAATATGAAATAAATATTTCGAACAGTTCCTACCGCAGGAAAAAAAAAGACGTCAACATGATAAATAATAAAAAAAAAAATGTATAAGAATAATCGTGTATTCAAGTGTTGCATTTTCAATCGTCATTATTCTAATTTGTTACGTGGTGATTGCTTGGGCTGTCTTTTCTGTCGTTTGGTAGGTACGACCTTGAAACGAATTTCATCATCTGTCATCTGAGTTGATAATCAAAATGATGAATAGTTTTTGGCAAATCAGGCTGAAGCATGCACCGGATTATCAAAAACAAACAATACAACTATGTCGACATAAGCTTTCTTATGTCATGCAAAGACAATCAAAGAAAGCTAATATGAAATAGATATATCGAACAGTTCCTACCGCAGGAAAAAAAAAAGACGTCAACATGATAAATAATAATAAAAAAAAATGTATATGAATAATCGTGTATTCAAGTGTTGCATTTTCAATCGTCATTATTCTATTTTGTTACGTGGTGATTGCTTGGGCTGTCTTTTCTGTCATTTGGTAGGTCCGACCTTGAAACGAATTTCCTTCTTTAAAAAAAAAAAAAAAAAAGTACAGATACAGTAAGATGCAAGAATCACGGAATATGAGTTGCATCAAATCGCGAGGGTGTAGGCCTACTCGCTACATGCCCACTCTGAACTCAAATGTTTGCCCTCCTCAAGTGCACCTTACTATCCGTGCCATTGCACAGAACTCTTCTTAGAGTTCTGTGGCCATAGTTGATGTTGCTGTTTTTATATTTAAGGCGCGTCATTCAGGTACAAATATTTGCGCCTTTACCTTTATAATATCATTATTTTACATATAATTAATTTTTCAAAAAATAACCTTTTTACAAATATTTTTATTCCCGCTATGTGTCTGCTGTTATGGTTCTGTGGCCATAAGAGGTCAATGACACCATAGAGAACGGAGAGGGCGCAATCACGAGAATCACGGCGATTTATCAACATCATGGCGGCCTCCAGGGGAGCACTAACTGCACTGGTATCTCTCTCGACAATGTCCGCAGCAATGCCATTGTGTGCAAGAAGTTTAGGTATGATTTGATATTGATCATTTTTATACACGAAATTCCTAAGTTCTCTCATATATGTTTGAGCTTCAGCCGGAGCCCAAGGTCATGCCAACCTGACTCAAATCTGCTCGTGCTCATGCTCGTGGTGGTGGCTCAGTTTAGGCGGCCGTGTATGCACGATCCTGCGTGATCCGCCCCGCCCGCTGCGCCGCGCTGGCCCGCTGCGTGTTTGGCATCACGGCAAACAGTGCTTGCCAGGGCCGGGCACACAGAACTATAGTCTATAGAGTCTACACAGCCCAGCCCCAGGCCAGTCGCTGTATGCTTCGCACAGCGTCTGGTCGGGCTAGGGCACAGGTTGACCGACAAGTATGTCTAATTCCGCAAAAAACTTCTCATTTATGATAATGACATTTGGTGGGTCATTTTTCGCTTCTTTACTATTACTACTAGGTTAGACAGACAATAGATTTCTACATACGCTATTGCGACGGTTTCAACCGTTCTGGTTGAACGCAACTTCGACCCAGTTCCCACCCCATAAAAATGGTTAGGGTAACATCCCCAGTATTCGGTCACTTAAGCTTTTTTGCAATATTTTTCAAACTAAAATAATACATACATACATCATATCTACAGCAATGTATGTGAAATACAATGTATATCAAATTTCTTTAATCTCAACTTTCATTTCGTTAAATATCTCACAGAATTGCACAAAATCGCGAAATATTTCACCTTGAAAATTCCCCAGTATACGGTCATCGGCTCCAGTATTCGGTCACGCGATGTGCGCGTTCAAAGTCGTTAGCCATGTCTACACCTATCCAAAAACTTGTAGTTATACTAACTACGAGCGCAAAAATGCGTTCCCCTAACCACGACAAAACTTCGATGCCGTTCACACCTACATGCAGTAAGCAAAACCTCGAGGTAAAGATAACTACGATAGAAAATAAAGGGCGCCTAGTTTGCACATTGGGTTGCACACTATTGTGGAAAAAACTGAGCGTCGTGGTTAACAAAACTCCATTCACATCTGTCATAGTTTAAGCGCGCTGCCACAGCGCGCTTAAACTACACGCTTAAACCACGACAACACCCTAAGAAATCTTGTGGTGTTGTCGTGGTGTCTTCGCCTTAAGGTTTTGTCGTGGTTTTCTAAACTACATGCGTCTTTATCTACGCTAACTTGGAGTTTAGTGCCTCGTAGTTTACAAAACCTCGAGGTTTAGAAAACCTTAAGGTAAAGGGACCTAGGTGTGAACCTCACTAATGCGTGTTCAAGGCAGCTGAAAAACGCGCGCGCGCGCTACCTTGTTGCCGCAAAATTGCATCGGGGAAGTTGTGGCGACCGTTGGTGACCGAATACTGGGGCCTCGGCACTTGCACTCAACCCCTGTACATTGGGACACTGTATCGGCACGTACGGACATTTTGTTTTTCTTTTGCGTTTTTGAGGATACCATTACACTCCAAGCTTGCGATAAGTGAAAAATCCCGCGAGAGAACGGCGTATTTCTCGATTTTTAGCGCTTTTTCGGCGACCCGTATTCTTAAAACTGGGCCTTATCCGCGCGCGCTTTTGGAAAGTAGCGCCGATTCTGCACTTTTGACGGTAAAATTTGGGATTTTGGATGGCTTTTTGGAGGGGGCTAAGGGAGTTTCCTGTTGTGAATGAGTGTGCAAGTATGTGAATTAGTGTGATTTGCGTGTGTTGTGACAGTTGAATTTACTGGCTGGTGACTAGTGATAAGTGACCGAATACCGGTGCCTTACCGAATACTGGTGCCCTTACCCTATTATTATTTTTTCCAGCTTGGTTTTCAAACCAATCTGGGAAAAAATATTTTATACAGGATTAAATGTAGCAAAAAAGGCTGCTGAAAACTGCTTATCCGATAAAGGTGAGCCAATGGAGTAAAATGGAGTCAAAAGGGGCCTAGCAGAATCTTCGTCAGAGGCAAAATGACAAACATGCAGGGAAAGCAATCAAAGGACTTCACACAACAAGAACAGACAGGGACAAGCTGGGTACACAGAACAAAGAAAACAAAGGAGAGGGTGGGAGGTCATGGGCAAGGAGCCCAACAGGTAAAAGGAGGGGGATTAAAGCAGGAGGGTGGACAGACAAAAGGCAGAGGGGGGTCAGTGATGATCATGAGGATCAAGGAGGCAACCAATGAAGGAAAAGGATGAATGGGGAGGCAACATCAAAAAGGATAGGGAACACCAGAGGGATAAAGAAAGGGAAAGAGTGAAAAAAGCAACAGCAAAAGGAAGGGAGGGGGGGGGGGGGGCTGGGCAAACAGTGAGCCCTGAAAGGTGTACCAGGAAGAGGCAACAAAGGGAAGAAATCAAACATATCAAAGTGTATACATATACACACAGTAATAATAATGACAATGAAATAACAGTAATGAGAAAGATATTGATAAAAGGATTTTATTGATAAAAGGATTTAGATAAAAGGATATTGATACAGGATTAATCAGTCAACATTTTGACTCGCCTCTTCCACTGTTTCCTCCTGTTTTCTGGTTGTTTCCTCCACTTCTTTGCAGCGGCAAGCGCTCCCCAATTCATCGCCGCCTTTGTTTGAAAATGACGGCACGAACATCTACGGCAAACCAAGTGCTCCATACAATCACTATATCAGTACACTTACGTTTATTGACTAAAGTACTAGTAAGTTGTTCGAGCGCTACATTTAACTTCGTAATATTGTGAATGAGCATTTGGCTTGCTCATTCACAATATATGTGCCGCGGAGACTGCGTCTGGCTTCACAGAGCGATAAATTTTAACGTCAAAAAAATAAATGACTCCTCGACCTCAGAACAGACGGATCATTCTGTCTAACGTTAGGCCATGCCATGCCATGCCCATCGTGCGCCCATGCGCCACTGAAGCAGTACCGAGGGCGATATTGAAGTAAATTGTATTTTGTATTTATGGACATGAGTTTAACAAGATGAGATTTGATAAGTTTATTTGCTGGGCTGGTGCTTGTGTAATGTATAAAATTTACTTTCGCACCACCTAGCTAGCACCTCATCACTTGGTTTCAAAACATGCAGAAACTCACTGTAATTTAAATATTCTACAATCAGCAATAACGTGTTAGAGCCCGAGATACATGTACTTGCATCTGAGTGAAACCAAAGGCAAAGTCTGGTAGGAGTGGAATATTTGCCATTTTTTATACACTTTAATTTTACTAGTGTTGAAATAACTTGATCGCAGCTCTGCACTGTACTACACACAAGCACTGAAGCATGTTCACAGTACGGTACGAAACACATTCACGGCAGCGAGTGCTCGCACAGTGGTGCAATCGGTTGTTCACAAGTAATTTGAATGTAGATCTAGTGATCACACAATTTGCAGCAAATTTTTCTATGGTATCATTAAAAGATTTTTTTTTTTTTTTTGCCTTTCCCTTAGCTTGTACCAAGTCTTGCGATAGCGATTGTTTGAGGTTGTTGTGGTTGTTGTTCAGTGTTTGTTTGTGTGTGTGTGTGTGTGTGTGTGTGTGTGAGTGAGAGAGAGACAGAGAAAGAGAGAAAGTGTGTTTGAATAAAATAAGATTGTGAAAAATGTGATTACATGACAAGGGTAGAAGAATGATACAGAGGTAAGCAATGGGAAAAGGGGGTTAGGAAATGAATAAAAAGATGACTACTGAAAAGGCAACACTGGGAAAAAGAAAAGAAAAGATTCACAAAATAGAAATACAAAGCTAGAAAAGAAAGAAAAATATAAAGGGATGTACACACACACACACACACACTGGTGTATATACCAGCAGGGAGGTCCACCTCCCTGATACCAGGCCTACCACAAGACTTGGCTGCAGGTTTATGTCGCATCTCAGCCCATACTTCCAGTCTAGATGGAAAAGATATTCAGACACCATTAACTGAGAAGCATGATCACTACTTTATTGGTATCTCTCACACTTGTACTCGTACCGCTATACATCGCACACATGTGAATTGACCCAAAGGTCACATAACCTCATTTGCATATAGTGCAATCTCATTTGCATATCATGACAGTGTACACTATAATTTTGCACACCTGATGTAAATGATTTTCAAACATGTGCAAGCTCACCCTATATACAGTGCACTCCCGTTATAATAAACACGGTTATAAGAAATTCCGGTTACAATGAAATAAAACCCAGACCGCAAATTTATCGGCTGTATGTTTTTTCATGTTTCTTTCTTTGGTTATGACAAAATTTCGATATAGTGAAAAAAAAAAAAACTGCCGGTCCCGAGGACTTCATTATAACGGGAGTCCACTGTACATCACACCACACACCCTTGTATTACACTTTTCCTTGAATGAATTTGTCTGGTAGAAGTTTATTATTAAGCCACTTTAAAAGACACTTTATAGACACTTGTTCACACTTCAGAGTGACAGTGAGATAATGACGTCATTTAAAGGAACTGTGCATGCTCCAGGTCTCCAGCACGTCCAAAGCCGGAATCGAAAACATGTCTTCTAAGGATTTCATGTTCTCCTAGATTCAGGACATGAGTGATGTCATCGCTTGGTGCCAATTGCCAGTCTGCGGGAGGGGATGGGGCCATGACGTTATAACAGTACATCGTGATGAAAATTGAAATGGGTGATAACACCGTGGACGTAACGAGTTGACTGCAGCCGTTGGGAACTGTTCTATTATAAGAACAGTGTAATCGTCCACACAGTCAAAAAGTTCCTATTGTCTGGTGTCAATTGTGCATGTTGCATAAACTTATTACATTTTCAGCTTCTTCTTGAAAAGCTCAAGACAGATTTTCACCAAACATGGCAGGTAGCATCCTTAGGGGTGATAGGATCTTAGTATGTTCAGCCCGGGGGCTTCAAAAGCTCCTAGGAGTCTGTAAAGATTTGTATACCTCCGCCCGAAGTGTTGCTGGAGGCATTATGTTTTTGGATTGTCAGTCCGTCCGTTCTTCCGTCCGTAATCAATTTTGTGGACATCATAACTAAAAAACTGTTTGAGGTATCCTGATGAAACTTGGCATGTATTTGCATTCATGAGTGGACGAAGTTGTGCTTATCAACTTTTGGGTGCACATGCTCAAGGTCAAAGGTCAAAGTCATATTATGCTCAAAATTTCACTTCAATCAATGCAATGCCTGCAGGTATTTTCTTGAAACTTAGTGTATGTATTACCTCATAGAGATTCTCTTGAGAAAGTTTTGGGCCATGAGGTCCAAGGTCAAAGGTCAAGTGAAAATGCCAAATTTCTCTTCTTTCTCCATACTCCAAAGTGGATCAAGGTATCATCATGAAACTTAGTGTATATACATGCACGTACTGCCCGACAGTGATTCTGTTGGGAATTTTAGAGTCATGGGGTCAAACTTCAAGGGTCAAAGGCCGGATGCTAAAATTTTACCATTTAATGCTGAAATTAGACTCTTTCTCCATACCTTAGAGATAAATAATTGCCGCTAACTTGTAGAATATTCAAGGGTCAAAAGTCAGGTAAGATTCCTTAAACGTCTGCTGTCTTAAACAATATCTATTGCCATTCATCCAATTAAACCTAGTTCAAGGAAAGTGAACACCCAATACATTTGTTACAAACATGTCTTTTTAATTTCTTGCCAATTATGTGAAACTGTATTGTCACACGTTGTTAGGACGTACTATAGACCCATTGGGAGAACCATGCATAATGGCGGAGGCATACCAGTCGCCGTAGCAACATTTTTAGTCTTCTCTTGAACCAATACAGCATAGTGGTAGATGAGTAAGTGCATCGGTGACTATAGTTTTAAGTTTGTTTCCAGCAGATCTAGGGGGCCTACTTGGGACTGGGACCAAATCAGGGGCCAATTTTCATACTTTGATATTCTTTTAGAAAACAAATTTTCAAATTTTCAACTAATTTGATGGTATTATTGCCAACGTAACAGAACATACAAATAGACACCATGTCCTCCTGGAGGTCCCCCAATGCACCCTATGTTTGCTATGTTTTTCCCAGGTAATAGTCTGCAAGAATCATTGTGTGTAATCAGTATAAAACTAATGCAAGTTCTGTAAAAATTGATATTTTTGCGCAACTAATTTGTCGTGCTCGGCCGGGTAAGAAGAGTTTTGCATGCTTTTAATTCTGCGGAATCAAGACATCAACTCCTGGAACATATGGCATTGAAGCAAAAAAAAAATTGCGTGCTTCTATTTTCACGCTAGTTTCTGTTGCGGAAAATGTGCAGAAATTTCCACTTTTACAGTATACAAAATGTATTACCGCTTTTCACTTTGTATGTTGAGGGTCTTTTTCTCTTCTGTGTTCTGCAGGGTCCTCATTCGCTCCAGGCCATTTATGTTACCGAACTGTTACAGCTGCCAGATGTCAAACACAGGCCGCAGGGTATAGGCAGGGATCACACCCAAAACTCATCTGTGCCTCCCAAGTTAGATGCTTATCACAAAGGTATGTATTGATTCATGTCATCTACTCCATTCTTCTGGAGTTGGAGGGCAAAAAAATGACTGCCATGCTACTTCTTGATTAATCTTCCGCCTTTGATACCGTTAGCCATGCAGTTCTGTTGAATACTCTCATGTCTTTCGGTGTTAAAGGTCTAACATTTAAATGGTTCAAATCTTACCTGTCTTGACACTCTCAGGCTGTCTTAGTAAATGGTTGCATGGTACGCAAAGGCCAGTATTCATGAACGTGGTACAGTCTTGTCCATGGTTTAAACCATGGACAGAGACCATGGGGGGGGGGGGGGGGGGGGGGGCAAGTGTCGTATGGAATATTTCGTTACGAAATTATCATTTCGTCGACGAAACGTTCATTTCGTTCGTTATAAACTGTTGTCATTTCAGTACAAAATAATAATTTCGTTGACAAAATGACTGATTTCGTAACAATATACTGTATACGCCATATATTTCGCAAGTCTAAATTTTCACGAATCGGGAATTCTCGACGATTTCGCGAGTGGTTAAATTCGCGATCGTGGAGTCCTGTACTGAACAGAGAAGAGTACACACATACAACACATTCACATCAGGATCAGAGTCAATATTTTCGCTAGTCTTTAATTTTGCGAATAGCACCTGACTCGTGAAATTCGCGAAAATAAAAACCTCGTGAAATATTTGGCGTATACAGTATTCCATGGGACATTTGGCGCTCCATGGTCTTTGTCCGTGGTTTAAATCATGGACAAGATAGTACCACCTTAGTGAATTCGTGCCAATGAGTTCCACAAAACTCTGTATGTGGGCCCACCTTGTTTGCACTGTATCTATCTTAGTGGTTTGAAGAAGATTTCATAAACATTCTATATCTTATCATATTTTATGCCGATGATATTCAAATATATGCTTCTCTCAAACCAAATCATAGCAATGCAGCAAGCACTATCTGTAATCATTAGACATGTGCACAAGATGTTCACAGTTGGCTTAACTCTTATTCACTGAAATTAAGTCTCAACTAATATGAATTCATATCATAGAGCTCTATGACTCAGCTGAAGAAGATTTCCATCACTTCTATTACTCTTGCTTTCAAGATATGAAATTGTCTTGTCTAATGTATGTTGTAACCTTAGTGTGTATCTTGACTCAAATATGACAATGTCTACACAGATTTAGTTTGTTTTAAAATCAGTTCAATATCAGTTGCATAATTTAGGCTTCATTTGTATCTAAATCTTTACCATAGTGCTCCTGAGAGATTTGTTTGTACATTGATTTCCAGTAATGGCCTTTTGTTAGTTTGCTTCACATCCTATCCAGGGGCAGATCCAGGAATTCCGTAAAGGGGAGGCGCCTTTGCAAAATTAAAGGGGAGGTGCACGCACCCCCATTTTTCTCTTTATTTCTTTTGTTTGTACCAAAAATAAAGAGGGGGCGTGTGTCTGGTGTGCCCCTCTCTGAATTTGCCACTGCTATCAGCAAAGTTACAAAAATTACAGGATGCAGAGCTGCTTGTGTATTACCCCTTTCCAACATCGATCTTACTGTTGCCATAAAACACATAGGTATGCAGCAGAATTTGTTGCAGCAATTTTACTGCATATATAGGAATGTAAGTTTCAAATGACAGATATTTAGAAGTGTGTGAATTGATGAGAACTGGGGCTGCATGCAGATTGTTTGGAAAATGACACTGCAGACACTAACCAGTAATTAAAGCTGTTGTGTGACTTTTGATGAGCCATGGCTGTAAGTGGAATATCTTGCTGCATCTCTGGTGATGTTGATTTTTTTTTTTCCACAGCTCCAAGAGGTTATCTGTGAAAGAGGATCCAATGCAAGATGATACAGACCAGGTGGATAGTGATGTTCTACTTCAGATGCAGGAAAAACCCCAGGGTTATATGGCTGCCAAACCTGTCGATGATGTTTACATGTTACGGCATTACCCTAAACAGCTGGTAAGAAAGGGAGGGAGAGAGAGCACAGGATGTAAAGCCAACAGCTTCAAGTTGATGCTGTTTATCTGATGTGTTTGCAGTATTATCATTGATTATGTAAACTGTAGCATACTTGAGAAGGCATGTGCACCAAAGATGGCTCTTTTCAACATTCTTTTGCAGGAAATGACTAGTCTTCAGTGAGGGAATTGAGTATATGAATATAAGAACGACCCAAGTCCATGGAAGACCATTTCGAATAAACTAAAAAAAACTTCATATCTTTTTTGTTTGTCCAATGATATTCTATTGAACTGTGATGGGATGGCAACATTGTATATACAAATTAGAACATATATTATTATGACAATTAACATTAACATTAATTGTGGAGAGGCCATTTTGTGTGATGGACTTGGGTCGTTCTTTGATTCATATGGACTTGGGTCGTTCTTTGATTCATATACATGATATTCTGCTATAGAGATGAGAGAAGGACGAGAGAGGGCGCTATAATATGAATGTAAGAATGACCCAAGTCCTTAATTCTTACATTCATATACGATTTAACTCATTTATTTCAGGCACTTCCGGGGTAATTAGGATTTATCATTTATACACAAGATGAGTCCATGCATAAGATACAATTTCCCATGTCAAACTGAATTTGGCCAAAAATTGGACTTGGGTCGTTCTTATATTCATATACTCAATTTAAAGGCAATATTTACCATTTGCAGATGAAACAAAAACCCAGCTTTAGTGCTTCAAAATAGTTCTAAAATGTGAGTCAGGGATAGAAACAACAAATGTAAAGATTTGAATCAGTATAATCAATGTTAAGCACTGTTGAATATTCAAAATGTGAACAATAGTTATATATTAAAAAAACAGAGACTAAACTGTCTACAGTTACGGTTTATTGAGAAAAATAGTGATATCTCTTCATTTATTTTAGGTTTTATCCCAAAAGTTTCATAAAGTAGGATGTTTTGTGATATAAATGACCTACACATATGCATCAAATGTGATAACTTGCACATTTTTTAAATCACTGCTCCCAGTGGTAAACAGAACCTTCAGTAGCTAGGCACAGATTCAGCTTCAAGAGAGGTCTTAAGATTCAATTGCTTTGAATAGGTATGTAGAGTGGCAGATCAACAACTGTGCATTCAGTGCTTGTGAATAATTTGCATGCAGATGCCAGTTCTTTCCATTTCTCTTGTATCTCTTGTAATAGAAACTACCTGCTTGTAAATAAAAGCTGTGGGCACTAGGTATATTTTTTATCTTTCCAACAAACTGAAAACATTCAGGGGAAAAAAAAAACTGAGAAAGATACTGAGATAACTTTCATGGACCTTGTAGCATTGACAAAGAATACAGGCACACTTTGTTATTACAAGATTTTTAACACTGCAAGAAATGTCTCATTTGACTTTTTTTTTCTTTTTACCGAAGGTTCTGACACATTCAGACTCACCTGCAGGTGAAAGAGTATTTTAAGAGTATTTTGAAAACTTAGATTTGTAAACATGTGTATTTCTAAAGCCATAGCACACCTGGCAATCTATTTAGGGTAAATATTCTGTTTATTTGTGGGTCTGCTAGTGTAAACAACATGTGGACAGAGATCTAGATGGGGTAGTGGAGGGAAGGGACAATGTTCTACTTGTTTCCAGGAACAAACTCTCATGGATTTCTAGCAGCCATATGTTAGGAGAAATATGATCATAGCCAAATAATTAGTAGTTTCACCCTCTCCTATAACCGTATTTGTCGATTGATAGTGTGCTGTACAACACATGCTACAGATGCAAAACTTACACTGCACTGTGTAACCTCTCCTGTTTACAAGTGTATGATGAGGTGTTCCATGTTTGTGTGTGTGTGTGTGTAATGTGTACAAGATGTGTGCCTGGTCACGTATCCTCAAAGCATGTATCAGGATTCACAACATTTTCCTCTATTTTTTCAATCTTGTGATGGACAAAAAGCAAGTAAGGGAAGTATAATTTTTACCTGTAAAATCATGTATTTCCAAAATTAGCTCACTGTAGCAGTTGTGATGCACCATGTAGACAAGCATATTTAAAAGTCACACCCAAAACATCTTCTGGTAATAATGAAATCTCATATGGGTGTTTGTTATACATGAGTTTGCCTTTGGAAAGATGGCACATCTTTTTTTTCCATGCATTTCTTATGCACTTAAACATTTGAGTGTTACTGGTATGTTTGAAGCTGTACAACAAACTCTTGATGTATGTATGAGAACCCAAAATTGTAGTTTTGCATGTATTTCCACTTGCATGATAACACATTTTTATTACCTTTCAGATATCTTTCCATGAGGCAATGGATATGCTGAGAAAACAGCATACGTGGGCATACTGCAGGAAGCCAGAGAAATACAGCGACAGAACTGTTACCATTGGCATCAAACTTGACATGTCACTTAAGAAAAAGGTGATATTGTATTGTGCAGATATTCAATTGCCTTTTTTGAGTTGTAAATATAAAACTTGACATCACCATCAGAGTTATATTTCCCCCATGAGATGGTATATTCCCAAGGCACTCAGCACTGAGGGAAAATATTGTCTTGAGGGGAAAACTTAGCTCCAAAGGGACTGTAAAGTGATGTATTACAACAATAGACTAGGCAATATTCGTTATATTGATTACATAGTCTACATAAATACACATCATTATTCTAGCCCCATCGACAGCCTATCAAATTCTGCAATTTCATTACCTAATGTGACGTCACTGCAGGCAAAATCAAGATTTTGATCCTCACAGCACTAGTCACATGATGACATGACGACCAATAATGGAGCAGTGTTTGCACCGACAATTTTAATAATCATTATTCTTGAAAGAAAGTACTAGATGGCAGGTTCGAGTCCCACTGGTTCCTTTTTTCCGACATGTTTGTTAATTTACAGATCAGCAGTTGCGATCTTAACAAATTTAATTTGTAGAGGGAGACAAAGTGAAGAAACTCGCACCTGAATCATTATTCTTTATAAGTTGAGATTATGGATGATAAGTCAGATCAGAACAAGGGGAGGATATTCCCATAATCGATGAATGTTATTCCCATGCAGGGAGAAAGGCTGAATTGAGATCAAATTTGTAATGTGTAGTTTAGTTCAAGTTTCTTTTCTTTTTGTGTTACTAGTAGTATGGAAAGATCATCTAAGATGACAAACCTAGTGTAATTTGTGGTCTTTGTTATTGATGTATTTTAAGGTCATTAAAAACTGCTGGATAAAGATAACTCGATAATGTAAAAAAAAGATACACATTTAAAGGGGATATGGCAAAGCAATGCAATGTTCTACACTTGTATGTATGATTGCATTGTATTCTCTTTGATTGGCCTAATACATGCTGCCCTTTGCAAAGAAAGTAGTCATGTTTGGTATGTTCCCTAGTTGAAGCCAAAATCAAGATAAGCCTCCGTAGAAACAACTGACTATATCTGCATGATATAAGCTAAGAATATAGATATCACAGGTTTGGATTTGCAACCGCTCCACATGTAAGCTTATCTATTGTACATTGGTGACTATTTTGATGTGGCTTGCATGTACTTATACAAAAGTTGATTACTATAAAAATATGCTGAATGGCCCACAAGAGAATGGAAATCAATCATTCAATGCAGGAAATGCAATGATAATAGCTTATTAATAAAGATATTGCTGAAATTCTAAGGTTACATGACTTAAACCTAGATGTAAAACACCATTTGCTGATTTGTATAAAATGTACATATATGTTGTATTTGAAATAACACTGACGGATTATTTCCACTGTAATCAGTTATGTTGTCATCTTATCTCATGTTGTATCAGGGTAGTGGGTGTTTGGTTTTACTGTACCGCTATAGAAAACAAAAACAAAAACAAAACACACACAACACTCTGATCCAGGGAAATAGAGCAGGATTTGTGGTTAAAACAGGAACATTTCTCAGTGTCTCAGGACATATGTGACCCTGCACCACAAAACCAACAAAAAGTCGCCAGACATGGATTTTCAGTTAAGGACAGATTCTGAGAGAGCAGACACTAAGCTTTAAAATGATGTATAACTAAATTCAGTTGGACTCTTCTAACCTTCCTAAATACAGGAAAGAAAGCACACAATCTGGAAAAGTGTGAACTGAGGAAAGAGGCTCTGAAGTACACGGTCTATTCAAGCGCTTAATCTTTACCAAGCCATGCTAGCTGTGCCATGAAAGGGACAAAACACAGGATGTAAACCACCGGAGCAACAACAATGAAGGGATTATCAAATTAAGCTGAAATTTAGCATGTTCGATTAGCACATTCAGTCCATGATTAACGCTAACTTTCAAAGCAGTAGCGTCATCCTTTCAAAAGTTATTAGACTTGAAAGTGAAGAGTGTGCAAAGGATTTCAAGACATGAAAAGCGGCCACTAAGTCAAACCTGATCATTCTACTCTTCGTTCCCCCAAAAAGGGTTGTAGAAAAACTGCTAAAAACACTCTTTCCCATTCATGTTAAGATACCAAACTGGAGATTAATGTAGAAGAAGGAAAGCTCTTTCAGAATATATGAAAAACTCAAGATTGACTTGGTTGGACCATTTTACCTTTTTGTTAAAATCAAGGGCTGCGACTTTTCGTTTGTTCTGTGGTGCACGGTCACATATGCAAAGCAGACATAACAGATATGTGACATAAACCTGATTCCATATGGCACACTGGCTCAGCATAAAGTGACATATAATCAAGTCAAAGTGTGACGATGCCATGTAGTATCTTGTCATCAACTTTTTAAGAAATCCAACATTACCTGGTACTCTTGTCATTGTTTTCCCCTCTGATTAATGCAGAAAAAAGTGGTGCCATTCCAGAACATGGTCATCTTACCTCATCCCTTCAAGGAAGACAACAAAGTACTGTGTTTTGCTGAGGTATGTTTCTTGGGTGCACGTCACGAGACTGACACCCACGAGTCATATAGCTCACAAGTCATACAACCTAGGAGTTATACAGCTCACGAATCATAAAGCCAATGAGTTTGACGCTAAGCAAGCAAGGCCTACGAGACAGACACATAAACCCGTTGAGGACGAGTCCCGAGTATACTCAGGCAAGCGTCTATGGGAAATGGGTGTTGTAGCAAAATCAAACCGTCCTCGACGGGTTTAAACCCTGTGTTGTATCTGTTGAACTTGTGGCCTGTTTTTACCTAATGTCAAACTCATGGGCTTTATTTGCCTAGTGTCGAACTCATGGGCCATATGACTCGTGATTTGTATGACTCATGGACCTCTTTTCAATGTCGAACTCGTGGGTGTTATTCTTGTGGGATGATCCCTGTTTCTCGACAGTCAACTAAAAAGGTTGAAAAACAACAAGAAAGTTGCTTTTCTGTCCCCAAGAAGAGAAAGAAGTGCATGTTTCTATGCCAAAACCCCCACACTCCCAGAGAACTCAGTGGGTTCTCTTCATTAAAACAAACACAATCACTCACACGCACAACCCTGGTGAAAATCGAAATATGATTGAATGCTTGTTATTTGCTGTAGGATTTGTATTATTGAGCTATCACGATAGAAGCTATACTTTTTTTTTCTTTTTTTTTTTTGCCTCTGCTGGAAAGATGCCATAGGCATGACAGAAATGTCTAGAGACTAAGAGTTGATGTATGGTGCCAAATAGGCTAAATTTATTGATTGTCATTTTCATGGCCATCATTATATCGATAGGTCAAAGGTCAAAGTTCATTGTACTGTGATTAAAAACATTATTCTCAATCTATAATTTCAGCTTGAAATGTCTGTTGGTAACATCTGGTAAGAAGGATAGAAATTAATCAACAATTAACTCCAGAATAACAGGTGTCAAAGGTTAAAGTTCAAGATCAAAGGTTGTCAAAATTTAGCTCAAATGTCATCTTCTGACCATAAATTCCCCTCGTAACAAGACCAGTATAAATTTAATTTGGTGCAGTGGATAAGAATAGATTGGAAAAAAGTTCCCTTTCTTCGTAGAGGGTGGTTAGAGGTCAATCTTCAGTCATTGGTCAAGATCAATGACCTTCCTCAAAATATGAATAAAGGGCCATGTTCTTATGACAGTTACAGTGATTGTATGAGGAGCAGAGGCACCCAGTACACTGCATAACAGTCAAATTGCTGTAGTTTCTTATGATTAGTTTCAAAGCCATGAACACATGCGCAAACACATGCTGTACTAATGCATATGTGGGCTGTACCTGCTTTGCATCAGTGCACATCATTGCCCATCCAGCAAGGACCTGAATGTACACAGATATTATTTCCCCCCTCTATGGTTGCGCATACTTTCACCACATCATGCATGCATCTACGCATCAAGGAGTGCCCACAATGAATGTGTTTGCACTCACCAACCATGAGCATCAGTGCCCCCCCCCCCAACTTTCTGCATCACCGTACCGTTGGCTCCTTTTCAATTCACCTTGAATGTGTGCTGGAAATATGATGAGGACCGACTTCAGCTGGAATGTGTATCATTTTCTGTGAAATAAAAGAAAAAAAAGGAAAAAAAAAACCCTACAAAATGCCAATGAGTTTATCTGTGCTCATGTGTTGGTATTGAGTTACAGAGCTATAGCAGTAATTTGATGAGTGAGCATGTCATCTGTACGACCATGGTGAACAGCTTTCCTGCAGCTGTTGATTGTCGTAGATTCTTTCATACGATAGAGTTAAAGGGACCGTACAGTACTAGTTGAGGTGGGGATTCAGGTTTATAACATTCCTAAGTGAGATAATAAGAAACCTCTTATGTATGAAATATGAAAGAGCATGTAATTTTAAGACGGATTCATATTTGATGGAAATTGGTTTTCAAATGGCTGAGATATCCAAAAAAGTGATAATGAGAAAAGGCAACAGGCCACGCCTTTTATTAGGATCTCTTTGTTTCACCTTGTTTTTGGATATCTCAGCCATTTCAAAACCGATTTTCATCAAATAAACTTTTGATACCCCTTAAAATTGCATGCTCTTTGACATCTCGTAGAGTGGTTTCTGAATATCTTGCAAAACGTTAAAAGCTAAATCCTCACCTTAACCAGAACTGTACAGTCCCTTTAAAGGTACTCATATCTATACACAAGTGGCCACATCTATATGTATTTTCATTGATGTGACATTTTTGTTGCAGTCATCAACTGTCTGATTTACCCTTTGAAAGGGTTTGCTTGTGTCTAATTTTTTTTTTTTTTTTTTTTTTGGGGGGGGGGGGGACACGTGCTCAATGAATTCTATGTTTGTAATAGAAGGCAGATGTCCCAGCGTGCCAAAAGTCAAACGTGGTGAGCAATAGGCAATGTAAAAGTGATTAAGTGGGGATAGATATTTAAAGGAAAAGGTTGATGATAGATACTAATGCATAGGACCATGATCCCATGTCACCCCCACTTCCAATCTGCCCCAGGGCACTGATGTACAGGTGGCCAAAGATGCTGGGGCCTTCATGGTTGGAGGAGAAGAGGTCGTGGAAGATCTCCTGGCTCACAGGACACACATCCGAGCCTTTGACTTCTGCGTGGCCACCCCGGACATGATGTCCAGCCTCAGCAAGCTGAAGGAGAAGCTGAGGAAACGATTTCCAAACTCTAAGAGAGGTGAAAGGTCGTTGCTTTTGTTTGTGTGTGTGTGTGGGGGGGGGGGGGGGGGGGGGGGGGCAGTCAGCTTGATATGATGCAGACTTGCTGCCTTTCTCACAACAGCTGCAAGCTGCACCATGCAAGCTATACTATTTGACGGTACCACTCTGTTGCAGATAAAGTTTGATGTGAACAAATTTTTGTAGCTGCTACCAAGAGAAATGATTTTGATGTCTAGGGATAGGATGGGACTTTAAAGAATTAGAAATTCAGAATAAAGAAAAGAAAGTGAAGAATAGATTGGAGAAGGCGAAGGGAAGAGAGACGGAGTTTGAGTGGAAAAAAAAATGTACTGTGTGTGAAATTTAAAGAAAAGGCCAATTGGCAAGAACTGTGGCTTGTTTGTAGATGTGCAGTGTATACTTTTCATGTGCATAACATATGGTGATGTTTAGTGCAGAGTGACTCAATTATCTGCATATTGGGAGCACACTCATTTTGTGATGTGTACAGTAAAAAGATATTACAAAGTCATAGTAATTGAGCATTCATTGGTATTTATGACACTGTGATGTCATTCATCCCTGGATTCATTTCTGTATATGTCTCAAAATTGTAAGTACCGGTATACTCTGTCTCTCATTTAATTCTGTGTTGGGAGGCAAAAACTGGACATTAAGAATGCTGCATGATGTTGCCTTGTGGCATCAGTGAAAGTAAACATTAGTTATGATATACTGTATGCGCTGTTATTTTTGTGAAGGTTTAATTTTCGCGAATTTCGCGAATCATGGCTGGACCGCGAATTTAACTACATGCGAAAATGTCGCTGTCCACTAGGCTAATAGTGCAATTATGATAACCTTGGTGTCTCATCGCGAAAACAACATCTCGCAAAAATGTCCATTACCTCCTCTTTCATGAAAACATCTGTAAGCGAAAATAACAGCTCATGCAGTATTATTAGATGCAGCAAGCTCAGAAGGAGAAAAAAAAATGAAATATTGAAGCCATTGAGCTTGTCCCTTTACTCTTTGAATCCATTCAAGTGCAATGGCACACAAACGAAAAGTAGTGCTGTGTCTTTCACAGAAGGTGGAATGAATGTGTTTGTTTCATGACTGGTTGCCCACTCACACTGCAGGTTCTGTGAGTAATAACATCCCAGCCATGCTGAATCTTTACCGAAGAGGTCAAGAGTACAAAGTCCAGGCAAAATCTAGCACCATCAACTGTGCCATTGGAAAGGTATGGAGGAGTGCTCCACAGTGTCCCATATATAGATCTACTTGTTGGCTACCAATTGCTGGCACCGTTTCACCTTGGGGGTCAATTCACCAGCATCCAGACACTGTTTGCACCTGCCAGTTATGAAATACAGGGAAATGATTCAGAGCATATTATTCTTTGCAAAGAAATTTTGATTAGAGTCAAACAGAGTAGATGATATGCTGTGTAAAGTGCTAAGTTCTCATCATGTAAACACTGCACTGAAGTATTGTGTGACTGAAGTATTCAGTGGAAAGGCCTAGTGTCATCAGTGAACTCTGAGCTCAAAAGTTGACTTTGTATGATAAGTTGATACTCACAGTCAATACTCCTTCTTTGTCTTTCTCATTGTTTCTTCAATCAGACTTTGTTCCAGGAGACAGGGGGATGACTTCATAAATGGCAAGCAGTTTATTTATGGGAATTGAGATGATCATATCTAGCTAATACTGTATGTTTTGACAGAAGCAGCTGATAACTCAGTACATCAGTACTCTTGTACATTGTATGCAGCTTGCTTATTTTCCAGCAGGCTTAACCAGTTTTTTTTTTGTTTTTGTTTTTTTTGTTTAGTGATGTTTGTTTGTTTGTGTGTGTTTCTTTTCATTATACAGCTGAGCTTAACAAATGATCAGCTGGAAGAAAATATGGCAGCCATCATATCAGATGTCTGTAGTCACAAACCTGTGGAATATGGTGGGTGTTACTTTATAGAGTTTTAGTTGTTATAAGTATATCTGTAAATTTTATACTTGAAATGCTAAGTTCCCTGATGTGATACATTGCTGTTGTTGTTGTTGCTTTTAAACATTGTTATTGAATTGTTTGTTAAACAAGTAAAACTCAGTGCATATTACAGATCTTCAAATTCATGAAATTCTTCCTTCGAGGTGTTTTTATTGCAACTGATTGACAAATTGCCCTACACGGATATAAATAATAAAAAGCTACAGATCCTCCTGTTTTTATGAGGTCCGGGTCCCATGTTAGACTTACAAGTACAAAGCACAATTCTCTGTCACCAGATGGTGATGATCTGCATATTTAACCCCGTTGAGGACGGATTGATTTTGTTACAACATGCATTTCCCATAGACCCCTGCCCAAGTATCCTCGGGACTCGTCCTCAACGGGTTAATGACACTGCTCAATTGTGCAGTGCACTGGGCATAGATGTTTGATTGGCAATGTTACCCAAACTTCCAACAAAAAAGGGGTTTCACATGGCAAGTTGTACGGGTTCAGTCAGTAATAATTGTTGGCAAAGCAGACTGAAAATATCCTCCAGAGCAAGCATGGGGAAAAGGCTGTATTCGAGATAAAGAAAGAAAGAAGATTAGATTCATCTATGCCAGTACTTCTGTCTCCATATAACTTTGCAATGTGAAGATGCTCTGACTTTCAGACTAATCAAATTATTTGTCATGTATAAAGCCAAGGGCACTGTCAACTGAAAAAAGTTTGGGATGAGGAGAAAGTGCATATTATGCACTCGAATGTATGTAACACCAATGCACAATGCTGCATCAGGGTTTATGACTTCCCCTAGACCTTCATGAGTAATACACTACTTGAACAATTGGTATTTAGATAATAGTAATCTGATACAGATAGAAAACAAAGCTCACACCAAAAAAACAAAACAAAACAGAAAATAAACAAGCAAACAATAATGAAGAAATAGATAATATGTATCTCTCAGTTTGACAATAAGGCTTGTTGACAGGGATAGTCAATAAACATTATTTGATAGAATTTCAATGAGTGTATAAACTTTGAAACATAGATTGTGTCTAGTGTAGATTGTATACCAGTGCCCATGAAATAGATGAGAGAACCTTCCTTGTATATCTCAGAAATACCTACCATTTTGATGACCTCACATGATGCCCCTTTCACAGATGATGCATCGTGAGCTAGAATGTGCTGTTTTTGTGTTTACTTGATGTATCTTGTATGTATTCACAGGCCCTTTCATCACACAGCTGATAGTGACAGCATTTCTCCTGGACGGCCACATGGTTGACGTTCAGAAATATCTCCCTGTGCCTGATGAAGACCAAGAGCTAAGAAAAGAGCTTGACAGACTAGATGAGGAAAACTGAATGTGAACTGGCTCACTCGCATGAACAGAATAGTCTTCAGCCCATTGGTTTTTAAAAAGAACTTCAGTGCAGTTTGTGAATGGAAAGCAGGAGAAGGGGTTTTGTCTTGATCCAAAACTGTCAATTTTTCCTGGCCTAGGATATTGCTGGAGAGTTGCAAGCTCCTAACTCTGCCTCAGTTTCCCCTACTTCTCTCAAAGTTTCTAATGCTGCCTCGTGTGCTTGCGTCCAATTCTGATTCATCAAAGAGATGTCACAAGCTGGTGCGGTAAAGTGAAAGTCTCTTGAAGTTGTATGTGGGGAAATAGGATTAATGATAAACATGTTTCAATGAATTCCTAGTTGTAAAAGAATTCAAATCTTCAGTAAGATGGATTTTCTTTTTCCATATGAATTTGAAGTAAGAGACTTATTTCATAACTCACATCAACTTGATAGGTGATGTCAGACAGGCTGACATTCTCAGTAAGTCTGAATTTTGAACTCTGACGCACTGACATGTGCTTCCGTGGAAAAAAAAAATAGTGAAGATATTTCATGAGTTTAGATACCCTGTAAATTGTTAAGGCATCTTCATTTGATTAGAACTTTGGTATTATTCTGCCCTATTGGGTTGTCTTTCTGTGTGTCGAAGTTATGTCAGCAAGTGCATTAACAGCATGTCAATTATATTGCATGGCAAAGGCAGGGGCACATCAAAGGTTCCATTTAAGGCCATTACGTTTGCATTGCATGTACACCACTATTTACTCATTTTGTTTTTATGAGCAAAGCTTGTGAGTGCACTCAGTAGTAAACTCAGGACATACAAAAATGCCTTGCTAGCTTCAAAAGACTTTTAATCTGTTTTGCCATGATGTGTCTGCCTTTTGCACAGGCCCGACTGATGGCTTAGGTGTGCTAATTTCATTACTGACCCAACATTTACCTTGACAGAGTTTTGAATGAAAGGAGCAGAATCTGTTTTTAAAATTCTGAGCAAAGTCAGAGAATTAGTAAAGAATAATATTGGCAACAGATAGTAGGATATCATGTTACACATCATACCGTGAAGCGGCTTAAGGCAGCCATTTTGTGCAACATAGTGGTGAAGCCTTGTGCATGGTACACTTCATTTACTTTTACACAGAATAAACTTGCTGATATATACATTCTCAGATTATTCATGTGTTTAAATCCACAGTATGGATGTGACTATTCCATTTCCATGGCAAAAAGAACTTTATTGAGCTGTCACAGACAAATGCAATGTGAATAGACTGAATGGAGGTCACGTAAATCAATGGTTAGAATATTAAACAAGCCTGTGTGTGTCTTCAAAGGCTGTGAGACTGTCGTCAGGATGTTTATAGGGAAATATGGCTAATAAATATTAAAGGACAAGTCCACCTTCATGTACATATGGATTGAGAGAATGCAGCAATATTTATACAACACATCAGTGAAAGTTTGAGGAAAATTGGACAATTCATTCAAAAGCTATGAATTTTTATTATCTGCACAGTCACTGCTGGGTGAGAAGACTACTACAGTGTATGATATCACATGCATACAACGATATAAGGAAAATATAAAAAGAGTTTCACAAAAGTTTACTTTTTGAAAAAAGTACACATTTCCTCAACTTGTCACTGATGTATGTCAGGGGTAATATTATTCCCCCTTGCCTGCTGAAAGAGTAAAGTCAAGTGCTCTTTTATTATGCGAGAAAAGTGAAAATATCGTAAATTTTCCTTATACAGTTAAACTTGCATAAGTCGATCTTCTCGGGACTGAGCAAAACACATCGACTTAGGCGATTTTCGACTTGTGCGTAAGTCGAAAAAAATCGACTTACAGTTTCACCACAGGTACATACATGTATGTTGTACATGTATGTTGTCTACTCTGGAGCCGAGAGCTGGAGCGGTGTGCCGCAGCACGGGTTGCCCAGCAGGGCCGCGGCTAACTTTGCATGGACAGTGCATTAGTATTGGCACAGGTCCGATTACTTTACACCCTTGTTAAACCTTGGGGAAGTGAATATGAACGATATTTGAGCAGTGATTGATTCCAGTTTACCATACCGTGGCTTGAAATGCGTGTAGAGGTGCAATTCTGATTTACCCGTGCCCGTAACTTTTCCCCGTGCCCGTAACTTTTCCCCGTACTTTCCGCTTTGAAAACTCAGCAGCTTCATCCATTATACCACTCCACTGCACAGCGCTGCAAATGCCAAGCTACATGTACACTGCAAGCTCAATACTGTAAATGTACATGTGTACTGTACAAACGCTGTACGTACGTAGCGCGACAGCTGACAGGGCTGTACCAGCGGACCTCCAAATACGAAGAGAGTTAAACGATCCCATGCGATCGCGTTGAATTTTGATTTTAGATCATTTTTTTTTGTCACCTCAAACTCATCTGACAAACAAAATAATGATGAGTAATAAATAATGAATAATAAATGACAGTGATTTATTACACAATAAAATCTTATTCGACTTAGGCACAGTGAATTCAATGGTTTTTCCGTGAAAGTGTTCTTGGAATTTCATCGACTTAGGCGAGTATTCGACTTACAAAATTTGACTTGTGAGTAAATTAATACACGTACGTCAATGGGGAAAAATCGGGACTTTTTAAAATCATCGACATACCCGATTATTCGACATATGCGACGTCGACTTAGGCGAGTTTAACTGTACTTTGTTTATATCGTTGTACACATGTGACATCACAACCTGTAGTAGTCTTCTCATCCAGCAGTGACTAAGCAGAAACTTCAAAAATTAATAACTTTTAAATGGATTGTCCAATTTTCCTCAAACTCTTGCTGATATGTTCTATTAATATTGCTGCTTTCACTCAATCCACATGTCTATGAAGGTGAACTTATCCTTTAACATATTAACCAGACATGTCAGTATTGGCTGGCAACAGACGAAGATGGCCCCCACATTTGGTATTAGACTGAAGATCTATGTCATTGTTTTATGTTGAGGGGTAATGTTTGAGTATACAAACATGCCAAACCTGAGAGGTTTAGGTTAAAACTATGTGCATTAGGCAACTTCAGTAGCACTATTTTATGAGGGCTGCAGTGCTGAAGACAATAGAACTGTTGAAGTCACCAAATGCACATAGTTTAACTGGTGTCTCAGACAATGGCTTAATGTATTTCTTTTATATTCCTTACAAATTATGTCAAGAGTACCCGCAAATTAAGTGGTATTTACTCATTGTTTAGAGTGAGGTTCGCAGTTGACCGCTCACCCAAGTTAATTTCTTTTACGCTCAGAATTACATGTGTAAAGTATGTGCGTGGTCTGTGGTGCACGATACATGTACCTATTTATTTGTACATCAAAACCTAACCTGTCCTCTTGCGAAGGAAAAAAAAAAATTGGTTAATAAAAACTTACTGTATTTGTGTCAATGCAATAAGCGGGATTCAATATCACCTTGCACACTAAAATATATGCGCCTCTGATGTATTGGTGGTGTGTTTAGCAAATCGTCAGTGGGATATATATATTCTTATACTATTTCCCTATTAAAGGAAATAGTTGAACTCTGACGGGATAAGGATTTTCATGGTGGAAATATGTTTTGTCACTTCAAGGCCCTCGACCAATCAGAGGACAAGAAATAATTTGTGAGTGATATAAAAACAACTACATGTATTTGACGCATTGTTCTATGTGTAATAGTGAGTTTCTTTTACCCTACACTACATTCTGTCATCTTGTCTATTTATTCTAGTGTAGATGGTAGGCCTACTGATTGTCAAAAGACATAATTGATGTAACTTGTTAGTGTGTGAGTGCTTTCTGTCCACCAGAAATCAGAGCCACACTATTTTCATGATCTATGCTGAACAACCATACAGCATTACCCATGCAGAACATAGGACAATGGCTTGTACCAAAAGGGTGGTTAACCGGAACCCCGCCATTTGTCGAGAGCCACCTTCCCCTCCCCCTTTATTCGCATTTTAGACACAACAAAGAACAAATGTGTGTGACTGATTTCTCCAGCAGAAAGCGATATGTTCATAGGGGAACAACTCCTGAGCATCACATGTCACCTTTGACAATATTTTTTAGATCAAGACTGCCTTGTTTGCATCAAATATCAACTAATCACAAATTGTCAAAGAAAACACTACTTTGATGGTCACCATGGTAATACAAGTAAAAGGATACATTGACTATATGGTATCAAAATTTATCAGGTTATGTCTCTAGGAAAATCAATGTAGTGTTAACCCATACATACATACAATTATTCAGTAATGAAAATAATTTGGAAAGTATGGTATAAGATATTTACAAAATGGAACATGTACAATTCATTGAAAGCCAGATCAGAGGCTTATGTAAATAGAATGTACCCTTAAATTAGTGAACAGAAATCAAATGATATACACATACAGGTATTGCAATTTATACATTAAAATACCAAATGATAAAATTTGCCAACAATATAAAAGGAGCATTAAAAGTTTTCTTCTTGTTATGACCATTGAGAACCAAATGAGATGAGTCTGGCTATTTAAAAAAAAAAAAAAAAAATCACCAAACTAACCAAACAAAAAGTTCTGAAGGACTGAGCAGAGCAAAGAATATTTGTTATCAATTTAACACTTCCCTTTCAGTTATTGCACAAAGTACTGTACATGCAGAAACAGAATGTAGAGTTTGTGTGTTCATGTGTATACCTTGTGTGCGCATGTACATGTGTATACATGCAATGAGTACAGTGGACTCCTGTTATAACAAGTCCTCGGGACCGGCAGTTTTCTTTCTTTATATCAAAATTTCGTTATAACTGAACAAATGAACAGTAAAAAGCATAGAGTGGATGATGTTTGTTGCATCCTGAATTTTTACTTCGCTGTAAACAGAATTTCATCATAACCGCGTTTGTTATAACGAGAGTGCACTGTACTTAATTGTACCCCTGAGAGTGTGTGATACCTTCTTGACTGGCTTAGGGTGGGATTTGATATTGCGAGGAGGATGGAAGATGTAAGTGAGGAAGGACAATGCAGTATACAAGAGTTTGAAAAGAAAACAAATTAACCCCCCCCCCCCCAAAAAAAAAAAAAAAAAAAAACTCACTTGATTAAAAAAGTAATGATTTGATATCAAATCTCATATTCATGGGTATGTAGATGTGATTTCTTTCATTACAATGTTCAGCATTTGCAAGGTGATTATCATTCTGCAGAACTTTATGAAACATGCATTATGCTATTCATTAGATTTATATTCAATGTACATGCATTTTCAAATATTGTATTGATAGCATTTACTTTGAAGAATAAAATAAACAAAATCACACCAAATACTGCTGTACAAAGTTCTGCAGGTTTTGCTCTCTTTTGACTTACTTTGATCTTGCACTCTCTTTCTCTGTCTTTAGCTGACATAGGCTTAACAAAATAATGCATTCAATGTAATAAATGAACATATAGGCATAATGGTCAATATTACATTTTTACCACTTTCAATTTTAATTTCAATTTCAATTTATTGAAAACCAAACCAAACATAGTCCCCAAGAAGCACAGCTTAGATGGAAGGAAGAATTAAGGAAGAAAATACAGTGCTGCCAATGTTATGATCTCTGGTTGTTGTTGTGGTTTTTTTTTCTTCTTCTTCATCTTCTTATCCTCCCCCCCCCCCCCCCCCCCCCCCACAATGGATTTAAAGGGGTGGTGTACTTTTGGTTGAGATGGGGGATTCAGAGCAGAGTTTATACTTTTTGCAAGATAAGTAGAAACCCCTCATAAACTATTAACAATTCTAGGAGGAATTTAACGTTTATATGATTAAAAAATAGTTTTGGAATGGCCGAGATATCAAGAAAAAAAAGGAAAGTAAGATAAAAAGTGTTCTTACTAAAATTAAAAGGTGGTTCCACTCTGTTAAAGTTAGGACCACTTTGTTTTTGCACATCTCGGTCATTTCCAAACCGATTTTTATAAAATGAACTTTGGTTCTTCCCAGAATTGTATTTTATTTGATACTTCATGAGAGGTTTTTCATTGCCTTACAAAAAAAAAAAAATAGAAAGAAACCCGGAAACCTGAAGCCCTTTCTGTAAGTCGAGATACGAAGATTTGCGCAAAGGACATCACGACTACTGGATGAACGCAGGATTCTCTGCTGCGGTTTGAGCATGCGCCGTTGTCCATCGGGCAACGCCACGCGTTGCTGGTTGGATGTTTGGTTGCCACCGCAACGCTGGGTAGTGACTGTCTGTGTATACTAGTTTACGTGTTGGTCCGACACACGGTCTTGCTTGCGTGTGTGTGTACATCAACATTGTGAAGATTCTGTGGTACGTGCATGGTGTATGCATTCTATACACGCGCTTTACGTCTTGAGAACTACCAACTGGAAAGAGCAGAGGAGCTCGAAATCAGAATTTCATCGAGGTGAGTGGTGCAAATTTAAAAAAGATTCCGTTCCCTTAGTTTGGTGTGTGTGGTGAACGAAATATAAGAAAACCGTAAAATTAGATTTAATAACGATTTCCGGTAGATTATTTATATGATTGATTAAAGTAAAGTCAAGGGTTGTTGGTGAAGTTTTGCTGCCAGTTGAGTTAGTGCAGTCTCTTCTCGTTTGGGCGCAGGTCAGATTGGCAGGATACGCCCGGCTGCGGCCGGCCCGCCCGTGTCGAGAGAGTCAACTTGTGACGAAAATATGAACAAGACTGTTTTGAAACATCCTCTTTTGCTTTGATAATTTGTTGCAGATTTGAAAAAAAAAGAGTACAAATGCAGTTCTTCTCTTCTTCGTGAGAGTTTATCTACTCGCACACTTCACTTGGTTTGGTGGGCTCAAAAATCTAACGTTAACAGTTAGGGCCTAATGAGAGACTCTATTGAACGTTTTTAAGCACAATAGAATCTATATAAAAATACATGTTCCTAAAAATATTTTGTACAAATTAAAATAATTCTGCACTGCTCTGGGTGGTTAAGGTAACATCTTTGATGATCTCTGATTCTGAAGATGTCAAGTGATGTCAATCGAGTTCAGCCCACTACGTCTTGAGGGAGCTGGGGGTGGTTCCGCAGGCGGATGGTGTCTGGGAAGAATGTCTCTCTCATCAGGAGTGATGTGCGGGTTCTGGGATTGACAAATTGATTGCATTTCTAACTGTTACATGTAGAAACTCTTGGTGTATGTACAATACCAATAGTCTAAAGTCTCTATTCTACATGTAGATCTCTAGTAGTTTCTCTAGACTAGAAAGACTGGATAAACTCGGTGGTGACTCCAGTCCTCGCTCTGCTTCAGTTGTCGGGAACAGCCGCTCTGCTCTGTCCCTGGCGTGTTGTCAATTAACCATAGAACCTAGAATTGATGTAAGGCCTTAATTTTCTCACTGGCAAAAATTTCGCTTAGCCCCAGCAATTGCTGGGGCAAGACCCCATTTTAGCCCAATGTAGTGTATTTCCTGGCCCGGGGTTGACCTTAGCACCGCATCTGTTTGGGGGAAAATGGGTAGCCCCACTGATCTAGCACCGCAAATTGGTAGGGTAAGCAATGTAAATGCGAGGGTTAGCACCACAATTGCTGTGCTAAGAACACCAGTGAGAACAGAAACAAAAATGATTAATAAAGACTTAGTTCTAGGGAAGCCAACGGAGAATCATTTTTATACAAAATTTCTAGTGCAAATTTTTTTTTTTTTTTTTTTTTTTTACACATTTTTGGTAACCCAGGGTACAATGCTGCCATACAAATAAATGATTCAACAAAATGCTGAATTGTCATTTGGTATCCCAGGGTACCAAATATTGCATCATATGCTGTGATGCACTGACAGATGCTATTCTTGGTTTTCAAATACATGTCATGCATCCTGGTGGGCAAGGAATGAAAATTGATGCAATTGGGCCACCCATGTTTCCCCATGTTACTGGTAGACATTTTACAATGAGACATTTGGGTTAAGAGAGAAGGAATGCAATCTCTTCCCAGTTTGTGCAAAGTTATGTGTAGGAATCATTATAGGATCTATAGTATGCCAACTGATCCTTAACATTCCACTGGCTTTGATGTTCCATGTACCATGTTGCTCTTCCATAGCATTTTGACATGGAGACCAAAGAAGAGGTTCTTGATTTTAATGATTTTAAGCTGTATTTCAGAGGAATTGTTGAAATCCTGCCTGGAACTTTGATGGTGATATGTTACAGAATAAATCCTTTCAGTTTTTCTTCAAGTTCTCTTGTTATCTAAACCGCATGACTGAAAAATTGAGTATTAGTATCTTACAGAAAGTTAACATTCAACCATCTTGCACACATTTGTGCCTGATTTTGTTTCTCAGGTTAAGTAATGTATACGCCAAATATTACACGAGGTTTATATTTTCATGAATTTTGCGAGTCAGTTGCTGTTCGCGAAATTAAAGACATGCGAAAATATTGATTAAGGAATGTTGTCTTTTGTGAAAGCAATTTTATTAACACCTCCTATAGAGTGCGTAACTTCTCTGCAGCACAGAGCATGCATGGGTACAAAGTAGAGACTCTTGGTTCGGACTCCCCCTCTATTACATGTATCTCCCTGTAGCTGCAAGCAGACTGCTATGACTGGGTGTAATTGGGCATGATATTGAGAAATTAAGTCTGGGCAGTGTCACTTGATCCACCTCGTGTTTTTAGTGGGCATGCCTGATGATGAGGCATACATTTCTGAAAAACGCACCTTATGGGCTATGTCACCATTTTAGGATGATGCATGAATGTAAGACTGTGAATGGGTAAATGATAGTCCAATGCATTGGAAGCAAAATAAGTTGCTCATTTGTACAGACTTTACAGGAAACATAATATGCCTCTTTTTTGCTACAATGTATGTCTGGGCCTAATTGCTCCCCTCAGAGTGACTGAATGTAGTACAACAAAGCTTTATGAAAATGACTATCCATAATTATGTCATAATCAAAGAACATACCATTGTACATTCCATGAAAAAAAAAAAAACACTGTGCCTGTATGAGAAGGCAAAGTTTTGTTCCTTGTGTCTTGTTGTTTTAGGGTGTTATTTTTTTTTTCCTGTCAAGAGTATTTCACATTGATAATCAAAATGTGACCATGGAGCAAACAGCATAGGAAACAAACAAGCAGATAAGTAAATAAATCAATATTGAATGGGTAGGAGCATCATTTTTTGCTGTTGCCATCAGAGCTCTCCTGATATTTTTAAGGTTTTTTTTTCAAGGCTCAATGGTCACCCCCCCGTCTAGTATAAACATTATTCAGGACTGATATTCATGATAACTTGAATACAAGGATGGTGATCAACTAGTTGTTTGTTTTGTTTTGTTTTTTCTTTTATTTGTTTCTTTGTAAGTTTGATGTGGCAGAACAAAGAAGTGGTCCATATATTGCAGTAAATCTGTGGTCACATTTGTACAACAATGTGCCAGTTTACTGGAAGTGATTGATTTGATAGGAAATCATAACATTCTGAGGGCTGCAGAAAATTTCCGTACATTCACATTGACTGAAGCATTATAGCCTTCGTGGTAGAAGAAATAATGAAAGGTTAGTTAGTGACATACGTGTACATGTATGTTCAAGCAGAATGCTTTTTCGCAGGTCTGGATCGTACACTGGTATTATGGTACATGTGTGTGTGTTGTACTCTATCAATTCAATCATTCCCGTGCACACACACACACACACACACACACACTCTTACACAACTTCCGCTCCTACCAGTGTATACACATACACAACCAACAAACTACCCCAGACAATAGATGCATGGCAGGGAGGGAGCTATACAAAGCAGCATTCACTGTTGCTCGGGCAGTGATGCATAGCAGTGGGCTTGCTTTGTGGTTGCCTAGATACTGTATTGATTGGAGAGTGGCGTGTGTATCGCTGAATAGGCAAGCGCTAAACGGGCTCGATCAGTTAGCATTCTAGTACTAGCACAAGGAGTACACATCTGGAAGTAGCGGGACATTGACTCATATCGTGTCAATGTTTTTTGGTTGCCAAGAAGGCTTTAAGTGTTAAATCATCTAATTCAGAGAAATTTCTGGTGTGTTGGGACAGTTTTCACTACATTTATTGTGTGTTCATCACATTTATAAGGAATATTTTCCACTTTGTAAAGGTAAGCTATGGGGAAAATGGGTTTAGCATTTACAGCTGTACTTGGTGCAATATCCCATGTTGAGTGTACTCACATGGAAATATTTAGAGTATGGGATTTTTTTAACATCTCTAAGATGATCGTGTTATGTGTTTCTAACTTTGTTTTTGATAAATTTTATTGAGCAATTGCTTCTTGTGAAGGTATTTTCCAATATCAGATTTGCACCTCATCAGATCTTTCTTTATTAATCATGTGCAGATCTCTAGTACATTGTAATAGGCAGTAGAATTGACACTTAATATTATTCATCATACGTAAATTACCCATGTAACTTGCGTGATAGTGTATACACCATATATTTTGCGAGTCTAAATTCCATGAATCGGAAATTCCCAACGATATCGCGAGTGGTTAAATTCTCAAAACTTAGTTCCTGTGTTTTGATTTGATTTTCCATGACACTATGTTTTTGTAGTACTCTGCATTTTAATCTGGTTTCAATGTTATAGTCACTTTTCCTATACATTTGATTCTTTCTAATTTTTAAATTGATTTTGAATTGTATCCTTAGGCAGAGAAATAAAGTCATCAAGAAATCATGGACTGGACACCAACCAAACCACGTGGACCCATCGCCGCCTCCTTCAGTGGACCAGGTCCCAGTGTGATGCTGCCATCATGCCTTGGCCAGAGAACCGCCATCAACAAGAAGATGAATCCAATCTACAGCTTTGGCATTCGTCACTGTAAATTATTTGATGACTGCAGTCCGGGACCCTGCTACGCAATGAATTCCCGGGTTTCACGTAAGGGACACACTGGGGAGCCTCACTACTCCCTCTACGGCCGTCCCAAGGATATAAAGCCATTCAGGACCCCTGGACCAGGAGCATACTCACCAGAGAAGGCAGGACAGTCAGCACATTACCATGCACCATCATACTCTCTCAGCTCCAGAACACATGGAATCAAATTTGACAAATCACCAGGTAGGAACAATATGAATAGTCTCTATTCTTCAACTCTCTTTTGGATGACGGGAACATTGTGTTGCCAATCTGCTCTGCATGCATTTGTTTTACCAATTGCAATCATAATATTACACATTTCTTCACCGGAGAGAATACTGACATGTGCGCTCCCCAAGATATAAGTCTTTATTTGTAATGCGCATAGTTTCTCTTACATTGTACTTTTGTGCTTAAGGTTATGATGTTACATTTTATAACTATTGTGAATGCAGTCATTTCCATACTTCAATTTCTGTCAGACATTTTAAAGACATTTTAAAAACATCTTTTCCAGATTGTCTGGTCAAATATCAATTTTTATTTGGTTTGACAGATCATGGGAAAATGGAAATGATATGTATTTTCCTGTTGTCAAGTGTCGGCGTGTGTGTCACACACAAACACACTGCTATAGTTTCTGACCATCCAAGCATTGAGAATTAAGGGTTTCTGGGATGAACACTGAAGTAGGGCTTTCTATAGCTCAGTTGGTAGAGCACCGGGCTAGCAGTCCGGAGGTCTCGGGTTTGAATCCCGATGGAATCCCATTTTCTTTGCTCATTTTTCCACTAATTCCTAAAAAGAACATATATTGTGTGTGTGCTTGGCTGACAGTTTATTAACACACCCATATTGTGCTGGTTTTGTTCTTTTGAAACAGCTCCCAATAGCTACACACTTCCCAGTATCCTGGGAGGACGCTCTTGCGCCAAAGAAAGCTTGCCAGTCTACTCAATGACAGGTCGCAGCAAGATTGGTGGTTTTGATGAAGATCTCCAGAAGACTCCGGGACCAGGTTCGTATGCTGTTGTCAACCCTAATGTCAACAAGAACAAGGGACCCTTGTACTCGATGACTGCACGCAACACGATGCCCAGTGACTCAACGCGGAAGCCTGGACCAGGACAACATTGCCCAGAGCGGGTGAGTTAGGGGAGGATTACCTTTTGTGTGTGTGTTTGTGTGTGGCAGTTAGCTTTGATATCTGGTGCAGTTACATGTAAAATGTATGTGTATACTTAGACTCGAAACCAGACCTGTCTCTTTTTTCTGAATACTGACTATGGGAAGTTGATTTGCTTGTATGCATGTATGACTGTGCTTTCTTTCATATCTGTGTCACACCTGTATATCGTAGCACACTGTCAGATATTCTACTCAATTCTAATTAATGTAATATCATTGTATTTCATGTGCAACAAATCATTTAGAGATTAACTGATGTGGTAAAATGTGCTATTCAACAAAACAAGATTAAAAAGCTTAGCAATAGACATTCCTGTGTTGGAATGTGTGAAAAGTCTTTAAGGGTGTAAAAAAATGGTTTTGCTATGTTTGCAAACTAACAAATATCTGTAAGATTTAGCATTAGGAATTCATTCTTGCCAAGTATCAGTAGTATCTCTCCCCATTAATTTCCATGTAAGAGTTTTCTTGCATGCAATAATGGTGACATTTCTGACATTTTCACAGGTGACCATCAACAAGAAGAAAGCACCTGTCTTTTCATTTGGAATCAAGCATTCAGAATACACCACACCTTTCATCAACGAGCCATCAGAATAGGGGATGGAACACGCACGCAAAATATTCTCCTTTTATTGTGGTAAGTCAGCTTTAAAACTTGCATTGTATTTTGTGATGATGTGTATGTTTGAGGAGGGACCTGACTGCCAAGTCCAGCATGTCACCCCATCAGCCTTCTGCTTGTGGGCTCAGAGTGAGTGAGGGAGAGTATGTGTTATAGGAATCATGTTGCACATAGTATCCAACCCATACATCAAGTAGCAAGGAAGAAGCATTTGAAATGTAATTTATCCACATTATTACACAAGTCTAATGGGCTAAACTTCATACTGTAAAAGTGGAAATTTTGGTGGTGTTGAAATTTTCGCACAACCAGAAACTAGCGTGAAAATAAAAGCACAGGAATATTTTTGCTTGCCATATGTTCCAGTAGTTGAAGTTTTGATTCCACAGAATTAAAAAACTGCGAAACTCTTCTTACCTGGCCGAGCGCGAAAACTCAGTCGCGTGAAATCATCAACTTTTACAGTATTTGTTACCAACCCAGAATTTCAGTTGCTATATCAACAAATCTTTAAGTTCATATGTTGTGTGATGGCTATCTTCTTGGACACAAATGCAGGAGGTATTGCTTGGTACCAATGATTATTGAAAAGATTACACACTTTCATGTTGAAGCAACATAGATGAGAGAAAAGACCCTATTCTTAATTACATTTCTACTTCTGTTTTATCACTCTACAGGAAGATGCCATGTGGATCGTTTTCATCTGTTGAGGGTTGAATCATGCTGCCACTGAATGAACATTACAACTTCTAAGCCATTTAAATTGCTAACATGTTGTTGGAACTTACAGTTAAAGTCAACAGAATTTGCCCAACATTATCAACCCGATGTCACTTTGAATATCATACCACGGATGAGACAAGGATGGACACTTCTATGGAAAATAGGACAAAACAACGACATAAAAGGTGTTAAAATCTGGTACCCACCGCATCTACACTCACCGAGATAAACGTGATACTATGTACCTGTACATACATCAGGTATTCAAAGTCAAGTATGCATGTAATGCCTTACTTAAACCGTCCAGCCAAAAAGCAAGTAATAATGACTTTTATGCAAATTTGTGATATGGTGTTGAAACAGGATTATTCTGCTATCATGTTATGTGTGTCTGTCTGTCTGTAGTCATATCATGTGTATGAATGAAAGCATGGCGGTAAGAATTGTGCTGTCATTTGATATATAGATTGTAAATAAGATCGAATGTTACATTTTCTGTTGTCTTTTCCATAATCTGTATGCATTCAAATAGCCGCACTTCCATTCATAAAATATTCACAATATGCAAATATATTATTTGATGTGACTCATGCCAGAGATTCAGTTCCTTTGGTGCAGTGTAATTCACCTTCATCCGAGCTAAATCTACATCAGTATTTTCAGCTATATGCATCGTATTCATTGCTTCCATCAATTTATTAATTGCAATGAGTGAAAAGAAAAATGAATGAAATACAATATGCAAGCAGTGTGATTAACATTGAGTATTGTAATAATTGAACCAACCAAGTGTTCATGACATATGACTTGAATGACTTTGTCAGCGTTCACAAGCATTGATAAGAGGTGATATAATGCATGTAATTATGGCAGAACGTCATGCTTCATGAACTCTACCTAGAACATGTACAACGAGTTTGAGAACAGTATAAAGGTGTATGTGAGCTGTGCTCCGTTCCACTGCAAGCTGGTCAGATTGGCGTAGATTGGATTGGATTGGATTGATCTCTAAATAAACTATAGAAAAATTCCATGGTATGGTGACACACATAACTATGTTTCTACTTTTAGTTTTCTCCTACAAATACTAGCTTTAAGTTCAACTGAGTGTAAATGTCCAAGTGACAGTTACTTTTCAAGCTTCAGACATACATGTAATCAATAAGACTGCTAGCTGCATAATGGGGGGGGGGGGTAGATATTTGGCAATTGATGCATATTCATGCAGTGCTTACTGAAGTACAGGAATTGGGCTTCTCTGCGAGCTTGGCCAGCTTCTTTTGTAATTTCTTATATTAAATCAGCAGACTTAGGCTGTAAAATACAAAAAATAGACAACTTGACGATGGATATATCATCCATGAACAATTTGTTCATTTAGGTCTGCATGTGTATTTATTGGCATACTGTGTGCTTTGTAATTAATTGCCTTGTAATACACTTCTATCTTAATGACTTCAAAATGATGGCCATATTTCTGCTGGATCTGGAAATGCAAGCCATCTATTAAGTCTCCTGTCCAGAGACATCGAGATTGATTTTCCCTTTTACAAGGGCAATATTGTTACCTCAACGATTGCCTCTTAGTTTGAGTAATGCAATAAAAGTCACATGAATTATGCTCCTGAAATTATTGTATTTTTTTTTTCACAATGTTGCATTACTTGAGATATAAACTGCTTTGTACATAGAGCTTTGCTTGTGTCGTAACTATATTAAGCAAATAAAGACAATAATGATATAGATTTTTGTGTGCTACAGTGTGCTAAGTGCCTTTGAGTCGTGTCATATGTATGTAATCACTGTCTCGATTCATCATATAGGACAATTTACGAAATTACTATGAATGGCAACTACTGGCGCATTATTGAAGGACAAGTTCACCTTCATAGACATATGGATTGAGTGAATGCAGCAATATTAGGACACAGTGAGAATTTGAGGAAAATTGGACAATCCTTTCAAAAGTTATGATTTTTTTTTTTTTTTTTGAAGTTTCTGCTCATTCACTGCTGAATGAGAAGAATACTACAGCCTGTGATGTCACATGTGTAGAACAATATGAAAAAATATAGAGAAAATTCAACATACATGTATTTTCACTTTTCTTGCATGATAAAAGAACACTTGACTTGCCTCTTTCAGAAGGTAGGGGGAGTACATGTAGTATTACCCTTAATATACATCATTGACAAGTCGAAGATATACAACTGCATGTACTTTTTTTTTTCAAAACAATAAAATTTTGTGAGAAATTAACATATACCCTTACTTAATAGTACCATGGTACAGAGCAAGGGGATGAGCTCTTGTATGATATCAAAGAATAAATTGACAATTTATGTTTGATTTATCACAACTTCAACGAAATCTTTCACTTTCTTAGTTTTCATCAAAATTTGCTCAACTTTCTCAGTCCTGGTACTCATTTGCGTGTGTGTGTGTGTGTGTGTGTGTGTGTGTGTGTGTGCTGATTCGCACAAATTAATTTTCTGGGTGGCTTTCCCTTTTAAAGCGGAATAATATAAGGGTGAAAGTATCTCGTGATTACGTGCTGAAGTCAGTCAATCTATTCCTTTTTTATTTTCTTAGACAACATTAGAGAGTTCTGCGATTACCAGTAAGTTTTATAAGAGTATTGTTTTACTAGAATATTGTGTCAAAAAGAGAGTTGTGCGGAGAAAAAGAGAGGAGGCGTTCATCAATTAAAGGGATGTCACAGTTTTGGTTGAGATAGGGCTATACTGGTTTCCAACTTTTTTTTATGATGATTTTTTGAAAATAATGAGAAACCTCTTGGTAAATATGAGAGAACATACTTCTATGAGGAATTCAAAGTTATTTGCCAAAAATTGGTTTTGGGATGGCTGAGATATCCTAAACAAAGCAATCCTAATAAAAGGTGGGACCAACATTTTATTAGGATTACTTTTTTTATATTTTTTTTTTTCATATCTCATAAAGTGGTTTCTAGGTATCTTGCAAAAACTTAAAGGCTGAATTTTCACTTCAACCAATACTGTACCATCCCTTTAAAATATAAGGGCATTATTTACAATAATAGGCCCTATACACTACCAAACTTATCTATAATTAAGTCAATCTATAACTGCTGGAATCTATTACTTAGATACATGTATCTTTGAGAACAGGAGAAAGCAAAAAGTTTTGTTACAGAGCCTACTCTGTAATCAAAAGTGCTGTAGAGCAAGACATTAAAAAAAGGTAAACGTAACCTCAATTTCCCCAGCCCCTGCCATTATAATAATTAAGTTAAAGGTCATGTTTACCTTTTGGAGCAGTGATTTAAAAAAATGTGCAACTTTTGATGCATATGTGTATAGGTCAGTTGATCACAAAACATCCTACCATACAAGATTTTTGCAATAAAGCCTAAAATATAAGGAAATATCACTACATTTTTCTCATTGAATCTTAACTGTAGACTGTTTAGTCTGGAAACATTTTTATTTTAACTATTGTTCACATTCTTGATATTTAACAATACATCGATTCATGGTTGAAATTTTTACATTGGTTGTTTCTATCCCTAACCCACATTATAGGACTATTTTGAAGCACTAATCCTGGGTTTTTGTTTCATCTGCAAATGGTAAAAATATACGCCTGATCAGAAACATCTCGTCAAGAAGGGAGGGCTGTGGAGCCGGGATTTGTTCAAACGCCGAGAAATATACGAACGTCTCCCCGAAAGAAATGCATTCAGCGCAACTTCTGGTGCCACTTCCGGGTTTCTTCAGCTGACAAGAAAAAAAGAAAGAAAGAAAGAAAAAAAAAAAAAGGTCTTCAGCGCAAAAACATAACCTTGCCGCGCTCACACTCCACGGTCTCTATCTATTTCTTTCTCTTTATAGTGCCACTTACGCACTTCCGGGTAAAAAAAAATGGTGACACCTTATGTATTCCTTTGTATGGTGCAAAAAGTGTGGGGGGGGGGGGCATGAATGTATACAGAACTCGAAAACTGCATCAACGGGAAATGTACAAACGTATCGCTGGGAAATGTTATAAATCACATGTACTTCAACGGTATACGATGCCTAACAAAACTGATCATTAACCTTTACAGCTTTCATCTTCTTGTAAACCCCACAGCGGATTCTCACCATTCAAACTTGGCAGATAGCATCTTTATGGTGATATGATCTTAATTTGTTAAAATGATCCCCCCCCCCCCCCCCTGCTGCCGAAGGGTTCCTAAACTCGAGAGTTTTTTCATCGTCTTTTGTAGAACGGAAAAACATATAGAGCTATAAAAGTTAGTACTATATGAAGACATTAAAAAATGAATGAAATTTCATGTTTGATTATTGCGGATCCAGGGGTGCCTTGATGGGGGGGGGGGGGGGAGGGAGGCGGATTTTCCACATTTTTAGCCTCTTCTTGAAAAATCTATGACGGATTTTCACCAAACTTAGCAGATATAATCTTTCTGGTGATATGATATTAATTTGTTTGAATTTACCCCCCCCCCCCCTCCTAGGAAGGGGAGTGTTGAAGCCTCAGAGCCCCCTAAACTCTGGGTTTTTTTTCCTTCTGTGAAAATGAAATGATGTGATAGAGCTATGAGTTAGTGCGCTATTATAAGAATACATTAATGACTGGAGTTTTCATGTTTCATTATGGCGGATCCAGTATATGCCCTGATCAGGGCGGGGTGGGAGGGCGGGAGGAGGATGAATTTTAATGATAATGATAATATGGAAAATTTATATAGCGCTTAAGACAAACATGTTTCAAAACGCTTTACAATTATCAAAAATGAGCAAATATGATTATAAATCAACTACGAGTACATATAATCCACAATAATTTTTATTGAAAAATCTACGACGGATTTTCACCAACTTGGCAGATAGCATCTTTATGGTGTGATCTTAATTTGCTTAATGAATGACCCTCCCCATCACACCGAAGAGAGAGAGGGAGAGAGAGAGAGAGAGAGAGAGAGTCCCTAAACTCAGGATTCTTTTTTTTTTTAAATCTTTTTCTGTTGAACCGAAAAAAAAATAGAGTTACAGTACTATGAATATGAAGACATTATAATGACTGAAATTCATGTTTGATTATCAAAATGGCACCAAACTTGGCAGATTTGGGGTTTTTTCGATGCCGAAATTTTCATGTGACCAACTTTCGTATATAAGTCATCGAGCCTTTGTTTCCGAGATATTTGGGGCTATCTCTGTATCATTTTATCAGTTTTCCTGCTTTTGGTTTGGCAAAAAGGTGTATCTCTATACATACACCTTTTTGCCAAATTAATTGCACGATTTCTCACGGTGTATGTGAAGATATACCTTTTTGCCAAAATATCGTGGGTTGCAGTCCCTGTAAACGCGGTTTGGCAAAAAGGTGTATTTCTCTAAAAGTGCTAATTCTGAGGTATATTTTTTAAAGTTTGATGCAAGAAAATTATCAGGAAATGAAGTTTGAAGTGAATACTAAATTCTGGAATTAAATCCCTGAGCGCTGCACAGTTTAGATGGCTTCTATACGGTCAAGGAAACCAAACTTTAAAGTCGATTTTCTCGGCTTTGTAGTCGCTGTAAAACGGCAGACATAATGGTCCTTTTTGCCCAAACACGACCGATTATATAGGTGATATGATTTTAATATGAATTTGTTTAAACAACCCCCCTCCCAGAAAACGGGAAGGAGTTAAAGCCTTAGTGTCCTATAAAAACTCTAGATTTTCATCTTCTAGAATTCTGTAGAACAAGATAAGAGTTAAATTATAGTGCTATGTGAAGACATTACAGGGGCGGATCTAGGAATTCCGTGTAAAGGGGGGGGGGGGGTTGGGGAGCGCAACAACAACAAAAAATATTTCTGGCGCAATTTCCGGGGTTTATACTGCCCTACTTTGGCAAAAGGAAGCAAGTGACATTTTTATGGATATTGACGTATAGTTTTTTATTGATTTGGCATATTTTGAGGCATTTATGCTCTATTTAACTGAAATATCCAAAAGTTAGGCCCATTTCTGAGATATCCGGGTGGCAAAAGAAAGCAAGCGCACGAAATCCTTATTGCATGAAAAAAAAAAATGGCAAAAGGAAGCAAGTTACAACCCGATCATAGTACTTCCCTCAGTTCCCTCCCCGGAGTTCCGGCGGGCGAGGCTCCCAGCGTTGCTTCCCTTTGCCCAATCATTTACACACTATATACTTTGGCAAAAAGGAGCAAGTAACATTCTCATGATGTGATTGTCACTTGCTTCCTTTTGCCAGATTTTTCATGTTTGCTGAAAAATTTGAAATACTTTGGCAAAAGGAAGCAAGTTACAACCTCATTATATGATTGTCACTTGCTTCCTTTTGCGAAATTATTTATATTTGCATACAATCTAAAATATACTTCGGCAAAAGGAAGTAAGTGACATCCTTATGATATGATTGTCACTTGCTACCTTTTGCCATTTTTTTATGTTTGCTATAACAAATCTATAATACTTTGGCAAAAGGAAGCACGTTCAGGCCTAATAATAGTGGGGTGGCTTAGTGACAAATATATTGATAATCGTGACACGCCGGACAAAAGTGTAATTTTTTCCTCAGACATTTGTATATATATGAGGATCAAAATTAGGGGGTGCTCCAAGAAATCCGCTAACAGAAAAAATGAGAAAATGCCCTTAATTTGTACATTACAATAATGTCTGAATTCAAAGACTATACACAGGGCATTCGCCAGGTTTCTGTACAATGCAATGCAATGTACACGGTTGCTAGTCTTAAAATTCAGACCCATAATACGACATATTATGTGCATGTTTACAGTAATACACCATTTTTACTGGTTTTCCTATGGTAACAGGTGGTTAGTCTGTGTTGCAGACCTGAGGGAGGTGTGTTGGAATAGTCCAGTTTTCTTAAGCACCTTTTCATTAAATAATTTGATATAATTTCTGGTAAATGATTTTTTTTAGTACTGTCTACCTCCTGTAGAGAAATGGCAAAGAGTGACATGTGACTCTGGCTCAGATACTTTAAATCTTGGACAATGACTGAGCCAGGTGTAGGACTATGTCACAGCTCATTTTTTCTCCCAGAACTACTAGTTTACCAGTAGAAGAGCTGCATATCCTATTGAGAACTTAAGGTTTTTGGGTATTGCCCTACATATTTCCTAACAAATTTAACCCGTTTCCTCCAAGATTGTGTGAATTCCATAGGTTTAGCGCAGGGATTACCTGGTTCCAGTAAGCAATTTTTATAGTCTGCACTTCCCCTCTCTATATGTTTCTTATTTCTTATGGGGGGTATTCAAATGTTTAAAAAGGTTAAAAGTTTGTTTTCATAGATGAAGTTGAATTTAGACAATTTGAATATTTTTAAAAATATATTGATATTTGTAATTTCACTCATAAAGACTTAAAGCGGTTTGAATATTTTTGGTCTGATAGCTATGTATAGACATGTTATTAAAAAGTAAAAGCAATGTTTGATTGGTTCACATTATCCAAAGAGGGTGGGATGTAGTTGGCTGGTGAACAAAGTCTATGGGGAAGTTTAAAAAGTTGATAGAAATAAAACAAAATCGGCTTAGCGCAGAATCTAAATCACAATATAATATGACAAAATTCCCGACCCCCAAAGGCGGTTGATTCTATGATGCTTTATGTCAAAATACATTCCACCCAAAATACATGTGATTGATAGGAGGAAAACGTATAGTACATTAAAAACAATATAGTTCAACTAACGCCATTAGTCCAGCAGCATAATGAAATGATTGTTAAGTTTTATCGCCTTGTCAATTGAGGGAAATGTTACATAATGACAATTATCAAAGTCAGCTAGATCTACTAGTATATCAAGAAACCAAAAAGAAGGGGTGGGGTGGGGTGGGGAGAGAAGAATGAAGTAAGTTATTAGTATCTGTAGTTTTGGTTTTCAGTATATTCATTTTAATTTCCTTAATTTCCGTTAGGTCATCATGGATTGGAGCATTTGTGTACTAGTAATCTGCCAGGAACAAACACAAGAAAAACTTCAAGGTCCTGTATATACACTTTTGGGAGAGTGACTTGAAAAAAATGTTCAGGATATCACATTTTATGCATAATATGTGTAGGTCTGGGGGCATTTCATGAAGCATTTTGTCCGACAAGTTGTCGGACAAATTTGCTCTCTGCCAATCAGATGCAAGGATTTCTGTAGTTTGTAACAGTTTGTCAGAAAAAAAATATCTGACCAAACTGCTTCATGAAATGCCCCCCTGTTGTATCACAAGACATCCTACCATATACAGTTTTTGCAATCAAAGTAAACATATAAACAATACTTAACATTGATTATACAGATTCATTTTTTTACAGAGGTTCTTTCTATCCGTAACTCACACTTAATAATTTTCAAGCACTAATTTGGGGTTTTTGCCTTTGATTATCCACAAAAAGGAGGACTCGATGCATAAAAGGTGTATGCTTTATTTTTGGAAAATGTTGAGGAGATCAGGAAAAATATATATATTTCGATGTAGATTTTGGACCTGAAGGAGCAGTTGAAGCATTTTTAAGAAACAATGCCTTGTGGCATCGTTCTTATCATCAAAAATTAATAATGACAAACTCAAATGAAAATTGGAGGGGGGGGGGGGGGGAGAAAAGACGAACATTATGACATGAGACAGCTTGGTAAAGATTAAACTCTAAAATAGACAATGCAGCCTCTTTTCTCAGTTCATGCTTATCCAGAGTGTGTGCTTTCTTTCCAGTACCAGTATTATTATTTAGATAGGTTAGGGGAATCCCTTTGAATTGTGTGATACATCATTTTAAAGCTTACAGTCTGCTCTTTCAGAATAATATGTCCTTAAAGGACAAGTCCACCGTCATGCACACGTGGATTCAGTGAATACAACAATATTAGTAGGACACATCACAGAAAGCTTGGAAAAAATCGTACAATCCGTTCAAAAGTTATGATTTTTTAAGATATCTGCACAGTCGCGGCTGGATGAAAAGACTACCACAGCGTATGATGTCAAATGCGCTCATTCTAAGGAAAATAGAATGAGAATTTCACAAAACCATACTTTTTGAATAAAGTTCACATAGTTTCTTTGACTTGCTACTGACGTATGTCAAGGGTAATATTATTCCCCCTGCCTTCTGAAAGAGAAGTCGAGTATCCTTTTGTAAGCGAAAATAATTTATGTTGAATTTTCTTTATTCATTCTTTATATCATTGTACACATGTGACATTACAAGGTACAGTAGTCTTCTCATCCAGCCTCGACTGCATGAGCAGAAACTTCAAAAATTCATAACTTTAGAACGGACTGTCCAATTTTCCTCAAACTCTCACTGATGTGTTCTACTGCTGTTGCTGCATTCACTCAACCCACATGCTATAAAGGTGACAAATCTTTGTCTGGCGACTTTTTTGTTGATCAATTACACCAACCCTAATGGAAATCTCTTCAAATTCATAAGTTCTGAGTTCTCCTTTAAGTTTAACCAAAATCTATATATATGTAGTTGCCATGGCAACATACCACTTAACACTAATGAAAAGTATTTCAAACCTCTATACATCCCATCGATCAGTTGTACCTATTCAAATGGAATCTCTTCCAAACTGGAAAATAGCCTCCTGTAACTAACTTCAATTAAAAACCCTAGTTTTGGGTTGTCATGGCAACGCACAAATCAACAATTATATTTGACCCCTGGTTTATACTCTTGGTACCTTCTATACAACGTTCATATCAAATTTTGTTAAAATTGAATCTTCCTACCTGGAGAAATTAACAAAAACATGATTTTTAGAAAAAGTTCATTGACCTTTGACCTTTGACCTTTGGAAAATTCACTCCAAATTCAATCAAAATATTTTACTTGTCCTCAATATTCTTCCTGCCAAGTTTTATCCAGATTGGATATTCCTGACCTGAGAAATAGCCAAAAAACCTATTTCACACATAAAGGTCATTGACCTTTGACCTCTGACCTCCTTCCCAGCATCAATTTTCTTGGAGCACCCTATTTTTTGACAAGGTACATCATGAAGTACCTTTGGTGAAAAAATCATGCTTTTGTCCGCCGTGTCACGATAATTTCACTAAGCCACCCCACTATAATGAGTTATGGGAATATAAAAATTCTTCGAATTGTCATTTAAATGCATTACGTTCATAATTATGACTTGCTCGAATACCAACATTATTTCTCATCACAAATTTCCATATTAATATGTTAAAGGGCCGCTATACCCAAAAACATATTTTCTTCATTTGTAGCATATTTTGTACTCGATGTCACTTGCCTCATTTTGCCAAAGTAGGGCAGTATAGCTGACAAGTGTGGTAGATCCAGGGTGCCCTGGTCGAGCTGGGGGAATGGAGGCTAAATTGTTACATTTTCAGCATCTTCCTGAAAAATCTATGACAGATTTTTCACTAAACTTAGCAGGATGGTCAGAGTAATAGAACCCCATTTTGTTCAAGGCACCAAGTCGGGAGGGGGGAGGGGAGCACACAATAGTTTTTAAGTTTGATGTGGCGGATGAGGGGCTGCCAAGGAGGAAGGGGGAGGCGGAATTGTTCTCTTTTCAGCATCTTCTTGAAAAATCTATTTTCACCAAACGTGGCAGGTAACATCCCTATAGAGTCCTGTAAATCCCCTTATTGTTCAAAGAGGCATGATGTGCGGGGCCGGAAAGGGGGGGGGGGGGGGGAGACGGGCGCGGTCGGGGTTGGGCAGGGAGAGTAGCGGGGAGTGCCGTGAAAATGCCTAAAAAGAGATTGTTTAGGCCTAAAGGAAAAATTATCCAGAAACAAAAATGATAGGGCTAATACAGTGCTTTGCTTTTAACTTAAGTTCGGTGTGGTGGATGATCCCCCCCCCCCCCCCCGGACTAGTGGATGCATGCCCCTTGGAACAAAATGGGATTCCGTTACCCTATAGGTAGCTTTTTGGGCTAGGATCCTTTAATAACCTGCCTCGTTTAGTTGAAAGACGATGATTCTATATTTTTCAAGAAGACACTGAAAATGTGCTATAAAGACATTACGAGCATGAATTATATCGAAATGTACCGTTGCCTTTAGTCATGATATCAGAATGTAGAATAATAATATCAGCCATCATACTATGTCTAACTGTCTGTAAAATTTGATAATCAACAGTCTTTTGATTGATCATTGATCTAAAATTATACCTAGATCGATGTCAACCTCTCTTCTAGCGATATAGCGATGGCTCGCATGGTGCGATCGATATGAGCCCAATATCGATATCATACTGCGACATCCCTTCGAATTTGATCCATCACAAAGTAGGCATCGATATCACCGAAGGCGGTAACTTTTATCATTATGGAAATAATTCACTAAGGCATGAGGGCAGTATAGCCCGATACCCGATCGCGATACGTAGTACTCGCCATCGATCGTCGCTCGACGATTAGGTTTTACCACTGAGAAGTCTGGCGTCAGAGTGAGAGAAGAGAGTGCCAAAAACAGAGAAAAGATACTGTTTTCTTTGTTTTTTTTTTGCTAACATCAGTTAGTGACCTACTGTATTGACAGTCATGTGCAACGTCACGGGCCCAGAAAGACTTGATTTGAGCTAAAATAAAACCGACTGCAACGGCGCAAGGTAACGTTCGGTCATAGATCTAACGTTAGACCATCTATCAATTGTCAATTAGGACCTAAGGTGTTAATATAGGATTTTTTTTTTCTCTTAGAAAATGTCCAACAACTGTTAGAAATTCTCAACGTTAGAAACATTTATTAGACAAAGCTAAGACAACATCGTAACGACGAGTAACGTTACTTCCTACCAGTATAGCATTCATTCTTGAATTGAGGTTGCAATCAGATGGAACTTGGGGATCTACGAACGGTCTAACGTTAACGTTAAGTTAGTGCGGACCGCACAGCCAAGCATGTAAAATACGGAAAGAAGAGATTTGTCGCCGCCGGCGCTTATTGGTCGAAAGTTTATTAGCGAATCAAGAATAGATCTAGACCACGTTAAATGTTAACAAGTTAACGGTGAGACCTAACAACAATTCGGGGTCTAAAAAGTAGAACTCCTAACGGTTAGACTGCTGGATTCTAACGTCAGGTAACGTTAGAACCTAGTTCTATTCAACGTTAGTGTGTAGGGGTCGATCTAACTGCGACAGCCGCCACACGTATACACTGCGTGTGGCGGCTGCGCCGTGCTCCCATTCATATCTTCATGTTGAACAAACGGGTGCCTTTGCGGCGCTATATTTCCTTAATTTTTCAACAGAAACTACTAGGAATACTTACATGGGTCGATGAAACCTAAATGACTATCATCGGCGACTGTTTGATGCATTTCATTGCTTGTGATGCACAAAATGAAATAAGCAGCTCACCGATGTTCACAGAATAAGCCAGTTCGGGGTTCCACTTTGAGCATGAGCAGAAAAAGGTCATCTGTACCAGCAGAGCATGGTGGTTTTTAAATTCACTGAGATAAGCATCTGTAATGTAATGATTATTCAACTGATCCCTATAGATCTAAGTGGTGCTTGCCAGCACATCCACCTGACAGCAAAAGCGGTGTCTGACAATATCAATAGAAAGAGATTGTTAATACATTCAATGCAAAATAATGAAATGGATGCTTTCAAAAATGCCAATGGAAGTATCATTCTGGTCACCTGGTCTATGCAAGTTCATCCTTTGTTTGAACATGACTGATGAATTCCATAAATTGTTACGTTGGGCAAGCTCATGCCTTCTGTCGCTTGAAACTAGTGCGTGGAGTGCCTAATCAACTGAGAAAGAAGAAAGGTCATTTGTACCCATGTGCCCATGAGCTAACCCCGAACTGGCTTATTCACAATCACTTGCACTTAGCGCACAGAATACTTGAACGAACATAAGCGAAACTGCGGGGAAGCCGCCAGGACCGCGCCTGGCGGCGCGGTCTCCGGGGCTAGGGTCGATCTAGAAATGGCCCTATATGGGCATGGCCTAAAAAAGTTAGAATCTAACTTTAACGTTAAGTGCCAATGCAATGGACTGGTCTGGTTAGGTAGGCCTGTGGCCGTAACATTCCAAAGTTTCTAACAACTTAACGTTAGACCCAAAACTAACGTTAGACTAGCCCAACCTGGGACTGTGTAACAATAATGAATCTAACGTTATTGTAACAACATGTTATTTGTTTGAACGTTAGTTATCGAAAGTAGGAGCCTAAAGACAGTGTTCAAACCCTTGGCCTAATGCTAAGGCTGATTAACACTATTTAAGGCGAGGTGTGGTTGTCTAACGTTAGAGTCTTTCTATTCTGAAAATCTTCTTCCTACGTTTCTTCCTAACGAGTTAGGTTTTTTAACACCGTTATAAAAACCTGTCTAACATTAGGGCGTTAGACAATTCTATTTCCAAGTCGGAAACTTTCAGGAAGTGCCTAGGAAAGACAGAATTGGTAGGACTAACAGTTAGATCTAACTAATTGTTGGGTCAGGTCTTGAGAGTTGATCGTATCACCGGATGTTTTTTTTTTTTTTTTTTTTTTGTGGCTCTGAATTACGTACTCAGAGGATGATATTTTGGCCAAAAATAACACAAGTTTCTGTAGAAAATCTACACAAAGTCCTGAAAATAACGGATTTGGCAAAATTGTGAAAACTATTCACTCTGATTCTTTTTTAAAAGACTTCAAATATACCCCTCTCCAAAAAAGTTGTCTTTTTTCGTCTTGAAAAAAAAAAACACATCATGATTCCGTACATGATGTTCGTAATGGAATAATCAACCTCATTTTGAATCTTGTCCTTGCATCAGAATCACAATTCATACCCAAGATGCACCGTACACATTCCTACTGCCAGATTGACTGGCGTCAACATCTACTCTTTGACCTTTTAATTTCCAACAGCAATAAGAAAAATATCTTTGACTGAAAATATTGCATACCATCACTGAAAGATTTGATTGACACCGATCTTAATGGATAGAAAATCAGAGTAACTTATACATGTAGATCTAGGTCAAAGTGAAGTGTTGATAGAATATTATTTTGGTTTATGTCTAAGTTATCACTGGCATAATATAAATCACATCATATATACATAACTAAACAATATAGCGTAACTATGACTGGTAAGAGTGGTATTAAGATGTTGAGCTATCTGTAGCTGATTTACAATGTTGGCTCATGTTATCTTATAAATTGTAGTGTTTCTCGGGAAATGTTTGATTGTATTTATAGTATGTAAAAGGAAATTCAAAGTCATAAATTCTTGAGAAAATATGTTTCTGCTCCTTCAGGTGGCATCTCTCCTTCATTGTCAGCCTGATTTTAAAATCCACATGGTCAGTCATCATCATGCAGCAAAGGCAAGAACAAGAACTTTGTAACACTAACAGTGAGCTTCCCTTCTTCAAGCCCACTTCCTCAAGTGACCAAGGTCAGAGTCATCAGCAAGACTTTTTCATGCTTCCTGGAAAAGAGCTGCAGTCAACACCATCATCTGCAGCCTCTCTCTTCAAGGTATCTTTACATGTTCTCTCCTTTTGAAAATTAAGTGAATGAATTCATCACTGCATGTAATATGTGATTGAAACCCATTACATATACAATACTTTGTTTTGCGTGTAAAGATGCTGCTCTTAGTTTTACTTTAAATGAAGTTGTGAAGAAAAAAATTCAAAATCATCCTATTATATAAATCCATCAGTACATCACTATGAGCCAGTCTGTGTGTTGTTTCATACTGAAGTAAATTCAGATCTCCATGTGAGTACATGGAGATCACACCCTGAATTGTGGTACAGGTAGGGAAATAAGAAAGTGAATACCATTGGTTGTGCCAAACATGAATGCAATGGAAATGTAAAGGTGTTCTGGTAGTTATTAGATCTACCTTGTTTCAAACAGCCCCTTCTAGTCAGATCAACAGGCGGATATCCTTCAATATGAATGTTGGATGCAAGAGATGCCTGTTCCTATAATCCATTGACCAGACTTGTAATACTGTTGCCTTCCAAGAATACAATATAACAGAACAAAACAAAATCTGTTATGGTATATATCAGCTTGTATTGCCTAAATGGCAGAAATTGTAGACATTTTGAGGAAATATTGTCAACAAGCTAAGGAACCATTACTTACAAGGCCCAAACTGTGAATTTCTCTTTAAAAAGATCCTCAGCATTTTTGTATAAACTGGTTGACCAAGTTGTTAAAAGCACTATTTTGTTGACACAGGAAAATACAAATCCACTGATCTCAGGAGAAAACAGCTCGAGTGCACTGCAGTTTACATCCTCAACAACATTTCCTGTACTTGACATGCCATCGCAGAGTCAGTTTCTTCAAACCACTTCGGAAGCAAGAGCTAATCAGACAAGCTCAATGTCAACCCTAGAGCAGCAGGAACATGACACATTTGAGATACAGGTTGGTCACTGGGCCTTTCTATTCTTTAATAGATAGGATCAAGTGCATTGCCATATTAATTTTACAGATGACACTGAAACATGCACAGCATTGGCAGCACTGGCATTTATCAAAACAATTTCCTCCCTTAACGTGAAAACATAGTTCTGGTAAGGGCTTGAGAATCCATCTTGGACCATTTCGTATTTGCTTCCAATATATCAAAAAAGTCTACCAAGAAACTTTAATTACCTCGCTGACGCGATTTGCTGGGATGATGAGTTGTTTTGGAGTATTTTGAGATAAAAAATAAAAGTCGGTATACCGATTTTTATTCCAGAAGGATCCAGGTTAACTAGATCTCAGAGACAACTCGGCCCTATTTCAGACAATTTATACGCAGTTGATGATCGCCATGTACTATACATAGGCGCACATTCATTTTGTAGGTGCGCCAAAGAGGTTCTTTGATGCGCGCATTGTATCAGCTCGGCCCATAACTGCGACCAGCCAGAAGGTGAAGCGCATAGTACAACACTGTTCAAGCCAGAGAGACAACTCGGCCCTGCCACCAAAGTGAGGCTGAGTTGTCCTCAAGTTTGAGTTAGCCTGACCCGATCGGGTAAGTTCTGAGATGCAAATATTTTTGGTTAATATTTCGCATTTTCGTCGTTACCCAAGGAATATCTTGTTTTTACAGCGTTATTCCACACATTTTTTAGGCATACATGTACATTTTGGAGCAAAATTTGACAATATTGCAGGCGTACCAGAACTTTATTTTGCCTTTAATGAAAAGAATATTTTAGCTTATGATAGAGAAGTACAAAGCAGAGGTGGCAAAGAATGTTCTGAATATCAATAACAATAATAATAATAATAATAATAATAATAATAATAATAATAATAATAATAATAATAATAATGATAATACATGTAATAATGATATGAAATATTTATATAGCGCTTAATACAACATACTTTATAGTTGTCAAAACAAACAAACAAACATATAAATCAGCTTCGAATACAAATAATCCACTGTACATGTATATCTTTATCTAATATTCTGTCAACTGAGTTTGGCTAAGTATCAGAATTTCCAATTTGACTGATATGTATACTCCAGATATATTCATTAAATTTACTGCAATGCTTGATTGCAGTTTTTGACAATTGAAATCATTTTTTTTTTGGGGGGGGGGGTGCTTGAAGACAAAGAAAAGGGCAAAGAACACAAAAATCGACACATTTGAATTATGTATCTCTATTTTAGTGTCTTGGAGACATTGTTTTAAGTGATTTTGGTTCCATTTGCATATCCATCTAAATGAAAAAAACTATTTCTTTCTGTGTACCAGTATGCCTATATGGATATAATAGAATTAGGAGAGCTTTCAACAAGATTCCAAAAAGGAGTCAGTTCTACAATATTCCCCTTGATGCATATAATATGACCAAGATGTTAGGGATGTAATGTCATATAAACTTTGTACATGAAAGAATTTTTGCTAAGCAACAAGCTGATGCGACTGAATGATCTTTGGTATAATTGATAGAATCTGATCAGTTTCCTTTGTAAAATTCCAAGTACTGTATGTTTCTGAGACATTAATACAGAAAGACTGCTGAGCAATGTAAGTCTGTATTTACAATTTGTTTCATCCATGGAAATGAAAATGAAATCTGTACCTGTGAATGTTTGTTTTATGATGACTGAATTATCTTGTCAAGTTCCTCTTTTTGTTTTAAAGTATTTAGTGTACATGTATGATTTGTATTTTCACACAGAATCAGGACAAAATGAATACCCTGCATTCGAGATTACATCACGAGGCAGACAAAATACGTCGATGGAAGGTTCAGACAGAGATTGAAATCAGACAGAAGGAGCGGAGTCTCAGCGATGCACAGCAGACTATTGAATCCCAGAGGAAATCTCTATTTGAGCTGCAGGTGAGAATGGTGTTATTTCTTGCACTCCGGCTGTAGAAATAAGTGCTGTATTGCAGAGGATGCTCTTCTTCCTCCCTTATTCAAGAAAGGAAGTTCAAACTCTGCCAGGTCAGGTGCATGACCTTCATCACTTCGATGATTTTATCTAACCAAAGAAAAAAAAGAATATGAATCTAATGTAAGAACCATCTCAAATATGCCTTCATAACAGATTGATCTCTTTTCTTTAGATTTCAAAGTTCAGAGATCCATAAGTGCTGAACACAGCAAAGATATTGTATGACCGGTCTACATGGACCTGATGTCTGGTGGAACCAATTCCCCATAATTCTTTGTGAAATTAAAAACTTGCTCTATAATCCCCCCTATAAAATAGTTGAAGGCATTAAGTTTTCTTTTTTTCTTCATGAAACATGCTGATACATGCAAGCATTTAGTTATCATTTTTCAGCATAGCAAATGTGCAACTGATCACTCTCAATGCCAGAACAATAGCTGAGCTTATTTAACATCGTGATACTGCCCATAGGTAGAAGATAGATTCAAATGAATAAAAGCACAAACATAACGAAAACCAAGGAAATCATTATCCATATTCATATGTTCACAGCTTCAGAATGAAAATCTGAGTGTTCGACTACAGGAAGAAATGGATCACCGTATTGACATTTCCCAGAAGTAAGCCTTGTTTTTAAAACTAATGTGTGATTGTGATAAAAAAATGTTATGACAAAAATTTAGAATTGCAATCTTCCATGTATTTTATGAATATCTATGATTACTGAACATATGTAAAGAAATTATTATTTCAATTATGGCATTATATATACCCATTGTGTGTGTGCAAGACAAAAGGGTTATCTGTACATGAATGTGTTATCTAAGCACCTGATAGTCAAAAGAGCTTACACTCAGATTTGCTGCTTGTTTGTTTTTACTTTTTAAAAGTTGATCATATGTTAACTTTATGTAAAGAAAAATTCCCTGACAAGATTTAATTCATTGATGACTCTCATAAATCATCCAGAGAAAGATGTGAAATGAACAGACATACTAATGAACATAAACCATTAGACAATGCAACATGAACAAAAGCAATCCAGCATGGACAGTGACTGTCATTATACTCCATGAAAACTGTATCTAATGTGTGTTTTCTGACTAATATCTGTGTAAATCAGAGTTGTGTCAACTAGAGACATGTGCAATCTAGTGAAGGATTATGCAGGAAAGTTAGAAGACAGGCTTTGTGATGGTGAGAGAGCGAGGGATGAGCTGCAAGATGTCCGCCAGAAGCAGCTTGAGGATATGCAGGTGATGCATTAATTACTTTTTCCTAAATCATGTGCCTGAGGATAATGAATGAATAGCTTATCTTTATTGAGCTGTATGTATAATGAAATAACATTAGAATACAAACACACACCACACCACCATATTTTTGATCAAGGCAATGTATTCCTGTATCTACCTAAAAGATGTAACTGTTGCCATACACTGTAAGTGCCAATATTTTTGCATGATTGATTTTTGAAAACAATTTTAAAAAACATACGAAACTCATCTTATCCAGCTGAGCATGAAAAATCACTCACACAAAAATATCAACTTTGACATTATATTTTAGTTTGGTAACTTGACCAAAATCTATTCAGATTCTATAAAATTTGGTAAGAGTTTGCATTATAACAGAGGGTCTCGTCAATATGAACCTAAAATGTGGAGGTCATAGTCTTAAAGATCAAGGTTAAGTCTAGTATAAATTCTAGGTAACTTGATCATTGGATAGGATGTAAGGTTACAGTGCCATGGTATATCAAGTTCAAGAAAGGGCGATGATTTTTTTTTTTTCTGGTAATAGAAAATATAACTCAGAAATGGGCTTGCCACTTCCACTTTTGTAAATGTTGTTGATTCCTTACCAGCACAGACATTCCAAGAAGAGTCAAGTTGCCATAGGACATTCTTGGGTTTAATATAGCATTGTTATAAAGGCATATCATTCATCTTGATGTCCATTGCTGTCATGCCTACAGATCATCTTTCATTGACATTTGTATTTTGTCATTATGCTCCTGTAGACTCTGGAAGCAAAGTTCCAAGAACTGACTTTGATCCATTCCAACAAGTTTAATGAGCTGAAAACTGACTGTAAGTACACAAAGAAGAAGAAAAAATGTACTGGAAATTGAGGCAATATCCAGCTGGGTTTATCTTTGCTTAAGTTAGAGCATGCATTGACTTTGAATAGCTGTGCAGTTTATTGTGCTGCATTTCATTTTATGACAAAGCGCAAACTGGCCAGGATAGTGTGAAAAACGTAATTCCTTTCTAATTCTAAACATATACATGTATGAAACTATTTACAGTATTTGTGTTGGCTTTTTCTTTTTTACTTTGTTAAGTAACTAGTCCCCACAGTTATGTTATCCATTGAAGAAAGAAATATCTGTAGTATTTCTGCGTATGTTTTGTGTCTGTCTCCTAGTGCACAAAGAGAAGGCGGCTTTTGCTGAAGCAGAAAAGATGATGACAGCTAAGCTGCTTGAACTAGAACATGAGGTAATGTAGAGAAATGCAAAGAATAAGAAAGTTATGCATTCCTGCGGGAGATAATGGATAAGTATGGTCACTTAAGGTTTCAACTAATGATATGCTCAATGATACTGTGTTTCTTCATAATGGGATTCACAGACTGAACCATGATGACTTCCCAGTCCCCTAATGCACAGAGAAAATTTTGATCCTGTGTATTCACAGCTGCATTACAATCATATGTCTTGAAGACCCTTATTTTTACACTTAAAGAGTTATAGATATAGGTGAATATCACATTTATGATATTACAAACACATGTGCATCAATATTAAAGAATGGTATCATGGTGTGCCCAAAGGTCATTCATTCAAGAGCAAAGATACATTTAGTCTGATGTCACAATGCTTTCAATTTCATAGTTTAGTAGGTTACACATCATGTTTTGTTGATATAAATAAAGTGTATTCAAAATATTACAAAAAGAAACACACTAAGTGATCTGCAGTGGCCGCTTGTCTAAAATGCTCACTTTCATAGTTTTCCTAGAGTTTTCTGGTTCATGCATACCTTTGTAGCAACTGCTGTTGAGAAAGTTAAGGAGGCCGCATAGATTTTAATGAGGTTCTGTGAATTTGGGCAGGCTATTGAGCAATATTGCAGTAGATTAAAGCAGCAGGTGTATTCTGTTTTATGCACACAGTCAGTGTTGATTTAAGTTGATGATCAGGCATTGTGTGTGTGTGTGTATGTGTGTGTGTGTGTGTGTGTGCGTTGTGTTTACTGCTGTAAGAGGAAATTGAGCAGGTGTTTTTCTGAATTTATCATGTGGTCATTGAGGGTAGTTCAATCACAGACATGTACACAGAAAGGCTATAACTTGTCACTTGAGAACTAGCTTTGTCCTTTTCCATTATTGGCTTGTGTATGCCACAACACATCAACTGTATGTGTGTGTGTGTGCATGTGTGTTTCGTTTGTTTGTTTGTTTGTTTTTGCTCACAATGGATCTTATGGTTTGTTTTCTACAGTGTGGGGATCTCCAGGAAAGAAATGATAGGAAGAAAGAAGATATCCGTGTGCTGCAAGAGGAAATTAGAAATACATCCCAGCAGTTGGCCTTATCACAAAGAGAAAAAGGTGATCTAGATATGACATATTAAATTTGTATATATATATACACACTGTATATACAATATATATATATATATATATATATATATATATATATATATATATATATATATATATATATTTATATATATACATATATGTATGTATATATTCCTCTGAATTTAAATTGTGAAACAAATGTCAATTCGTTGAGTAATTCTCTGACATATCTCTTCTTGTCTGTTGAATTGCATGTGGTGACATGTGATGTCGATGACACTTACATGCAACACATTCAGAATAGGAAAATATTACTAATACCGTTTTCATAAATTTACAAAAGGGTTGCCTCTGGCATAATATTTCATTTTCTTTGGCAGTCAGTGTGTCAACCTAAGCCATATTTCTCTCTCTCTCTCTCTCTCTGCATGAAATGAAGATATTCATTGTAGTTGACATCCAACTTAGAGGATATTAGAATTAGATTGGAGTGCTATTCAGTGAAAGTCAAGTCAAATGCTGAGATAACACTTAAAAACTTCACTGTCTATGCAGCAACTGAATATGTATGTAACGTTTTTCTCTAGTTACAAATGTTTGGAGAACAACAATGATGTGTGGATACAAAGTAAAATCTGATGATGGCTAGAAGTTAGTCATTGACATAGAAATTTAGATTTCATGCTTTTCACATTCACTTTTTTGTCAATCTGCGTGTATGCATTTTGAGAGGGTTAGACAATTGCTAGGATTTGAAAAGAATTTCTGGACAATTGAATATATGGAAGTGGTGTTATTTTATCTAAATTTGAGCATCATTGTTTTCAGGTATTGCTGGGAGGTACTTGATCTTTGGAGGCAAAACAAAAGTTATTGGCACAATAAGTCTAAAAGAATGCCATTGCAATAAAGCAAACCTGGTATGAGTAGGGTTGTGGAGAACAAAGCAATTAATCATCGAAAATTGGACAGATCCAGTGAAGACTAAGGGAGAGGGATCAGAAATTGAGGTCCAGCCGTTCCACTATCTTACCAGATTTCATGTAGTAAATGTAGCAGATGTAGTCATATAAATGTAGAAACAGAGATGTGTTATCACTGACAATAGACTGTAAAGGTGTTCACCTGCATATGCCCTGTCAAGTACAGCATGATATGTGATGACACAGTTCTATCAACATTAATGACAAAGTTTTTTTCTTTTTTGGTGTGCATCAAGTAATTCAACTTGGAATTCAATTGCCCTCTTGTACATGTATATCTTGGTGAAAGGCAGGTAGATCTTGCATTCACTGACTTTGGAAAGGTGCTTAAGTAAAGCTAATTGTAGGAACACTGACGTTCGAACTTATGCATTGTATAACAGATAACAATTTTGTCATAATGTTAGCGCTAATGTTTTGTTGAAGTAAATTGATGCTTTATAATTTTAACATTATTCATATCATAGATGAACTCTCAAATCAGCTGAGGAAAAAAGACAGTCAATCGAATACTGAAACTAATTCAGAATATCAGATCACCATTCTTATTGACTGTGATTCCCTATTTTGCAGGGGTCCTGAAGGAGTCTTTGAACCAAGCTAATGAAGAAGTAGAAGCAAACCAGCAACTCCTGACCAAAGTAAGAGCAGAGCTGAAGGAGACAATCAGTCGAAAAAATCAGCTACAGACAAAACAGGTACTTGCCATACCATACTCGGCATTACTTTTTACTGGCATGGACAGAAGAATCTTCAGGGTGTTTACAGTGTAAGAACTCATTCACTGCTTAAAATTATATTTAGATTAATATCATCAGTGGCTTTTGATCTCTCATGTACATTCCAAGTAATCACATTTTTCAGGATTTTAATGCTGTTAAGTCGAAAGTCCTGCTCTGACCCTATACTAAAGGTATCTAGGTAATTCACACTTTTTTTTTTTTGTGCGTGACAATAATGTGTAGACAGTACATTTGAACTAGCGTCAGTAATATACCATTTTTAACTTCCCTGACAAATTGTCATGTAGTTGTTATCTCGTTTCTCCCTGTTACACTAGATCGATATGGAAAATGAAATCATGAAGCTCAAGCAAGATGCTGAAGAATCCAAGGAGAAGCATGAAAAGGACTGTGGAAAAATCCAACAGTTATCAGACAAAATGAAAACAATGGAGGTATGACACAATTAGCACAGTTTGAAAAAGTCAAATGAGCAAAATAAACAGAATTAACATCGGTACCACTTATCACACTTAACAATATTGGGTATGATTACTTCTACTTTTCCTTTTGTTAAAATAATGCAATAACATACAAATTCAGTAGGTTTTTTTTTTTTTTTTGTGTGTGTGTGTGTGTGTGCAGCTTTATGTTTTGTTGTCTAAGCCATCTAGGAAAAGCACATTTCCTGTACCTTAACTTCTGTGTGCAAATCATTTGTGGTTACAGGTAACGGTGGCCCTAATTCATATTTCCCACACAGCATAATATGTGGCATCCATCTGAGATATACAATTTGCTTAGTCAAATTTCCACAAATATCAAGCACCCCTATGTTATGATAGTATAGGTCCATGCATGGATCAGTATTGCATTAACAAGGTTGCCTGTGTGGTCGACTTTTTCTAATTAGTCTGTCCAATATATAAAAACACTCTTTTCTCTTGATATTTGTAGGAAGCTGCTGAGCTGACGGAGCAACAGCTTCGGGAGCTGAGCAAAGAAAAGTCACAGCTTGAGGCCTCTGCTGAAGAGCAAACCAAACTCCTACAAAAGAGAGAGGTAAGTCATTATATGACAACTTCTTACTTTCTTTTGACACTGCTTCATGGTCTTACAGCAGTAACAAGTATTAGTGCAAAATAAATACATGATGTTTGACATAAGATCAAAATCACTTTCAGGCCAGGCAAAATGTTATGTAAATCTAAACATACAAGATAGTGAAATTGTAATCATATTGTTTTCTTTAGTTCATCAACCCCAACTTTCACAGTTCCATAATCAGATGGATCTGTGACAGAGGTGCTCTGAGAATAAGAAGTGTTATGTTAACAGCACATTTATCTGAGAAGTCATTGAGACTTCATTCAAGCAGCATGCTCTTGCATAGAATAAACCGAAATTTGGAAGCCTGCAGATTAGATGTACAAGGTATACCTTGCAGCACAAATAATACATCTCACACTCCATTCATGTGTTCTAAATATGCACAAAAATTGAAATGCATTCTGATTACTTGTTTCTGCTTATTGAAGACCGATGTTGCAGCCTTAAAAGATGAATTGAAGGAGGTACTTGAGAGAGAGAAGGTGTCATATGACAAGCTTGACTCGCTGAGGAAGGACCTACAATCTGAGAGGTAATATTTTCTCAATACAAGTGACTCCTGATATTACAAAGTCCTTGAGACTGGCAGTTTTCTTCAGTTATATTCAAATTTCTTTACAGCCAAACAATAAAGTATATAAAGTTATACAGATAATAATATTATGACCTGAATTTTTACCAGGATTCCTGCGGTCGGAAAACCTGTTAAAGTCATGGGATTTTTAAAATGTTTTTCCAGGCCTGGAAAAGTCATGGAAAACACAGAATTGAAAATATATCATGGAAAAGTCACAATATTTTATAGATTTGTATAATTTTTGCCTTTTAGGGATCTTCTGTTTTGCAATATAATATTGTTTTGAAGGAAATCATTTCATGGAATAAAATTTGACCAACTCCACTGCTGCACACAGTGTTGTTGTATACAAATGGACGTTTTACATGGACACTATGTAGGTACTATCTAATAGTATTCCGTGTATTAACACCAACCACTTAGGTTCTTATGAAATTACCGTCCGAAAAAAGGGTCCTGGATTTTTAAAAGTGTATATGGAAAAGTCATGGAATTTAGTCTTGTAAAAGGTGCAGGAACCCTGTTTTACTTTGTTGTAATGAAATTTTCGTTATGATGGAAATGCACTATATTTCATAATGGCTGAGAGTTATTTTTCATTAGTCGGTGGCAGAGCAGCCCTGGAGGATAATGCTTGGTGGGTCAGGTGAGATTTCTCGTAGGGTTGTGAACAGCGTCTGGTGCGACTGTGCAACCCAATTCTGGAGTGACAGTCCCTGTTACAGTTGCTGCCAACAAAGCAGGATAACTGAGAAGAAGCAGAGGCTGCTTGCTGTTTTATTATTTCATCAAATAACTGAAGTTTACCAGAATTTTTTTTTTTTTTAAATCACTAACATTGAGAGGAATCGTACAGCTGTCTATTCGGTGCACAGATTTATTCATTTCTGAGAAATAATATACAGATATTGACTTATCAGAGGTGGAATATAACATTTGAGATCCTCGCGGGAAGTTATATTTTTGTCGAGGATTATTATATTTTTCCGAAGCGCGTAGCGCTGAGGAAAAATATAGTATTTCGAGACAAAAATATAACTTCCCAAGGGAAATGAAATGTTATATTCCTACCGAAGGAAAAAAGTCAATATCTGTTATATTATATGACCCACAGTACAAGAAATAAACTGCTGTATAACTAGAGCAACATGACTTCTCCGTTTTCAAACCCACAGTCAAATTCATGAACGCGCGTTAGAGAACGCTCGGCACTGTTAGTGGTATGCAATCGAGCCAAACCGAGCCATAACTATGATGGCTTTCGCGTAGGCCCTACTATCGGTAATTCGTTCTTCCGTGGTATTAGCCATGCAGGAGCATTCCTAGAACAGTCGCTATTCAATCATACGTAGGCTGTAGCGAGGGCCTATTTACGTAGCGGTAACGTGCTGATTTTGTAATGACAGTTGTAAAATTATTTTTAAAAAAATTGTAGAAGACTAACCGTTACCGTAACTGCCGCTGTTGGTCTAAAGCAAGCTTGTTGAGGTAAGTGTTTGTGGTGATGTATGAGAATGTGAACTTTCTAACAATGTAGTCTAGGACCTAATCTCTTCTGTCTGCAGTCACTGGTACATGAACTGTAGACTACGGACCTGGCCCTGGTTCAGGTCCAGCGCTAGTAGCATGGAACTACCGGTGTCAAAGAAACTTACTCAGTTCAGGCGGTGGTAATACTAATGGGAAATCCTTTGCCTTCTGGCCCTGTCACGACTGTCTAACATTAACGGGAGTAGTAGGCTCTACCAGGTATAGCTTCCAACACATTCACCAGTTTGTTTCTCTCTCAAGCTGCCATACCAGTTACAACACTGCTAACAGTTTGACAAAAACAAATCTGTTGCAATTTCGCAATTTTCGCTTCGTGTATGCTGTGCATAAAGTGTTGTCTACCTCTAACGCTTTACAGTAGTGTGCTGCTGTGTACTGTGGTCACGGCGATTGCATTCGTGTGTGTGCAAAGCGTGTCTGTGTATGTTGCGCGCATCATAACAATTGGTTTTTTTGATGACGTCACCCCTCCTGATATATCGCATTTGTTTAACGTAGTCGCTGTTATATTCCATGTTTGTACGTAATTTACGTCATGTTATGAAAATATAACGCTTCTCATCCTTGTGACAATGGTCACGTGACTGCATTTTGACCAATCACACATTGATATCTACATAGGTCATATAATATTTCAGTTTACCACATAAGTATGCTGTCTTATATTTGTTGTGTTTGTCTTCTATTCAACAATCTGTTTCTTATGTTCAACATGATATGTACACTATATTTTCTCATATTCATTGTTAAATGGTCTGTGTCTTTGGAAACTAAATATCTTTATAACATACTAATGTTTAGCTCTGAGAATAAAAGGCTGGTGGAGCTGATAGAGCACACAAGAAAAGAGAAGCATACTGTGGAACAAGACCTACAGAGATACAAGGAGAACTGTGAGAAACTGAGTACTCTGATCACAGTAAGTCTTGCTAAATCATAAATTTCTTGACAATGGCGTGTGGAGAGGAGACATTACAGCTCCATTGAAAGACATGTACAGCAACCAGCCAGGCTTTTGCTGACAAATGAAAAAAAAAAAACCACACTAACAAATTCAAGTGATTTTAATGTTTAACAACATACATAACTCTTTGGCACAAGCATGCACAGAAATACTTTGGCAGACATCATGGTGTGAAGATTTCTCATCAGCACATTCTGTACATTATGAGTGGAATTTAGAAAAGAAATATAAATCTAGTCCATGGGTTATGAACATCTTGACTGCATAAATGTGTATGACACATACATCCACCCATAGACTTCCAATGAGGGTGCCATGCTGATGCCTGGGCAATGGATGCTTATTTTGCGCTTGTTTTTAGTCCATGGACAAAATTCAAACCATAGAATTCTTTTGAACTACCTTATAAGTTCGTTAATTGGGGCCTACAAACCCACTTGATGAATGTAAAGGGCAAGTTGAAAATGGGCAGATTGCAAGAGCCTATCCAGTTTTCTCAGCTCTTGGACCAAGAAATGACTTTGAAAACAAACCAATGACAGTTACCATTAACATTTCTGAAGTGAATGTGACAAAACAAGTGGAAGGAGAAACACAATTTAAAGCTGTTTCTGCATTTGTGTATGCATCATCCGGGTAGTATCAATTACAGTGTATATGCAGGGATATCTGCTCCTCCCTCCCCCTCCCCCATGATTTGTGGCGGAAGTCTGCATCCTTTTTGGATTTTTTCTTCTTTTTTTTTTTTTGCTTAAAGTTACAAATTGGATAGGAAGAAATGGTCTTTTGTCTAGATGGGACTGAATAATAATATTCCTTGCAAAGTTTAGGATTCACTGATGTTGCTTTGTTATTCTGCATGTGAAACAAAAGTTTAAGAGTGCTACAGGGTAGACTTTGTGGTTTCTTTTTTTTTTCTGTTGTGTGTTAAAGGAACAAGGACAAGAATTACAGATAGGGGAAGCTAAGTTGCAGACTGTCCTGGACATCAAAGCAAAGTTGGAGAAGACTAATGAAGAGTTGCAGAATACCCATCAGAGCCTTCGTGCTGACACTGACCAGCTTTTGCAAGAAGAACGGGACAAGGTATTTAAATCTATGTATTGTGTGTGTGTGTTTGGTACAATAATCTCGAGTGTGAATACAGCTTTGCATATCATGGATAATGTTCAGAACAAAGATAATACATCGTATGGAAAGTAGAATGTTAAAGTAAACCTTTTGTAAGAGGATGGTATGGAAATGAGGCATCTTAGGTTTGCTTTCAACAAGCATAAAAGTGTTGCTGATTCTTACTGAGAATGCATTGACACCAGGAATAGTGCACCTTTCCACATTTGATATTGTCTGTCTGAGATTGAACATGAGCATCCCCCTCCAAAAGGAAAAAAACAAACAAACAATTTGCTGAAAGTAATCTAGGACAAATAGGGATCTAACCAATATACTTGTGTACCATGTGTTCCATATCCAGGTATCTGAACATTTTGGAATTAAAGTATCAAACATGATTGCTGTATGAAAAAAAAAAATGTGTTTAATTTGTCATATTTTGTGCAAACCAGTGATTCTTTCAAACACTGCTGTACTGCTTTTTATCATAATTAGTGTACATGCTGTACTGTAGAGTTGGATACCTTAATTCGAATCATATTGCTTTCCCTTACAGAACAAAGGGCTGGAAGATCATCTCCTTGAAGCCAAATCCCAAAAGTGCACTCTCGAGGAGAAAAACAAGTCGCTGCAAGGGCAGGTTGGACAGAAATCCAAACAGATTAAGGACTTACAGCATGAAGTGAAATCCCTCAAGAGCCAAGTAACCTGTCAATCAAACCAAAAGTCAAGACTGGAGGAGCAGGTTGGCTTTTATATTCTACATGTGTAAATTTTAAGTACTATCACTGTGTGAAAGCTAAATTTTTGTTTTTTCAAAAAAAAAAAAAGAGAAAAAGTAAACATTGACTTTATCTCAAAATTAAAGAGATGCAGAACTTGAGATACTTGCTTACAAGGTATATCCTTAAGCATGTTGCCTCCAAGTTGAAATTTGACTAACAAAATAGCTAGTGTGTGTGCTGTGTTTGTTATGTATGTGTATGTATCGCTCGCAAGCATAGAATTGTATTCATCTCCAGTTGAATTTATGAGGTAATCTCTTTCATTCCATTGTTCCAGCAGCATTTGTATCAAACCATTCCTGTCATTCTTGCATCTACATTCAGAGATGCCAACTAATACACCTTTTATCCTATGTAGTATGCTCTCCTTCATTTAAACAAAAAGGAAAATATGGTTTTGAAATCACATAGAGCTCTTTCCTGAAATTATGCTTAGAATGCTCCATATGTGCAATTCAACCACTTTTGAACCATGATAAAATCTCACCTTGAAAATGTACATTTTCCTTTGCATCAGTAGTTTTTATTTTCTTTTAATGTGCAGAGGCTTGCAGCCCTGTGTATGTATTCTAGTGTTCTGATACAGTCAGACATAACACTTATTCTATTCTCACACTGTAGGTATGCAGCCTTGAAAAGGAAGTTGAGTTGGCCAAGGCAGATGCAGGATCTGTCAGAGATGAGCTTACAAAACTTTGTGAAGAGAAAGAAGAAGCTTGGAAGAAGCAGAGGCATGTCACAGCTGCTTATGAAGAAAAGATAAAAGAAATTGATGGTGTCATGGACAACTACAAGGTTTGTGTTGGGGAGCTTTTGCTTACATTTCTCACGATACTAATACACTTTGAATTTCAAGCCATTATTGCCAAAAAAAAAAAAAAATGTGTGATATCTAACCCTACTTTAAAAGTTTAGCAACAGACATACATAAAGACGGATGTCCGTTAGATGGTTGGATAAAATGTTTTACCCATATATAAGTTCAGCAATAGTTCCTGATCTTGATGAATAGCTTCAAATAATGTGTATTTTGTTAACATTTTTTTCTTTCAGGCCGAGTATGACAAGATTGTGTTGGAGAAAGACAAGACAATTGATGAACTAAAAAAGAAGTTGCTTGAAGAAGTGGCAGCCAAGCATGAGGAGGTGAGTATGCAAATGGTTTGTGATAATGTAATAGTGATAACATTGCTTGATGTACTGTAAAACGAGGAATGTTCGCGTGCATTTTAATTTCGCGAATTTTGCGAGCGCCAAGATTCACAAAATTAAAATGCACGCAAAAGTTCTTGTCTGCATTATATAAATTGAATGCCAGTTGCAGTTCGCGAAAATTTCATGCCGCAAAAAAGGCCGTCGGCTCCAATTCGCAAAAAATTCATGCCGCGAATATATCATGTTTTACAGTATGCTGTGAAAGATTGTATCATTTGTCTCCCTGTGTATAAACATATTTGTAGGTTTGCAACTGCTGATCTTTCTTGGCACATAATTCACCCCTCTACTTTAGTAATCTCTTGCTTTCATTGCTTGATATGCTGGGCATGCTTTGCTTGAATGGATGCAATGATGATTTGCCATCAGATTAGTGCCAGATTTAACAAAATTTGGCCAATAAAAACAATCCTGCTCATGCTTGCCATACATCATCATGATATTCATCTTTCACAATTCTATAATTGATAGCCCTTCACCCCACCCCCCCCCCCAAAAAAAAAAGAAAGAATAGCAACCAGCGAAAAGAAAAAACAAGTGTGTCTCAAACAGTGATTTAATTTTTTTTCCATTATCATGCTTAACATAGTATGAGCTGATTACCCTCTAAAATACTTTATTTGCTTTTCCCCCTCATTTTTTTTTTTTTTTTTTTTGGGTGGGGGGAGGTATTTACACCAATGGTGCATGAGATATGAAGTTAATCAATTTGTCTTTCTCTTTGTCCATTTGTCTATCAAGATCTTTATCTATAAGTTAGTATTGTACCCTTATAATTTTTGTAATGGTGAATTGTATCAGGGCAATGGGGAAAAGTCATGGGTAAAAATCACTGTATATTGACAATACATGTACATGTACTTTTCATGTTGATAACATAGAAGTCTTGTAGCAAGTGTATAGCAGGGCAATGACCTATCAGATATGTGGCAAATTGGGATGCTAGTGAGGGGGATAAAGTTTGAAAATCAAGTCTGATTTTATAAGAGTTTATGCGAAAATCTAGAGACATTTTGGAGCATATAGGGCCTAATGTTAATATTTGGGGCAAAATGTAAGAGCAAAAGGGGAACCGAGTGCATGACATGCAGGTGAAGCCTGTATGTCACCATGGTCAGTTTAGTAAATGATTTATGGGGGTTCTGACATACAGCATCTCCATTATTTCTCGACACTGCACACACTGTGTACATAATGCAAATGTTTATATGCGCCAAACATCCTACTTTCACAGGAAGGAAAATGTAAGGCCCTTGAAGAAGAAATTCTTCTTCTTAAAAAGAGTCTAGCAGACCTTGAATCCAGCTCAGCAGCATTGAAAGAACACATTGCAAGTAGAATGACTGAGATTGGACATCTGGAAGGTCAAGTCAAAGAAAAGGTTAGCACGTCAATTGATGTATACAGTAGACTGCATGTAGGTGCTGTACCATGTTTACAGTAATGTAGTGTGGCAGAGATAAATAGCTTCTACTCTGTATCCTGTGAAAAGTAGTATACAGTCATTCAAGGTGAATAAAATCTGGTTTCCCATTCTCTGTTACGATTGTTCCTGTTTGCCAATGCGAATTAAGCTTTAATCAAAGGTAAATTGGGATGAGAGGTCATTGTTTTTCTCAGCTGACTTGTCAAGTGTGTGTGTTTTGATTTTGAATAGGACATTGATAGGGTATTGATTGAAATGTTACAATCTGTACATACAGTTGTCATATCAAAATGTTACTTTGCAGTTACAAGCAAGCTGCTGAAAATAAAAGCATTGGTTTTTCCTGTTTTTTTTTTGTTTTTTTTTGAAAATGAGCTGCACATCTAATTTAATAAAACATCTTTTGACAGTCACAAGAAATTGCTCAACTTAAAGAAGATTTAGCCAAGCATGCTGATGAAGAGAAGGCCAGCAAGCAAAGTTCTGATAAGAAGACTGAAGCAGGGATCAAGACTGTGAATGGTCAGATGAATCCAAAAGGTCACACCCATAGTGAGAGTCCACACCAGCTCTTGGCTAGAGTGCCCAGAACTCCAGTCATGAGGCAGGACGTTCAAGGTCAGAAAGCCTTGAATTCTATGCGAACACCACTGGCAGGTAAGATGTTACGTATTGTTAATTTAAAATTTTTTAAAGGCAATTCTCTGCCCTGTAGATTTGAAGCTGCTTGCATGTTAGTGTGCTGGTGTTTATTCATTCATTCATTGTCACATATGAAACATTCTGAAAAAAAAAGAAAGAAAAACAAAAGCAGCAATTGACGCATCATAATGCAGATAGCAGTATATGGCACAACAGACATCAAGTTGTGTTTTAGCAATGCAGTGCATATCCATCATGTATGCATACTGTGCACTCCTGTCAAAGTATTAACAGGATGAATGTTTGAACAGTCTTACAGTTTGGAAATTGACACAAATTTCAAATTACTTGATGTTTGGCTGAAGACATTCCCTGTACTGTGAAATTGTGTATTTCTATTCCTTATGATAATGAAAAAGGATCAAAATGAATGCATTGGTCCTAGGATGATTATGTTTGCCTGTAATGCGAACATCTTTTCATTTCCCTTTTCACAAACTGCCTTAGCAAGGCTTTTTTTTTTTTTTGGGGGGGGGGGACATATGTTTGTGGTGGTATTTTTTTTTTTTGGGGGGGGGTTTACATGAAAAATTACCTCTCCTTGGAGCACAAAAATGGTTTGAGAAAGTCAGGTCATCGGTATACTGCAAAGTAATTTTCTTGTGCAACACAGTCGCATCTTCTAAAGCTCTATTCTCCATCAAGAATAACATCTCTCCTGTTGCTATCTCATCATGAATTTTCTGTTCCAGTGTACTACCAGTTAATCCAGTCAGTTTTGTATGTTTGCTTGTATGTTTGTTTTTTAGGAAGGAAACTTTTAAACGATGCATACAGGAGTTGATTAAAAATTTATAATATTTTTTTGTGTTGATGTGCAGTAGTTGCACGTGGCACACCTGCCACCACACCACAGCGAGGCATCCTTAAACAGAAGGGATCTGCTCGTCTGAAACGAAGTGTTGCATTCGCCCAGAATAATGACATGGAAGACGATGGTGCAAGCTCAGACTCTTCAACATCACAGCTCATGGAGTTTGAGGTTCTTATGCATGCTTGCTTTCAAAGTGGAAATTACTATAGGCAACACAATTTAATCTAAAACATGCATATTAATAGTCATCAGATTGATATTGATCCGCGGTGGTGTCTGGAGTGTGATATTTGTGTGATACAAATACATGGTCATGGAGGATTTAATCTTCTTTTTTTTCCCCCACATATCTTATCAGGGCCATTTCCTAGATAGTATGTGCAAGAAAAGCTTCAGAGGACACCAATATATTTTGATTGATATAAAATGCATGTTTAATGTCCTCTGTATTGTGTATTTCAACTGTTTTTGAGGTCCTGATACAGCTAATCTGAGGCAAAAGTTCATTTGATAACTTGTCATGCATCAGAGACAGGTCTTAACACTGTTTCATTTATTTATTTATTTTTTTTTTTGTCATGAAGGTGAGAAAAAAATAACAGTAATGGTTGTAAGATAATAATACATATCAAGAGGCATATGCATTGATAAATTTGCAGGTGGATGACATAGCACAGAGGCTTCGACAATCTCCAGGTGACAGGCAAGTTCCCAGTCGTGCAGTAACTCCGCTGCGCGTCAGACCCTCCCCCCAGGTGAATCAGCATGGGGTTCTCAGCCATGGAAAATCACCAAACTCTGTGCAAAGGTCTCTCACTGGAGTTAAAGTCAAGGTGTGTAAAGAAGAAACAAGTAACTATTATGAAAACTGGGGGAGTTTTAACTTGAGTAAGTGTCATGTATTGATGAAGTGTTTGTGTGTGTGTGTGTGTGTGTGTGTGTGTGAGAAAGAGAGAGAGAAAGGCATGGAATTCTATATGCACTGATTCAAAACATAACGGAGAGCATCAGTTCCAATTTGGAAGAAATCTATTGTGGTGGTCATTGTTTCAGCCAAAAACAAAGAAAAAATACTATAATACTATCAAATTCTTATATGCTGTCTATCCTATCTTTATTTCTATTCACCATATTAAACTTTAAGCATACACTATAGCTATTGTTACTATTCTTTTTACCAGTGTGGTCTTTATGGTAGGACCCCCTCTCGATAAAAAGGTTCAACAATGCTACATTTATGATGTTGATTAGGTGTGCAGATAATGCTGAACAATGCATTGTAACATTAGATGACAGACAGGGAAGTTCAATAATTCCTATTTCATATGAATTATAGCATTATTGATTTTTTAAATGTTCAGATGATCTATGATGAGCAACAACAGGTCATGGAAGTGGGTCCGCCTGCAAATGAAAATCCAACGGAAAACAATCCTGGTAGAAGGCAAAAGGTAATCAATTACCTCTTATGAAGAAAATTAATATGTCCTGGTTCTTGTGCCTAAGATGTAACATAAAAACAAAACAAAAAACTTCTTGCAGTATTAGCATAGCAGTATAGAACTTAATACTGGTTAACACAATGTAGTGGCACAAAATATGTACACCTTGTAATTGTTATTTTAACTAGGATGCTGTAAATGATGCACTTAAATGCCCCATGATATCCATCAAGTTTGTATTATCTTTCATGCAAATGTCTACAACCATAGTGGTTATTTTTTTTTTAATTTCTTGCAATTCAACATAAAAAACCCATTGTTTGTCCACTATTGGCTATCCATTCATCATCCTCACTTACCAAAGGAGTCTCAAACAAATCATTGATCTCTATTGTGCTTAAAGGAGTAATTTCATTTACATCTCACTGTGGACAATGTGTATACATAGATTAATTTGTATGTTGGGGGAAAAAGTCAACTTTTTTGCTATGCATTCAATCACCTGAATCTTGATTTCTGAGATTATAGGTGATTGGCATATGTGATAGAGGCTCATACTTCAACTTAATTTCGTTGGGTGGTAGAAGGCTTAATGGTGCACCACATATTCTTTCTAGGGTATGTGTGTGACCCTGAAAAGGGCCTACCCAATCCCAATGTTTCGGCAAGCATCTTCTTGCCGTTCTCAAGGTAATCAGTGGATCAATCCTTGAGAACGGCGAGAACATACTTGTCGAAATGTCGGGATTGGGTAGGCCCTTTTCAGGGCCACACTCATACCCTAGAAAGAATATGTGGTGCACAGTTAAGCCTTGTACCACTCAACGTTCTACCGCCACGGAAGCCGTCAAAGATTTTAACTTAATTTCATCAAATTAAAGGAGTTTCTATTTGAAAGACATCTTATATGTAGCATAAAAAATGTTGTGATAGTAGATGTTCTACTCCTTGACTATTGTTAGAATATGTCTATTGATTACAGGCTACACCTTCTACAAAAAATGCCCGGAAGACCCCAAAGAGAGCCTACAAGATCAAGGGGTGGGGAGACTCTCCTCGTGGCAGGAAGAAGAAGAAAAATAATCCCCAGAAGGATGCAAAGGAGAATAATCTCTCATGGTTTGAAAGTGATGCTGTATATGGCTTCTTTGATTAGAATTTCTCTCCCCAATGACTCTCTCATGTGCCATAAAGTGTTATTCAAATTGCCTTGAACATATGCATGACATCCTATACACTTTGAAGCAGAAGTATGCCAGTAGTTCTACAAATGAAACAGTATTCCGAGAAATGTTGTAATTTCGTCTAGTATTGTTAATTGCACACAAAATTCTTACTCTTCAGCACGTGTAGGCTATTAAAAAAAAATCACATTTCAGAAACTTGCCTACTAGGTATGCAAGGTTTCGGCTTATAATTCATATAGCATGCTGGTGTAACACATGTTGCATCTTAACTGTGCTTTATGCTATGTTTGTTTTTTCCTGTTCGAAAAATCATTCAAATACCTTACTTGGGCATTGACCTTAAGAAAATGTAAATTGTTCGCTCTTTGTAGCATAGATTTTAAAAGCTCTCGCATATTGATCATTTGCATCTTATCTTTTATGTTTTATGAAGCATTTTACAAAATTGATCAACTTTGGCACATTATTTTATATACTTATTCAAGCTTTCAAGGCAATGCTTCTTTATGCAATAACCATTGATATTCCTAACTTTATGCAGATGATTATTGATATTGTCACTGAATAGTTACACATTTATTCTCGAGGTTATGTTCTAATATGCATGATTTAATTAAGTACATATATTTTGTTTAAAACAAAGTGAACTGACTGTTTGACAAAGGCTGTTACCTAATGTTATTCATTGCTAGATGTTACCCTATTGCATGTTTGAAAAAGAGAGGTATTGACAGACACAAAATTGTTAGGTGAAAATTAGGTTTGGAAACAAACCTTTGTATATTTAATTTCTTTTGATTCAAGTACATGTAATAAATATTTACATGAATTTTTGTTGTTTTACCTCAATGAATATGGATGGGGAAATAAGATATGTTCATCAAGTTGAACAAACTGGTCTTGAGCTATGGAAATTTTGACTGAAAGTGGTTTTTGTTTTGAAGCACAGCAGTGATAAATTCTTGGCATTTGCTTAATAACTATTATACTGAAAGTGTTATGAGCCAGAGGAAAAATTAACAAGCAGACATACATTTGTATATAGCTTAACATCCTTTTGATTTCCATTTGTAGAATTCAGTGCAGCTTTGACTTAGTAGTAATCTAAAGCTATATTTTCATGCATTACAGACACAGTGTATTATGCTGGTTTTCTATGAGTGTTATGATTACTTGCCAAAGCATTGCAAATATATGGTGATGATGTAACCACTACAAGAATGTTGTTGTTGTTGTTGTTGTTTTTTTTTTTGATTTGCGATGTTCTTATCACTTCTGACAACCACTAAGTGATTATCTGCATATTTCTTCATTAGAGTAATGAATTTTAAAAAGGTACCTGGTACGCTTATCAGCTCTATTTTGCATACTCTTCTATTTTCATACTTTATCTGCAGATGCCTGATAAGAATAGCTTGCCTCATAAATAAAATTGTTTGAAATATGAATGTCATTTAACAGCATTGATTGGCAGCATTTACCAAATCTTATTTTACTGTGTATAATGTTCAAAGCATTTTCCAGATACCTTGTGGTAAAACTGTTTAGTTCATCAGTAGTCCATAAAAATGGATGTGTGATGATATATACTAACCAAAAATTTAACAAGGAAGTGACATCGTCAATGAGTGTTGGTAGGTTTTTTTTTTTTTTTTTTTTGGAGAATCCTTTTCAAAGATTGCATGATATTCATATAAATAGTAAAAAGACCAATGTGAATTATATGTGTGTGGGGGGGGGGGGAGGGGGAAGAGCAGTGCAACAAAATTCAGTCAGGAGGTTCTGCTGTCATCTATTTACAACTGGAAATGAGATGTATCCTACATCCTTATCTGAAAATTGTGAAATGTTAAGCGCTTGGTAGGTCAGATGTGACATTCATGCCAGATGAAAGCTGTGCATTTAAATGAATACAGTAGTTTGTGAAATGCAAACATGCAATTGTATATACTTGAAAGTTAATATATATCATGTTTCTCTGCTCCATATACTTTGCCATTTGTTGAAACCTCTGTACTTAATTACAATTTGTTGTTCTCAAATATATGTTGTAAAACAGCAGTGATGTTTATTGAATCTATTTTTTCATATAAGCAGGGTTTTCATTAGGTTATATTTGCTGCAAGACATACTATTTTGTGAGTGTAGATTTATGCACATAAATCCACTTGTCATTTCATTTTCTGAAACAAGTACCGGTATGCTCAACACTTGAAAATGATATGATAAATGAGATGGGACAGGTGAAAATGATTTGAAAGGAGCAATACAAGGACAAGAAATGTCCGTCCATTTATCTCTCATATACATATATAGTATATACATTGTATATATATATATATATATATATATGTGTGTGTGTGTGTGTGTGTGTGTGTGCTTGTGTGCTTGTGTGTATACATATTACTGCATGTAGATATAAAGATACATATAAGTGTGTGTGTGTGTGTGTCATATGCTATGTAGCAGCATCTGCTATTAATAAGTGTTACCCATGAAATTTCAGATACTCTATGCTTGTCTCATAGATAAATTGTCCCATAGATGAATGTCATTAATTTCTTGTTCTGATTCATGTTATGAGTTTATTAAAGATGATGAAATACTAATATAACTAATGTCACAAATGTACACACAAGTAGTTATGTACATGTATCAAGGCTGTATGCATGGTTGTTTAATGTGTATGTACACAGGTAGACCAGATTAATGGAGAACATTCTATATGATATTAGATATAGTACATACAGGCTGACCAGATCAGTGGAGAATTTTCTATGTGGTATACAATGTAGCTACAGTACATGTATGCATGTGACAGGAAATACATTATAGCTCACTCAATCTAGAATGATTTAACCCATTCCAGAAAATTCTAGGAAGTGCTGGCTGAGTGAGGCACTGCCCTTGTAGCCCAATGTGATTGGTAGTTAATTTTGGCAATGATGTTATGCACATATTAGGAAGTGAGTCATCCAGGATTCCTGGAATTTGGACTTGCTAGTATGTTCAGGTATGTAGCCCCAGGTTGGAGAGAATTACAGAATGTACTAGAAAGGGGTGAATGGATAGTATATAAGCTGGAGAAATTCTGCAGTAGGGAGAGTACCCAACACCTCTGCTCTGAGAGTTACGTCACTTCTGGCTCTGAAGCGACTTGTTATAGTCAGTCCTGTGTTACCTGCTGACCTGCTATACAAACTGTGTTTGTGGAGATAAGGCCTGGGAGACATTTTGCCTGCAGAGAATTAATTTGCCTACGCTGGAGATAGACTCCATATTTTAGTGTCAACGGACATTATTACGGCAAAGCTGTGACGGGCTGGATTCCTTGCTGGACAATATAAAGTGAATCGTCATTCAACACATCAACTGAACGTGATCGTCATAACGTTTGGATTCTACACGTTTTGCTGTGGACACATAACTTGGATTTTACCCCGGATCTATACCTTGGACTATCGTAACCTGCACCTCTGGATTTACGTCGAAGGTATTATTCATCGGTGCATCGTGGATCATTCCTTTGTGCATCGAGCATCGTATCTGGACACTTCAAGGACTATGTCATTTAATTGGCTGTAATGTATGTAAGTGTTTCCACTACCGATTTATAATTGTTTCTATTGATCATTATTGTACTGATGTGAAAACCGATTACGAGTCTGTACCCACAATATCACTGTTAATAAACCGCCTGAACATTAGTTGATTGTTTCTTTTGTGCGATCATTCTCAGAGTGATTTTGGTCGTAACAAAATTGGGGGCTTGTCCGGGAAGTGAATTTAAAGCCAAAACTTAGAATTTGGAACATTCCGGAATCCAGAATATTGGTACAGACAAAATACCAGTTGAGTTGATTGTTCAAGTGTACATTGTGTGTAATACATGTAACAATGTCAATCAGTAGGACCTACAATGGATGTTCAGGCATTTGTTCAGAGGACAGATTTGTCCCTCAAAGATTTGCAAAGGTTACGCAAATGTGATTTGACTGCTATTGCACAGCATTTAAATGTTGATGTTCCACAAGGTGTACGAAAGGCAGAGATTCTTGACTTAGTAGCTGGTCACATGGAGCTCAAAGAAGAAATTGACACTCCAGATCACGCTCAAATTTCTGATCAAACACGGCTTGAACTTGCTAGATTGGAAATGGAGAAAGAGAAGATGAGATTGGAAATGAAGGAAAGGGAAAGAGAAAGAGAAATTGAAATGAAGAAATTTGAAATTGAGCAACAAGTGAAATTGCGTGAGATGGAATTGGCTCATGCACAGACTGTTGGAAATCGTGAAAGGGCTCCCTCTGAATTTGATTTGGCCAAGAACATTCGATTGGTGCCAAAGTTTGAGGAAAACAGAGTCGATGCGTATTTTGTGTCATTTGAGAAGGTGGCTGACAGTTTGAACTGGCCACAGGAATTTTGGCCCATGCTCCTTCAAAGTGTGTTTGTCGGCAAAGCAGCCGATGTGTACTCATCTCTTTCCAAAGAGCAATCACGTGACTATGCTACAGTCAAGAAGGCAGTGTTGAATGCTTATGAGTTGGTACCAGAGGCGTACAGACATAAGTTCAGAAATTCGTACCGCAAACCAGGCCAGACACATGTTGAGTTTGCTCGTGAAAAAGAAATGATGTTTGATAGGTGGTACAGATCCCTGAAAGTGGATCAGGACTTTGATAACCTACGTGAGGTTGTTCTCTTGGAAGAATTCAAAAAGAGTGTTGCTTTCAGTGTGAGGTCGCATTTGGATGATCACAAAGTGACAAGTTTGCATAAAGCAGCCTTGATGGCTGATGAGTATGAGCTGACCCACAGAAATGACAACAGACCACCTTTCAGGAATTTCTCTGGAAACAAAAGAGACAAAAATCAATCGAGCAATCCAAAGAATGCTGGTCCTGAAAAAGGCACGAGTTCTGAAACTTCATCGGCACCAAAGCCTCAATCTGACAAAGGGTCCAGTACAAGTGCAAATGTCATCAAATGTTTTCACTGTAACAAGACAGGGCATGTAAAGTCACAGTGTTGGAAGTTGCAAAACAAAACAAAGAAGGACATGGGATTTGTCATGTCAAAAAGTGTCCTACCCGAAAATAGTGTCCCGTTCAGTGAAACACAGGCCATTGAAAGTCGATCTCCCAAATTCAAAGATAGGACTAAGCAGGTGGATGAGAGCTATCGTAGCTTTTTGTTTGATGGTGAGGTGACCCCATGTACTTCTGGTGAGGCAGGTAAACCAGTGGTCATCCTGCGGGATACGGGGGCCTCTCAGTCATTGATGGTGGATGGTGGTATGACTTTTCCACCAGATAGTGCAGTGAATGCAAAAGTCTTGATTCAGACTGTTGATGGCAGTTATATGTCAGTACCACTGTATAGAGTGGATTTGAAGTGTGACCTAGTTTCTGGTCCTGTCACTGTTGGAGTTGTTCCTGAGTTGCCCATGGTAGGCATTGACTTCCTGTTGGGGAATGACTTGGCTGGGGACAAGGTGGTTGCGTCTCCAGTTGTTTCGGATAAACCAGTGGTGGTTGCTGAAACTGAGCAGTTGCAGGAGGAGTTTCCTGGGATTTTCCCAGATTGTGTTGTGACTAGGTCTCAGGCTCGTAGAGCTGTTCAAGATGATGCGGATTCTGTTGATGTGGAGGAGAATTCCGGTGTTTGGTTGGCAGAAACCTTTTTCAAGGATTTGAATGATGGGGTTGCTGTATTAGGCTCCGAGGCTAACAGTGATGGGCTGTTTAGCAAGTCTTCCTTGGTTGAAGCACAGCAGGCAGACTCTGAGTTGAAAGGCTTGTCTCAGACGGCATGTTCTGAGGCTGAGGCTGAAAAGGTCCCTGAGTGCTATTATGTCAAAGATGGCATTTTGATGAGGAAGTGGAGACCTCCCCATAGGCCAGCTGATGAGGATTGGACGGTGGTCCGTCAAGTTGTTGTCCCTCCCTGTTACCGCGGTGAGATCTTGAGGATTGCTCACGAGTTACCTGTTGGCGGCCATTTAGGCGTCAGAAAGACAAAGGATCGGATCATGAGGCATTTCTATTGGCCAGGGTTGAATGTGGATGTGGCTGAGTTTTGCAAGACTTGTCACACATGTCAGGTGGCTGGTAAACCACAGCATTCAGTGAAGCCGGCGCCATTGATTCCGATACCTGCGTTTGAAGAACCATTCAGTCGGGTTCTAGTTGACTGTGTTGGACCTTTGCCTAGGACTAGGTCGGGTCATAAGTACCTCTTGACAATCATGGATATGTCTACACGGTTTCCAGAGGCTATCCCATTGCGAAATATCACTGCTAAGACTGTGGTAGATGCTCTAGTGCAGTTTTTCACTAGGTATGGGTTGCCCAAGGAAGTGCAGTCTGACCAAGGGTCAAATTTCATGTCAGGCATATTTCAAGAGGTGATGTATCGTTTGGGTGTGAAGCAGCTGAAGTCGTCAGCTTATCATCCCCAATCCCAAGGTGCGTTGGAGCGCTACCACCAGACCCTAAAGACAATGATTAGGGCATTTTGTGAGGAGTATCCCGAGGATTGGGATAAGGGCATCCCTTTCCTCCTGTTCGCAACGAGGGACTCCCCAAATGAGTCGACGGGTTTCAGCCCATTTGAGTTGGTGTACGGTCATGAAGTTAGGGGCCCACTGAAGCTCATCAAAGAGAAATTCATGACTGAGGATGATGAGGTCCACCTACTTGACTATGTGTCGAAGTTTCGTGAAAGGCTTTCAAAGGCTTGTGAGGTAGCTAGGGAACACTTGAAAGTGTCACAAGATTCAATGAAGAGAAAGGCAGACAAAAATGCCAAAGCCCGAACCTTCAAACCAGGTGACAAAGTTCTTGTATTGCTGCCCATACAAGGTGAACCACTGAAAGCCAAGTTCAGTGGCCCATACTGTGTCAAAAAGAAACTCAATGATGTGAACTATGTGATCAGTACGCCAGACAGACGAAAAGATCAGAGGGTGTGTCATGTAAACATGCTGAAAGAGTACTATGAGAGAAAGGCTAGTCAGCCGGTAGGCGTAGCTCAGGTGGTAGAAGAAGAAGTAGATGAAGAGGGAGAAGCTCAAGATGAGAATGGAAGTGAGCCCTCTAGTGCCAGGTTGTCTAACTCAGAGATGTTAGGGAAAGTAGATGAGGCACTGAACTACCTACCTGAAAATCAGAGGAAAGATGTGACTAGTCTGTTACATGAGTACAAGGAAGTGTGTAAAGACAAACCAGGCTGCACCCCTCTGGCTGTACATGATGTTGATGTAGGAGATGCTGACCCTATCAAGCAAAACCCTTACAGACTAAACCCGAGCAAACTGCAAAAAGTAAGGGAAGAGGTTCAGTACAGGTTAGACAATGACATAATAGAACCGAGTAAAAGCAGTTGGAGCTCCCCAATTGTCATGGTGCCCAAACCGGATGGCTCTCAAAGATTCTGTATAGATTACCGAAAGGTAAACGCTGTGACGAAAACAGATTCTTTCCCCATTCCGAGACTAGAAGACTGCATTGACAGGGTCGGAAATTCTGCATATGTCAGTAAAATAGACCTTCTAAAGGGATACTGGCAAGTGCCCTTGACCGACAAAGCCAGGGAGATTTCTGCCTTTGCCACACCAGATGGCTTGTTCCAATGCAAAGTAATGCCATTTGGCATGAAAAATGCTCCGGCCACCTTCCAACGGCTGACAAACCAAATCATTGCCGGACTTGACAACTGTGTAGTATACATTGATGACATTCTAGTGTATAGTGACACGTGGCAGGAGCACATTACACACTTGCGGCAACTTTTTGATCGACTCAAGGAGGCCGGATTGGTGATTAATCTGGCAAAGAGTGAATTTGCAAAGGCCAAAGTGGTGTATCTCGGGCATGTAGTCGGTCAAGGACAGGTATTGCCAAGAGAAGCCAAGGTAGAAGCTATACTAGGCTTTCCCATCCCCCAATCCAAGAAGGAGTTGCTCAGATTTCTGGGCATGGCTGGTTTCTACAGGAAATTTGTACCGAATTTCAGCACTGTAGTCACCCCTCTAACAAACCTGCTGAAGGGCAAGGTAAAGTACACCTGGACTGATGAGTGTCAAAGAGCCTTCGAGAAACTAAAAGCAGTCCTTGCTAATGAGCCTGTTTTGGCAGCTCCTGACTTCCAAAAGCCATTCAAAGTGGCAATAGATGCTAGTGATGTAGGAGTGGGAGCGGTTTTGCTCCAAGAAGATGAAGAAGGCACTGAACGTCCGGTTAGTTACTTTTCCAAAAAGTTGAACGCATACCAAAAGAAGTACTCAACTATCGAGAAGGAGGCTCTCAGTCTCATCCTTGCCCTCCAGCAATATGAAGTGTACTTGACCAATAGCAAAGGGGAGATCACGGTCTATACTGACCACAACCCCTTGGTCTTTTTAGACCGGTTCAAAATGAAGAACAACAGATTGTTCAGATGGAGCATGATGACGCAGCCATATGCACTCAAAATCAAACATGTGGCAGGCAAAAATAATGTAATTGCTGACGCTTTGTCAAGAGTGTAACATGGAGAGTATCAAAGGTGAAAAGTTTTCACCGCATATCATTTACAGTGTATGTGTTTAGCATATCCATTAATGTATGCAAAACAGTTTGACATGATTGTATAAGCTTCAAGAATACAAGCAATATCAATGTAAATGGTATCCATGAAAAGAGAACATGGAATTAATGAGGCTATTCAAAAGGCATGTGATAGTATGTGATTATGGTTGTTTGAGTTGGATTTTACTGTACCTCACATTCGTTGTAAATAACAATGAGAAATTGTGAAGGTAAAAGAAACCCTTGCTACAGCAAGGCTTTCTTTTTCCCATGGGGGATGGTGTCACAAATGTACACACAAGTAGTTATGTACATGTATCAAGGCTGTATGCATGGTTGTTTAATGTGTATGTACACAGGTAGACCAGATTAATGGAGAACATTCTATATGATATTAGATATAGTACATACAGGCTGACCAGATCAGTGGAGAATTTTCTATGTGGTATACAATGTAGCTACAGTACATGTATGCATGTGACAGGAAATACATTATAGCTCACTCAATCTAGAATGATTTAACCCATTCCAGAAAATTCTAGGAAGTGCTGGCTGAGTGAGGCACTGCCCTTGTAGCCCAATGTGATTGGTAGTTAATTTTGGCAATGATGTTATGCACATATTAGGAAGTGAGTCATCCAGGATTCCTGGAATTTGGACTTGCTAGTATGTTCAGGTATGTAGCCCCAGGTTGGAGAGAATTACAGAATGTACTAGAAAGGGGTGAATGGATAGTATATAAGCTGGAGAAATTCTGCAGTAGGGAGAGTACCCAACACCTCTGCTCTGAGAGTTACGTCACTTCTGGCTCTGAAGCGACTTGTTATAGTCAGTCCTGTGTTACCTGCTGACCTGCTATACAAACTGTGTTTGTGGAGATAAGGCCTGGGAGACATTTTGCCTGCAGAGAATTAATTTGCCTACGCTGGAGATAGACTCTATATTTTAGTGTCAACGGACATTATTACGGCAAAGCTGTGACGGGCTGGATTCCTTGCTGGACAATATAAAGTGAATCGTCATTCAACACATCAACTGAACGTGATCGTCATAACGTTTGGATTCTACACGTTTTGCTGTGGACACATAACTTGGATTTTACCCCGGATCTATACCTTGGACTATCGTAACCTGCACCTCTGGATTTACGTCGAAGGTATTATTCATCGGTGCATCGTGGATCATTCCTTTGTGCATCGAGCATCGTATCTGGACACTTCAAGGACTATGTCATTTAATTGGCTGTAATGTATGTAAGTGTTTCCACTACCGATTTATAATTGTTTCTATTGATCATTATTGTACTGATGTGAAAACCGATTACGAGTCTGTACCCACAATATCACTGTTAATAAACCGCCTGAACATTAGTTGATTGTTTCTTTTGTGCGATCATTCTCAGAGTGATTTTGGTCGTAACACTAAATCAAAGTTTTGAACATTATTGTCCCCGCCGAACGAGTTCGAGCAGGGGACTATGAAACGGGCTCCGTACGTGTGTGTGTCCGTGTGTCCGTCCGTCCGTCCGTGTGTCCGTCCGTCCGTCCGTGTGTCCGTGTGTGCGTCCGTGTGTGATCAAAATCTTCAATTTGCTACTTCTCTGTCATTTATGAGCCAATTTTGATTCTGTTTGCTTTATATGATAGCACTACATGGGAGCTTTGAAACTTCTACACAGAATTTCAGTCGTGACCTTTGACCTTGACCTTTGACCTATATTGTACATTTTGCTACAAAATGCTACTCCTTCGCCATTTCTAACCCGATTTCGATTCCGTTTGCTTTATGTGATGGCACTAGGTGAGGGCTTCAAAACTTCTACACAGAATTTTGACCTTTGACTTCTTTGACCTTTGACCTTGATTTTTTGACCTATATTGTACATTTTGCTACAAAATGCTACTCCTTCGCCATTTCTAACCCGATTTCGATTCCGTTTGCTTTATGTGATGGCACTAGGTGAGGGCTTCAAAACTTCTACACAGAATTTTGACCTTTGACTTCTTTGACCTTTGACCTTGATTTTTGACCTATATTGTACATTTTGCTACGAAATGCTACTCCTTCGCCATTTTTAACCCGATTTCAATTCCGTTTGCTTTATATGATGGCACTAGTTGAGGGCTTCAAAACTTCTACACAGAATTTTGACCTCTGACTTCTTTGACCTTTGACCTTGATTTTTGACCTATATTGTGCATTTTGCTACAGAATGCTACTCCTTCGCCATTTCTAACCCGATTTCGATTCCGCTTGCTTTATGTGATAGCACTAGGTGAGGGCTTCAAAACTTCTACACAGAATTTTGACCTTTGTCTTCTTTGACCTTTGACATTGATTTTTGACCTATATTGTACATTGGCTACAAAATGCTACTCCTTCGCCATTTCTAACCCAATTTTGATTCCATTTGCTTTATGTGATGGCACTAGGTGAGGGCTTCAAAACTTCTACACAGAATTTTGACCTTTAACCTTGATTTTTTACCTATATTGCAAATTTTGTTACAAAATGCTACTTCCGGCGGGGACATATGTTACGCACCGCGTAATTTCTACTTTTCCTTGTTAACCTCTATGCTGAGAACACTGTTAAAAATTGATACAATTACAACTAGGAAAACACTCGGAGCGCAGTCCGCAAAGCCACTCATTTCTTCCCATATTGTGATCGGGTGTTTTGTTTTTTTTTCACAATGATTATAGAAATACATTCATATCATCTGCATTGATAGATTCCTTGATCTTCAAAACATACAATTAGCAATAAGGAATCACATTGGTATCATTGTTGGTTTAATCTGGCTATTTTGTTGTGAAATTATGTACTAAGTAGTGCACAATGCTGAAAATGGCCCTATTTCCCAATGCTAAAGAGTCCTTCAAGAAAAATCCCTTTTAAAAAAAGAAATAATAATGATAATCTATCTGTAGTTAGGATCATTACCCAAATTCGTGTGTTTCTTGTGTCATTATCAAAATATCCTGAAAATGTCATCAAAATCTGTGCATAACTTCTTCAGTTAGTTTGCAAACAAACAGACAAACTAACCAACGCTGGCAAAAACAAACTCCTTGGTGGAGGTACTCTAGCTACATTCTCCGCCTTGAGCTGAAAGTTGAAAGTCTATTTTACTTAACGCATATCCTGGGTATTGGAGTCCAACGTAAAAACATATATCATGTTATTAATTTAATAACACAGGGTGGCAAATCACCTTAAAAATATACAAAACAACTATGATAAATAAAAGTGAAATACGATTGATGAAGAAAAAGAAAAATGTACAGAAATACGTTTTATATGCATAGTGAACAATGGGAACAAAGGAAGGAAAATACGACGAGAGAGAGAAGGAGGAAGAGGAAAAATGGAGGTCACAGAGAGAAGAATGAGAAGGACACAAAACTGGTGACAAAGTACTTACAAAATAACAAAAGAAATATGAGTGACATATTGAGAAAAACAATAAAAAAAGGGGAAAAATGCAAAGACATCCAGAAATATATTCATATGATAATTGAACAAAGAATGAAGGAAATATGGAGACAAGAGCAAGAGGAGGAGAAATGGAGAGATAGAGGGAAGAGTGAGAAGACAAAGAAGTTACAAATTAATTGTAAAGAAGGCAAAGCCTGTAAAAAGGCTTAGTAGTACCTAAGAAAAGGATTAAATAGATACATTTACTAGTAATCTATGTGTCATTATATAACTACAAAACTTGATTAGATTGGAAAAGAGCATCCTCTTTTCTTAATTGAATAATTGATCTTCATAGTATTTGGGTATTCTAGTAGTATCTTTTCAAGTATTTCTTTCGCTGTTCATTAAAGAGGCTTTTCATGAAAAAGTAAATGAAATTCATCACCAACTTTATCCTCATTGCAATGGGTACAAAATCTTTCCTTTCTAGCTCATGAATAAATCGACACAATGCGAAGGAAAACGGCTGGATGTGCAACTACTAATGCATAACGATAAACATGGCGCAGGCATCCTCTCCCGAGTCGCCCAGCAAGCTCGAACTAGAGGAGGATTTCATGCACTATTATGTTGTCGATGGCGTTCGTTTGCCTCCGTTTTGTAGAGGGAAAATCCAAGATATTGCAGAATTTCCAGTGAGGTCGGACGACGTTTGGATTTTGACATATCCTCGTGCAGGTAAGCCTTAAGAATGAAATCTGTTGCACTGTCGACGCCTTCAGTCCGTATGTATTGCGCATGCATTGATTGATTGTTAGGCGGATGATTAGCGTCTGGCTGCTGCCGTGCCGTCCTCTCTCTCCCGTATGCGGAATGGGGTTATGGTTATGCAGCGATATTGCTGGCCAGCTTTTCTCCTGGTGCAAGTGTAACATGCCGATGTGCACCGGCTGAGATGGCTGTCTTCAAAGGGCGAAATCGCTTTCGTGTTGGTAACTGGATGGCCATACATGGATTGGAAAGCCTTGACTTTGTGGCAAAGTCGTGTTCCACTGCCATAACACCATACCGTCCATGTCCTACCGTGTAGGCATTCAATTAATAGAGAAATCGTCAAGGACTATACTTGGTGAAGGTTGGATCATAAGGCATTGCTCTGCCTCTGACAGTAGACTCTAACAGTTAATGTTAATAGATATCTTCTCTACCACTACCAGTAAATAACTCCTTCTTTAGGACATATATTATGCCCTACTCGTGATTAAGAAAGAGGATTTGAGAGGCCTCTTCCATTGTCATTGAGCTGTTCACATCTTCAGTAGATGACAGATTCTAGTCTACCTGTCTAGTAGAGTACTAAGGGACTAATGTTAGTAACATAGTAGACTGAGTCTCTAGTCTCTAACGTTAAGGCCAAGTAAAAAAAGAAAGTAGTTTCTCGTCCGGGTTTTTTGAGCAAGGCGATGAGGGAGGTCCTTACTATTTGATATCTTACTATTTTTTCAAGGATCGTCAAAATGAAAGTAATAGGGCCTATGTGTTTCTCGTCCGGTAATTCTGAGAAAGGCAACGAGAGAGGGCTTTACAATTTTCTATATTCAATTTATGAAATGAAATATCACTCTGGTAGCTGTGTTATGAGACCAGGTCCCAAGTGTACGTCTTGCCTGCACTCTGTGCATTTTCAAACAAATAGATATATGTGCCATACTTGAAATGAAACTTCATGCATGCAGAAATACATTTGCTTTTACTTTCCACTACAGATCAGTTCGGGAAACCCACTCACAAGGGGGGCCCCTACTTATAAGTAACCTGTCCCCCTTATAAGTAACCCCGTCCCCCTTATAAGTAACCCCCGGGGCACCCCTTATAAGGAGTCTCCACGCTTTTTTGCAATGCAACGCGAAAATGAAAGGACTGCGGCAATTCGCTTGATTATGTCCATAAAGCTTCACAAGTTTCCTAGTTACTCACGAAATTTGAGCAAAATCGGTTTGAGGCATCATATCTAAAATCATGGATTTAAATGTGATGTCAAACGACCCATGCGAATGCTGAAATGCGAGCGATTACTGGCGTGAGTGTCGCCAGGCGCGGCGGCGCGGCAATGCTTGAGTGCAGACGCGGCGACTGAGTACGGAGACTTTCGTACTCAGTCGGCGCGGCAATGCTTGAGTGCAGACGTGGCGACTGAGTACGGAGACTTTCGTACTCGCGCCAGTATAATCGCTCGCATTTCAGCATTCGCATGGGTCGTTTGACATCGCATTTAAATCCATGATTTTAGATATGATGCCTCAAACCGATTTTGCTCAAATTCCGTGAGTAACTAGGAAACTTGTGAAGCTTTATGGACATAACCAAGCGAATTGCCGCAGTCCTTTCATTTTCGCGTTGCATTGCAAAAAAGCGTGGAGACTCCTTCATAAGGGGTGCCCCGGGGGTTACTTATAAGGGGGACGGGGTTACTTATAAGGGGGACGGGTTACTTATAAGGAGGGGCCCCCCTTGTGAGTGGGTTTCCCGAACTGAGATGTCAGGGGAAAATGACCACCTTAATACTGGTATTTAGTGTTGTAATGGCTTTTCTGATACCAGTGTTCTTGCAATTCTGATGTATTGTGCTATCAATTGAAACAGGTATAAAACATGTCTTTCAACAAATGTACGACTGAAATAAATTCCATGATATTCAAAACACTGCTTTATTTATTGGTGTTTGTGACTTTTTGTGTCCACACAGCTGGTATGTATATCTGCAGTTCTTCACAGTACAATTGTAGCATATTCAACTGGAAACTGGCTTGTACAATTGCAGATGGATGTCAAAATGATACTGATCAGTGATATGGCATTCTAGCATTAAACGTTTAAAGATGTTTCTTCATGTTCTAAAAAGACATTTGATAATCACTCATTATTTGGATGATGAATGATTGTATATTCCCTACACACTACAGATGATACCACTCACGGCTGTGTCCGTGAATTTACATCGTGAAGAAAAGTATCCCGCAGAAATACGAGACAAACCAGAATCCGTGAAAAAGTTATTTATTTTGTAGATACACCCATTTAATAATTCTACATTTGCTGGAAAAGCGGATTCATTTTCTCTTCAAAATAGAATGTATCGCCGTGACAGACCAGGGGATGGGGACCCTGGACAGCTACAAAACACGCACACTTTGCCGATATACGGTGCGGCACGGCCACTTCACTGGCACCGTGTACCAGGGACCTCCCTGCTGGCACCGTACCTTCCGACACTGCACACACATGCACATAGTCACAATGACATGAAAATGTATACAAACTCGATACCGTACAATCCTCACAAGCATTTGTACAGTACAATTCATCCGCTTAAAATATCAGAAACGGGGAAAAATACGAACAACGAGCGAAATATGCGTGGAATATCAGCGATTGTTCGCAAAAATGTTGCCGCTGTCGCGTTCACGACGTACCGAGTGCGCTGTACATCACAGCCTAGCCCAGTAGGCCGGCCCGCCGCACCGCCCATCCAACTGCAGTGCAGTTCGACTGCTTTGTGGGTCATTCCTTCTTGCCGATCGGCCGAGCTCGCAGTGTTATGCATGCGTTATTACATACGCACTACACACAGAAGCTACAGCTGTACTACAGTCTACAGCTCAGTAAAGGACGCAAGGCGTAAAAATTAGAAATGAGACGTCACGATTGTTAGGTGAATTGTCGATCTTTTTTTTCTTCGGCGGCCGAAAAAATAGTAAATATCAAAAAAGTCGATGCGGCAACTTGAAATCGATATGGGCGGGGAGCGGGCTGGGACGAGAATTATGAATTTCTTGGTATTTTCAGCGCCATTTTGAAAATAGTAAATAGTAAAAAAAAATCGATGCGGCGACCAAAATCGATGCGCGCGAGGACGAGAAACTGGTTTCTTTTTTTACTTGGCCTAATGCACTTGTCAATTGTAGTCCCGGCCCATGGGTACCCGGGGATGGCCGGGACTTGCATCCCACTTGCAATTTTGCATGTTACACTACCCGGCCAAGTCCCGGCCAAGTCTCCGACAGGTCGGGCAAAATTTTCACGGAAATCCCCCGCTAAGTCCCCGGCAGGCCGGGCAAAATTGAAGTTGAAATCCCCGGCCAATTCCCCGACAGTCCGGGCAATATTTGTGCAGAAATCCCCGGCCAAGTCCCCGACAAGTCGGGCATATTTGTATAGAAATCCCCGGCCAAGACCCGACCCTCAAGGCCCGGTCACACTGCCCAAAAGTCGCGTAAGTTTGCGTGAATCACGCAAGAAATTTGGTTTTGCGCGTGCTTGTGCGGTGAGAGTTTTCGCTGATTTACGCGATGAAAATCACCGATGAATTGCGCAAGAACTACGGAAATATCACTCAAAAATCACTAATCAGCGCATAGGCACGCAAAGGCCCCAAATAGGGCGAATTCGTGATTGTGCGCGACGCCTGACGACAGAGGTCCACGGAAAAATCACGCATAATCTGCGCTTTATCACGATTAACTGCGTATGAATCGCACATTTACGTGATAGCGGCAACATTTTCGCAAACGATCACTGATATTCCACGCATATTTCGCGCGTTGTTCGCGTAAGAACAACGCAAAAATTGCGTAAAAACTAAAACAGCGCAATACTGCCTAGAAGTGTGTAAACTTTTACGCGAAGCCGAGTTTTGAGCTGCTCAAAAACCTGGCTTTTGAGGACCTGTCACACTGCCCAAAAATCATGTAAACGCATGAATCACGTAAGAATTTCGAGCCTTATTTTACGCGATACGATGCGCGATTTGCGCATTTCATGAGTTTGTCTACAATTTTGAACCTTCGTAGTTGTCAGCCGATGTGCGGCGGATCGGCACTTTACGCAGTTCCATGTTTTGAGGAGCTCAAAACTCGGCTTCGCGTAAAAATTTTACGCAGTAGTGCGCTGTTTTACGTAATTTTTGCGTGGTTTGCGTGGTTCTTACGCGAACAATGCGCGAAATATGCGTGGAATATCAGCGATTGTTCGCAAAAATGTTGCCGCTATCGCGTTCACCAACGACTCTCCACTGACAAAAAAGCAGACTATAAAACTAATGACGCATGTTTCGCGCTTGAAACACCTACGTATCACTGAAAAAAAAAATGGCGTAGGTCTAGGCCTATGTATCTCTAACAGAACACGGTAAATACTCACGAAATACTGATCGAAGAATCACTAATGTATCACTAACAACTCACGTATGATTTTGGCGCTATATTTTTGCGTGATCTTTCCGTAGTTCTTGCGCAATTCATCGGTGATTTTTCATTGCGTAAATCAGCGAAAATGGTAAAATTCTCGACGGACAAGCACACAAAACCAAATTTCTTAGTTACCGGTACGTGATTTTAATATGCGATTACGCAACTTTTGGGCAGTGTGACCGAGCCCGCCCGCGTGGAATCGCGTAAAGCGCCGATCCGGCGCACATCCGCGGACAATACGATCAAAGGTTCCACATCAGAAAAATTCATGAAATGCGCAAATCGCGCATGTTTCGCGCTAGGCTCTTTACGTGATTCATGCGTTTACGCAACTTTTGGGCAACGTTACGGAGTCCTCAATAGCGGGGAATTGCTAGTCAAGCGAAATAATTTATGGTCACATTACCGTACTGGAAATGGTACAAGTCATAATCGACTCTCAAGCAAAATCTGGCTCAATCCCGGCCAAAATTCCCGCCCCAAATGCCTGCCATTTGGTTGGAGCGAATTTCCCCCGACAAACCCCGGTTTATTCCCCACCCACCGGGGCAAAATAAGTGAATCTCCCCCGACAAACCCCGGTCCATTCCCGACCCACCGGGGCAAAATAATTGAATTTCCCCCGACAACACCCCGGTACATCCCCGGCCCACCGGGGCAAATTAAGTGAATTTCCCCCTACAAAGCCCGGTCTATTCCCGACCCACCCGGGCGAAAAAAATGCTGAAATCCCCGTCCAACTTGGTTGCAAGTCCCGGCCATCCCCGGGTACCCATGGGCCGGGACTTCAATTGACAAGTGCATAATAGTCATGGTGTGTTTTTGCATGATTGTTATCCTTCACTTTGCCCTTTGGCTTTGATTCAGAAGAGGGAAAAGCAGTTTTTTTTTTTTTTAATTAGGGGTCTAGCTATTGAATGAGCTCAAAATTTCTTGTGCCCTCAACAAGCCTGATTCGACACTACTGACACTGTCATTCCATACCGTAAATAATGCGTGGGAAGTAGAATCTAGTAGTAACATTAGTACTAGAGTCTAACGTTGGGTTACAATAGGAGCACTGAGAAATTGGAAATCATACTAGAATACAAACTGTGTTGTCTGTAGTGTAAGCGTAAGGTAGAGTCTAAGTAAAAGCTTTTGCAAATGGATTGTCCACTAGACATGTACAGAACTACAGATGTCTATACAAACTCTAGAGTTTATTCTCTAACGACACTGATGTTTTGAAGAAAAAAAACAACAACAACAGCAGCATCCCGGCAAGATCAACTAGAACCCCCTAGAGTCTAATGCTTGCCAAACATTTTCAAGCTGTTACAGTGTTGAGTATGATATTAAACGGTTTAGGTATGTTCACAAACACACACACACACACACACACACACAAAATCAGGCCATGCTGAAAGCAGAAAGTGTTATCGGATGACTGGCATTACTGGTTTGTAATTGTTTAAATCAGATCTGGATCTTTGTGCCTTGAATCTAAAGCCAAGTAAAAAAGGAAAGTAGTTTTCGTCTCCATGCAAAGAGCCACACCTGATTTTTAGTGCCGCCTCCATTTGTTTACTATTTACTATTTTTCAAAACAGTTTCAAAAATATCAGGAACTTGTGCTTTACATTCCTGTTCACATCTATTTTTTAGAGTCGCCACATTGACTTTTTTGATATCTACTATTTTGGAGCAGCCGAAAAAACAGAATTACAAAAATTCACTTACCAATCATGATGTCATGCATGCATTGCATTGGAATCTCTCATAGTAAGAATTCCCTGTCTGTAGCTGTTGTAGTTGTACTGCCAGACAACCAAGAATCCTAAACTAGCCCTATGTGATGCTGTGGGCTTGGAAGGCATGCTATTGAGAACATCAGAATGCATGTCATGAATGGACACTAGTCTCTGCACGCACTCGTACCTGTGTGTGCATCATGATCCTGGCTTTGTTTCAAAGGTTTACTATGCACCAGAGCTCATGCACTTCTATCACGCTGGGATGCTTGTGCCATGTTAATGATTTTCAAACATGTACAAACTCTCCCTGAATTTTTTACAACCTACACGTGTAAACATACATGTACAATGGCTATGAGTCTCCAAAGTCCATTAGAAGATATTTTAAGACAATGTTACACATTGTGGAATAACTCTGTAGCTCAAATTGAAGCTCTACACTGTACTCAAGCAGTCAGTAGTCAGTTGTGGTACGATATCTACACATACACAGTAATCCGGCAGTTGGTACGATACGTACACACACACAGCAGCGCTGTAAAGTCATTCCAAATCATGAAGAAAGCATCAAAATTGACAGTAGATTTTGAATTTCATCCTGACTTTGGAGATTCAGATGAAAGTATTTTAGGTTGTGAAATGTTTAGGTTTTAATTTGTGCATGTTTAAACATTGTTATAGGCCTACGAGGCGGTGCAAAACTATGCTAGTGCCATATCATGAGGTTGCAGCTTTAGATGAAAAATAGTAAGATATCAGATAGCAAATTAGTAAGGACCTCCTGCATCATCCCTCTCTGAAAATCTGTACGAGAAACTACTGTTTTTGTTGTTTTTTTTTACTTCGCCTAAGCTGTTGTGGGAGCAAATGAATTCCCTTTCACTACACTAGGAGCGCAATATCTGTTATAATGGCTTTTTATTGATGATATCAAAGCTTTTTCTTTGTATTGTAATGATCAGCATTTATCTCCAGAGTAAGCCAGAATGAAATATTTGATATGCACAGAAATAGTTATGAATTCTGGCAAAACTAGCGTTTTTCTCCCTTATGTTCTCTGTGGTACATTGATAATGAAAAGTATGCCATCATATACATCAACATGAATTATAAATTGTAGCCCATCTTTACATAAGAATTTATGCATGGGAAAAGCATTAAAAAATGGGTTTTCTAAGAATAGGGGTTTCTTCTGCTAACATAAGAGAAACTTGTAAGGATAAATCTACTTCGACTTGCCCCCATTATTAACTGTATGCATGATAGTTGAAGAACCACATTGTACAAAGCTTTAAGAAGTGTCATAAGTACAGTGAACAAGTGCTAAGTAATGTTACTTCATGCACTAACAAATCCTGATGTAATTGTAATTTGCAAATGTGTATTTGTTTGATGCACAACAATTTGTTACTTTTTGTTCATTTCTTTCCTGCACCCCCTACTCATCCCTCCAACAAATCCTTCCCAGCTGTCTGGGTGCAGGACTTGATCTTCCTCCTCCTGCAGGGAGGCAACCTTCAGGAGACAAGCATCAGCCTGGAGACAGTGGAAGATGCCATCCCTTTCCTGGAAGGTCCAAGTCCTGGGCTAGAGACGATCAAGAACCTTCCATCTCCTCGATACATCAAGTCACACCTGCCCTTCCAGCTCTTGCCAAAGGGGGTCCAGGACAAAGAGTGTAAGGTCAGTCACTGCACTGATGGTGTGCGCATACAGCCCTTTTCCAGTTGTTGCATTTCTATCTTCAGTGACCACTCATGCCCACTTTTGTTGTTGCTCATAAGTCGTCTTTCAATAAATGACTGCATGAACCATGATGTCAAAGAAAAATATGTTTTTCTTGAAATTTTATTTCAAAGCATGCTTTTTATGTACAATATTCTTTTTTTTTTTTCAAAGTGACAACACTTTTGCATTGAATATTTGTTACCATGCATCAGTATTAATTCTCAAATATTTTTTTTTTAAATCATATTTTTGTTATCTGTAGTGGTTGGCAGGCCTGGAGGTACAAAACTGTGTATATTATTTACCCAGTGTGAGAATAAGCCCCTTTCATAATGTATAAAAGGAAAACTGTGAACAGATTCTGTGTTCACCAACACTATGGCTGGCTTGATTTAGTTGCAGTGGCAATTTGGTGTGGATTCATTTCTCAAAAATGAATTTTGCAACAAGTTAATGATTGGTCATCCCGGGCCTATTGAAAAAAAAAAAACAACAACAACACTAATGCAATGTACTCATGGCTTTAATATGAAGGAAAATGGCTGGAATTACATGTAACCTTTTTACACAGATCATCTATGTGGCCAGAAACCCCAAGGATGTCATGTGCTCCTTTTATGACTTCCACCGAACAGTCCGCATGGTCCACTACAAGGGAACCTTCAACCAGTTCTTCTACAGGTTCATCAATAACAAGTGTGAGTATGTGGATATTTACTGACAGTGATCTCTAGGAAAAAGGTGTTGTTTTGCCTCTCCATGTGATATCAGATTCCAGCTCACCACGAACTAACCAAAAAGGTCAAAGTGGATCTTCTCATTCACAATATTTCTGGGAGGAACAAACTCTTAGTGCAGTCGGAAAGGGGGGTTCCCATGCACCCCAAACATATATTTTTTTAATCTACTTCATCTAGACCAATTTTTTGCGTAGATTTCAAAAATGCAATGTTAACAGGTCAAAGCGTGTCCCATAGTGGTCAAAAATCCGTTTCCATGGTAACGCATGGTGAAAATGTCAGTATCTCATAAAAATACATGTAACCTTTGATAAAATTGTCCAATTATCATGGCTTTGGTATCAAATTAAAGAAAATTAAATTATCTATATGATGATACCAATTATGTAGGGGGTTATACCAATCTTTATATTAATTTTGAGGCCAGAATTCAATTTTTTCACATTTTTTTTGCAAAAATGCAATTTTACCATAACACTAATCTATCTCCAAATCATACCAAAACAAACTCAATTTGTTTGAATATTCTTCAAAATTATACCAAATATGTATGTAATAAAATGTGAAAATTTCGTAGATATTGCTCAAATAACAAGAAAGTTACGGCCATCCAAAGTTGACATTGACACCTGCCAAGAATTGGTCAAGAATTTCCAGATGGATGATGATGCGCGCCCTCTATTGTGGAGAAATAAGCAAGCTTGCTTGTGATAGGACAAAAGTTTTGGTAAGAAGCTTTATTGTTTGGATCAGACGGGGATCAGTCAAAGAAATATGCCATAAATCAAACCTCTGACCCTTGTATCTGATTGCATTTTGTGTCATATTATTGTTTTTAAAACCATTCTGCAACATACATTTATTTTTGCCTGAAAGCAAAGTACCAAAAAAACTTCATCTATTGAAGCTTTTCCACTACAAGTTTATGTTCAGTGAACTTCAGTCTCACATGTTTAAAAATGTGTTAGGATTTAGGTATGACATGAAATCAGAACTTGTTGACGTGCTGTGTTGAATTGAGTTGAATTTACTAATATTTAAAGAGAACATCTATGAATAGATTGTTATTAGGTGATCCGAGTATCCTCTCGGATCACCTTCTGTTTCTGTACGGATTCTTTAGGTGATCCGAGTATCCTCTCGGATCACCTTCTGTATCTGTACTGATTCTTTGTTCTTCTTTTTATTTTCCTTTATTTCTAACCAAAATTTGTGCAGCGGTTAGCTCAGAAAGTGCATTGCCTATCAATGTCAAACTTATACCATATATGTATCATGTCCCAAAGACGACAGATCAAGTAAAATCATAATGATCAGTCGACCGTGACGTCACTATGACGTCATTATATGAAAACACATTTTCGTTCATATCTCATTAATGGAATAGAATTTTGCAATGAAATTTACGTCACATACATTTCAAGTTATGCGCATTTTACTCATATTCTCAAAATTCATATTTTCTCTTAAAACGTGCGCGTACGCGCGCGTTGAAATATTTGTATGCTCAAATCGAGCTCAAATTTTTTTTGCACACGTTTCAGACCATTTGGAGCATTTTTTGAAAAATTGAAAAAATTGGACGGACGCGTACGCGCGCGCACATATTCGCACACACAGCTCATATGCAATGAAAATTACCCGTTTTTTCACACTTATCGGATGCCTAAAATGTCAAGGAATATTTCTGCCAAGTTTCAAGTCAATCCGACTCAATATGACGTCATACGGGCCCGTCAAAGTTGAAATTCCGCGCGCGCGTCAATGGCGATATACAGTGCAACGATGCCAAAAAAACGCCAATTTTAAATCCGATTTTACTCGTCAGGATGGACGGTGACTTCCCATTTTCTTTACATATTCTGAAAGCTGATGAGTTGGACATGTTATTTCATGGGTTGGCGATGCTGGAACAATGATGAAAAGATATCAAATTTCTTAATAAAGTAAAAAAAGTAAATTTTCAAAATGACGTCATCAAATTTCAAGTTCATTCGAGTGTATCTCACTTATCCTTTGCCAATTCACAGCCAGATTTCAGTATGTTGTAGCTTATTAAATGCTCTTTCATTAAAATAATTACAACATTTTGATTGGATGACGGCATCACCTCGTAAAAATGGATTGAAAGTAATATTGTCAAATTTGACCAGTTTACGTGTTATCTCTATGGGAGAGCAGTTTTTCTGGCAGTGAAAATTGACATGACTCTCTTTTTCGAGCACTAGCTCACTTATGCTTCGGTGAATTTCTCCCAGATTTTAGTATGTTGTAGCTGAGACTTTGGGCTATCTTAAGTGTGCCCTTCATTTTTTCATACGATGTCGGCATCACGTCGAAAAACTTCGTTTAAAATGGCACGAGGCTTCGATGCAGCGTCATTTTGCTTAATACACAGGGCCTATGGAGAATGAAATAGGTCATTGCGTAGCGCATCCGACTCGTAATCCTAAGGTCCCTGGTTCGAGCCTCACTCCTGCCAATATTTTTTTTTATTTTTTTAAACACTTTTTTTTTCTTTTTCTTTAGTTGATCTTAATCTCCCTTTCCTTACTTTATCTTTTTCTGATTTTTTTTATGCTTCTCCTTCAAATTTCTATAAAATAAAATAATTTTTTCTTTATTTTTCTTTCTTTCTACTACTTTCTGTGCAATAGATGAACAACAACAATGGCTATCAATCCCATATTCTGCACATGTCTAGTACATGTCACGTACATTATTTCATGAAATAACAACTACTTGATCGGACAACATCTTGGGTATGTAAATTAGGGTCAAAGGTCATAAATGTTTCATCCTGTATCTTGGTGAATACATGCCCTATCTTTCCCATATTTTGCACACTCAAAGACCATGTTACAAGAACCATTTCATAAAATAATCACTTTTTGCTTAGACGCCATCTTGGGTGTGCAAAGTGAGGTCAAAGGTCAAATATACTTCATTCTGTATTTCCGTTAGTGTATACGGAATTCCGTACCAAAGATGGCAGGTCTCACTCCCTTTTCTAAATGAGAATCCAAATATCACACGGCCAATGTCCCGTCAACACAGATGAAACATGTATGGTCATGAATATTTGGATCAGGACTCAAATCACTGATTTTCGAAGAGATCGGATCACCTAATTTGTCAGTGTTGACAAATTCCGAGTCTAGTTCTTCTTCTTTTTCTTTATTTCTCCCCAAAAGTTGTGCAGAGGTTAGCTCAGAAAGTCCTGTTCCTATCAATTTCAAAATTATACCATGTATGTATCATGTCCCAAAGACGACAGCGCAAGTAAAATCATAGTGATCAGTCGACCGTGACGTCACTATGACGTCATTATATGAAAACACATTTTCATGCATATCTCATTAATGGAAAGGAATTTTTCAATGAAATTTACGTCACATATATTTCAAGTCAAGCGCATTCTACACATATTATTAAAATTCATATTTTTTATTAAAAAGTGCGCGTACGCGCGCGTTGAAATATTTGTATGCTCAAATCGAGCTCAAATTTTTTTTTGCACACGTTTCAGACCATTTGGAGCATTTTTTGAAAAATTGAAAAAATTGGACGGACGCGTACGCGCGCGCAATTATACGCACGCACAGCTCATATGCAATGGAAATTTCCCGTTTTTTCACATTTTGCAGATGCCTGAAATGTCAAGGAATATTTCTACCAAGTTTCAAGTCAATCCGACTCAATATGACGTCATACGGGCCCGTCAAAGTTGAAACTCCGCGCGCGCGTCAATGGCGATATACAGTGCAACAATGCCAAAAAACCGCCAATTTTAAATCCGATTTTATTCGTCAGGATGGACGGTGACCCCCCATTTTCTTTACATATTTTGAAAGCTGATGAGTTGTACATATCATTTCATGGGTTGGCGATACTTAAAAAATGATTAAAAGATATCAAATTTCTTAATAAAGTAAAAAAAGTAAATTTTCAAAATGACGTCATCAAATTTCAAGTTCACTCGAGCGTATCTCACTTATCCTTTGCCAATTTTCACACAAATTTCAGTATGTTGTAGCTTATTAAATGCTTTTTCATTAATATATTAACAGCATTTTGATTGGATGACGGCATCACTTCGTAAAAATGGATTGAAAGTAATCTTGTCAAATTTGACCATTTTACGTGTTATCTCTATGGGAGTGCAGTTTTTCTGGAAATGAAAATTGACAATACTATCTTTCTCGAGCACTATCTCACTTATGCTTCGGTGAATTTCTCCCAAATTTTAGTATGTTGTAGCTGAGACTTTGAGCTATCGTGACTGTGCCCTTCATTTTTTCATACGACGTCGGCATCACATCAAAAAATTTGGTTGAAATTAAAGCTTATCTTCGATGTATTGAGATAGATTTCTTCCTTTTTGCAACTTTCTTTGCAATAACTCAAGAAAAACATATCCTATCCCCACCATATTTTGCACATGTTTAGTTCATGTCACGTGCATTATTTCATAAAATAACAACTACTTGATCAGACGCCATCTTAGGTATGTAAATTAGGGTCAAAGGTCATAAATGTATTATCGTGTATCTTGGTGAACACATGTCTTATCTTTCCCATATTTTGCACACGTAAAGACCATGTTACAAGGATCATTTCACAAGATAACCACTTTTTGCTCAGATGCCATCTTGTCTGTGCAAAGTGGGGTCAAAGGTCATATGTACTTCTTTCTGTATCTTCGTTATGACGTGTTATCTCTATGGGAGGGAATTTTTCTAGCTGTGAAAATTGACATGATTGTCTTTATCGAGCACTAGCTCACTTATCCTTTGGTGAATTTCTCCCAGATTTTAATATGTTGTAGCTGAGACTTTGCCCTATGTTGTTGTGCCTTTTGTTTTTTCATACAATGTCGGGATCGTGCTAAAAATCTTGGTTGAAATTAAAGCTTATCTTTAATGTATTGAGATATTTCTTCCTTTTTGCAACTTTCTTTGCAATAACTCAAGAAAAACATATCCTATCCCCACCATATTTTGCACATGTTTCGTTCATGTCACGTGCATTATTTCATAAAATAACAACTACTTGATCGGACACCATCTTGGGTATGTAAATTAGGGTCAAAGGTCATAAATGTTTCATCCTGTATCTTGGTGAATACTTGTCCTATCTTTCCCATATTTTGCACACGCAAGGACCATTTTACAAGAATCATTTCACAAAATAACCACTTTTTGCTCAGATGCCATCTTTGGTGTGCAAAATGGGATCAAAGGTCAAATATACTTCATTCTGTATCTTCGTTAGTGCATACGGAATTCGGTACCAAAGATGGCAGGTGTGACTCCCTTTTCTAAATAAGACTCCAAACATCACATGACCAATGTCCCCTCAACACAGATGAAACCTGTATGGTCATGCCTATTGGGATCAGGACTCATATCATTGATTTCCCAATAGATCGGATCACCTAATTTGTCAGTGTTGACAAATTCCGAGTCTAGTTTGTATAGTTACTTTGCTGAGTGTGAAAGTAACAGATTACTAGATTAGTTTGATGGAATGATACTGTCTGTAACATAATACTAGTTTTGGTGTAGACCTTAGTTCTGTAGACTCTACATAATTTTGTATTCATTACAATAGATCTGTAATGTTAGAGTCTAGTTCTATGTAATTAATTGATGGTGAAAACTAAAAGTAAACAGAAGCACCAAAATTTTATCTAAATTTGCAATATTTCATGAGGTATATTTTCATGCCTCTGCACTAAAGGTGGCGGATCCGGGGGGCATTGGGGCACATCCAACAGGATTGGCATTTACTGTACATCCTCTCACTAAATAGATATTTTGAAGCAATGCTTCTCCTATCATTTCCACGACATTTATTGATATAAAAGTGTGTAGCTGCATTGCTGGAACTACTTCTAAAACCATGCACGAAAGAACGTCGGTATTTGCGTTCATAGTATCCGTGTGATGTAATTACAGGGCTTGAGCGGCGGTGTTTATTTTGGACACTTCTCAGGGGATTGCTTTTGAATGTTGACCTTTTTAACAATATAGTTAATGTAGGGCATTTTTTCTTTTTGTAATTATATTGCATTTCATACAAACAAAAAGGCAATCGCTGTACAACCGTAACGACAATGTGAAGGCATGGTAAATTGAAATATATTTGTGCTATATGCTGGTGCATTGCCCTGGGGGTTGGATGGTTTTGAACAAATCCCAGTCGGTTGCCTTTGAATGTGCACCCCTTTGACTATGGTGATTGTAAAGCAGTGTCTCTATACCATTTAAAAATCATGAAAAGTAAAGTGTCTTTATTTACCACTCGGCAACGACTTTACATGCATGTACAAGTGAGTTTACTGTGGCATATAATGTATGTTTTGTTAATCTGTTTTGGGACCACGACGGTCAGGGCAGGGGTGATCTGGGCACTTCCTATAAGGGTTGACAAAATAGATATTGTAAACCAATGTCAACTATATCACCTTAATTGCATTTTACGAAAATAAAAGCGTATGTGCTACACAGGCGGAAGACCTTTAAGAGGCATGTAACCATGGAACATTTTTCGCGGTTGTACAGTGTATACTGCATGTTTTTCACAGCCTTTAGGATTAGTTTGAGCACCTCCCACAAGGTGGTCTCTACAAGTGAACCCTTTGGACTGCATAGATATTGTGGATCAATGTTGTTATTTTATCTCTCCCCCGGTAATTTTCATAGAAAAAAAAAAGTGTCTTGATACGGCAGGAATCCAATTCAATAGAATTCAATTCAATTTCTATTTCATTTTTCGACAAGAACAGATAGACATCACTTTCTTTGTAACAGAAAATGAGGTGCGTAAAATTATGTCGAATGAGAAGAATGTACAATGATTGCACCATTCGATGATTATACATAATCACAAAACTCAATTGATAGTCCTAAAACTCAAGGAAAGACCTTTTTTTTTTGAGACATGCACTTATGGAACGACTGTATATACTATGATTGCGTTGATATTTAGTTTGCGTTACGAAGGTCATGTGGGCAATTAATGTGTGCACTTCCCATATAGTAGTGTAGGCTCCCTTCGAATGATATCCACTTTAACTATGTCAGTGTAAGTAAAAATTACAGAGCAATACATCGTCTGTTGACTCCATTGAATTTCATTAAATACAAGTTTCTGGGCTAGAGGACCAGAAGGACTGTTTAAAGGCATGTATTCATAGAACATATTCATGTATTTGCGCTGGTACATGATCATTGCATGTCTTAGACTGTCTTTGGGTGGGGTAATTTTGGGCACCCTCCACGTGGTTGTCTTCGTATGTGAACCATTTTCGCCTTATACTAAGATATTGTAGAACAACAATTCTTCGAGAACTTCCACTGAATTTTAATGGAAATGAAATGAATAGGACGTTATGTTCAGAGGTTTGGGTTTTTTTTTTCGCTTCAAACAGCTGTATTCACGTGTGTATATGTTTTGTACCGGGCCGTGAGGGTATAGGGATAAATTCGGGTACCTCCCTGCATGCGAGCCACTTTGACTGTGCACCACTTTTTAAAGATGTACACATTGTAGAAAAATGTCTCTGCTGTCAATGCCAATTTTTTATCGTATTTCATGGAAATAACAAAGTCTTTGCTATACGGCGAAACGACTTTAGAATAAAATCTTGTACGCTTAGAACAATGGAAATCGTGTTGGTTGATGCATGTTTTGTAAATTAATGGTCGTGGGGATACAATATGCTCGACTGGGGTAACTTTGGGCAATACCCACAGGGTTTCCTTTGACTGTGCCATCTTCAATATCTCAAAACCCTCAAGGATGCAAGAGCTTAATCATCAAGATTCGAACAAACCACCCTCCAAATAGAGTTCATTCATACATAATTACCGTAGACAAATATAGATGTTGACACTAACACTTGTTTAATTTCGTACTTTGATTCTACGTAATATTAATGGATAAGCTATCATTATCTGTCTGATAACAAACTCTAATCTTATAATAATAATTCATGCTAGTTTATTAATGCTGTAAAGTTTTTTTTTTTTGGTGAAGAGAAACTAAAATATCATATTTGAACACTCTTGATATGCTCATATCGGGCACTTTGATGCATCAGAATATTCCCTTGGCTCGGAACCCTTTTCATATCACGCAAATGAGGCCCAGACTATGTACATGGTGAAATGTTTGCATCGCACTATAGTGACATTGTAAACATAAGTTTCAACACTTTCGGTGTTCCAATCTGAAAACTAGAAGCCCAGTTTTCATGGAAACACTGTATTTTTATCATAATGGGAGCTAATTTGCATATTATGGAAATTTAGCCACTTTGCCCCAATGGATTTTTTGGGACTTTTAGTATGGTGTTTAGGAGCCCATAACAAGTATAGCACTGCAGTGGAATTCCTACTGTTGCAATTAGTGTTGGGTGAAACCCTATTTTGACTGGACTAATGTGATCTATGACAAAATGTGTATCCAGTGTCTGTTAACAGTGCTTCATTTCTTTCAGAAGTACAGTATTTGTTGTAGTAGTCCATCGAGTATAATGAGCTTGCTCTGGTATCGTACAGAAGTTCATGCAAGACCCGTTTCACCAACATTTATTTCAGTGAGATCAGTGCCACTTAGTGTTTTCAGTTTCACTTAGCAAGACAGTCCTCATGACTGAAACATACCAATCAGAGAAAGTGAGATAGCAAGACTGAAACCAGTGAAGTGAAACTGAAACCAATGAAAAGTTTGTTGAAACACCCTAAACAGGACTGCAAGAAAGGAAAAGGCATGAACTAACCATTTTTATTGCATGGGATTGGGGGCGGAGGTAGAGGAGGGTCTCATTTTATGAGAAATTGACTTAATCTATATGTTCTGTGCCAAATTGACTTGAACGAAATGTCAGCTTGTGCCAAATGCAAAACAAAAAAACAAAAAATCCAGCTACCAGGATGGAATATATAATATAATACACCACTAATAATGAAAATTGTGATTTCTGGACAGCTGTGTTATAATGGCCACAGGCACGTTTGAGTGTAACCATGGTAGCTATGGTCTCTAACAGGTTAGGTCTCAACTCCAGTCAATTAAATAGCTATGAATTTGCATACTTATGTAAATTTTAAATGGTGTTTAACGTTCAGAAGGTGTTGCATTTTTTTTTTTTTAGAAAAACATTGTTTTTAGCATAAAGTTGCCATAGAAATGACCTAATTTCGGCTCAGATTTTTTGAAAAAGAGGTGACAAATGTGCCCAATTTTGTTTAAAGAAAGGCAGGAAATAAGAAATACATGCACTAGAAACGTATCTCATGATTAAAGGGACTGTACAGTACTGGTTGAAGTAGGGATTCATGTTTTGAACATTCCTAAGTGAGGTAATGAAAAGCCTCTTATGAAATATAAGAGAGCATGTAATTTTAAGAAGGATTCAACGTTTATTTGATGAAAATTGGTTTTCAAATGGCTGAGATATCAAAAAAAAAAGTGCTAATAATAAAAGGCGACATGCCACAACTTTATTAGGATCTCTTTGTTTCACCTTGCCTTTGGATATCTCAGCCATTTCAAAACCGATTTTCATCGAATAAACTTTTGATACCCCTTAGAACTGCATGCTCTTTGACATCTTATAGAATGGTTTCTGAATTTCTCACCAAACGTTAAAAGCTAAATCTTCACCTCGACCAGAACTGTACACACCCTTTAATGTCAGTTGTGATATAATGAACACTTGAGGTATCCTAAAATTCCCATTCATTTATACTGGTTTGTTGGGTGGCCATGTTGATGATGTCATTTCGGCGTGTTCCAAAGCAGAACTTCTGGGTAAATTTTACTGGTAAGTTTATTAAGACATATACTTTCAAATACAAAATTTGTTTGTTATACGATAGTTGCCAGTTGACCCCAAAATTTAGCCTCAATTCCCTGGCCTATAGACTTACAGTTGAAATCAACTACTAGTATATAATCAATTTTAAACAGGGCCCCGGTATTACGAAATCCTATTGTTCGATTCAAGCTATTCGCATGCCCTTGATCGAAAACGTGCACCGTATACCCGAATAGTATACTAGTACTGTACTGTACTCCTATGTGAACCAATGATTTTTTTTCCTACTCCCCTCCCCCCAGCAGTGCCCTGCAAAAACTACTACCCTGACCTCAAAATTGATATGAAGATTAGTGTAAATTCCGTGTGATGATTGGTTTATCATTCAAAGAATTCAATACTCTTCATTTAAATTTGACATTTAAATCATGATAAGTGAACAATTGTATCAAATATTACATACATTTTAAGGAGATTCTGACATTTCCATCATGCGTTGCCTTGGTAACAGATTTTTTTTGCCACCATGGCACACTCTTTGACCTGTTAATGCATTTCTTTTAATTCTACCCACAAAACTGGTCTAGATGACCCACTTTATCACATCCAACTTCATTCTCATGCTTTTGGAACCAAATTATGATGACTGAAATGTTTAAATGAGATTATTCAACAATAGAGGGCGTACATCACACTCCCACCTGCACATTCTTGACGTGCTTGAATGTCAACTTTGGATGGCTGTAACTTTGTTATTATTTGAGCAATATCTATGAAATTTTCATATTGTATTGCATACATATTTAGTATAATTTTGAAGAATATTCAAACAAATTAAATATGTTTTGGTATGATTTAGAGACAGATAAGTTTTATGGTAAAATTGCATTTTTGCTAAAAAATTTGAAAAAATTGTATTCTGGCCTCAAAATTAAGATGAAGGTTGGTATAACCCCCTACACAATTGGTATCATCATATAGATAATTTAATTTTCTTTAATTTGATACCAAAGCCATGATAATTGAACAATTTTATCAAAGGTTACATGTATTTTTATGAGATACTGACATTTTCACCATGCGTTACCATGGAAACGGATTTTTGACCACTATGGGACACGCTTTGACCTGTTAACATTGCATTTTTGAAATCTACGCACAAAACTGGTTTAGATGATGTAGATTAAAAAAATATATGTTTGGGGTGCATGGGAACCCCTTTCTCCTACTAGACTATCTCACCCCTGTTCAGACGCAAGCCAGTCTATACCAAAATGCGATAAAGAAATGATGTATAAAGAATCATTGTATAGCCGACAGACTGTTCAGACGCTAATTTCGACTGTTCTGGAAAATGTCTTATAGATGTGCAGTTCCCCACTGCGCATTCTGTTATGGTCATAAGTGACAGCTGTGGGGTCACCTTTCGTGTGCACTCCTATTAACCCTAAAGGGGCCGGGCTTTTTTGGCTATGCTCAGGCCGGAGGGGGGGATGGATTCCGCCCCCCCCCCCCCGCCCCCCCTGAGATCTCGGCCATCGGTGGCGCGATCGCGATGAAATTTTGCATGCGTGAGACCTGCGTCATAATCTACAAGATTGTGTCATAAGATTTTTTGAAACAATCAATTTCTAATTTTAATTAATTAATTATGCAAATTAAGCTTAAGATCATATTTTAGCCTAATTAAAAGCATTGAGAGTCTAATTTTTGGTCTGTAAATCTGGTGCAGCATATTCAACGATTGTACATCACAAAAACTTCCAAAATTCATTTCAATTCTTATGTATTTTATTGTTTTCAGAATTTCTTATGTATTTCTTTGTTTTTCAACTTTTGTTTTTTCTTTGTTTTTTCACTGGAAATTGTCACTGACCACTTTTCAACCATAATTAGCACAAAACTAATCAATGAAAGTGATTAATTGTAGAAATAATCAGGTTTTTATAACTTTCACGACAGAGCACTGTTTTCCATAGGAAATGTACACAAAATCACAAAATTGTGCCCGTTTTGGGGCGCGTTCCATTAAAAAGTACGCGCGGACGTCGCAAATTTGGTCTCAAAAGTTGCGCGAGACTTGAACAAACAAAGTCAAGAAGCCTCGCAACGAGGCCTTCTCGCGTAAAAGAATTATAGCGCGAAACGTCGAGGGGGGGGGGGCGGATTCCGCCCCCCCCCCCCCCCCCCCCCGGCCCTTTTAGGGTTAAACCCCGCCCAGTTATACCGTTCTATGGTCGCCATCAGTTCAGACACACAATGGACACGATGGAATGCTGATTTGTTATCAAGTTCTAGTTTGAAACAATGCTCTCACCATGGTATCGTTATCTGTCATTTCGTTAGTCAGCATTCAGACGAATAAATTCATTGTACATAGCTATACCGTTTTGGTATAGCTATATACCATTCTAGTATAAAATTTTTGCATCTGAACACCCTGTCACTATAGTGTCAGTTTTTTTGGGTCTTTATCATCAAAAGTTTACAAATCATTTGACCCAGTAGCAGTTACAGGGTGCCTGGTTCAAAGCACATGACTAAAGATAGGGAAAGGCCTTTCATGTGTAGTGTACGTGTCTTGGAACATGGTAAAGTTGCCAATAGGATGAATTAATAGTCCATCTGATCGCAAGCAGTAGGGACTTCTGTTGCTGTTCACCTGCAGTTATGCAGCGTTCATCCTTGCAAAATTTCCTACAAATTGTGCTCCTTATATTCCTAAGATTGCCAAACCCTGTTGCCTTAATCAGTAAGGTGCTTTCAGCTGGCTTCAAGATTAGATATCAAAAGAGGTAGAGACAAATCCCAAATCTCCAATGGTGAGGTTTTTATAACAATGCACCCTCTGAAGACATCCCTTGGTACTCCTTAATACATGAAAATAGAACATTGTCAGTAGATATTTCATGCTGTCTAAGGCTCAATTTTATGCCCATAAGGTGTTTATTGCTTATTCTTGCTTATGCTTATTCTTCACTACAGTGGGGTACGGCTCCTACTTTGATCATGTTCTGACATTCTGGCAGCAACGACATCACAAGAATGTTCTCTTCCTCAAGTACGAAGATGTGAAGAAGGTAACTAACTGAAACTGCTCTCAGAGAAAGTTGATCATTTTGAGTAATGATTCAAGAAATATAGTACATTGTAACTGTATGATTGTAAGTTCTGTCACATAAGATGCCTTTGTCACCTAGTCATGTGATTTCTGCATTGCTTGTGCAGTTCTTGCTCATTTCAATCACGAAATATATATTATTGTATCTTTCAAACAATGGTACCGGTAAGTTTACCCCGGCTATGGTGAATAATCACATTCAGAGTTTCTGTGCACTACCATGATATACAAAGTTCTCGTGCATTAAAAAAAAAATGGCAATACATTTATAAGTACAAAGAAATTACACAACTTACCATGTTCCTTAAATTCATGTACCTTTCTTAATAAATGTGTTTACCATTATGACTGTTTACAAATATCTTGAGCTGTAAATTCACAAATTTTTAAAGAATGAGAGAAATGCCGTCATACTGATTTGACTTAAATGGCAGGGTTTAAAGTTGGTGGAATGTACACTTTGTACTAGAAGGTAGAAGGTACAATACATAGTATCTCAAAGCCAAGTTTTCCTCATCACTTTCAGTGGTATATCCAATCATCATGTATGACATGCATTGTAAAGATGCATGTTTGCAGTTATAAATGTGTGTTCATGTTATAAACAGCAAACAGAGAGACACACACATACACACATACAGACAGGAGTTACAATGGCCTGGCTCCAAGAGTGATAGTTTGTAGAGTAACAACTAATTGTGTGCTGTACCCCTTGTAAATCAGATCCTACATTGCAGTATTAATAGTAAGAAAACATGTAGCACTTGGTGAGATATATCTGCCCGGTATAGATAAGAGAAAATAGATAAAGAGAAAGGAAAAGCGCAAGAGAGAGAGACTCTGGTGCATATCATTTTCTATTAATCTCCTTAAATGCAAAACAGTTGCTTCTGACCCTTGTACAATAATTTTGATTTGCGAGTGCAGGTGTGTGTGTGTGTGTGCTGTATGTATGATCCTGAGGCCAAAGCAGAGATCATGTAACTAAAAGACCCTGTTCCATGTCTGTTCCTTTGATAGGATTTTCCTGCAGCTGTCCACCAGGTGACCAACTTCCTTGACAAGCCCCTGTCAGCGAGAGTGATCCGTGGTATCAATAACTACTGGGATGATGAACCTCTCTATAATCGCAAAGGTCTGTACATGGAATGGGAAACATTGGCACATAGCGAGTAAAGATAAACGGGAAAGTTCTATCCTGGCATTCTGTTGCTCTTTATGAAAACAGCAAAATTAGGGTACCAGGTAAAGCAGTGAATATTCAGACACTCACAAAAAGTGAATTGTCAAAGCTCAGGAGAGTAAGGCGAGTTTAGTAAGTCTATATGTGACCGGCGACAACGGTTTCAGGCAAAAGTCGGGAATTTTGAAAATTCATTTTTTCACTGAATCACATTGCCCATTTCCTAAGCTTTGCATTGATATAAAACACTTGTATTGTTCGGCACCATAAGTGGGCATAGAAAGCGAAATAAAATGCACTTTTTAAGTTGTTAGCCTGACAAACTTGTGAGAAAACAGGCTTTGAAGATTCACCTCTTTCTCAAAGACAATGTCCGAGCGGCGATGCGATGGGAGAATCACCCATCCGTACGATGGTGCCAATCGATGTTAAGCCCCGCCAACCACATCGCCTTCTGATTGGCTCACTGAGAGAGTCAAATTTCCCGGGCACCTTCCTCGGAGCTCAGCGTATGGAGCCGAAAAACAACGTGTTTCGCTCGGGTTTGTTTACCAGTACGTCTTACAAGATGGCGAATACGATAATTGCACGTATGGTGTACATGTACATGTGTATGGTGCACGCATTACGCAATGGCATCCACACGCCATGACTGTGCGCATGTACAGGAGCGGTGATGAATCCACACATTTACAAATTGCGTTTTCATTGTGTTTGATTTGTCTTTATCATTGGCGACCCTTTTGAAGGCAGAAACTAGCTAGTGCTGGCAAGGGTCACGCTTCCTGTTTGTTTTGCTTTTACAACACGTGCATTGTTACTTTGTTCGGCTGTGCTATTAAAACAAACAAACAACCTTCCATTGAGTCAGTCTGCTGTCATAATTTTTACTACATGTACAAGTAGACAAATTTGAGAATATTTAGTTTTCTTTTCACATGATTATGTCATGCTACACGATTTTTGTTTCACTTCCGTTGTCGAACATTGCGGTAGAATAGTTTGGATAGAAAGCCAAACGAAGAGCACGCACTACATATACAGAGCGAGCGTATATAAACCACTTAGCAAGAACAATGGAGCATGTAATTGTGCACGCGTGGACAAAGCATTCCCCAAACGCTGCAACTGGCGTCTACGAAAGCCGAATTATGTAAATGTTGCGACGCACCAGCCAATCGCTGCGAGACCCTGCGCCGTAGCAACACTGGGGATATTGGCGCGGCGTTCGAAAGAAGCTCGAAGCTGACGAGTGCGATCCAACATAGGGTGCTTAAAATTCCTTTTTCAATAGGAAAAACTTAGTCTTATGCTATGAAATTTAGTGTAGATGTAGAAAACATATCAAAGATTCGATTTCTGCAAAAAACCTAAATCGGCAAGAATAATGGTCAAAATCTTTGTACCCCGCCTAGGAGGGAATTTGCTCTTGCGACTTTTGCCTGAAACCGTTGTCGCGGGTCACATATGACGTAGATGTTGAGCAGCCCTCCTTTCAGTTTTGACACAGAAAGTCATTGATTTTCACTTATTCTCCTGAGAAAATTTTTCTTCAGAGTTGTTTTAGGTGTGCAATAAGAATAAGTTGAGAGTCCTCACCTAAAGTTCTGTTTGTGCCTAAATATGTGAGAAAAATATAATATTTGCATTGTATTAAATTGAAGACATTCTATTCCATACAATTAGGTATGTCAATATTCTTGTTATAATTGGCAAGGGTTTGCATAATCCCTGAGAATGTCTATCCCGTGGCATTTAGAAACATTAAAGCCCTTTTACAAGAATGCAGAAGGTACAAAGGAAGACAAGAATGCATTGATGTACTTTGTTTCTATTTTGTAGTCAAATTTTGGAGCATATATTCATATAATATGGTTATCTTTCCCCTTACAGATTTCTTCTCTGTTATTTATATTTTGTTGTTTCACTGAAATTATTTCTTGTAACTCTCTCTGTGTTTTTCGTCCTTTTCTTCCAACCCCCCCCCCCCCTTTTTTTTACACATACAGAGGATCGGGTTGGCTTCTGGAAGTATTACTTCACAGTTCACATGAATGAAAAGATGAACAAAATCCTACCAGACAAGTTCAAAGATGCTGATTTGATGTTTGACTATACCATCTGATTGGGACATTGCACTTGCTTTCTCTTCTTCATTTGTGGATCAAAACAACTGTGGAACATGGAGGCTGAAACAGTTAAAGAGATATGTGTTGCCATTTTAAAAACCAACCACACCACCAGTAGTCAGGTGTCTAAGCTATTTGCAGTGTAGGGCAATGTGAAACTGCTGTAGAATTGACTATAGGTTTGTGGTGTTGAAATAGTGACATATTGTCGTAAACCTACATTTGTGGCTGGTGGAAGGTAAGTATCGCATATTTATGCATGCCAGCATGTACAGTAGTCCATTGTGTGAAGAATCATTTCTTACAGAAATAACATGTTGGCCGTATGCTCTGACCTCAGTGCAGAAACAATGAGGATGATGAAACGCCAACTTTCCATTGATCATTTCCATTTAAGAAGAACTTTGGAAAGTGTTATACTTGGTGAAAGTGGAATTCAAATATTGATGTACTCTATTATTTTATTTCCCCATCATCAAATAACTTCTGCGAAATGTGTCAAATCTTGAAGCAGTCTGTCTGCTGATATATCTATATTACTTTACGGACATGGTAGTCCATAAACTAACTCGATACTTGAATTACACTTGGCCTCCAAGGTAGGTAATTGCTCTTTTAAATGCAGTGTTAAGTCTCAAGAAATATCTATTGGTATGTGTCATTGTGAGCATGAACACCAGTAAGCTGCTATTTTATATTGTGAGTCATTGTGAAATCAGTATGTGTACATATTTGTCCACCATATTCATTCCAGCCTTGTGCAATGCATTAAAGTATATCTGTATAAAAAGAGTATTTATATATTATTGAATATAATATTTCTGTTACTTTGTGCAATAAGTGTATGACAAAAAACAACAAAATACTTATGCATGTAAATATAACTATGCATCAGTAGTTTGTAATCATTTCATGCATTCAACCCTTATGTATTCTAACTGTATTCCCACAGTTAAGTTGTGCTTTCAAAACATTTTATCACGTATCATTGATCAGCATTCAAATGCTAACTTGGTGAAAAACATTGTTGTTCTAATCGATGTGCTAATTTGTGTTGATGATTTTTAAGTTTGTTCTGTCGTGATCGCTGTGATGAAATCATATTTGATTTTGTTGTATTCTGTACTCTCAGTACCTCATTTTCATCTTGTACTAGTCATGAGAAATGTAATTCATTGTGAAATGTGAGATCACTAATGCTCTTTGCTGTGACGAAAGAGTGAGTGATATTGCCACATTTGGCATGAAAATACACACTTGACCCTGCATTTGGGGCATTGATATTAATTATGTACGTGACGGTGGAAAGCACAAAATAGTAATGTTTTGCAGAAGAGTGAGAGTGTAAGGCATCAAGAGAGTATTTTTACACAGAAGGCCTGTAGCTGATTGGAGAATCATGTCACCATTGTAGCATGAATATTGTTACCATGTGATAAGTTAATTGTATATTATGAAATTCTATGTGAAATATGTTGAAAAGGAATATTCATGTAGTTTCAGTTTTCCCAAGTCATGCATGATTTATTAATGTAATATATGCCTAGGTGTACCTGCATGCACGGCTGGGCAATTGACAAAAAGAGTCTTGTGTAAGCTCCTGTAGCAAATATACATCGGTGTAAGCATACTGGAAAGTGAGCTTCATTCCCTCTCATATTATAGAATTAACTAGGGTTGATCAACTTCTATGCCAGCTTTGTGATCTCATTGTCTCATCTCTTTCTTTGTCTTTCTGAATCACATATGCCATGAGTCTGTCTTGTTGCACACAAAAGCTTCCCATTACTGCATCCAGAAACCCAAATGCTTAACTCCAAATATGCCATCTGGGTGGAACTAGTTGCCATGATCTTTTAATTTCTCATTGTTTGCATTCTTCCTTCTCAGTCCAATTGTCTTTAATAGTGAAATGTCCAGACGAAATCAGCTCTTCTAACATTGATGGTAAAGCTTTTGAAGTATTGTATCAAGAGGCAGTAAAAGATATTGTAAATTCGTAATTACACATGCACATAATTATCATACTCTGAAGATTTTAGTAGTCTGTGTCAATAGATATACAGGATGCTGATATTCTGCTGTCGTCATGCCATCACAAATCGCAATTCTGTGCTGATGCTTTATCTTGATTGTGTGTATTTAGGTACAAGATAAATTCATGGGGAAATTTAGGCATTACACTGATTACAAAGAGAGGAAACATCTTGCTGAGCAACAGGAGCTCATAATAATTCACCTTTCATCATAAATGCATTGCTAATGTTTGTTGATATGAATTGCAATCAGTTTACACCTATCTTTACTTTCACGGGCATCACAGCTGTATTCAAAACCATTATTCTTGCATGTGTAGATTACATTAAGTTGGCATTACTTGATCACCTTTAGAAGTACACTGTATCCTCATATGTGGAAACAGTGACATCAGTTGACTTAGTATAGAGCATTGATGTTATATGAAATTTTGACAATATCAGTGGAAAGATCTAAAATAATCCAAATAATTTGTACAAGGACAGAACTTGCTGAGAGATGTTTCATCCAATATAGTGCAAATTGTCAATGCTCTGTCATGTTATACAGTCATGTACTGTACTGTCATGTTATACAGTCATGTACTGTAATTACCAGGCTTGAACATCTGCTATAGCAAGCTCTCTACTGAACCAGCAGATACATCTAAATTCATGGTGATCTTTCTTATCTTTGCTTTCTGTTTATTAGTTTCTTTGTTTATGAATTACTTAGTTATGATTTTAATTTTGAACAGACCATGTGCATTTACCATCGTTTGAATTTTGAGGAAAGATTGCATAAGGAGCATGCCTTATGAGAGATTTTTCAAAACTGCCATTCCGGTGAAGACTGAAGACTTGCCAAGCTGTAATCATGTGCTGCATTCCTGCCACTCCCATGTTTTCCTTTTTATCAGCTTGATTTATTCTAAACTATATCATTTTTTTTTTACATTTTGTACAAACTAGTAACCTACAGATTCAGCTGATTAATTTTATGTAGAAGGGTCAGAGTTAGAACAATGCAAATTATGTATCTTATCAATGGAAAGAGTGCAAACAAAAGTCCAGTTGCGCTTCCATGCCAATGCGAGGAGATCTATGTTAGTCAATTGATTTTTAATCAAAGAAACTATAGAGTATAACTCTTCATACTTAGAGCAAGAAAGGCATAGAACTCTATGCCAATAATAGTATATATGATATACAGTATAATTATATCTTAATTAAAGTTTCCTTCAAAATGTAATTTGAGCATAAAATTATGAATATCAATATTTCTGGTGACTTTGCTGTTGAATCAAACAAAGCATTGATTTTGCAATCTGACATAGCCCTAGCTTACTTCTAGATGCACTGGGTACAGTATGTTTGAGAAGCTGTCTTTAGGTGAAAACATTACTTTTGAAAGAGGTTCCTGTTGTCTGATATAGACATTTAACACTTAACACCAGATATGGGTAACTGGAAGTAAAATCCTGAATTCGGTGGAATGTCTTCCCAATATGTGCACAGACGGGATAGCTCAAAGCAAATACACATCACTGATTCTGGCTACAAACTCGGGAATGTATAAACATCTGAAGGAATACCTGATCATTATACTTTGTTTATAAGGGTATGGTCATTGACCAAAGCAAATACTGTATGTATTGGGATTTGCCATCATGATCTTAAGAATATTCTTGATTTATGTCTTTCTCTGTTGTAATGCACTTTAAGCCTGTGCATAACTTTCTTATACCATATAATTAACAGTGTTTGTGTACTTGGCCCGAAGGATTGGTTAATACCTTGAGTTAATGAATTAAGTTTACACACAGTGCTTTTAATATGTATACCAGTATGTCATGAAAGAGAACACATACATACAGACACTCACACATGCACACAAACAAAAAAGAACATTGCATTAACTCAATTCAAAGTGTGATGGAAAATACAAGATAAGAATCAAGGCAATGTCTTTTATAATTTGGAATTTATTATACCTCACACAGAATGAATACCTATCTTAGCTATTGTAATAAATATTTTGAATGATACTGTATAGGCCATATATTCGAGTCTAATCTTTCAGGAATCTGGATTTCCTGATATTTTAGGAGTGGTCAAATTCACAATTGTGGAGTATAGCAGGGGGTGGAGTATAGCAGGGGATGGGGAAAATGCACGCATGCACATTGCATACATGTTTGGATCAAAGTGAATGTTTATGCACATTATTGAATTTACAAATAGCACCCGACTTGCAAAATTCTCCAAAAATAAAAGCCCCTCAGAAATATTATGGTGTATACAGTACTCAAAAGAATAACAACGTGTGATGAGTAAAAAACAATCAAGATTCATAATTGTATATTGTATGTGCCAGCTGAAATTACTAGTACATCAAGCTGAGAAAGCTAGAGGTTCCTTTGGTAATGAAGTGGGACAAGTTATGAGCTTTTCAGGAACTCTGTGCTAGATTCTGTGGTAGGACATTTCTTTGGTGCAATTTATTGTCATATCACAGTATTCAAGTTTTCCCCAAGTACATCCGTGTGAAATGATACTTCCTTTAAAGTAGGAGCCTGTGGTCTATACAAATTTAGATATTTTTCTTTCATTCACAGTCATCTTAAAGATGACATGCAACACATGTTTAAAGGTTTACCTTTGGCACACAAATATAGAGAAAGACAACCCTCAAACTTTTAGATTAAATATCAGAAACCAAATGAGTTAAATTATATCACTGGAATATAAAAATATTACGCCACATCCAGTAGACTACTTTACAAACCTACACCCAAGAATAATTTCTCAAGCAGACTTCAGCAGGTATCTTGTATTTGCTGCCTAAACTTCCATTCAGAACATATTCAGGATGGTTCCTTTAGAGCTCTAACTTGTGCTTGTCAGAAGTTAGGTTGATAAATTCAGTGTAATTCCAGTGCCAATGTCCATCATTTATGTACAATTTTATTTATCTTTTCTTTTTCTTTTTTTTTGTGCTAATAATGTCTTGCAGTAATCTATGGTGTAAATATATAAAATTGTGATTGGCGAAGTGAGACAGACATTTTTCTGTATTCTTTATTTGTTGAGAATTCAGTGTGGATGAGAGTGCAAACTAGGGAATTCATCTCTGTGTTTTGTGTCATATATGCACTGCACTGCACTTGACACCAACTATCTTCTGTGTGTTTACAACTTAAAATAGGAACAAGTTTGCAATTTCATGGTTCAGGTGCAATGATATTACAGTGGACTCCCGTTATAATGAAGTCCTCGGGATCGGCAGTTTTCTTTTGTTATTTAGAAATTTCGTTATAACCGAAAAAATAAACAATAGAAAAACATAGAGCAGATAATGTTGCAGCCAGAATTTTTACTTCGTTGTAACCAGAATTTCGTTATAACTGTGTTCGTTATAATGGGAGTGCACTGAACCGCTGACTGCATCCTCCAAAGATTTCTTGAAAATGACTCTGTCTTCTCTTGAAAAGTACTGATAGATTAAAACAGATCATGGTTATGGTGTCGCACACACATTGACAGGTGCATGGAGGTCGTTACCATGATTGATAGGCATGCCCACAATCTGCTGCAAAGTGCCAAAAACACAAAGTTGGAATTATAATGATACGAACCCGCCTTCCGCATCAGTCTTAAATCTGGGCATTTCTACACATCCTGCGAGGAATTTGTCATTCAAGGCCTATCATTTCAACCATTCAGTTTCAATAAAATGATACATTTTGGACAAAATAGAAATGTAGATGTGGTATATGGGCACATTCATTTGTACCACAGGAAGCAAAATTATATTGACACATTCAGCTGGAAGGTAAGAAATCGGTCTTTACTTCATATGGAATAGCAGGTCATGAATACTAAATACCATTTTTTTTTAATCAAATCCATAATTTCTGTGTATAAACTAATTAAATGCAAATTACTCACTGGAAAATTGTTCTAAAAAGGGAAATCACAGATCATGATCACGGCAATCTGCCTGAGAGAGTCTCGTACTAATCAAATCCACCATATAATGACCAACAGAAAAGCACTGATAAATATACATAGATATATAGTAATAAATATGTCAGATGACTTATTGCTCAATACCGGTATACATATGCAGATGACCCTAAACCTTGCATAATTGCAAATCAAAATCTTGGGTAGAAACGAGCATGTCGACACCGAACTAACACCACCTGAAACAATATTCCACTTACTGACATGTCCTCATCATGAGAAGTGTAAACCTGGTTCTTGAGCCCTGAGAGACATAACTTGAGCAACAAATGACTGCAAAGGTTCTCTGATTTAACACCAATCAAATTTTTGAAGCTTAATATTGACTTGAAAGTAGCCGTCTGCCGACTTACATGTATCTAAAGTGCTTTCTTTGCTTTCACAATAACGATTGCAAAAACATGAACAAAACAATTTTCTATAGTTACATAAAAGTAGCGACCCCAAGTCGGATGATTTACAATCATTGCCATAGCATTCTTATTTGCTCTCATTCAATTCATTCTCTCTGACCTTGTGTTTATGTGACTTTTTGTTCAATTGAATTTCAGAAGGAATTTGACATTCATGGGCTATGTCAGGGAAACATCCCTAAGAGACTGAAATGTCTAATTTGCATATCTATCACGTCCTTCTAATGATGGCAGAATAACAACTATTAAGAGTCACATAAGTGCATTTCCTATATCGTTTTATTTCTACCAGAGCACTTTTCTTATTTCAGAAATGACATGGAAAAAAGGATGAGCACTACTCAAAATGTCAATCTAATGATTTAAATATATTATTTTCAATATCTATATATTCTTACTTACATGTATATTTCAATCTGAATAGATGAATAGAAAATCTTAGCAATTCAAGTAAACTATATAACACTCAATTGCTTTTTGGTCCTTGCAGCCAAGGGTTAGTAAATGTCTGGCAAAATGTTGACAAAATTTTAGCACAAATAAAGTAATGTTACATAGTCTGTTATGATACAGAATATCTTTCAACATAGAAGGTACGAAGCCATTTCTTGTAGTGCCAGTGGTAACAAAAATATAAAAACAATTTGAACTTTATGATTAAAGAATGTGCGTGCATTTTTCAGTAGTCTACATAATATTACAAAGATGTAAGATATGATTCTTTGCAATAAAATGATAAACTTATCAAAATTTGATGTGCTTAACCAACTGAAACAAGTGAGAAAATAAACCACACTTTGGGAATGTTACTTTGGAAAAAATGGGCTTTAGAATATGTCGACAGCTTATTGCACATTGATTCACTCTTCACTGTGTGCAAAACAAACAAACAAACAAACAAAAACAAAAAAACACCCAACAACAAAAATAACTTGAAACTCAATTTCGGCAGCTATGTGGGATTAAAAAACTAATTTACATGTTCTATTCATGATCGTTCTTTAGTAATAAGAATATTGCTCACTGTTTTAAATGGCTTTGTTTGCTTTTCATGCTCATCATAGTGCCAAATGTATGTAGAAAACAGAGAAAATAATGTAAGTCCTGAACACATGGGTTTAATTTGAATTGTGAAAAAGATGAAGAACTTGATTCTTTGTTCCCAAACATCCCAGACTAAGATGGAAGGAGTAAACTGTCTGAAAAATACAAAAATAAAATGAACCAAAAATGGACCATAAATTATACAAACTCACTACAGAAATTTAATAGAAAAACACCCTTTCCCACTTTTTGTGGGCTCTCATGTAAGTGTCCTGTGCAAAAAATATACTTGCTTCATAAAGTCTAGTGATCAATCTGATTTCCTCAGTAAAGCACTTGATTAGGGTTGAGGTGTTGGCAATTTACACGGTGTCAAACATGTGCGAAGAATTGTGTTTTATCAGTGACAAAAATCTGGTGTACTGATTGCGGCAGCACATTGTCCTCGCCCCCATCATCTGTCTCTGCACTTTGATGTACCTCTACAATGTGACTCACGTTGGGTATGAACTGCAGCTGCCCTGACGATATGTCAAAGCATCCACTTGACTGAGGCTCTGTGGCTATTTTCAACCCCTTTTCGAAGGTCTCTCGAGCCGACTGCAGACTTAGACGCAGCCTGGCCAATACCTCAACCTGTGTGCATGACTGCAAGTGCTTTGTGATGGTCTCCAGCTCCGTAAATGATTCCATCTTGAGTTTGTTCAGCTGCTTCTCATAGTTCTTCTTGTTCTTCAGCTGGGTGCGCTTCCTCCACTTGCTCCCTGTCCTTTTTACACTGTTCTCACAACCATCTTCCTCCTCCTCCTCCTCACTCTCGTCCACATATCCGATGTAGCCATGTTTCTCTGCAATCTCCTCCACCTCGCGAATCATCTCCATAAACTTGGACCCCTCCAGCTTGTTGTCCTGCATGAGATCCAGGATCTGCTTGCGGTACCACCAGACCTGACGACTGCCACAGACGTCCTTGGTTTGCTTCCACTCCATCCCGTCTTTCTTGAGGACATTCTCGGCAAAGTGCACCACCTGCCTCTGGATGGTGGCGGTGTCCCTCAGGCCCATTTTCACCAGCTGGCAGATGCGGCCAATGACCCTGCGGTCAAGTGGCGCCCCCCTCAATCTAAGGGTGGGGATGATTTCATGGTTGGTGTGGTGGGCTATCCTGGGAAGCATGACATAGACCCGCCACTCCATCGCCACGTCCTTCAGCCCTTCTTTCAGGTGCTTGGACAGTGTTTGGGAGGCAACAAGTCGGTTGTATTCAGTATTGTCTTTCAGTTTGTACTCAGGAAACCGTGCTACCACACGGAAGGCGACTCGAGCCATACAGCCCACCTTCTTACTCTGCAGTCGCTTCTTGGGGTGCTTGAGGGGACGATCCTTGGGGGGTTCTTTTCGCTTGCTGCCAAGATGGCAGTAGTACAGTCCCTTTCCTCCATGATAGTAAGGCACACCATCGAATGGGAGCTTATGACCACAGATCACAAGAGCGGTGTAGCGAAAAGGGCGCCCTCTCGACACGTTGACTTCAAAGTTTGTTTTGTCGCACCTCTTCACACCGAGGAATTTAGAATTCGTGCACAGTTCATACACCTTCAGCAACTGCTCAGCCTCCTCCAGTGTGTCTACATAACCTGGGCAGAGGGAAAAGAAGCAAAACTTATCATGTGCTATTGCTTTGCTGTCATAGAGATGATAATAGATGATTACTTACTTTCATAGCACAGTTTCCATACAAATAAATTCAAAATTCTCTTTTTCTATTTCTGTATTTCACCAGACAAACATTCATCTAAAAGTTATCATATTGCTTCATTGTGTACATCCATGAAGTTGAATTACATTGTCACATACGTGTAGACATTGTTGTCAGGTTGTTGTTTTTGGCAGTCTGAATGGGCACTAATTTTCAATGATCTGCTGTCTTTGTATCACTGCTGTTTACATACTTTTTTTTTGTTGAAATTTACTCTTTCAAATAGTGATCCATGAAGTCTGAGCTTACATTTATATGGACATTAAAAGATTAAAAAAGAAAAGAACTTCACTTTGAAAACACTATATAATGTTTCACATATTCTTGCAGAGACTGAAAGCAGTGAATGGATTTCATGCTTCATGGTTATTGAAAACAAAATTAGATTTGATTGAGCCAGTAAAATTTAGAACACCTGTTTACTCTGCCCATCTATCCAATAACCTGGAAGCCTAACAATTTAGCCCTTACTTATGTTTCAGTCTTATTAGCACATAATCTATAACTTGAATCTAAATTTTACGAATCCATAATTGATAATTTCTACCTTAAAAATTATCAATAAATTGATTATCATTTATAAGTCACAAAGAAATTACAACATAAAACTGCTGGTGATTAATCTACATTGACATTTCAAATTCTTGTACATTTGATGTCAAAGAAATCACAGGGCAATCTAACATAGAACTTTTGAAAGGAAATTAAATTGCCTTACGAGAGTCTATATGACGATTAAACTATGTGTTACCTATGTGTCAACTACTTAATGGAAGAAAAAGTATACATATCATTAAAACCCATACAATGACATCTGCCATCTTATCAACTATTCATTAGGTGATCCGAGTATTCTCTCGGATCACCTAATGAATAGTTGATAAGATGGCAGATGTCATTGTATGGGTTTTAATGATATGCATACTTTTTCTTCCATTAAGTAGTTATTATTATCAACTATTCATTAGGTGATCCAAGTATCCTCTCGGATCACCTTCTGTATTTGTACTGATTCTTTCTTTCTTTATTCTTCTTCTTTATTTCTTTCTCCTCAAATCTTGTGCAGAGGTTAACTCAAAAAGTCCTTCGCCTATCACTTTCAAACTTATACCATATATGTATCATGTTCCAGGGATGACAAATCTAATGTATCAATGTCAACCGTGATGTCACTATGACGTCATCTAAAATCACGTTCACATTCGTTTCTCATTGATGGAATGGAATTTCTCAATGAAATTTACATATGATATCATAGGTCAAGTCAAGCTCTATTGATTCATGTCGTAAAATTTGGTCATGTTTATACTAAACGAGTGCGTACACGCGCATTGAAATTTTAATATTCTCCAATCGAGCTCAAAATTGTTTTGCACACATTTCAGGTGATTTGGAGCATTTCATAAAAAAATCGACGGACGCGTACGCGCGCGCACATATACGCACGCAGAGCTCGTATGCAATGGAAATTTCCCGTTTTTTCACATGGATCGGATGTCTGAATGTCAGGGAACAATTCTACCAAGTTTCAAGTCAATCCGACTCAATATGACGTCATACGGGCCCGTCAAAGTTGAAATTCCGCACGCGCGCGTCAATGGCGATATACAGTGCAACTATGCCAATAAAACGTAAATTTTCAAAATGACGTCATCAAATTTCATGTTCACTCGCGCGTATCTCACTTATCCTTTGCCGATTTTTACCCAGATTTCAGTATGTTGTAGAGCTCTTATTAAATGCTATTTCAGCATTGTCTTACAAAATTTCGCTTGGATGACGGCATCACCTCGTAAAAATGGATTGAAAATAATCTTGTCAAATTTGACCAGTTTACGTGTTATCTCTATGGGAGTGCAGTTTTTCTGGAAATAAAAATTGACATGACTATCTTTTTTGAGCACTAACTCACTTACACTTCGGTAAATTTCTCCCAGATTTTACTATGTTGTAGCTTAGGCTTAGGGCTATCTTAAGTGTGCCCTTCGTTTTTTCATACGATAAATGTCGGGATCACGTCAAAAAACTTGGTTGAAATTCAAGCTTATCTTCGATGTATTGAGATATTTCTTTCTTTCTGCAACTTTCTTTGCAATAACTCAAGAAAAACAGCCCCTATCACCCCCATATTTTGCACATGTTTAGTTCATGTCACGTACATTATTTCATAAAATAACAACTACTTGATAAGACACCATCTTGGGTAGGTAAATTAGGGTCAAAGGTCACAAATGGTTCATCCTTTATTTTGGTGAATGCATGTCCTGTCTTTCCCATATTTTGCACACGCAAAGGCCATGTTACAAGGATCATTTCACAAAATAACCACTTTTTGCTCAGATGCCATCTTGGGTGTGCAAAGTGGGGTCAAAGGTCAAATATACTTCATTCTGTATCTGCGTAAGTGTATACGGAATTCGGTACCAAAGATGGCAAGTCTGACTCCCTTTTCTAAATGAGAATCCAAACATCACACGGCCAATGTCTCCTCAACACAGATGAAACCGGTATGGTCATGCCTATTGGGATCAGGACTCAAATCATTGATTTTCGAATAGATCGGATCACCTAATTTGTCAGTGTTGACAAATTCCGATTCTACGTGTAGTTCATATTCTGAATATACCTGATTCTCCTTACTAATTATCTGGTTGTCAAGTTCAATAACTCACAGAAAGCTACCAGAAAATGTCAGCAACCAGCCATCTGCCTTATGAACAACACCAAAACAGATACACAACATCACGCTCAAACAGCTAATGTGAGGGAGGAGAAATGAATAATATTGTACATCAAATAGGGCATCGAGAGAAAACTATAACTCACCAAAGTATGGAGTTATCTTTTCCTTGAATAATTGAGCCCACTCCTCCGTTAGTGCATCAGGATAATCTGCATCACAGACTGATGATGTCCCTAAGTCATTTCCTGGCACAAGACTGCCAGCAGTCCTGTCTAAGTCTGTCTGGAAATTCTTCTCACTACCCTGCTTGAGATCAAGGCAGAGGACATCCGCATGCATGTCACCAGTCGCTTGTTCTAAGATGTTTCTGTCGCTTGCTGCAGTCTGCATCAAGTCTTCCAGAGGAGCCTCCAGATCTGACTGCAATATACCACTAGGTTCTTGATGGGGTGTTTCATCCAGAGAAGGGGTGGCTACCTTAGGGTCTGACACAGTGGATGCGGAGAGTCTATGCTCATCGATGGTAGCTGGTTGGTGACACATTATATTGGACAGCTGAGGAGTCTGGATCAATGACTGACTTTCTGTAGCCAGACTTGCTGAAGTCATTGTCAGGTTTGAAGATTTGGGGGGTACCTGAGGCAATGATAAAGGCAGATACTGCGCAGAGGACACTAGCATGAGCTGTGATGATGTCAAAGGTGTGAGAAGAGACGATGAATTTATGGGTGACTGCAATGACGCCAGTACTTCTGAATTAGAAGATGACATGGGTGGTTCTTGAGCCGACATTACCAGGGAGGCGGCTGAGGGTTGCAGCGGAGAGGGCAACCCTTGCAATGTTTGGGACACATAGAAGAGAGCTTCCTCGTTGAACGTCAGTTCAGGGTGAGCACTCAATGACTGCCCCGCGATGCCCGACGATGCTATGGAGGGAGACGACCCCATCTGTGAGGTAGCAACCTGAGACACAGCTGTGAACGGGATGAGCTGAGTGGAACTCATGCTGGCCATGGGGTCTATGAGACCCTGCTGAGATGTCAGGAGCTGCAGCGATGAATATGTGTTGTTGGGATCTTGGACTGATGAGAAGGGGGTGGTCCCTGCAGGCAGGGTACTCCCCTGACCCTCTGACAAATCTGAAGCCATCCTATCAGCATGTAGTCATCCTGTCACAGACCTCACTGATGACTTCTTTCTGAAACAGAATGAGAATGATCAACCAAAATATCACAACTTGAGAGTCTGAATATAATTATAATTTTCCTCTAGAATAAGAGCCAAACAACACCAAATGAAAAGAATTTTCTTTGTTTTGTTTTGTTTTTTAGTATCCTATTCCTTCTTATGTTGCTAATAACTTAAGTCATGCAGTGCATTCAGATGAGTATCATATTCTATTACGCTCACATGGTAGAACTCTCCCTCTCTCTCTCTCTCTCCCATTTCATACTTCTTCACTACAGTTTTTTTTTTCCCCCATCAATGAAATTGTACCAGGTAATTAGCCTGTCTTAAATTCAAATACCCCTTTCCCTCCCCTTATCCTTCTCTGGACCATTCTGTCACATTCAACAAGCAGTCCCACGATACAGAACACAGCTTGAGGTTAATATGACCAAAGTCTGGATGAGATATGTCCCCTCTGCTGACAAGTCTATTGAAGCATGTCCCATAAACCTGTCACATGACACAAAGGGTGACAAATTTCAGAACCTGATACATAATATTTGACGACAGTATTGTACTGATTGAATTTGTGGGGGGGGTAGCTCTGTCTGTGTGTTCTCTGAAAGGAAAGGGAAATAAAAGTGTTTGTAATACAACAGTTAACCTATGCTTGACTGGGAAAAGAAGCATAAAATTTAGATTAATCTCTGTTGATATTTTATGATATTTCATGAGAATGAACTACAGCTTGGCCACACCCACACAGAGAAGCTTGGGAAATTTTGAGATTTTGTCGTTATACACATGTGGAATCTTCTCTCTAAACAACAGATGAAGTCTTTTTGTAGTCACAATTACAAAAGGATTAAGGAAACTACAAATCAAAACAAAATAAATAAAAAATTACAAATTTCAAGTGCATTTTCCCATGTGTAGACAGATATTACCTTTTAATAATCTAAAGGAACCTGTAAGCAATAGAACTCTAACATAATTAAGTGATCAGTACCGCGCAGAACATTCTAAACTTTATTACATGTATAGTACAAAGTAATGCTTAATTTGAGCTCTTAGAAGATCCATGTTACTTCCTAAGAATTACATCTGAGATAACAACTTTCTCAACTGGCCTGGAGTAAGTAACTGTGAGTGAGTGAAACGGGGGTAGGGGTGTAGGAGGGACATTCTCCCTTGCACTTAACTCAGCATTAGCTGAATTCCCCTCTGATGTTCATTATCAAGCTACATTTTTGTTTTTGTTTTTGTTTTTTGTGGGAGGCATGAGACATTGACTGCTGAGTGGGTGAGCCTGAGATGGGGCACTGGGGCGTGCGACTCTATAGGTGTGAGACTTGGTAGATCTGTTACATGTTGATGCTATGCCACTTCTTTCCAAACAGAGCACTTACAAGAGTTAGAGAATACAATAACATTGAGGAAACAGTTTACAACTTGTAAAACTACATTATTGTAGGATACTCTATGCAAAATAGTATATTTTCAGAAAAACTGAGAATGATAGGCATCCATACAACATACATGTAATGGCAATGTACAGTGCAAAAATCTATTTAGAAAAACACACAAAAAAAACGTCTTAATCCAAAGAGCTGTGTTTACTTGGTATGGTTGGAGAAACAAAATGGATCTGCTGATTACACTGCGGAGAGGGAGAGAGGGGGAAGAGAGAGAGAGAGAGCAAGAGTGTGTGTGTGTGAGTTTGTGAATGTTCAGAAGATCAAGTATGTAGCTGTGGGGGTAAGAAAAAAAATATGAAATTACCTCAATTAACATTGAGACTGAAATAAAGGAGGGGGGATTACCAATGTTCATCCGAGACATGACCTTTGACACTTTATAATGAATAGCACTGCAACTGGCATTATATTGTAAATTGTGCCTATGATGGGCAATTCCGCGGTTAGTAACGTTACATTTGAACAAATTTAGATATTTGTTTTTACTACTAAATTACCATTTATTCATTTCAAGCCAAAGTTATGTCAAAAACATATTCATCATTCCCAGGTTTATGATACAGAAAAGAATGAATACAATCCGAGAAATAATAGCATTGCTATGGCAACTTAAAGGGCTGGTTAGTAACGTTACAAAAAAATCAATGTCTTGCAACAAAAAGTGTGCAAAAATTCAAGTTACTTCAAACAAAGTGTTGCATTAATTTCAATTATTGCATCATGACAAATGTTCACACAATGTTTTTTAGCAGTTCGACCAATAATTTCTTAGCTAGACCCCCAAATGCATGGTTAGTAACGTTACGGTTAGTAACGTTACATTTGTCCGGAGTAATTCTGCAGGTCATTTCACCCATTTGTAATTGACAAAATGTCACATGACTTCTAGAGTATTTAAATGTATTTATCTTTTACCCTTTAGCAAAACTTTGAGGAAAAAATTTCAAAGGAACCCACTGTAATTTGCATTTAAGTGAATTTCAGCATCCCCAGTCCCACATGTACATTTTAAATGATGGTTTTAGATCTCGCGAAATCAAACAACACGAAAGATAAAATCTACTGAATTTGAAAGACCTTAATGATTGGTGAACATCCATGACATTAGTTGATACCTAGATTAAAGAGTAAGATAAAGAGGCACATTTCTTTTATCCATGTCATGTCCACCTAACTGCGAAATTGCCCCTATGAAGACATCATTGCATAAAATTACCAACGTCCAAACATTCATACTGTACTACTGTGTAGTCCTGCCCAGTCTACCTTTGGGCTTTGGTGTCCTGACATTGACACTGAAACTTACATTGTATGTTGAAATTGAATAGGCCTACTGAATTTAAGCTGTTATTTTCGTGAATTTTGCAAATCACAGTTGGACCGCGAATTTAACACAACATCAGAGACTCCAACTCCAAGCACCTTCTGATCTGGAGATTCTCCCGCCTGAAACCCCTAGCAAACGGGAGACTCCAACTTGATGTGCGCGAAGACAAAAAGTAAGAAATCATTTCAAGCGGGAGAAATTAAATCTCAAGCGGGAGAATCGTAAGGACTGAACCTGGATCTGAATACAGAGGCTCAGCCTGCGTTCCGAAGCTTCCATAGGTAGGTATCCATAGGTAGGTAATGGGAGATTTCAGCGGGAGATCTCCCATCGAAAGCGGTAGAGTTGGAGTCTCTGCAACATGTCGCCATACGCTAAGCACTAAAGGTAGTCTGTAGTGCGCTTATGAAGGCCTCTGTGACAATTCACGAAAACATCTCACGAAAGTGTCCATGACCTCCTCATTCGCGAAAATATCTGTACGCGAAAATAACAGCGTATAGGCCTACAGTACAGTAGACTGTAGTGTAGGTGCCTCTATACATCATTTATGCATGTGTAGACATATTACACTGTTAGTACAGATCATTTCTTGTCTTCTCTTGTGTATAGCCTATTTAATATACAGTCCATTGTTAGGTCAGTTTACCCTTTCTTATATATTGTCCATTCTACTTTACATTATCAGTCAGTGTTTAAACAAACAAAACTGATAACGTTAGAGGTGTCTAGAGCCAGAGGTCTACCTCATTACAACCTGACCCTAGGCTAGTGATATAGATTCTAGGCTAGTGTCACTAGACTAGTGATAGTCAAATTATTTTTAGTTAGGTCTACCAAATTAATATCAATTTGCACGTGATAATTAGATATTTGTGATGTAGGTTATAATAGAAACAGTATTTACACATGAATACACATCTTTCTGGGATATATGGTTAAAATATTTATGTAGGGCCTAACATGTTAGGACCTAAACCCTAAGTAAAATAAAGACAAGTCAAGACAAGGGAGTTGCTCTTGAGGATGAAGGATGTTGTCAAACATGTATGTCAGTAGCTGGGACCACTATCTCAGGTTGGCGGCGCGACCGAGCCTCCAGACCCCAGGAAATATTTGACCATAAACGATTAAACTTGGGTATAATTATTCTATTTGAAGGAGATGAGATCTGCATTACCTGCCTGATGACGAAGATTGGGTGATGATAATCGTTGGGTGATCCCTTCGTTCTCTAGCCCCGCGTTTGAGTAAAGTTAATTCTGGGCGATCCTCTCATCCCAGAGCTTGAGAGCGGCTACACGCAATATCGAATCATCATATTATTGCACGTACAATACTCGTAGGGTTATTATGCGTACGATATGTATGCATCCTATCCTCTCGCTCCACATATCGCGACCGTTCATGCTCGGTCTGGCTCTGGCCCGTACAGGCACCGGCGTTGCGCCGCAGCGAACCATGTTATGAGCGCGAGCGCGATCTCGCGAGCACACAATACATTCATCCAGCGCAGCAGCCTACAGACGAGACGCGGTCATCGGGATTTCGGGTTGTACGTAACGTCAGTGTGAACGCCACGCCACAAGTTGGAATTTTATTAAGCAAGCAGTTGCGGCCCGTGGTTTCGCCTCAGCAACGTAAATTGAGAATAGCTGGAGTGACAAAGCATCTTGTATGTAAAAGGTAAAAGAAACAAAAAAACACTTCTAATGGATATGCATTTCCCCGTGTTTTTGTCACTTGTGCGTACAATGTATGTGGCTTTTTATCTGTAACGTTAGGTATCTAGCTGTAGTCCCACATGTTAATTTTCCTGTTAAGGCCAGGTCATCCAAACACTGAGTTTGACTCTCGAACAGCTCAAAAAACGTTACATCAAAGAAGTGTAACAGTTAGACGCTAGTCTACAATAATTTCTTTTGACCAAATGTTAAGGCTGAGTAGATTTAGTAAGAGTTTTCTTGACGGTGACATATTAACGATATATTTACATGATTAGTTCTACTATGGTACTAGACTAGAGTAACTGCGTCAGTAAGCGGCCGTGCAGCCGTTCGCGGCAGGTACAACATACACGGTAATATACAGCTAAACACAGCATTGCACTGTTACATGCACACTACACATATACTAACACACTAGCAATCAACAAAAACCAACCGATAAAATGGGCACGATCTCTGACGAAAGTGGAATTTTCTCACCTACATGTGTAAACTTTAAATGACAACATATCGCATCCAAAATGAAATTTTCGGTACTTCTTAACATAACAGTTAAGAAACAATGGTCCAAGAAACTGGATTTTCTTTCATTTTCTCGACGTTCATGGATTTTGGAAACATATCCTCATGTAAAATAGAATTTTCGCAAGCCGATGTGGGCCGCCATTTTTTTCAGAAAGTGGATGTTACCATCGAAAAAAAATGAGAAAAACACGAGAAAGACATCAACAACACCGCCAGAAGTGCGATCTTGTTTGCGGCCAATGCATGTGCGCACGCTATTTTCACGTGCTTTCGCAATGGGAATTGGCGCTTACGCAATGTTCGCGAGACATGTGAAGGCGTTCAGCTAAAGATCGCGGAGCACGCGCGTATTGCATAGGGATTGTACATCGTGCCGCAAGCAGAAATACTACGTCGTATATCGCCCTTATCGGCGAAAATTGTGCCGGGTTTTGCCCTGGTAAATCATGAAAACTGCGTTGGTCAATGGTCAATTTCTTTCATGAAAACAATTGCGTTAATGAATAATCTTGTCTATGATATATGAAATGGTTGAAAATAATTTGCCTGATTTGTTTACAAGTTGGAAAAACTCTTGACAATGCTTAAACTGCCGCAAACGGGATATTTTACTCTACTTCTAGTCTAGTCTAGATCTAAAACCGTTTAACCGTTAACGTTAGGCCTAAATTTACTAACGTTAGAGTTCTAACCGCGTTACGCGTTAATAGACTGGTCTAGTCAGGTCTAACGTTAACTGTACTGTAGAGTCTAGGTTTAGTTCTAGTTAAACCCCGGCGCGGGGCGCTACACAGTATTACGTATTGGGGTCGCTGCTGCGGTTAGTTACTTCTAACAGTTAGATAAACTTTACCTAGAATCTAGTCTAGACTAGTCTAGTCATGATCATATGGTTTGCATATTCCTGATTTGATCCAGATTTTTCTAATCAGAACGGGGTTGGCGCAGAGCCCAGAATACCAATATTACCATTATGTTGCCATTTAACATTTAGAAGTCTCTTGTTCAGTTGTTAGGAGAAAGAGCCAGACTTCTAATAATCTTTTTCTTAGTCTTAGGGTCGAGAAAATTCTGCAATCTCGTTGGTCAAGAGCTGTGAATTAGTTTTTACTGGCTGCATTTTCGATATCAAATAATCAAATTTGCCATCATGCGATAGACGCTCTCTGGAAAGTCTAGGCCTACATGCTGTCACAGTCGCGCACTTGGAAAGCACTTGTGCACTTACAATCAAGCAGTAGGCCCAAGGCCCTAGTATCAAATCCCTTTCGTGAAAAATGAAAGTGTGTAGAGTCTATACTGTAGATGAACATTTGGAATCTACATCTATCAGATTACTAGAAATGTTGATTTATACACCATGTATGTAGGCCCTATTATTAGGGTTTGAATTTTTTACTCTATTGGCATATTGCTCAGTAGGAAAAAAAAATATGAACACAGTTGAAAGAGTATGAAGCATTTAGATCTATAGAGTAAATGTCCCAGTTCGCGGCCAGGTGCCGGTTCGCAACCACTACAGCATATTTTGTAATATATAACGCTGAACACAGCGACACACTTTATACATGTATACCACACAGTCACTAACACACTGCCAATCTACAAAAATCAACCGATGACATGGGAAAAATCTCCAACAAAAATGAAATTTTCTTACCTAAATGATAACATCTTGCATCAAAAATTTCATTTTCGGTACTTCTTAACATCACAATTAAGGATCAAGGTTATAAAAAACTTGATATCTTGTCGTTTTCCCGATGTTTGTGGATTTTGAATACATGTCCTCATGTAGAAATAGAACTTTCGCGAGCCAATGTGGGCCGCCATTTTTTTTCGGAAGTGGATGTTACGATCGAAAAAATGGGAAATGCGTGAGAAAGACAACAATTACACCGCCATGCCTGTTCGCGGTCGGTGCAAGCGCGCAAGCCCTTTTCATGTGCTTTCACAATGGGACTTGGCGCTTACACAACGTTCGCGAGCCAAATGAAGGCATTCAGCAGAAGATCGCAGAGCACGCACGTATCGCATAGGAATTGTATATCAGGCCGCGAACCAGACTACCACGGCCGTGAACCGGCGGACGCTGTACCGGATCGCGGCCGTGGTCTTGTTTTACTATCGCGATGGACATTGTTCTTGCGATGGTGACAATAACGTGAATTGGTAAGTGGTCAACCTCTATGATATAGCCTAGGTTAAAGCAATTTGCAAGTTTGCGTTTCAGAGTGGAAAAACCCTCATGCGGCCGCAAACCGGGACACTTACTCTAATTTTAGCCCGTGTTTAGACGTCAGTGAGGCAAGCAGGCATAGATTCTGTAATGTCACAATTTCTTAATCATCATTTTCCATGAGAACCTGAATGGAGTGAAAAAAAAAAACGGTCCACATTGGTGATTACTATAAGCTGTATTTGAAATAATGTTATACGTGTACTTCATTTGCACCTGGCTAGCAATCTAGTTTGTATTATTGGCGTTGATTCATGATAATATAATTTGGAACTGTTGTTGTATTTGCTTCCTGGTCAAATTTAGGATGGTCAACTGAGTGGTTGTGCTGTATGTCTGCATGTGCAACAACAACAACCAAAACAATGACATCTCCAGAAGAAGACCCAACTTCCATTGAGGAGGGAAACACCATGGCAGCTGAGTCAGAAAACATCAATAATTCAGCTTGGACCACAGAGGAGGAGAAACAGCAGGATACCACAAACATGACACCAGAGATCTTCACTGTCGATGGAGAGATAGGAACTTACCATGGTGACAGCCACATTGCTATGCGCATGTCTGCTGTGTGCAAAGGAGGCCTGCAAAACGTTGACAAAACACATCCACATATTTGGGTGAGTAGTGGCTGACTGAATGTACCTCCATCCATAAAACATACTTTGAAGCAAAGCTCAGTGGTATGAGCTAGAGTAGTGAAAATCTGAGTAAATCCTAATGAGCAAATCCTTTGTGGAATTCCCTTTTATCCATCATTGTTCTCCTGTGACATCATTAATTGTTGTCTTTATAACCAGCTGTGGCTGAACCAAAACTATAAAGATTTGTAACTTTTGAATGGATCATCAGCTTTTATTCAAAATTTACTGATTTGTAACATATGTTTTTGCATTTACTCAATCCGCACATAGTTTGGAGTTTTATTCCATCTTTATTATAATTGCTCTTACTCTAGGCATTGCTGCCAAAGGGCTATGATTACCACATATGTGCCATCGAGATTCCTGACCCCTGCCACCCAGAGCACTACAAGATTGGGATGCGTCTGCGTATTGACACAGAGCAGGCCATGAACGAGTGGATTGAGGAATACCAGCGAGAGAGCTTCACTGGTTGGCGCATTGGTCATGGCAATCGCAAGTCAAAAGCAGTACGGATATTGTACCAGGTATACTTCCATTGAGTGTCCATCAATTAGCTATCCATGGCCCATGTTGTGCTTTCTGTGCTAAAATGCTATTCAACTGGCTTGATCTATTTGTTGATTGGTACAGTCAAACCTGTCTTTATGACCACTTGTCTATGGTGGCCACCTGTCTATAACAGCTCTTTTTTCTGTCTCCCTTGGGTGGCCGCTGTAGACAGGTTTCACTGTACATACATTGTACATGTATGTCCAGAAACTAATTTGTGTATTGGGGACTGTATTATCTTGCAGTCCTGTTGTACTGCAATGGCCTTTGCATACAGACTGGCATTGTTCCAGATGAGTGAGTCGTACTTACACTGCAGCCGAGTGAAGAGAGAAATCATTCAAATGCAAGTAAAATGGTTAAGTAAATGACTGCCAGAGGCTAGGGTACAGTGAGTATCCAGTGAGCTGTTTGTAGTTAAGAGAATGCAGTGATTGGCCACAACATGTGTCTTTCATCTATCCGTCCACTTATATTTCTTTTGCCTCTTTGTTGTAGAAACACTTCAAGTGTAAGCACAACATCTTCTTCAGGAAGAGCCAGGCGACAAAAAGGCAAATTGAGCACAGCTTGACCTGGAGAGGGAGCCAGCACACTGGCTGCCCGGCAAAGATGAACGTCGCCATCAGAGTTCACGTGAAAGGGATATCTAAGCGCAGAGCCAGCAGGTTTGTGAAATGTGTGCTTCTGTGGGACTCTTTGTAGTTGACTGTAAAGAGTGTTTGGTGCAAGTTGTCAAAGTGTTGTATGTTTTGCAACATCTATCTTTCCAGAAAGGTGAATATTCTGGCTTGGTTCTCCCCCATAAGGATGTACATGACTCTGAGTATAAGAACTAAATAGAGAACTTGGGGTTATGTTCCACTGAATGGAAAATGGAAAAGCCAATCAAAGTCCACACATTACAGTAAGGTAATATACGACTATACAGAATACTATGCAACTATAAATACCCTTTTGGATGTACCAAAAGATATCTGTGCAAGATTAAGCAGTTTAATGAGGCAATTTCCTGCAAGGTCATTTTTCAGTCATAACAAAACATGAGGAAGATAATACAGTCAACCGTACCTTTGTCGAATCCAAAGAGACTGAAGAAAATCCTTTGACTTAACAAAAATTTTGACTTGCACAATAAAAATAATTGATGTGTTTATATCCATCCAGTTCAGAATTTTTCTTCGACTAAGTCAATTTTTTTTCACTTATGCGAGGCTGACTTAGGTGAGACTAACTGTACCATTATGTGTATTGTGTGCATCAGTGGCATTTGTACTTTCCATAAATTTCCTACCCTTTTTGTAGATGCAGTATCCCTTACATGACAATTTCCATTGTATTCCCAGGGCAAGAGATGTGCACATGCCTGACTACCCTGCCATGGTTTCAATCAGCCACACCCACAACCATGAAACTCAGAGTGAGTATGCACTCCGCTTTCGCTCTGTGGACAAGGAGGTGGAGAGCTTCTACATCGACCTGTTCAAAGCTGGACACTCAGCCCTCACCGCTCACAGCTTCGTCACGTGGAAGCGTTGGGCAGAGTATGGGGCTGACTTTGAAAAGATGACTCTTGACAGAGCATATACCCCTGACATTGGATTTGTCTACAGGTATGACCCTTTGTAAAACTTTATAACAGTTTCTTTTGTAGGGACATCACTTGGTTGTATGTGTATGAGCAGAAAAAAAATCAACTTTGTGCTTTTCACCCTTGCATTTTGAAAACAAAGCAAAAACTTCAAGTATCATCTCTGATAGGGCAAGATTATTTCAATTCAATAGATTATTGAATAAGTGAGGGGAGAGGCAACAGTTGAACAGTAGAACAGTGAAAGTAGAAACAGTGTCCTCTTGATGGTAACAAGTAAACGGTAACTTTTAAACCCCAGGAGAAATGAGGAGAATGCAAGAAAAAGGAAAGACTGTACACTTGTCCCATATATCCTAACATTCACATGTGATAATCTAAATCTGTTGTAGAGTTTGATATCATACTGCACTTGTGGATGCAGTTTTGATGAAATTTGGTGAACTTGGTAAATGCCATTTGTTCAAATAGCATGGCGTGGTAGATTGATACCACTTGTTGACCACTGGTAGTCATTGGTGGTGAACCACTGTAAATGAAATACTCCTCAAATGAAGAGAAATGAAGCTAAGATTGTGTACTGATTGTGGAACATGAAACAAGTTCTATTGTGTGTCTCTGCCTTATTTCTTTCTCATAAGTATTGATGTTATGTATTCAATGGATACAACTAGTAGTAAGTGATCTGCTTATTGGGTGAAAAAAAAATAGTGATTTGGCCTCAAGAATGTCAGTATGTCATTTTGTGCAAATAGCCTTTGTATGTCTGTAGTGTTTGCACTCTTTTAAGTGTATCATATTCCTTTGAAGAGATATGGATTGATAGTATTGAAATAAATTGATTGTTGAGATAATATGGACAAGTGGTTAGTATGTGCTGGATGGCATTTTTGATTCATGGGACGATGTTTGATATTCAGAATAATTTATTTCTATCCAAATTGTCACCATCTTTGTGCAGACTTTTCTACAGGATGCTGAGGGAACGTAAGCCTCACATGCTAAAGCCACTCAAAGGAAAGAAAACGCAGAATGGCGTTGTGTCTAACGGCCCTGTGCTTGCCTCTGTCAACACCGCCGCCCCGCCCCATGTAGACACATCCTCATCGTCCCCGGCAACCATCAATGACAGACTGGGCACTGATGTGATCATGGAAGAAGACGAAGGGGAAGTGTCTCCTGTGAAGAAGCCAAGGCTAGACTCTGACGGTGAGAGGGGTTGATAATGCTAGTGATGTGATGTACACAATGATGAAGATGATGATAGGATATTGTTGATGATCTTCATGATGATCATGATTTTCATCATCAATGAGGGTGATAATGGTAATGATGATAAATATAATGATGCCGCTGATAATGGTATTAATAATGTTAAAAATGATGATAATGGGAATGGTCCTACCCTTTAATGCCTTTGAAACAGGTTTGACCTCATTATGTATAGCTTTGGAATTGAATTTGTATAATTCTCATATTTTTGAGCAATGTCATGCTCATGAAGGGACAGAGACATTTAGACTATATTTCTTTAGGGATGATGTGAGATTGGAAGGTAGTTGCTGGAGATGAAAATGATGCTGCAGTTACTGTGAATGTAAGGGTCTGATAAATCCACAATGTTGGTATGCAGAGATATTTTTGACACACTGATTTACGGAATTGTTTTTATAACTGTAAACAAGATATTATGTACAAAAAAACACAAAGAATCAAAGTGTAACTGAAGAATGCTTTCAATTTGTACTACTTCCAGCGGTCAATGAGGAAGTCAGCAGTGATTTGGTCAGACCAAACTCCTCCATGCTGCCTGTGGATGAATCTCCGGCAGTGACCGATTCAGAAACGCCCAATGAGAGCTCTCAGCTGGACAACAGTGCAGCCTTTTCTGAGATGACAAACGGTGGGGAGGAGGAGACTCACAGGGACTTCTTTGCACACGGTCGCAAAAAGCGAATTCCCGGGAACAATAGGAAGAGGGAAAGTACAGTGAACCTGAAGGAGTTGTATGAAGACTTGGAGAAGCTGGTATCCAAGCATGTTATGGAGACCCATCCCGCACAAGCCCATCTTGCAAGAATCACTGGTGATCGGGATGACATGATCATAGCCATCTGTACGCCACTGATGCGGAGGGCACACGCCGAGAGCACCATGAGTGGTGAGGTGTGTATTTTGGACGGGACATTCCAGAGCTTCGGCCAGGGTATGTGCTATGTGATTTCCTTCATGGTTCCAAGCAGTGCTGGTGGTGTGCCCCTGGGGTTCCTGGTCCTGTCTTCCATGGACCAGGTCTTCATCACCCAGGGCTTGGAACTCTTCAAGATGCTGATTCCAGAAGAGGCATTTGGTGGGCGTGGGCGTGACGGCCCCGCCTACTTCCTCACAGACGAGGAACATTTCAAAGGTGACATTGTCCAGGCCACGTTTCCGAATAGTATCGTTCATATCAGCCCCTACCATCTGATCCTTATGGCATGGAGGTGGTTGGTGGACCCCAAGAGACGTATGGAACCTGGAGACATGTCTGCTAAAATGAATCTCATTAGAGAGCTGGTGGGATGCCAGTCAGCAGAGGAAATACACACTGTGCACCTCAAAATTCTTGGCAGTGAAATCAATGACAAGTAAGTGTCAGCAGTACTCTCCTTTCTCTGGGGTTCATTTACGATACCAGTGAAATCATCCCCTCAAACCTTAAGTTTTGATTTTGCATGGCAGCTTATTCCACTTTCTTGACTCCTCTGCTGTTTTTAACCTGAGAATATCTGGTTTTTAAATTGGATACACTAACTTTTTTTTTTAAATTGTATAAAAATGACTTTTGGTGATTTTATGATGCAACATCAGATTTAATCATTGTCTGTGATATTTCCGAGGAACAGTGCAGTAAATAATTTTCAGATGTGAGAGATGGTGGCATGAAGCATTATCATTTGACCCTCTCTCTTACCCCACATCCAGGCACCGTGAGTTTGCTCCCTATGTCATAGATGCCATTGTGAACCGGTGGAGCGAGTGGTCCCTGCCAGCCGATCACCCTATCCACAGGATAGGGGTAGGTGTCCAACCCTGGGAAAAGGTCATGAATTGCCTCCGGGATCGTGTGCTCATGAAAGGCAGGCACTTCAACATGCTGCAGGTAAGTTGGTGTGATGATGTCATGGAGACAAATGAGTAATAACGATGAGAAAGAAATGGCAAATGATTGATGATAGCATGATGGGGATTTTGATGCTGAGGATAATTGCTTTATATGATGCAGTTATTGCTTATGATATTTTGTGTTTCTGCTTTAGTGGAGAGAAAAAGGAAACAGATAAAGAAGAGCAGGACGATTAGAATGAGTATTGTGCCTTCACAGTGAGTGTTTAAACTGAAATTATTAAGCATCCATGCTGCATTAAAGAAGTATGTCCTATCCCTTCTTAGGTACACATGTTTTTAAAATACAACAAGTTAAAAAGTTGGAAAGTTAGATTGTTTCATTTCTTGGTTTTACTGATGGTATCAAGTCTTGTATTTAACAAACATCTTCTCAACTTTGACAGTAGACAGCAATCAAGGTTCTTCTTAATCACTGAATTTATCATGCCTCATATTCACTCTAAATTTCAAGCCCTGACAGTTTATATCACCATCTTTCAAACTCAGAGTAATTCAGACTGACTCCAAGGTTCTCTCTGCCCCTCCAAATTGATTTTATTAAATAAATGGTAATTGATCACAAACTGGAGAAGTTCTTTGGGTTAGATTGTAATGACTTGCTCTCTACCTACCCCTAGATGACTCACTTTCTCCTCTATGGTGTGGATGCTGTGTATGAGAAGAACTTGGTGAGTGGATGCCAGAATGTTCCCGCCAACGTCTCCTTCACTCCCGTCTTTTTTGACACCACCATCCCTAGAGATGGTATCAAACAGGTAAGTCAGGCCTCTTATTGGTCTCACATGTCTTCTCGGACATATGTGTACTTGGGACCTTGTGCTCCTCTGCAACAAGAATATGATAATGTGGGTTTCATCGCATTCCTATTACCCTCATGTACATTAATATTCATTACATTTTCTTTCAGTCTCTCTCTCTCTTTATTTTATTCATTTTCTTCACCAAACATCTTCATTTTCATGTTTTCACATTTATTCTGATGTGTGCCTGTTTTGAATGTCTTTGAAGAACATACTGCTCTTAATAATTTTTGCAAGTCAATGTCATCCAACAAGGATTGTTTTATGCCTGTGCTTTCATGAGCAGTTGATGTGTCATTTCAACTGATTAAATAATTGACCTACATTGATGTAAATTTGTAGGGCAATTTGTCAATCAGTTGCAATAAAAACACTCGATGCAAGAATTTCATGAATTATGACATGTCGTGTTTATGTTTTGCAAAATATCACCCTCTTTTCTGCCGTAGCTGAATGATGCAGACTTTCTGGTAAATCCAAAGAGTAAGACGAAGAGCTCCCTAGGTCTGCTGTCAGTGAATACCACTCTGGGTGTGTGCTCCTGTGTTTCTGGCAAGATGGGCTACTTCTGTGCTCACATGGCTGCTGTCTTCAAGAACTACAACCTGCCCAGTAATTGCAAGCTGCCTTTCCACTGTGGACGGGAGAAGTACCAGATATACAAGGTGGCTACTGGTGAGTGCCTGTTACTTAGTTTACGTGAAAATTGTATTTGAGAACCAGAGGAAGTTACCAACCCATAATGTTTATATGTACAGGAAGAATATGAAAGCTTGTGCACACTTGTGCGAGCTCAGATTTTGAAGCAGATGATCACTCTTACCCGTTCCTTACGGGAACCTGGTATCCCAGGTTCCCGTGGGAGCAACTGATATACGGGAACCTGGTATACCAGGTTCCCAAGGTGAAGACAAAAGTGCCTGCTTTTGTGGCCTAAATTCATGTTTCTTTGCATTAAAATGCCCAGAAAAGTGGGTTTGATAAAAAGATCAGAGTTTATTCTATCAGCATCTGTTCTCCTTCTGTTGGAAAAATGCATATTTCACACCATTATTTACCTTTTTCCTGATTTAGTTTGCGCTTGTTCTGCTGTAAACTCGTACGAATATGTACATAGCGATCAAGGCTGAGCTTAGTTAGATTTTTCTGTTCGCTGACCCCAGTCACCCCATTCAGGTGCCTGGTTTTGTGTAGAACAAAAGATTCTGTGAGCTCATCAGCGCACTCTCTATTCATACCTCGGACCCGATCGATATTTCCATTGTTCACTGGCACATGTAGTTGACTGTGGAAAGGTGGATACAATGTACCACTTCACTGCCTTCACACAGGTGTATTACCAACCTGTCCGTTCTCTATCGACGGGCAAAAAGAATCTCGTTTAGGGGCATTTAAGGCACTCAGAGAATTGCGGAAGGAAAGGATTAAGTCACCATTATCAAGATTTCTACCCCTGAGCAGTAACATTTAAAAAATCATATAAGGGTCCTATATAATGGCAGTAGAGGCTGAAATTTGGTGTCAAAGATGATGTGTAACCTTTCTAAGTATAAAGTGACAACAGAATTGATATAACATCAGAAGACGTCACTCTTATGCATGAGCCCCTTTGATAAACTTAAAGGCCACAGTCATTTGTCAGATTGGCTTTAAAGCAGCTGGGCTTGTGTGTATGTTGTGTGTATACAAGGCTTTTTGTCCCCGCCGAACGAGTTCGAGCAGGGGACTATGAAACGGGCTCCGTACGTGTGTGTGTCCGTGTGTCCGTCCGTCCGTCTGTCCGTCCGTGTGTCCGTCCGTGTGTGCGTCCGTGTGTGATCAAAATGTTCAAAATGCTTCTCCTTCGCCATTTCTAACCCGATTTTGATTCTGTTTGCTTTATATGATAGCACTACATGGGAGCTTTGAAACTTCTATACAGAATTTCGATTGTGACCTTTGACCTTGACCTTTGACCTATATTGTACATTTTGCTTCAAAATGCTACTCCTTCGCCATTTCTAACCCGATTTTGATTCCGTTTGCTTTATATGATGGCACTAGGTGAGGGCTTCAAAACTTCTACACAGAATTTTGACCTTTGACTTCTTTGACCTTTGACCTTGATTTTTGACCTATATTGTACATTTTGCTACAAAATGCTACTCCTTCGCCATTTCTAACCCGATTTCAATTCCGTTTGCTTTAAGTGATGGCACTAGGTGAGGGCTTCAAAACTTCTACACAGAATTTTGACCTTTGACTTCTTTGACCTTTGACCTTGATTTTTTTACCTATATTGTACATTGGCTACAAAATGCTACTCCTTCGCCATTTCTAACCCGATTTTGATTCCGTTTGCTTTATATGATGGCACTAGGTGAGGGCTTCAAAACTTCTACACAGAATTTTGACCTTTGACTTCTTTGACCTTTGACCTTGATTTTTTTACCTATATTGTACATTGGCTACGAAATGCTACTCCTTCGCCATTTCTAACCCGATTTCAATTCCGTTTGCTTTAAGTGATGGCACTAGGTGAGGGCTTCAAAACTTCTACATAGAATTTAGACCTTTGACTTCTTTGACCTTTGACCTTCATCTTTTTACCTATATTGTACATTTTGCTACTAAATGCTACTTCCGGCGGGGACATATATTACGCACCGCGTAATTTCTACTTTTCCTTGTTTTAAAAGGCTTTTACATTACAGTAACATCAACTGTTAAACTATTTCTGTTTATCTTCTGCTGATATTTCATCAGTTTATTAAAGTTGAACAAACTGTGAGATTGTTCTGTGCCTGAGAATACCACATAAATGTGGACATTTTCATCTTGCAGGAGAGAAGATAATCAATGAACAGCTGACAGAAACGATGCAGCAGTTGTCCCAAGTGGTGGAGGCCAACCTGTCTTCCCTCACCGATCCCATCCGCCACTTCATCCAACAGATCCAACGAGCAGACTCCACAGCCAACCTCGGCAAGGCCCTGCAGAACTTCACCGTCCTCACAAAAGAGGAGGAGGAGGAGGAGCGAGCGAGAGTGGAGAAGGAACGTCTGGAGAGAGAGAAGGAGGAGGAGGAGGAGAGGAGAAGGGAGGAGGAGGAAGAGAGGAGAAGAAGGGAGGAGGAGGAGGAGGAGAAGAGAAAGGCTGAAGAGCAGAGACAGCGAGAAGTGGAAGCAGAGCAGCAGAGAAGGGAAGAGGAGAGGAGGACCAGCGAGGCAGAGATGGAGCAGCTGAGGTTGACCAACAACAAGGATGGGAGAAAAGATGTCTCCTGGCTTCTTTCAAAAGACACTGTCCTTGTAGTCACAGCACCTCAAGCAAGCAGCCCTAAGGTACACTGCACATGTTTAGTTCTAACCTTACATGCACCCAACTTCAGATTATGTTCACGCATATTTTAATCTCATGAATCTCGGCTCTAGCAAAATTTGCAAAATTGAAATGGATGCGAGCATTCCTTACAGTATGCAATAAATGTATCAAAAACAGCACACAGCAAAAAGTGATTGTAGGTGTAGTAGTTGTGAAAAAGTCTACAGTTAATGTCTAATAGAAAGTACTCAACCACATTATAATTGGTCGGATAGAACAATAATACTTTCATCACAATGTTGTTGGGTTATCACAGTGTTCAGTTTATTGCACATTGAGAAAAATTGTGTACTTGCACACATTCTGATACAAGATTTTTGGTTGAGTGCAAGCTTTCTGATCATAATGTTGTTAAGTACACCAAAAAGTTTAACATTAAAAGACCATATTCAGGAAATTAATATCAGTTTTCTTGCTGACTATAAATAAAAACTTACACACCCGTGATGATAAATCATTTATGTAAACTCTGGCATACTTCAATGCATCATATTGAACACCTGATTGTCACATGGGTTAAACCAGAGTCGGATATAATCACACATGCCACTTACTGATCTAGTATCTCAACCAATCTGTAGTGTTTATTCGAACACAACAACCCTCAGGACTTCACAACTTCAAAATATCGTTAACGTATATCTCATCAACTGAGTTGCACATTCGTGTACACTAATTTTGATACTCAAATCCATACACAAGTACCTTATGGGATATCTCAGGTTCCTGGTATGAACCTGCCGTGATTTCTTTACATCAATAACCACTCCGTCGCCCTTACTACTGTTACAACTGTTGCAGTACGTTGTTACACCACTTCTGCAACTCACCTTTCACTTAGGGCGAGTATGGGACCTAGCTAACTAACATGGGCTAGTATACTCATGTTTTACACGATTCGATAACACTTGTAACACTTCCTCAAAAAAGAAGGGGGGGGGGGTAGAAATTATAATTGTAACTATACACACGGCCGGTAATCGTTACTCCATTAACATCTATATACCACCCCCACTTATATGGTCCTAGTGGTACACATGAAGCGACTAAATATCCTCCTACTGACATATCATTAAGTGTTTAACTTCTAAGTTATCTATGTTATCGAACAACAAAAATATATATATATTCACTCAACCTTCTCCAAATGCTACGAAAAGAGCATCACAATGGAGCATCAACTGCTCGAGCTCACTATACACGGTTCCTCAAACAAACTTCCAGGTACATCACTCACAATTCGCCATAGGAAGGCGTGCACGTGAAAGGGACATAAACTCAACAAGCTCTTGCTGAGCTAATAATCATTCGGGCTTCTTATCCCTTTATCTTGTCAGTCATGCACGCACACCAAAAAAAAAAAAAAAAGGAACACCTCACGGTCGCACCATATATGATGAAAAAAAAAATATATTGTTGACGTGTATCATAGGCACTAATGAACATCTCACTCCTCTCCAAATTGCAACGTGATGAGCCAACTCAAATATAATCGGGCGTATAACATCGCCAGTTAACTTGTTTGGCCACTGTTCCTAGTACCGTACATGAAATATCCAGTGTTCAATTGTCAGTGTACATCACCAATGTTGCTGGACGCGAAAAAAGCATACAGATGTGTCGACAGGCGGATTGAAGAGCGTAATTTTGCCAACGTTCAGCACATCCAGTGGACTGGTTTTCCACTGGCCGGTATCGTGGTTGACAGCAACCTTCACCGCATCTGGAATGGCATTGCCGACTTTGGGGCGAAGTCCCGAAACCCAGTTGCCATCTAAATTATCAAAGCAGTGTTACGAAACCTTACATACTACGGGCATCTGACTTTTTTGTACATAAATCTTGATGCTTAAATACTCAATTTCGTATAATAGCACGATGTAACATGTACTCTAAACAGTACACATCAATGTATCAGTCTTATTCATACCTAACTTCAATGATATCATGTTGTTATAACACTGTTTTCACCATCACGTTAGTGATATTCAATATCACACGGCATACATGACAAATAATGCGTTTCATGTCACATCATTATTGTTCCTGTATAAAAAAAACAAAGAAATACACAAATAACCGAGAGTACTTACTGCTGATTGTATGGATAGTATTCTTCTCCGTGGAGAGGAAAAAGAACCCTGGCTTCAAGTGGTCCAGACTGGCTTAAAAGGATTAATAACTGGCGAGGTTCTGCTACGACTCCTCCTTCGACCACATCCCTGCTCAGTCTGTCACACACTTAAAATATTCTTACCCTATCGTGTACAAAACTACACAATGTACTACATAGAAACCCTGGACGGCTCGCCCGCGGAATCTGGCACCTGTGGAAATTCCAACCTTTTGTCGCATCGCTTTTGTCTCATCGCATTCCCCACACAGCTTTCTGCAGTGGGTTATAAAAAAAAACACACACACTCGTCATTTTGTTACAACACAAATCGCGCTTCATCACATTTCAACGCACTTATACTACACCAGCAATGGCAACTGTTCCTACTCTATTCACTGGTATATATTCTAATAAAATAGAAACAAAAAACAAATACATTTCTCCTGTGACATTTTACTCCCCCTTCAAGAAATGTATTTACACTTCCACTTTTTGTTTTCTTTTCACTGACTACATGCGGCTCAGGAGATCTGCTCCGACATTGTCGGTACCCTTGATCGCCTCCATCTTAAACCTATATGGTTGTAGGGCAAGCGCCCATCGCATGATTCGTCCATTGATCACCTTTGCACTTTGCATGTACGTGAGAGGGTGATGATCAGTTTCTAGCACGAACTCCTTGCCGTAGAGATATGGTTCAAGTTTTCTAACGGCCCACACAATCGCTAGACATTCGCGCTCGATGGTCGAATAGTTTCTCTCCCTTGGTAGGAGTTTCCTGCTAATGTAGGCTACTGGGAACTTCGTATCCCCGTGGGCTTGGAGTAGGACCGCGCCCACACCGATCTCTGAGGCGTCTGTTCTCAACACAAACGGAAGGCTTAGGTCAGGCAGGTGGAGGATAGGTGCATCGTCAAGTTTGTTTTTGAGAGTGTTGAACGCAACCTCCTGAGGGACCCCCCATTCCAGTTTGTTTGGTTCCGCCTTTTTTGTTTTGTCTGTGAGGGGTGCCGCGATGGCTGCATAATTCGGGATGAACTTACGGTAGTAGTTCGTCATTCCCAACAAAGATCTGAGTTGTTTCTTGGTCTCTGGTCGACTTACCTTCATGATCGACTCCACCTTTCCTGGTCGAGGTGAGACCTGGCCGAGTCCAACCACGTGACCGAGGAACTCGACCTGAGAATGACCTACTGAACACTTACTTGGCCTTGCGGTGAGGTTCGCGTCCCTCAGCCTCTGGAACAGTAGGCCAAGGGTGTCGAGGTGCTGTTCCCATGTGTCCGAATGTACAAGGATGTCATCAATGTAGTTGACAACTCCCTTCAGTCCACTGAGAAGGGTTCTCATCAGCCGGCTGAAGGTGGCCGGCGCGTTCACTAGGCCGAACGGCATTACCTTAAAATGATACAAACCATCAGGTGTTATGAATGCTGTTAGCTCTTTAGATTTCTCAGACATTGGGACCTGCCAGTAACCTTTGCTAAGGTCGATTTTGGTGAAGAATTTGTCGGATGCTAGCCTAGTGAACAGCTCTTCTTGATCTGGTATTGGCTCTGAGTCGAACTTAGTCACCTTGTTAAGTCGTCGGAAATCCACACAGAAGCGGTTGCTTCCGTCTGGTTTTTTCACCAAAACAATAGGCGAGGCGGTCGGACTATTTGAACGTTCAATAACCCCTAGTGACAGCATGGTCCTCACCTCTTCTTGAACCGTCTCTCTTAGGGCATGGGGAATTGGATAGGGTTTTGATCTTGGGATCTCCTTTACGGTGAGTTCGATGCCATGTTCACCAAGGGAGGTATGGCCAGGAATATCAGTGAAAATATCCTCATACTTTCCCATGAGTTCACCTACCTGTGCTTGTTGACTCGGGGTCAGGTCGTTGTTTACGTCCACATCACCCAGTGATTCTTTGGCCTCCATTGGGTAGGGCTGGAGTAGGGATGAGTTTGACATCTCCGGAAGGAGGTTGGGGCTGGTCATCTCGTTGTCATCTGGTTCAAGAACCGCTGTGCACGCTACGTCAGCTGAGGGATCTGAAATGAGAAGGGAACTTTCTCTCTCGTTATACTTCTTGAGCAGGTTGATATGGAACACTTTTGACTTGCCCTTTACATCTATTCGATAGTCTGTGTCACTCACCTTGGCTGTTACCGCAAACGGGCCCTTCCACTGGAGGAGCAACTTGTTCCTGTCCGTGGGGAGAAGAAGGAGGACTAAGTCCCCCACTTCCAGCTGTCTCTGTCGAGACTTTCTGTCGTAGTAGCGTTTATACCTAGATGCTGACCTTTGAAGTTGATCTCGGGCTGCATGACATGTCTCTTCGAGTCTGTTTCGCAGGTCGAACATGTATTGGCATGTTGTTTTGGTCTCACCTGTCTCTATGTTCCCCGTCCAGAGTTCTCGAAGGATGGTCATTGGGCCCCTCACCTTCCTACCATATAAGAGTTCAAAGGGAGAGAAGCCTAAGCTATCCTGAGGTGATTCTCTAATGGCAAAGAGGAGTGGCTCAACATATCTATCCCAGTCAACGGGTCGTTCTGAACACATACGCTTGAGCATCTGTTTCAGGGTTCCATTAAACCGCTCCACTAGGCCGTTTGCGGCGGGATGGTAGGGTGAAGTGGTAATTTGCCTTACAGAGAGGAGATTACTTACCTGCTTCATTACCTCAGAGGTAAACTGCGAACCCTGATCTGTTAGCATCTCTTTAGGAATCCCTACTCTAGTGAAAACACCGACAAGGGCCTCAGCAACTCTTTCTGTTTCTATGCTAGGCAGTGGAATGGCCTCGGGGTATCGCGTCGCATAGTCAATGATGGTGAGTATATACCTATTCTTGCGCTCAGTCATCGGGTGTATTGGGCCCACGATATCGACAGCAATGCGCTCAAAGGGTACTTCAATGAGGGGCATTCTTCCTAGAGGGGCTTTTGGAACCCTACCCTTGTGAAGTGTGCGTTGACAAACATCGCATGACCTACAATATCGCGAAACATCTCCAGTAATTCCTGGCCAGAAGAAGTTCGAGAGTATTTTGTCTAGGGTCTTCTTTGCGCCTTGGTGTCCTCCAAGCAGGGTTTCATGAGCCGCTCTCATGACTTGGGCACGATAGGGCTTTGGGACTACGACTTGTGTGAAAAGAGTATCTGACTCGACTTTGGGTGAATGAAATTTTCTGTACAAGATGCCATTTTCACAGAAGAAAGATGATACTGCACAGTGGTCACTCACCTTTTCTGTTTGTGATTTCCCTAATTCCCTGAGCTTTCGAAGACTGTCATCATCTGCTTGGGCTTGTTTCAACAATGCTGGTGTGACAGTTTCCTCGAGGGGTGCAGGTACCTTCAGCGGACGGAATGGCTTACCCAACTGTTTCTTCTGACCTCTAGTTTCCACGGCTCCAGCCGGGTTGATAGACAAGGTCCAGTTTTGGTCCGGATCGCCTGGTGCTCGTACACCTTCCAGATTGCCTAGGATCAAATCATACAATGGTGTCTTCATGCATAAAGCTTCGATACTGCCAGTGAAATATGGTGTGTCAACATTGATCATAGCTATAGGTAGCTTCCTTACTGTGCCATCTATCAGAACACACGTATTTTCCTCACCTGTCAGCTGAGACTTATCAACGAGATCCTCTCTTATCACTGCACTGCTGCACCCACTGTCCCGCAAAACTGTGGCTCGTTTACCTCCCACGGCACCAATCACCACCGGCATCTTTCTCACGACGTTTTCACTACACGCCGCACTCAACATGGGCAGTGAATGTCCACACGGCAATTGCACCCGGTCGCCACATGGGCCCATACAACATGCTTGCGGAGCGCTCGGTGGGAGTTTTACTACCATGCATGAAGCTTCTACTCTATTTGAGGAACTTACCTCTGGAGGGATGACGGCGTTACTTACAGTAGGGTCTCCGCTCATCATTCCCGGTAAGTTGTCGTTGGGGTTGAAGGGGGGTGAAGAGTAATACTCACCCGGAAAGGAGTTAGATTCTTCACGGGGCATCTCAGACCACATACCATGGGCGACCATCCCTGCGACATTCTTGGGATTTAATCTACAGTCCCTTGCATAATGTCCCGGTTTCTTACAGACAAAACATGTTGGTGGGGATTGAGTGTTTCCTGGCTTTGGACAGTCTCTAGCGAGGTGACCTGGCCTACCACACAAAAAGCACTGTCGCTGGTTCTGCGTCTGAGGGGGAAACGGTGATCGCGCGTTAGCATTTGTCTTACCTGGAGCCCTCTTCGTCTCTCCAGGTAGCATTCTAGGAGCGTTAGCTCGCGGAGCAGGGGAAGGCTTGAAGGTACCGCCCCTCGCCTCCAGATACTGTTCGGCAATAGAAGTAGCTTCATCTAGCGTGCATGGCTGCCGTTCTTTCACAAATAAAGCTAGTTCTCGTGGGCAGCCTTCTACAAATTGTCCCCGAAGGAGTAGATCTTTCAGCCCATCAAACGTGAAGGCAGTCCCTGATAATTCAATCCATCTCTCTAAGTAACTTTCAAGGCGGGTAGCGTATTGATGCCCTGACTCACCATTTTCTGGTCTACAAGTGAGGAATTTTTGACGGAAAGACTCTGCGGTTAACTGGAATCGCTTTAATAGCGCGGCTTTGAGCACCTTATAGTTGTCTGCATCTGCCGCCGACAATCGTGCATACACTTCCAGCGCACTACCAGTTAACAACGCGCTCAGATTTATAGCCCACTCTTCTTGGGGCCACTCTTGGCTCCGCGCATACCTTTCATAGCGTTGTAAATATGCATCTAGATCGTCTTTCTCTGCGTAGAATGGCGGCAGCTTAGGGGTCCTAGCCTTCGGCCTGTTCACTTCCGGGGTGGAAGTGGATGCATTTGCATTTTCTTGAGTTTCTACAATTTTCAACCTTAACTCGGCAGTTGCCTTTTCAGCTCGTTTTATTTCTAATTGTTCTGCTCGCTCGTCTCTCGCTATGTCTTGTTGTTCTTTGACAAACGCTCTTAATTCAGATCCACTAAATCCTAATTTCTCACCAGTTTCCGCGAGCTTGGTTACATCCATTTTGATACTTTATTCGTTGTTTTGTCCTGGTTTTTTTTTTTTCAAAGTGAAGCCAAGTTACTGTTCCCCCTACTAGAAAGAAAGAAAAAAAAAACGACTCTCGGGTTCTATATCACACCCATGCGACAGTAAATGGCATGCTACACTTTCTCCCGGACAAGCCCCCAGTAATTGTCACATGGGTTAAACCAGAGTCGGATATAATCACACATGCCACTTACTGATCTAGTATCTCAACCAATCTGTAGTGTTTATTCGAACACAACAACCCTCAGGACTTCACAACTTCAAAATATCGTTAACGTATATCTCATCAACTGAGTTGCACATTCGTGTACACTAATTTTGATACTCAAATCCATACACAAGTACCTTATGGGATATCTCAGGTTCCTGGTATGAACCTGCCGTGATTTCTTTACATCAATAACCACTCCGTCGCCCTTACTACTGTTACAACTGTTGCAGTACGTTGTTACACCACTTCTGCAACTCACCTTTCACTTAGGGCGAGTATGGGACCTAGCTAACTAACATGGGCTAGTATACTCATGTTTTACACGATTCGATAACACTTGTAACACTTCCTCAAAAAAGAAGGGGGGGGGGGTAGAAATTATAATTGTAACTATACACACGGCCGGTAATCGTTACTCCATTAACATCTATATACCACCCCCACTTATATGGTCCTAGTGGTACACATGAAGCGACTAAATATCCTCCTACTGACATATCATTAAGTGTTTAACTTCTAAGTTATCTATGTTATCGAACAACAAAAATATATATATATTCACTCAACCTTCTCCAAATGCTACGAAAAGAGCATCACAATGGAGCATCAACTGCTCGAGCTCACTATACACGGTTCCTCAAACAAACTTCCAGGTACATCACTCACAATTCGCCATAGGAAGGCGTGCACGTGAAAGGGACATAAACTCAACAAGCTCTTGCTGAGCTAATAATCATTCGGGCTTCTTATCCCTTTATCTTGTCAGTCATGCACGCACACCAAAAAAAAAAAAAAAAGGAACACCTCACGGTCGCACCATATATGATGAAAAAAAAAATATATTGTTGACGTGTATCATAGGCACTAATGAACATCTCACTCCTCTCCAAATTGCAACGTGATGAGCCAACTCAAATATAATCGGGCGTATAACATCGCCAGTTAACTTGTTTGGCCACTGTTCCTAGTACCGTACATGAAATATCCAGTGTTCAATTGTCAGTGTACATCACCAATGTTGCTGGACGCGAAAAAAGCATACAGATGTGTCGACAGGCGGATTGAAGAGCGTAATTTTGCCAACGTTCAGCACATCCAGTGGACTGGTTTTCCACTGGCCGGTATCGTGGTTGACAGCAACCTTCACCGCATCTGGAATGGCATTGCCGACTTTGGGGCGAAGTCCCGAAACCCAGTTGCCATCTAAATTATCAAAGCAGTGTTACGAAACCTTACATACTACGGGCATCTGACTTTTTTGTACATAAATCTTGATGCTTAAATACTCAATTTCGTATAATAGCACGATGTAACATGTACTCTAAACAGTACACATCAATGTATCAGTCTTATTCATACCTAACTTCAATGATATCATGTTGTTATAACACTGTTTTCACCATCACGTTAGTGATATTCAATATCACACGGCATACATGACAAATAATGCGTTTCATGTCACATCATTATTGTTCCTGTATAAAAAAAACAAAGAAATACACAAATAACCGAGAGTACTTACTGCTGATTGTATGGATAGTATTCTTCTCCGTGGAGAGGAAAAAGAACCCTGGCTTCAAGTGGTCCAGACTGGCTTAAAAGGATTAATAACTGGCGAGGTTCTGCTACGACTCCTCCTTCGACCACATCCCTGCTCAGTCTGTCACACACTTAAAATATTCTTACCCTATCGTGTACAAAACTACACAATGTACTACATAGAAACCCTGGACGGCTCGCCCGCGGAATCTGGCACCTGTGGAAATTCCAACCTTTTGTCGCATCGCTTTTGTCTCATCGCATTCCCCACACAGCTTTCTGCAGTGGGTTATAAAAAAAAAACACACACACTCGTCATTTTGTTACAACACAAATCGCGCTTCATCACATTTCAACGCACTTATACTACACCAGCAATGGCAACTGTTCCTACTCTATTCACTGGTATATATTCTAATAAAATAGAAACAAAAAACAAATACATTTCTCCTGTGACACTGATATGGGCTCTATGCGGTTTATGATTCCCATGTGAATAGTGTGCTTATAGGACAATGCAGCATGCATTTGCTTTGTCATATTTTCCTCTAGTGAATTCAAAATGCTGAACAGTTTTCTTAAAGAATGTATTTTAAGAGTGAAAATACTTATTTCATGTCCAACAACTCCTATGTTGTGACTGAAAACTGATTTTATCCGAAATCTTACAGCATGACACGGTGAGACAGAAAGGAGTACTGCCAGGCAGAACTGAGCGGAAGCCAATAATGACTCCAGGTAGAGCTGTAACTCGTGGCGTGTCCCGCATGCTAACCAACATAGAGTCTAACAAGAAGAAGGAGGCGTCATCGAAGAGAAAAGCAAAACAGTCCTCATCTGACAGTCCTGCGCCAAAATCCACGGTCCTGCAAGAAGCCAGCAGGCGGATGAAACAACTGGCAGCATCCAATGCTAAGGAGAAGAACTTGGTCCTACTGGTGTCGGAGAAAGGCGGTATGCTGCTGAAGGGATCGGCTGCAACGATGGCAGACCTGGGGCGTGTCCTGGTGATCAATCGACCAATCACGGACCAGCAGGTTGGATTCCTTATGCCGAAGGACTCAGCTGGAGTGAAGAAGGGAGTGTCAAAGAAAGGAAAGAAAGGAAAGTCATGACACAGGCTTTCCATCGTACAGGAACAGACTCTTAAAACAACATGGTGCCAATCAAAGTCTAGATATGCAATATTAGACATGTGACCTTTTGTCAGTTAACTAGTAGGAGCTGACAATCACAAGGTCCATGGCTAAAGTCCCCTGGCTGCAGTGGTTGTGCCCCAACCGAGGCACTTCATCCTCATTCTATTCATTTTAATTTATTTCAACACAAGATAGGATAGAAGATGAGAGATAAGTTCAGAAAAAGCAGAGGAAATATTACCCAAAGATAAAGTTCTTTTGAGTGAAAACAATGAGTTAGGAATGACCTGATCAGCAACAATTCATTATTGTTTATTCAGCAAGTTGAATGTAATCTGATATAAATTGATGAAGAGGTCTCTTTAACCCTAACTTCACACTTAGGTGTACACAATAAAATGCATTGTCCCAAAGTTTTGAAATCAATCCCTCAGAGCAATGTATCTGATGGAAGCGAACCAATGTCAACATTGCTCTGGTTTTCTTCCTCGTTTCTTTTCTTTTTCTTTTTAGCCAGGTTAAGAGAATCTAACACCAAATTTTTGTCAGTATTATGTTGGCTTCCACTGTGTGACTCAGACTGTGACATATTACAGTAATCTATGTACATGCACCAGTTATTTGGTTTCTATCACATTGCAAAACTGCTCTTTTGTGACAGTGTGTGAAGAATTGTAACAGACCTCCACAAAATGACTACCAGTAAGCAAATGTTTGGCAGGATTCGGCTGTTGACTCTGAGATGCACTTGGTTCATTGTAAAGTCGTTGCATGTAACTTATTGTTACCTTCAAGCTCAACTGCTTTCTACAGGGTTAATTTTACCTCCTCTTTTTTGCTATGTTCTATATATTTATAGGTTTTGTTTTTATTATTTTTTTTAACATGAACATGTCTGTGCTGAGGCACTGTACCCAGTGAAGGGTGAGAAATGAATCTATGTGCCATGACTGTCTTTTCAATTCCTTTCTGATGAGACATTGATCAGGTTCTTGTTAATGATCACAGGCTTGCCAGACAAACTGCTGCTGTGGAGCTTTTGTTTATTGAGTGGGAAGTCCATTGAATGATTGTCAATCAGAATCTACTGCTGAGGATCTAACTGAATTCCTGAATACCTAAAGGGAGTTATGACCATTTATTTCAACATCTAACATGACATCTTGTTGGCTTTAAATGGTGCTGTATAGGTCATGTGACTGTGATGTTACCAGATTACCTTGTATGTGTGGTGTCCCAAGTAGAATGTGGACATTCATTTCTCCCCTTTTACAGCCATATTTATGATTTTATCCCCCCCCCCCAAAAAAAAAGAAAGACTTATACTGCTTCTTTCAGAGACTAGCAGTTGACAATGCATGATATCTTTGAGTTCTTAAGATTTCTATTCAGTGCCCTTAATGACAGAAAGAAGGAAACAATCACTTATTTGAGAATCAGTTGTAATGTTAGGAGCTGAAGGCCAGTGGCAGTGTCTAACATAACTTTCATACCATGAAGGCTAGGATAGAAGAAGGTAAAACACTTCAAACACTTTTAACTTTAGCATGTTCCCATAGCAGTGTTGTAAGTGTCAAGGTGTACTGCCATGAGATTTTAACACACTGCAACACTCCAGTAGTTGTCATACAATGATGCTTATGTTAGAAGCATTTGATATATTTTCTTGTCTCATTAAAAAAAAAAAGAAAGCTGGGTCAGTTTATTGTCTATCCTGCTAAGATGACAGTTTGTAGGTGGAATAGACAGGTTTGTGAATGTATGAAGAGTTAATACCTACCTTCTGTCATAACAGTGGTTTTCCTTGACAACGAAAATGCTTCCCATAGACTTGCCCTACAAAGCATCTGATTTGTGCAAGCTGAATTCCAAGTATTGAAATACATTGATTATGTAAGGTGGGTGGAATGACTGGTTACTTCATCCTCAGGGGAAGGAGTCCATAGACTTGAACATATCATTTTCCAGTATCAGCTGGAGTTGGAAGGAAAGACAAAAAGGCCGGGGGGTGAAGGGTATGTGAATATTCAGTCACTCTTTTTTTTTTTTCAATTGTATTCAGATTGCATGCATGGTTACCTCATATTTCCTTCTTACAGAACATCAACAGCATTGTCAGCAGTGTTTGTTTTAAAACCCATCATAAAAAAAAAAAACCTAAACAGGTATATGAAAAGGCAACTGAGAGTTTCTACAAAGTCACAGATTACATCAGGTACTTATTTCAAAGAAAGTTTATTTAATTGAAAGTGTTTGAAATGGATATCAATACTGTGAATATGTTTATCAGGTGAAATATAAAGTGAAAGAGGAAGGCAAGTCAATGTGTTTTGATGTCATTGTTGGTAGATGTGTTCAAGTGGACGTGTGTGTTGTGCTGTACATATATACATATATATATATATATATATACACACACACACACATATACACACACTTGGTGATTCTATCCTACTATGAAGAGTGCTCGATGTCCTCAAAGGAAGAGCTTTAGACAGAAGTAATGAAGCAAGTTCACTCAGTTGACTGCAGGTTCATCCATATTTATTGGCAATAAATACGGATGAACCTGCAGTCAACCGTGTGAACTTGCTTCATTACTTCTGTCTATAGATAGATAGATAGATAGATAGATAGATAGATAGATAGATAGATAGATAGATAGATAGATAAATAGATAGATAAAGATAGATAGATAGATATGGTGTCTTTACAGATAGATAGATAGATAGATAAAGATAGATAGATAGATAGATATGGTGTCTTTACACAATAAATGCAGAAGATACCCTTAAGAGCTTCTGCATTTAATGATCTCCATAGTGACAACACTTATAATTATCATTACTATTATTAATACATGTATTATCGTACATTATTCAAAATCAAACAAACCGGTTAGTGGAACTTTTATCAAAATCAGACCTAAAATAAGACAGCTGTTAAATTTTAGAGATTTTCATTTTCACCAAGTAGAGATAAAAGTAAAACCCTTTTCTTTTTGTATGTCATGGCCTCAAGAGTCTCCCTCAATGGCTTAAAAACAAATCTCAGCAAATTAACTTTTGACACAAAAGTAATAACAAAGAAAAAAAAATCTTTGATGTGACATGACCTATCTCAAATTTATCAATTTATGGAGAGCAAAAAAAAAAAATATTTGTGACATTTTTGCAAAATAACATCCATGCTGACATCAAATAATGTAGAAACATTTTGGATTATGTTAATAATTAATTGATCTCTTTTTAACTCAAGTTGGTGTTTTTTAGATTCAAAATTGAGTTAGGAGTTTTCTTTTTTGATAAATGCCAACTGATATACGAAGTACATTTTATTGTCGGCCAAAGATGAAATCCTTTGCATTAACTTTTTATGTGTTGTTATAACCTGGCAATCAAAGGAGAGGGTTGCAATCAGTGAATCATCATTCAAACAAACATGATTCTCATGATGTACTTTGGTGACCTAACCAATAAATCCACATCTTCACCTCAGCTGATTTAGAAGCATGGCTGTGACCAATACACAAGATAAATATCGGGTAGCTTCTTTATTAGAAACACATGCGTTATCTAAATTCCACTTTCGTCTGATCATTTCAAGTCCAATTTTGATAAAAGCAACAAATCCGTTCCGTTTGATTTTTCTGCTCGGTAAAGTCGACTTGCACGGTGTGCAATTGTACTTTTGATAACTAAATTCAAGAATATATTATGTACTGCAGTTGGCATTTGTGATTAGACAAAGAAAAGTAAATGCAAAAATCAGTGACAAAAGAATGAAAAGCGGGGAAAGATGTCACTCTATTTCCCTTCTTTTATTACGTAAAAAACATACATAGCTGTTTTATGTACATACAAACACAGAGAAACAAATCATCAGTTGATTGTCTTTACACATCTGTACCACCTGAACAGAGTGGTAGGAAACGGCGCCCTCTAGCCTTGGCAATTAGCACATTGTCATCATCACTTATCTCACATCAAGAAGTGTCTATGGTCCAATATCAATTTTATTTTCTCTCTCATGAATATTTTGAGCGATGCATTCGAAGATACATAAATTGCTCTTTAACAAGGATTCTAATGTTCCACTAACATGAAATTCATAATTAAAGATGGAAATTCAACTGACCTTTCTTCCCCTGGTTATCATTAGGAAGAAAGTGCACAGATTGCATGAACAGTCAAATTCATCAATTGCCAATCAACATTAAATTGAGTGGACTGTAAAAAGCATCATCATGACTTTAATGTGCATACCATATAGCACTGTTACTTTTACCCTTCCTTTATCCTTCCCGTGACAAAAACAGTGCATTTGAAAATACTGTTTCAGTTTCCTCAACTGGATCCATTTGTAACAAGTGAGGTGACTAAGCAACTTTCAGTCTCCAATTCATTGTCAGTGTGATAAGGAATGTGGGGCGTGGAAGGAGTTCTTTCAGACTGCACCAACTTAATCCCCTTTGTCAACAGAGGGCAGTATACTGCGCATCATTTTGCCTTATGGCAAAAAAATCCAACTCCCTTGGGGTGTAATCCAAAAGCTGATGTGCAATCATCATAAGCTGCTATTGGTCTCCAGTTAAAACAGTAGGATAAAAACAAAACAAAACATAGATCACCCCCCAAAAAAACAAACAAAAACAAACAAAAAACAAAAAACATGATTATTGCAAATTGCAATAACTGAAAACATCCTTACTAAATGAGCCCCTGATCCTTACATGCATGCCTCTGATTGTACCATCACTAATACCCCTAATAGACTCACTAAATGGATGTATACTTTACTCACTATGTGAAGAATACATGCTTTTACTTCATTTCCAATACACAGAGGAATATCAGCATAAGTCACCTGCTTTGCAGTATATGCCCATGTCTTGACAACAGTATGGTGCCCAATTTCATGTGACCCCATATTTTTGTACACACATCATGCAAATATCAGGAATTTGACATCATTGACCAATCTGTAAAAATTAAATCCTCCTAGAGTGAAATTGATCCTCGACTAATTCTTTGTTCCACTTGCAGTATCTCAAGAAGTCACACAATATTTTACATTGTATTCTTCTATCTTTGAAACAATGATTGCGCAATGAAATATTCTCCTTTCAGATGGTGACATTAACTTAAACTACTGAATTTTAGTCACTTTGTTTTCAGGTGGATGAAAAGCATTCTCTCTTGCCATTCTCCAAGGAAAGGTAGAAACCAGGAGGAAGTGGAGCAATTATGAATAGTTTTCTAGGTGTGCTTGCAGCAGGGAAAAAATATTTAATCACAGATTGAAATTTGTGAGCAGCTCCTAGCCAGCAAAGAAGAGGACATGTATGGAACAAATTGACCTGGAAATGGTATGATAAATTTGATGCCACCTCACATGTACAGTGTGTAAAATCAAAATTCATTGACAAAACTTGCAATGGTAAATGTCACATCTAATGCAAAAATTCCAATGTAGCATTATCGGGTATTATTTCTACCTTGCCACATAAAAGACAATATATAGCTGAAGCTCATGGGAATCTCAGTAGATAATGTATCCAAAACTGCTATCAAGTTTGGCCAATTTTCCTCTGTATACTTTGGGACAGCCACTCCTCATACGGAAAATCAGATACAGTGATGAATCCTGTTCATTGTAAACGGGTTGCTGTCATTAGAAGCAACACATCCAAGGCATTGCAGATGATGACTAGCATTTTTCAACTGGAATTCAGTTAGCCGTGTCCAACGATTGTTCTCCAGCATGAGCACGAGTCCCGCCTATCTCACTCGCTTCTGCTGTCGGCTGCGATAAATGTCGTGCCGTGGTGCATGCTGGGAGGAATCCTCGTCGTCGGAGTCTTCGTTATCGCCCGCCTTGGCCGTGGCGGCACGCTTGCGCTTCCCAGAGCCATCCCCTTCTCCCTGAGATTCATTCTGTTCTAGTCCATTGGGCACCGCAGCGGGCTCCTGTGACGCTGTAATCAAAGACAGTGCATTGCAAACATGTCTATTACTTTTAATTCAAACATCTCTCTCTATAACTCCCCTTTAAAACACTAACAACATTGTTATCAACAGGACTTTGTGTAGAGCTGCAAAGCTGACAAACGTGGCTGCACGTGATTCCACATATGAAATAATGTATGGCACTGACGGCAAATTGATAGCTAGCAAAAAATATTTCGATATCTCTCCACAATTCAAAATATTATCTACGTAGTAAAAGAACAGGAAAGCAACGTGAAGTATTTCATAGCATCATTGAACCCGTGCTCTTGTCACCCATAACAATATATGTTTATATAAAATGCAAAAAAAAAAACAAAAAAACAAAGAAAGAGGGAGGGAAACTTGTGTTCAACTTACGATCTGGAATTTTACACTCGGCAATCAGTCTCATGAGGTCATCGACCCTGACAAAAGGTCCCTGGAAGCTGTCAGGTGGTGGTAGCCTAGTGAGGACCATGGAGGCAGCCAGGGGAAGGGGGAAGTCCCCACCAGGCACTGGGTGGGCTCCAGGCACTAGGGTGGATTAAGGAAGAAACAAATATGAGATACCCTCTCTTGTTCTGTCAGATGGTTGACTGGCACAAATTATTATTAAAAAAAAAAAAATGATGCTTACAAACTATTCTTATGAAGGCATCATCTAGTTCTCTTAAATCCTCATAAGAAATCTATTATTAAGAAGTCAGATGTCAGCTCCCTGGTTTTGTTGGTGCATCAGAGAACTACAAATAATTATCTACATCTCTATCTATTCATTTCAATTCTACATAACGTTGAAGACAGCAATGCATACACACAAAGACATATGAACTGTAAGAATAGGCCTGTACGAGTGTATATTAGGTGGCATTCTATCAACTTTATGAACAGCTTCCTTGTGAAAGCAAATAAGCAAACATGTTTTATCATAATAAGCAAAAATGTGTGTATGCCAGATATTTCATGGTACGACCTTTGACACCAAAAAAAAAAAAAAAAAAAAAAAGATTCATGGGAGAGTAGTAGTCTCACAAAATAAACCTCAGTATTTTTACAGTAAGTTACACCAGAAACAAGCTGCTGGTTCGGCTAGGAAAATGTCAAGCTAACTCACTAGGTGAGACCCTTGGTCTGAATGGTAGCATCTGGTCCAGGGCAGGTCTACAGATCTCCTCTTTGCTGGTCTCCCCTGATGCTTCTTTCCTCTCCTCGGCTCCCTGGCTCATGTCTGGGTTGGCTGGGTTCAGAGCCACAGGTAGGACTGTCTGGTACTGCCTTAAGTCCTGCAAAGAAAGACATAAAAAATAGAAGGATGAAAGGATGGTATAGTTTTTATTGAGAAGGGAGATTCAGATTTGAACTTTTTGCAAGATAATTAGAAACCATCTGTGATATATTAAAGAGCATGCAATTCTAAATGGTATTCAAAGTTTATTCGATGAAAATTGGTTTTGAAATGGCTGAGATATCCAAAAACAAAGTAAAACAAAGTGGTCCTGATAAAAGGTGGGTCCCATCTTTTATTACGATTTCTATATTTTTTGGATATCTCAGCCATTATCAAACTATTTATCAAATAAACTTTGAATTCCTCTGTAACAGAATTGTATACTCTTTCATATTTCATGAGGTTTCTCATTTTCTCACACATAAGTTGGAAACCTGAAGCCAAATCTCAAACAAAACTATACTTGCAATGATGACTTCACATACTGATTTTGCAACATTAACACACTTCTATACCAATACTGATTTTGTGTTTGAATTTTCTTTTTGCATTTTGTTTGTTTAACAACATGCACTGAAATCTTTGAAACACTGTCTTTTAATAGCTATAATGAAAATTTGATATCACCAAAAAAAATTAAAAAAATTTAAAAAAATGAAACTCACGTAATTGTGCCTATAGTACAATCACACACAATCACACAACAAATATATGCACTCATACAAGAAGCTACAGACACCCACCTTGTATCCCAGTGCCTTGAGTTCAGGTCCTGTGCATGGGAAGAGGTCGAGGTAGCGATATCTGTCCACCAAGAGACTGGTCTCTTTGTCCTTGTAGTCCTGAAGACAGGGAGGGTAAAAACAGCCACGTCAAACACTCTATCAACATAGTCTCAGCTGTCTTTATGCTATTGTCAGTAGGTTTCTAGACAAGACTTCACTTGGCAACCTCTGATGTACTGTGTGTCAAGTAGAAGTTCTACAACAAAATTCATGGCATTAACCACAACTATTATTTCTATGAAGAAATGTCTGCATTGCACATAATTCCTCGTTAGCAGTACAGTCTGTAACTGCAGCTGCTGTTATTGTTGTGCACGCCTTTTTTCAGGGGGGGGGGATGCTGGTGGTGGTGGTCTTCTTCTTCTTTGTATGGCTTAATGTTCCTGGTTGATATCATTTACTGACTATTGCTAGTCACCTGGGATGAACCATGAGGGGTCAGCATCATCTGCTCATTGTGTGGGTAGGTACATGGATCACTTTACAGCATTAGCACCCTACTCTTCATGATGATTGAATAAGGTGGGATCAGAGTGTTTTGCCTCTTACTAGAGGGGACAGTATGACAGTACGAACTGTTGTTTGGACTGGGAGGCAGACACGCTACCAACTGAGCCAAATCACTGTCTATTCGTGGTGGTGGAATGGAGGGTACATCAGGAACACCTTACTTTGTACTAGGAGTACGTGGGTGGGGGGGATATATAAAGAAGTCTTACAGTGACACACATGACTTTTCAACATGGTCTTGAAATCACACACACACCCTGTCCTACACATATGTGACTGAGTAGTGCTGTCGTGCCACTAAATGGTATGTCTAAAGCAAACTTCTTAAATAGTAGTGTGACAGACTAGTAACTTCTAATGATGTGAAAAAAAAAAATGAACCATAACAGGACACCACCACAGACATCTTGTATACACAGGGCTGCTAATATTCATACATTACAATTAGGGAGATTTCACAGATTCCACAGACTGAGGCTTTTGTATTCTGTAGTCTGGGCATGTACAACTGAAAAAAGTGTGCATACTACAGATGCAAAATCAAGAGTACAGAAAAAAACAACTGAATCTTGAAAACACTTTTTTCTTTATTTCAACAAAATAAACTAAATATTAATCATACAAACACCCACACATACACACAAACATGAATTTTCAGTTCTGAAATGTAGGCAATGTTTCCTTTCCCCTACCAGCCTTATCAAATATTGTAGGCAATCTGACTCACTGTCTTGAATATTGTCTGTCTCCTCTTTTCTACTTTCACGATGCTGGCAAGATCTCCGCATGTCGATTCAAAATCCTCAAACCTCAGCCAGATTTCTCTGAAAGATGCAAAACGTGACACCATAGTCTCAAAATGACAGCTCCAAGATTCAAAATAGACCACAGACTTTGTTATAATGCACAAGGTCAATTATACATCACATACATGACTAAAATAACTGACTGAAATAAGTGCTCCACAAAATGCACTTCATGTACAGATTTGGACAGAAAGAAGTCAACACAATATCTATTACCAAACAATCATAAGGTCTGACTCCCATTCTCCTATCTGAAGGCGAGTGCCTACTATCGAGGTGTATCACCAATTTTCTCTTGTATTGATAGTATGGGTTGCCGGTCATCTACTGTTTGATTTTCCCCTAAAAGCTAACTTGTATTTCTAGACAGTGAGATACACTTTGTATATCATTTTGGATAAGACTTGCATAATATCAGTCATTACAGACAAATTCAAAGAATTACTTTTGTATCATTATCTGATTCCCAACAGATAATAAAAATGATAATAATAACAATAACACCTTGTTTTTATAGAGCACATTTAACACTTGCTAAATATCTCAATGTGCTTTACAGACTATCATTACCCCAGTCACTAGATACATTGACATTCAATGTACTCACACCCTACTTCAACAAAGGATATGATGAGTTACCAGCTAACTTTTTATCTTCTTCTCAGTTTCTTACCCTCTGGGTCTTCGTTCAATTGTACAATTCTTAATTCAGAGTTAACTAGAACATTAGGCTCACTCCTTGAGATTTTCTTCTTTTTCTTTTCTCTGGCCATAAGGTGAGTGATCAAACTACAAAGACTAATACTGTAAAGAATGCAGTGCATGCCTCTACAGAGGATGTATTGTCTGCCTGGTAACTCACCCTGACTGTTCCGGTGGTAGACTGCCTGATGTCAGCACTCTTTCAAACAACACTCTTGTGTTGTTGTCCTCTGAAAAAAGAGGGAAAAATAAATATATCCAAAAAGAGACAGAACATTAAAACGTAGTGAGCAATTGTGTTGCCAAACACATGGGGAACTAGAAATCATAAAATGTCTCACGATGGATTTGTTATGAGGCAGAACAAAGCTGAAAATTCTAATAAATCACTGTAACTTTTAGACTGAATAAGGAACATATTCCTTTAAACATTAACAACACAATAGAGAGGGATACAGAAAGAGAGAGAAGGAAATATTAATGATGCATTTCACTTATTGTGTTTTTCATTTGATGTCCATATAAACTCACAATCAGCTTCAATCAGACAATGCACAACTAAAATTCCCTCACAGTTAATTCAATGCTACACAGGTAAAAGTAAGACCAAGAAAGTAAAACTTGTCTAACTTGAAAGAAGAAAATCAGAAGACAGAGAGATACGAGTATTTTAAATTCCAATGAAAAGGTCTCCTGCATTTTCATGTTTCGACTAATGAATTTTGCAAATCTACGCCACCAACATGCATTTCAATAATGTTTACTGTTTAAAACATATGAAGAATGTAAACTGCTGAATAAAAACCTTGAATACACAAAACATAATTTACAAATGTTGCTGTACTGCATACTTCGGTGATTTACAACAGAAGGAGAAATGGTAACAAGCATGAGAAGCGACACCTTTCATGCATCTTTGTTCTACTGAGAAGAGGAAGAAAAGGAAAAATATATAACTGTGAATTATCATCGAAGAACTCTGAAATCTCAGAAACCATGAAGGCTGTAACAACTCACCATTGAGATGTGAGAGATAGTCTACGTAAGCCAGGATGTACTCGGGAACATCTCCATACTTCTTCAGCCCAAGCTCAAAGATCTTGAACGCTACTTGAGAGTCCTGTTTGATTACCAAGAAAAATCAATAACTACCAAAAGTCCTGACATCTTGCTGACTACATATCGTCTGTTGAGAATGAGAAGCGCGTTAAGCTGTCTTGAACACTATGGGTTTAGTGGCAACTTAACGCCCTTGTCATTCTCAACCAATATAGAGTGCTACACATGAAAAAAAAAAAGGGGGGGGGGGAGGGGGATTGACTGATATACTCAGATATAACATATTGTGTCAACCCCTATCATGGAAAAGACCATGCTTGTAAAAGGCAGTTTGCAGAAACTGAAGATATTTTCACACTGTTGGCATCATAAAAAAAGCTGTTTGTTTTTGTTTTTTGTCAAAAGGCAATATGTCAATCTAAGAATGAATAAAAACTTAACCACAAGATGTAATTGAGGCAAGTTTTATCTATATCCGGGATCACTTTTTGAAAGTTCTAGTTAATGTGATAATTCTTCGTGTTTAATTGATGAAGTAATATTACCCAGTCTTTGGTAACTTTACCTAGTCCCATTCATAGAAGTATTCAAAGCTAACAGAACAACAAGATAATTCATAGACATGTAAGAGTGTGAAATGATTTGAGGGACACACCTTGCTACAGTAGTACTCCATGAGAGCTGCTGCCACAAAGACATGATACTTGGATCTTGAATCCTCTCTGGCCTTCTTGAACACTGCCCTCGCCGCCTTGATGCCTTCTGCTCTCCTGGCAAACTTCATGTACTGGACATACACCTTCACAGAGCATTTGGGGGGGGGGGGGGGAGGAATGAAATTTTCATGCCATATACTTCAAGCCATTTACCACTGATTAAACATGTTCACTAAAGCAATCTGTAATAATCTTACATGTCCCACTACAGAATTGCATGGATAAAGTATAACCAACATTATTGTATACACTGTTATTTTTGCGTACAGATATTTTCGCGAATGACGAGGCCATAGACATTTTCGCGAGATGTTGTTTTCGCGAATTGATGCCGACGCTTATGTTAATACACTACTAACAGGGTGCATTGAGACATTTTCGCGTGTTGCTAAATTTGCGATCCAACTGTGATTCGCAAAATTTGCGAAAATTAAACCCTTGCAAAAATAACAGCTTATTCAGTATATACCTCATTAATGAAATCATGTTTAGTGATAGAACTACATACACGTTTGTACCATCATGTGAACAAACATAACATTGCTATAGTGTTGATGATGTTGAAAACAAAATGTCAAAGGAGAAAAACTGCTACACCATGACAAGATTCATAGTAAGCCTATAGTGCACTAAACCATAAATCTTGTCATACATATATGTACTCCATCACTGTTTTTACATTAACAGTGTGTGCGAAGTGCTATGAGTAGGCCTATTCATCTCATAGACCACTATGTAAATCACATCAATGATGGTACACTGATTGCCAGCACTGCAACATATAAAAACATTTCTATTGTAACAATTTACTAATCTATTCAGATTCTTTGGAGGTCTTTAAAACAAATATACCACTGTTTCTTGTCACACTAGTGAAATTATAGATTCCTTGGTGACAGAAATTGCAATATGCTCTTTGGATTGAATATCACTGTCACCTTGGAATCTATAATAATCTTAGAACTACAGCCTTTCAGTGAATGGTGTATTTACAAACTGCACTTTACAGTACCATGCCTCCTTCCTGTCACTATGAGGAGGTAAGAGGGAAGAGAACATCTCCCTTACCAGTGTGGGGTTGATGTCCTCATGTCCAAGGAGCCTGGTGTAGATGTTGTGGACTTTCTCGTATTTCATCCTTCCCTGCAGTAACCAGAAACAGAAAGAGTGAAATCAATAAATGATAAAACTTGTAAATATAATTAGCTCAGCAGGGGTCAGCAAATAATTTCAAACATTTAAGCTGGGAAATGATGTAAGACACTGGGCTCTTTAGATACATCTACAGTGATTATCAACAGTCTGCTAAAACATTATGTCAGACACAAAAAAAGGAAGCCCACAATGTCATTTATTCACAGTAAATTTATCACACAGGCACAGCCATATCATCTCACAATGCCTGTGCAGGATCACATACAGTTAACCTTGTCTAAGTTGAGTCCATAGGGACTGGAGAGCATGTATTACATGCTGTGACATATTTGGCCAGCTTACCAACAATCAAGTACATGGATACATTACAAGTTACTATGGAAGGGCAAACTATCTTTCTTCTAAAATATGTTACAATTCTAGTACTTGGATTCAAGCATATTGTCATCACTTGTTGTTCTTTTAGGCATGTCTAAAGCAAGCTCCCTGGTTGTCTGTAAAAATAAAAACATTTTCATAGAAAGGTATGGACAAAATTGTTATATTTTGACATTTGAATTCTTAGTGAAACCTACCTCCTCAAAGTCAGCATAAGCGAAGTAGATGAGAAAGTTCTTCTTCATGAGGGTTGAGATGGCTCTCTCATACACAGCTGCTGCCTCGTCACTGTACACCTTGCCACTGTTCATGTCCTGTCAATCAATCAATCAATCAATCAATCAATCAATCAATCAATCAATCAATCAATCAATCAATCAATCAATCAATCAATCAATCACAGCATGAAGGCAGAGTGTGATGTCATGGACATGTCATTTTGTGAGAATTCAAATCATACACATGTCACTATACTGCTTCTGCTGAAAACATAGCATGTATTATACACAGAATGAAATAACCATCAAGCAATCTTCAGTGTGTTTAAGAAAGGAAAAACATCAGGAGTTCTCAGGGCCATCATACTGAAGAACTTATGGTTCTTAACCCTAATTGTGCTTTGAATACTGCTAGGTGATTGGCACAGAAAACCACACAGTAGTACACAGTTCCCATAAGTCCCTGACACATTTTTTAAGCTGCTTCATCACACATTGGACATTAATTGGCAAATACAGCAAACATTTGTGATAAGACACACATTGTTAAGTTCTTCACTGATTGCATATAATCCATGAACACACTAAGCCTTTACATGAAGGAATACAAAGCCATAGCTAAAGCCAGAACATACATGTACAAGGATATTCTTTGGACGTGTGTGTGGGCAATGTTTGGACAATGTGTGTGCTTACAGTGTACCCTGTATAACCAAAAGAATATAGAATTTAGTCTTGAGAAAAGGCTGCAGGCTAAAGTCTATACTCAAGACTATACACCAAGATCTTTCCCTCATTCTACGAGTTACTTACCCCCTTCTCCGTGAATATCCTGCTGGCGTTCTCCAGGTAGAGGGCAAACTCGTACCATACATCAGGGTGATGTCCCAAACAAAGCAGACATTGCTCATAGGCAAACATCACTGGAGGGTGACAGAAAGAGAATTGAAGATGGGTAATATACTATCTAATGGGAAGCTACACTTTTTTTTTTACAGACACATATACAGAAACATATCAACAGGATTGACAGGGATCCACTATTGTAAAGATAGCCTTACAGAGTATGTCCTCAAATGGGGGGAGAGGGTACTGTAAAAGTGGATATTTTCGCGCGACTAATTTTTCGTGTTTGGGCGGGTCAGAAGAGTTTCGTGTGTTTTTAATTCCGCGGAATCAAGACATCACGCACAAGAACATATGGCAAGCAAAAATATTCCCGTGCTTTTATTTTCGCGCTAGTTTCTGGTTGCGCGAAATGCGCGAAAATTTCAACACCGCGAAAATTTCCACTTTTACAGTAACATTATATAGATGATGACTGACGGGGGAGGGAACATACCGAATGTTCCACCCGAAGGGTTTGAAATGCTATTGAGGGAGGTTATAAGTCCCTCGACCTCGTCTCGGGACTTATAGCCTCCCAAAATAGCATTTTAAACCCTGAGGGTGGAACGTTTGGTACATGTTCCCGACAACAAAAGTCATCATCTGTTATATTATATGGGTTAGTCAAATACGTCAAATACGTTATACGTCAACTTCAACAACCGAACCACCATCACGGTACCAGCACAACGCACTCGATCACTCGCTCGCGCAGCGCAGAACCAAATTCACTGTGCGCGCGCGATCCTAGGCCTTCTGTCATTTGTTACATGAAAATGTTTTCCCATGGGAGAACATTACAAGAATGTTCGCCCATGGGCGAACATGACGAATGTACCTCCATCACGTGACTTGTGTTTAGCCAATCACTAATCGGTATTTGACTAACCCATGTAATATTATGATCTGTTACATACACTGTATTAGTATTGTTACAAGCATGCTTTGTTGAACACAAAAAGGTTCTGTTTTATGTGCTCCTAATTTGTTCACACAATAGTTGGAGAATTCATTCACACAAGAGTTGGAGAATCTATTCACACAAGAGTTGGAAAATTTATTCACATAAGAGTTGGAGAATTCATTCACATAAGAATTGGAGAATTTATTCACATAAGAGTTGGAGAATTTATTCATATAAGAGTTGGAGAATTTATTCACATAAGAGTTGGAGAATTTATTCACATAAGAGTTGGAGAATTTATTCACCTAAGAGTTGGAGGATTAATAAAGAGCAGCAGTGTGTGTGTTTTGTGGGGAAAGGGAGAGGGGTCCCTATATCTTCACTTTTAGGCAGAGAATATTATCACTAGCTAATCTACCCTTCAAGTCAACATCATCAAAAATGTCATCATTTAGATCTAAAAAATGTTACCTCTCTTGGTGATGAGCATCTGGTCCTCTGTCCTCAGTGGATTCTGCTTCTCCCAGTTGACGTACTTCTTCCACAGTTCAATCTGCCTCGCCTCCTCGGCGGTGCCGGTTGGTGGGACAGATGGAGTGTTGCGGTTGAGACCCTTGGTGATGGCTTCGTACTCCTGAGAGGTTTGGAGGTAGGACCAGCATACACACATCAGTCACAAGAAGACTCATCGTCCAAGTGTGTATTTAGGGTGAAGGTCAATTTGTGTGAGCACAGTGCAACATACAAACATAGGCCAACCAGGTACCCTGATTTCTTTTATGCCAATGTTTTGCATTGACTCTGTGGCATGTCACTTATGTCTATTTTCCCCATCTAGATTCATGTCTTTTTCTTCTCAAATTACCTGTTCTGGTGTTATGATTCGTAAAACCAATTACCGTATGACCTACATAGGATGCTATTTTCACCATTGATTATCTTACCTTGGCCACTCTCCTGGCATTCATGTAATCTCTGCTCCTGTCTTCCACCATCTTCTTGGCAATCATTGGATTGATGCCCTGAGTGAGGATATGAAGAGGAGGAGGAATAAGACAAGATGATGATAAGATCGAAAGAAAACTACAAAATAGCATAGCGGTAATTGCAGGTAAAAGTATTTCTCCACTACACTAATGTTTGACACAGCTCCACTCGACTACGATGGCTTTTTTTTTCACACTGTAACATCAGCAATACAAATGTATGCTTAGCTTTAGTTATTTGCAAAGAGTGCAAAAAACAAGAAAGAAGATTTTATTTGTTATTTCATCTAATCTAATCAATTCGACTTTAGTTTGTTCTCTTTCTCTCATTTTCTCTCTTTTTTTTTTTGGGGGGGGGGTGTTGACAGCTAGGCAGTCTTGCTAGTAAACAAGATAAATTACCTATACATATACATGTATGTACATAATACAAACATGCAACAGATTTTTTTTTTTTTTTTATAAGAAAAGATTAAAAATACAATAATGAGGGTTGATTTTGAATGTGTCCAAAATAATGCAAGTTTGCCAAGGGGATGAATGTAGCACATAAATGCAATTAAACACTGAGAAAGCTGTGATCCTGTGAGGTTATACAGCGTACAGCCAGCTGTATCGTTTATGTGATACATCTAACTTACATTCTCATAGTTGTTGTAGTCCTTCCATAGAGCTTCGATGTTTGACATGGGGTTGACGATGCCTCTCTGAAACACTCTCCTCACTGCTGTGATCCTCTGATTCTCTGCATAGGAACCCACGGCTTCACTGGAAAACATAAACACAGGTCCATGTCACTTCTGATTATATGTTTACAACTCAAAGACTCATCAGTTTGTGTTTAGTATCCACTATCAATGTATACCAAATTATTTTGTGCTCTAATTTGGCATACAGTACAAAGCAGTTGTGGTTTATGCCACTTGATTCAGAGCACACCACAAATGCAAAGTCTTTTCATACATCTCCTCCCCAACAAAAAATTAAAAAATTAAAAAATAAAAAAAAAATAAAAAAATAGATGAATAAAAGTACTAGCTAAATACATAGAATTATATACAAAATAAATAAAAAAAAAAAAAGATATAATAAACTAGCAAGTTCCTCTGCAAAGACAATTGTACAATATGTCACTCTGATCCCCCCTCCCCCCATTTCTGGAGTGAATTCTTTCTGCTTTATTTGTCTCACACACTTCTTCATTCTCAAAAACAAACAGTAAACAAACAAACAAACAAACAAACAAAACAAACAAACACAAAACAAACTATACAAAGTGCACATTCATAAACGTGGAGCATTCAAACCTTTAGCTGCCTTACCAGTACTCTTAACATGTCAGAGCACACTAACAAAGTCATGATTAACTGACTAGAAGTAATTGAGCATCAGTGATACCAGCCAACTGGTATACTTACACCCCCTTGAGAAACTGAATGTAGTCATTCCAGATGGGGTAAGAGAAGATGTCCATCCCCATCTTGTCCAGGGCAAAGTCATATGCCTGTGCCATCTTCTCCCTGTAGGACGATAGACTCCCTTTGGTCTCTTTGACATAGGACAGGTAGCACTTCCACAGGTCGATGTTCATCACCTTCATCAGGCATCGTTGAAACAACTGGGGAGCAAGACCAATCACAACCAGGAATTGAGACTGACAGACTTTTCACCAGATGTGTAGGTTGATATATTTGAGGGAGTTTCATGCAGCCAGTTCCATATACATGTAGTGCTTGATTTCTACATTTCCAACTAGGCATAAAATTACCATCGAGTCTTTCCTTGCAGTCCAAGTACATAAACTCCAGCTACATGGGCATTATTCATTTTACAATCATATCAAAGTCATCTCTAGAGATCAAAGTTTTAATATTTTAATATATCCTTGCTGCTTTTTTTTTTTCTTCTGAATAAAACACAACTGTAAGTCTTAAGTTTATATCAAGATACATGTATAATCCTTTATAAATATCAAAAGATTTCCATTCATGACACCTTTTGTTTTGTGAACATATGAGGATAAGTCTAGCCCTACATTCATGAGACTAAAATCTGTTCATTATTATTCTTACCATCAACATACTTTGGCCTTTATATTACTGTCAATTTCTATCCTAAGCTTATTTACATGACACCTTCACATTAAACAACGTCATAATTGCATCACTTGGCCTCAGACTAAAAGACTTCAGAGTGAAATATTTGACCTTTGTCATGTTATTTTTTGAACATAATAACCATATGGACATAGTGGTTCTTAGTGTGTGGTATCAAGCACAAGTAGATGCAACTCAACTCAAAGCTCAACTAAACTCATAACTTCACATCAATGCGACAAGTGTTGGACTGGATTACTTTCCAATGTACCCAACACTACAAATAAGAATGTTCATGTGAAGCATTCAAAGTAAGCAAAGGACACAAGTATGAAATGAAAAAGAATTTTACTAACCTTTTCCACTCTCTCATAGTTCTTACTCTTCATCTGCAGGTGAAAAGATGGGAGTACCACAAATTTGATCCTCAGTAAAACTCGACAGCAATTTAAAGAGACACTTTAATATTTTTTCCGGGAATAGCCGCTGGACGACATTGCTATGATGAAATTTACATTTTTGCATATATGTTCTCATGACACATGAATAAATGAAACATTAACATCAATAGACAATTAAGCCTAATACACAAATAAGTTTGTAGAGAAAATAAATGAATAATAATTCACTGATATATTAATGAATATTTAAAAATGAATATCAAAATCCAACAAAATCTGTGAATCATTAACAAATAAATTCAGTTGTTTTAATACAGCACACTTGCATATTAAAATACAAATACAATGCATTTTTTGTCTTTTTGAGATCAATAATCAAAGATTTTCTTCAGAGCATGCTCTCAATACATTATATAAAAGCATAGCAAACATATTTCACAAAAATTCTCCATGGTTTAGCCGCACAGCTACACTTATACTGCACTTCAACTACTGTGGCTGCAGAATGGGGGGGGGGGGACTACTTTTTTGGCTCTGCAGAAAAAAAAAAATAGGGAAAAAACACCACACCCATGAATTTCCAAAAAAGGGTGGGGGGGGGGATTGACTTTGATTCCCCCCTCCCCCCCCCCCCCCCCCCCAATCCAACAGCCTGCCCACCCTGAAAAATATTCCAGGGCTCCTAATGTATACGTGCTACATAAGCATTTGCCTGATTGCCCGAGGCAAGTTAAAATCAAAGTCGGGCAAGTGAATTGAAACATTGACATAAAAAAAAAAAAATGCTTGCCTGAACTGGGCAAGCAAAAAGTTGTGAAGCCACCTTTTTTTTTTAATGTATATTCCTCACTACAAATGCACAAAGTCAACCACACAGAGACCCAAATATAACTAGACTCAGAATTTGTCAAGAATGACAAATTAGGTGATCCGATTTTTTTTTTAATCAATGATTCGAGTCCTGATCGCAATAGGCATGACCATATAGGTTTCATATGTGTTTAGAGACATTGGCCGTGTGATATTTGGGTTCTCATTTAGAAAAGAGAGTCAGGTCTGCCATCTTTGGTACCAAATTCGGTATACACTATACGAGGATACAGAATGAAGTATATTTGACCATTGACCCAACTTTGCACAGCCAAGATGGCATCACATTCTGAGCAAAAAGTGTTTATTTTGTGAAATGATTCTTGTAACATGGTCTTTGCGTGTGCAAAATATGGGAAAGATAGGACAATCATTCACCAAGATACAGGATGAAACATTTATGACCTTTGACCCTAATTTACATACCCAAGATGGTGTCCGATCAAGTAGTTGTTATATTATGAAATAATGTACGTGACATGAACTAAACATGTGCAAAATATGGGGGTGATAGAGGCTGTTTTTCTTGAGTTATTGCAAAGAAAGTTGCAAAAAGAAAGAAATATCTCAACACATCGAAGATAAGCTTTAATTTCTACCAAGTTTTTTAGCATGATCCCGACATCGTATGAAAAAACGATAGCGCAAAGTCTCAGCTACAACATATTAAAATCTGGGAGAATTTCACCGAAGGGTAAGTGAGCTATTGCTCGATAAGGACAATCATGTCAACTTTCACATCTAGAAAAATTCCCTCCCATAGAGATAACACGTCATAACGAAGGTACAGAAAAAAGTACATATGACCTTTGACCCCACTTTGCACAGACAAGATGGCATCTGAGCAAAAAGTGGTTATTTTGTGAAATGATTCTTGTAATATGGTCTTTACGTGTGCAAAATATGGGAAAGACAGGACATGTATTTACTAAGATACAGGATGAAATATTTATGACCTTTGACCCTAATTTACATACCCAAGATGGTGTCCGATCAAGTAGTTGTTATATTATGAAATAATGTACGTAACATGAACTAAACATGTGCAAAACATGGAGGTGATAGGGGCTGTCTTTCTTGAGTTATTGCAAAGAAAGTTGCAGAAAGAAAGAAATATCTCAATACATCGAAGATAAGCTTTGATTTCAACCAAATTTTTTGATGTGATGGCGACATCGTATGAAAAAACAAAGGGCACATTACGATAGCCTAAAGTCTCAGCTACAACATATTAAAATTTGGGAGAAATTCACTGAAGCATAAGTGAGCTAGTGCTCGAGAAAGATAGTCATGTCAATTTTCATTTCCAGAAAAACTGCACTCCCATAGAGATAACACGTAAACTGGTCAAATTTGACAAGATTACTTTCAATCCATTTTTACGAGGTGATGCCGTCATCCAATCAAAATGTTGTTATAAAATCAATGAAAGAGCATTTAATAAGCTACAACATACTGAAATTTGTGTGAAAATTGGCAAAGGATAAGTGAAATACGCTCGAGTGAACTTGAATTTTGATGACGTCATTTTGAAAATTTACTTTTTTTATTTTATTAAGAAATTTGATATCTTTTAATCATTTTTTCAGCATCGCCAACCCATGAAATGACATGTACAACTCATCAGCTTTCAGAATATGTAAAGAAAATGGGGGGTCACCGTCCATCCTGACGAGTAAAATCGGATTTAAAATTGGCGTTTTTTTTGCATAGTTGCACTGTATATCGCCATTGACGCGCGCGCGGAATTTCATTTTTGACGGGCCCGTATGACGTCATATTGAGTCGGATTGACTTGAAACTTGGTAGAAATATTCCTTGACTTTTCAGGCATCCGATCAAAGTGAAAAAACAGGAAATTTCTATTGCATATGAGCTGTGCGTGCGTATATGCGCACGCGCATACGCGCCCGTCCAATTTTTTCATTTTTTCAAAAAATGCTGCAAGTGGTCTGAAACGTGTGCAAAATAAATTTGAGCTCGATTGGAGCATACAAATATTTCAACGCGCGCTTCTTAATAATAAATATGAATTTTGATAATATGAGTAGAATGCGCTTGACTTGAAATATATGTGACGTAAATTTCATTTAAAAATTCCTTTCCATTAATGAGATATGAATGAAAATGTGTTTTCATATAATGACGTCATAGTGACGTCACGGTTGACCAATCACAATGATACATTTGTCGTCTTTGGGACATGATACATATATGCTATAAGTTTGAAATTGATACTCTGAGAACTTTCTGAGTAAGTAGATGCACAACTTTTGTCCAGAAAGAAAGAAGAAGAAGAAGAAGAACAAAGAATCCGTACAGATACAGAAGGTGATCCGAGAGGATACTCGGATCACCCAATGACAGTAAGAAATGCAACACACTTTAATTCTATTTCAGAACTTTCCAACACTTATGTGAAGAAGCCCCAATGCAAAGCAACACCGACACTCAATAGAACCAAGTTTGTTACTTTATTGTGTCAAAGCATGTGAATCAACGCATGCTGTATATTCAAATGATTGTGTTTAAGCCCTTGACTTACAAGTGATTTTTTGTACAATTTTCTTAGATTTGAGACTTTCTTTTCAGGCAAGTACAATATCATGTTTTTCGGCAAGTGTTCTGCAACAATTTGAAAATCTGCTTGCCTGATCAGGCAAGTGATAAAAAGAATAGTTATGTAGCACCCTGTACTGTGTTCCTAAGACAACTCTTACAAGGAGTACACTGTATATAGTTTTCGACTCTGAAAAAGCAATGATGAGTTCATAAGAATGGGCAGTGCTCTGAGATGTGTTGTTGTTCTTTTCTTTTTTTTTCTCTCTTTCTTTCTATTTTCTATAGGGAGTTTTCTTGCTTTGGGATGAGAAATTGTGCAATTTGGTGCATACCTACAACAAAATTTTGCTTGCATATATTTTTAATCTGTTTGAATCTAAAATAAATGAAAAACTTTTATGAAAGACATCACATTGGCTACTTATTTTGAGTAAATTTTGGTCAATGGTGAATGAGTTGAATAGAATGTATGATTGGTGTGACTTAGTAGGGTCCCTAGATGATGCAATACTTTAGAGACCTCTTTGGATTATTAATTTAGAAAAATAGTCGTAATAAGACACGGCCACATATGTAACATCTTGTAGCCATCAAAACAGAAAAAGGAAAAATGTTACTTTACAGTCAGTTTAGCAGTGACCTATGTTTATTTATTGATTTATGTTTTTGTTTTGCTGTTTTTCTGGGAGGCATGAGAAAATGATTGCTGGGTGGGTGAGCATGAGATGGGTTACCTGGGAGTGAGACTCACGACATAGACATGAGACTTGGTAGACCTTCACTTTCTCTTTGTCCAGCCTAAACCCCTCTTCCTTTGTTGGATATTGTGACATTTGTTTGAACAAAATTGTTTCCCCATGGAAGAGTATACAACCGGCTCATGAGAAGATATCATAAAGATATTGCCATTTTGATGTGTCATATAACACTTGAAATCCCGGATGGAGTTATATTTTGCCCAAGAGACTATATTTCCCTGATGCATGCAGTGCTATGGGAAAATATTGTCTCGAGGAAAAAATGTAACTCCCTAGGAACTGTCAAATGTTGTATTAAAATAACAGACAAGGCAATATTCATTATATCATAAGGTCTACATAAATACCCACTCTAGTCCCATCAACAGTCAGTCAAATTATGCAATTATTATATTACCAGACATGATGTCACTGCTTACAATATAACACTTTTGATCTTGGCTGCAATATTCATGATTGCTTTCTGACCAATCACCAACCAGTATTTATGTAGACCATAATAATATAACATCACAGTCCACTGTCATATGATGTTCATCTAATCTCCAACAAATATTTGACTGACCCATATGGTATTACCACACCAAGCCCAAGACAGGAAGTTTTACATAGTAGAGCAAAACAAATGAAAACAAAATCTAGTGCCACAATGCTAACCAAACTTTTTTTGAGAGGGAAATTCTACAACAGTAAGAAGATACTCTGAAAAGAAAGACTGATTCTAAAAACACAACAGTGAAACTTAATTAAAGTCCAACTACAGGTAATGTTATGCAATATTGAAACATTTTTCCAAAACAGTTCTTGAACAGTTCATATGAATGTGCGAGTGAGCCATGTCATCACCTCACAATTTTCTATTGGACATTATGTCCCTCCCCCTCCCCCCCCCCCCCCCAAAAAAAGACTTATATTAAAAAATGTTCTGCCATAGAGGTGTAAAATAGATGTACAGTGGACTCCCGTTTTAACGAAGTCTTGGGGACTGGCAGTTTCCTTTCATTATATCGAAACAATTAAAATACATAGAGCGAATAATGTTGCAGCCTGAATTTTTACTTCGTTGCAACCAGAATTTCATTATAACCATGTTCGTTATAATTGGAGTGCACTGTATAATGTTGTTCCTGACTGAATAACTTCACAATATTGATCAGTCAGATACATGTATATTCCGATTTGTGACTTGGGCATAATACAAAAACAGTTTTGTGAGGATTAGCAAATCTTCACAAGTTCATTACTTCCCCCAATTTGTTGCAAAATAAATATTTTATCAGATTTTGATCAAATTTTCACGGTTGTAATAGTAAAATCTTACTCTTTCTTTCCAGACAAACTTTGAACTTGTACGGATTCCCTCTATTACTGTGGATTCTAGTGTCAGAGTATCGTCTGACCTCATTCAGGTACAGCGTACTCCCGTTTGAACGAACATGGTCATAACGAAATCCCAGTTACAACAAAGTAAAATTTAAGGCCGTAACATTATCCGCTTTTTTTTTAATTATTATTGTTCATTTGTTTAGTTATAATAAAATTTTGATATAACGAAGAAAACTGCCAGTCCCAAGGACTTCGTTAAAGAGAGTCCACTGTACCATGTTGTTGTTGTTGTTACTGTTCCTCATGCTCCTCAGCTGATTAGGTATTTGTGGCTTATTGTATCTCGAAAAAAAAGAAATGCAGTAATTCCTCCAGTTATTCATTTGGGTCATTTCCACACTCTCACATCAACTTCAGGAAATTACAATTAAGAGCAAAACTCCTGAATTTTATGTAATGCTAAAAATTACAACTCTGAAAGATGTGATGCGTTGGACATTTTTCAAAGTTGCAAATCAAGTCTCCGTAATGACTAATGAATGGAATACAGTTGAACCTCTATTATCCGGCCTCCCTTTATCCGGATCTCTCTATTATCCGGACGCAATCTCGCCGTGATTTTTTAAATCTTTTTTTAATAATTACGGGAGGAAAGGGGGATTCCCAACGGATACATTTCTTAATAATTATTTAGGTAAATCATTCCAAGAATTTATAAAAGAAAATGATTTCATTCTTGCAACCAAGAACCTCTATTTTGGGGTCTGTTACTGTGTGTAACAATGAAAAGCTTGCAGTATACACATTACTACATGTGGTACTACAATGGGCTACATCAGTACAGTGTACATGTGTATGTATATGTAGACTTTACATGTATAAAGCATTGAGTCTCCCGTATCCGGCCAAATCCCTTATCCGGACGAGCCCCGGTCCCGACTTGTCCGGATACGAGAGGTTCAACTGTACTTAGCAAATGAGAACCAAAAATAACCTCTTGCTCCACATAAGTCTTCCAGTAGCGCCCCGAGTTTGTGAACGTTGCCACCAGAAGCTCATACAGCGTCCGTGCCTTCTCCACCGGTTGGTTCTAGAATCAGACATCGAGGGAAAACAGAATCGAGGGGAAAGGAGCAATGGTTTAAGAATACTCCTTTGCAGAGTGGCTCAATTTCTTGTCACATGTCAGATGTGCCAAATAGAGAATTTTAAAGTAGCTGAATGTGTGTTGAACATGCTGTGTTTGAATGTGCAAGTATTAAGTGTAGTTGTTTCAGTCTGTATCTATGTATCTACACCATGGAAATGAAATGCTTGTTGACAAAGATGGTTGAAGAGAAGAAAAAGCAGAAATAGCAGGAAGGATATCTCATCTACACATCAAATAGATAATGAAAGATAGATAAGGAAAGGGGGGTAAAGGGTACAGGCACAAGAATCTGAACAAAGGAAGATTAAAGCTTGTTGTCAGGGTTTTATTTGGATGTGTAATGCATATCATGCAAGTGTTCATTTGTCACCAAGTGTAACATGTATGTTGATGTAAGTGATTCATTGTAACTACACTTTGGATTTGAATGCATTCATGTAGGATAGCATCCTACCATCATTGTATTCATGAAACAATGTTTAGTGGGTGATTGCAGGTGTAATCTCTTGATATCAAGATACATTTGACACTGTCAAAGCATTCAGTAGTGTGTAACACACACTTAAACAACTGACACTGAATACAGACATGTAGAGGTGAGCACATTTCTAAAAAGCACAACAAAGTCATACAGTCATTAATAAATATTCCTTTTAATACCATTCAAGAATATCAATATTTACCAACTGCATTCATTACTTATTTGAAGACAAAAACTTTTTTTTTTTTAAGGCAAAGAATGGGGTAAATTAAACGAATAAAAATATATATATATTTACTGGACAATTTTACATGTACCTAATTCCTCCGCTACGTTTGTATAACATACATGTATTTGCTTGCTTATCGTCGAGAAATTTCTTGGGCATCATAAAACATCCAGTGTACATTTCTTCTGTCTTCAATTTCTCCTCTTCGTGTGCCCTGCATCAAATCTGGGGTGGTTTGAATTTCTAATAAAAACCTCCACTAAATAATGATTTCTAGCAGTTGCTATACAAATTAGAATTATTTTTACATATTCTTATCATCTGATTTGCATGGCATTTTCCCTATAACTTTTCAGGGTTTATACAAATAAATTCCTAGTATTTCATTCAAATAAGCAAATCTATTATTACAAAAACAGAGCTTGTGAGAAATCATTCTTGTTGAAAATAAACATTTAAATTTATGAAACACTTAAGTAAAGGAGTCAAAACCAAACACCATGAAGGAATGGAGTGACACAAATAACACTGGAAATGTGAAGTCTCACTTTATATGTACCACTTCATTTCTCATACATTAACATTCTCATGATAAAGGAAAATATATTGTCACTTGTGATTTACAAAAAAAAAAAAGAAGAAGAGGTAAATACAATTGTAACTTGATATTAACATGAGAGAACACAAATAACGACACAGAAGTAAAATTCTTTTATGACAAATTTATTTCTTTCTCATTTCTGTTACGTTGCTGCATCTTCACCTCAATGTACACCCACTGATAGTGATAAAACCAGTAGCTCAATTAAAAACCTTCTATTAAGGAAGTAAGAGACACACAAATGCAAAGAAACACAACACAGAAAACATATGTTTCAATGTGTTTTATTCGGGATAAATACATATTCTTTTATTTTCTTTCTTTTTAATTGTTCCTTCACTGTTTGTGTGTGCGCCTTTGTGTGGTTCCATTACTATAAATTCTTACCTGGGCTTCTCGTAATAGAATATTCCATGCGTCCGTATCAAAAGAATACACTTCAATTTTCCTTTGGGCTTTCTTGACTTTCTCAGGCACATAGCCCCACCCCTATCAAGTTGGAAATGGAAAAAGAAAGGGAAAATATTATGTTAGCATTGTCACTATTGTTTGGCATTTCAAAAATGGCACAAGAGCTTGGGGAACAGACACACCATCCTCACATTCCACAAGGAATCACACTTCATATATGAGATTAAAGGTTAAGAATCTACTGTTTACGCCATATATTTCGGGAGTCTAAATTTTCGCGAATCGGGAATTCCCGATGATTTCGAAAGTGGTTGAATTCGCGATCGTAGAGTCCTATACCGAATGAAGAAATGTACACGCATACGTCACATCCACATCGGGATCAGAGTCAATATTTTCGCGTTTTTCATTTCGCGAATAGCACCTGACTCGCGAAATTCGCGAGAATAAAAACCTCACGAAATATTCGGCGTATACAGTACCTTGTAGGACTACATGAATACGCACTACACACATGATCTTCACACACACAATTGTCTGTGGAGTGTCCAAAGCCCATTTCTGCAGTGCTTCCATATTGATGAATCCATAAAGTTCAATATGATTTTGAACTATTTCTTCACATTTGAAATTTGCATACAGGGTTGTGTGTAACACATTTAGCATAATGTACATGTACACATCCATTAACATCTACATCTACTTGCAAACAAGAAAGTTTTGGTTGCATCATTTAATTATACAATGTGAGTTCGTAGCATCCCCTTTTGAAAGACACTCATATTGGTTCTGCTTTATATCTTGATCTCTCTTTTTTTCTACTTTTTTTATTTATTTATTTTTTGACAAAGAGTGTCATCATTTAGCAACCATATCTTAAGTAAAAGGCATTGCTGGACTAGGAAATGATGTGTTTACCTGTGCAATAAACTTTTCAAAGGCTATAAAGTATTCAAAATACAAGGTACAAACACTGTATTGGCTTGACAATTGGCACACCTTGTTGCACTCAATTTATTCAAATGTCTGCCAGAGAAAATGCATTTTGTAAAACATTTTTTTTTCTTGCGTACCAATCACCTTTGGGAAGTTATTCTTTAAGCCTTTGTGGAAAGCGTAATGAAGGATCATAACAAAACACTGTTAAATCCAAAATCTAATGCTTGGCATACTAACAAGGAAGCCTTGGCTGTAATTGAATTGAAGACCAATGGATATAAATTCTGGTACTGAGGACACGTCTGCAAGAGTCTTTATGATTTGGTCTGCAAAACCTACACCACATTCTGCACAAGTACATTGTATATACAACTCTAATTGTTGTATTGATCATATTACCTATCAATTAACACAGATTTAAAGCCAAAGTACAGAAATGGGACTCACACACACACACAAACACAAACACACATTTATTTTGAGAGATACTGCCTACAGGGCTATGCTTGTGTGCACAATTCTTACATACTGTATAATAAAAGTAACACTGAATTTGAATTATATGCTACTGTATCAGCATGGTGCTCAACCAAGCCAAGCAAAATGGAAGACAATGTTACAGTACTTCAACGGCTGACTCTGATAAAAATTTAATTAATCTGGTTTTGTAGTTATGGCAAGAATGAACAGAGACAGAGAAACACTAATATTAATCTTGTGAAACAAATGACTGTACTGTCATTTCATCTTCTCTTCAATAAACTGCTTATTGGGTAAATCATGAATAGCATTTTCAAATTATATCAGTCACATGCAAACCCAAGCTCTTGTGTCATAAATGTTAAGTATGGACATGAGAAACACAACGAGCAATAATTGACACAGTGCTAAGATCTTGAAAGAGCACAAAATTTAAACATGATTTATTTTGATATTTATGAAATTACCATTGTAAACAATATGGACTTGAGGAAGTCAACATACAAAAAAAAAGAAGAAAGTTAATCATCTTGAAAACATCATTCAAATATGTACAATTATATGTACATGACATGACAGATAATCAATAAATAGAGCCGAGTACAACTGTAGATACAGCAGTGTGTACTTCATATGATATCATCACATTAAATGAAGCTGTAATTCCCTTTATAATCTATACTGTAGGATCATACTATCAAAAAATGTATTTTAATGCAATATGCATACAAAGATGGTAAAGTCTGTGTTCTTTTAAATGATAAATTGGTTTAAGGAAGTCAGTTTCAACTAGCATTAAATATAATTTTAATCAACATTAATAATAGTATTTTTTTCTACAAGTCTATTTGTAAAGTCTTATACCTAAAATGTATTGTTTCCAAGACTTTATATATTAACTATTTTGTTACAATAGTCAGCATCAATATTTCATACAGATTGACTACTTAACAACAATATGCAAGTCTACACACTTGACATACACTTCTAATTTGAATAAATTACACCAACATCACCTTACTTTTTTCATCAGACTATTTGATCACAATTACTGATAAAATAATGAATCAAAACATGATACATTACTTGATTAGAATAGCTAAAGTGTACAGTTATCTTTTTGTTTTTCTTACTCATTGAAGTACAGTTGTACATGTGCAAGTATATGGGTGTGAAGTAATGAAATTGTATGTTTTTCACTACAAGGGAACAATGTATTACAGATAAATGCAAAGCAAAACTTATTCTCAATTTGTTAGTCTGCTGCATTACATTCATAATGTGCACCATACATGATTAAAATGATAAAATACATTCCATTATTACAAGACTGATTTCAACATCTTAGAAAACATACTTAATGAATAAACACCAACTTGCAATTACATTACTGCCTAAAAAGGACATACATGTACTGCACACAGTAATGATCTACAGCTTTATCCCCTCTGCTCTTTTCAGCTGACAAGGTACTGTCAACATTGGCTGTTCAACATCCCCAAAATAAGATCTTGCTTACAACAGCCTTGAGCGTGTCAATATTCTCCATGCATTAAGCACATACTCAGATTAAATGTCATATACCAGGTATGTATAATTGAGAAGAACTCACATGAACAAAAAATTAAAGGAAATCTTGTTAATATAAATGATCCTTTGACATCTTATTTTCAGCATGAAACACATTTTTGTAGAACTCTCTCTCCCTAATGCAGAGCATGGAACAGCCATAATAACTACTTAGTACTGTATTAACATACCCATATTACTGTTTGAAATTGCCTCGCAATTTGCCAAAGTTAACTATTGGTTTTAAAGACGTGTCATTGCGAGCCATTCGGAGTGAATCTTGCTGTCATCTTTATAAATACATTCAAAATACTAGTAGTCATCCTGATCATCATTTCCTTGCTAATGCTCAATACTTTTGCTTATTTTTCAATATTACAAGGTATTTATACTCACAAGATTAACATTTTCTTTTCTTTGTGATGATGGAAATAAATAAACTATTGAATTGAACATAAAACTGTCACAAATGGCTTTGCAATGTCAGCAAATGACACTGATTGTGTATATTCTGTTTTAATTCTAAAGGAAACAATTAAGGATGCATATTTCTTTCAACCAGTAAACAAGACTTTCAGACAATAGAAGTGTAATCACACAGAAAAATACTTAATTACCTATATTGTCTTGGTGTCCCATACATAGTGCAATGGATCATTAGACAGTAACATAATGCGCATTATTTCATCAACAAAACAAAAATTAATAAAACAAAAGATGCAAAATTACACTCACTGTACATGTAGTCTCACTTCACATTTCCTGACACAGCTTCAAATCTCTTACTCTCCATCTACATATTGTATTTATGTTGGTCATTCTTCACATATGAAGCACCTGTCCTTGACATGGAACATACCATACAGGTTACTGTACATTTGAAAGAATGAAGACCATTTTCTGTCACTGCTCAATGAGTTTCTCCCCACTTTCTCTCTCTCTCTCTTTCTCTGGTCTCATTTGATGTGGTACTTTCATCCATTCACAACTTCAATCAATGCAATTTCCTCTTCAAGTTGTCTCATGGTTTTGCTGTCAGAACCTTTGCCAGTTTTTTGTTTTTTGTTTTCCAAAGGATGTCTTCTTCCATTAAAGGTTGGCATAGTGTGACAATGTAAAATGTCTTACAGCATTCGGTAACACACAAAGTACAGCACACACACACTTAAAGGGATCGTATAGTTTTGGTTGAGACCTAATTTCAGGTTCTAATATTTTTGGTGAGATAATTGGAAACCTCCTATGAAATATGAAGGAGCATGTAATTCTATGAGGAGTTCAACATTTATTTGATGAAAATTGGTTTTGAAATGGCCGAGATATCCCAAAAAAAGAGCGATTCTGATAAAGTGTGGGACCCACACTTTAAGTTACGATCGCTTTGTTTAACTTTGTTTTTGGATGTTTCAGTCATTCCAAACCCGATTTTCATCAAATAAACTTTGAATTCCTCTTAAAATGGTATGTTCTGTACTATATCATAAGTGTTTTTTTTGGTATCTCGCCAAAAGTTAAAAGCCCAATTCTCATCTCCACCAATACTGTACCATCCCTTTAAGACAATTCTCACACTACTAACAAACACACACACACACACACAAACAGAAATACTCCACATATTATTTCATGTCAGCTGTTTCTGATATGGTTGCTAATGCAACTCTGCACATGGACCACAAGTTGTCATGGGAATCGTTCCTGCTCCTGAAGGAAAATAGATCAGAATGTGTTTAGTACAGGGGAACCTCGTTATAATGAGGACCTGAAAACCATGTGACAATTACCTTGTTATATATCAGATTTTTCGCGATACATGGTTTTGTCACTATCTCAGGATACAAAAACAAAGAAATATGAGAGTTGGGAACTGCAAAATCACCTTGTTTTAAGAGCCGAGTTTTGTTTTGTTTTGTTCGTTTGTTTGTTTGTTTTTTGTTATATCAGACCTCTACATAACAAGGTTCCACTGTACATTACCAGCATTTGGACAGGAGGAGTACTGTAAGAATGTGCTCATGAACAAAGCTGAAGCATTTCTGTGCATGAACTATTTACTTTGCAACATAACAGTTTCGGACGCGCAAAACTGAAAGGTATTCAATGTGCCAATTTTACTTCAGGCCTTATGGTCTCTGTGGCACCAAAAATGTTGTCTCAAAGAGGACATGGGCATTTTTATAAATCTTACTTGATTCAATCAATGATGTTCTATATGTTCACCAAAAACACAAACATCAAAAATAACTCAAATGGTGTACAGAACAAACGAAACCTACATGTACATGTACTGGTTGTATTCAAGAATATCGCAAAGATAATGGCACATACAGCAGAAATGCTAGAAAATTAAAAAGTGTATCCATATGGTTTGGTAACTTTTGATGAAAGTCTTCATTGCTACAACACAGCTGGATGACTCACTTCGTTGAGGCCTTGAAAAGGATCTTTGGTTTGCAGGACACCGTACAAAAAATTCCTTAGAAGCAGTGATGTCCAAGGATATTAACATTTATTTTGCATTAGAAAAATATCCATTAGAAAAATAATTTACAGTTGGAGAAGTGTTTGTAACATTTGCTTTCATTAGATACACACAAATGAATGAAAAGTATAAAAAAAAGGCAATTCAAATAAAGTGTAGCATTCAAAACTGGTTTGCTGATGTATCAATCAATTGGAATTGTTTATGTTCCAAGTCTTTGAATACTACAGTCCAAGACTGGGATTCGAATGAGAATGCATCTCATGGAATGTTACGAACAATTAACAGTTGACTTTAAACAAGACACCAATCAATTACATGTACATCATATAAACTGGGGGAATGCACTGTATTTTGAAGGTGAATGACGATATACAAGTACACATGTACCTTGTGAGTTGGATTAACACGTCACATCAGTGACTACTTCAGTTGTATAGCATCTGTAAAATGAATCTGCTGTTATTATGAAATCAGCATCTCTAAGATATTATGTTGTACAGGCAGCTGACATTGAAAAGCAAATCTGCTTTCTAGTAGAAAGACAAAAGTACAATGTACAATGTACATGTACAACTTAACACAAAGTTTTATCAGAGTTTGGCTCAATAGCATTTAAAAGCTGCCATAAGCCTGCAATACATCCTAATAATTTCAAGTTTCTTGAATTTCATTTTAAATTGGAACTATTGTAATTTATTCTCTTTAATTCAGCAGTTCTTGTGAGTATAACTGTAAACTGTAGTGTACATGTTATGGTTACAGCATACAAGCTATTATTCAAGATCATGTGCACATACAGTACATAGTGCTCTGTGTGCATAATGACAACATCCCTTTCTGATTAATCGTTCTTAGGTTTTACTGTAACCTATTATGTCCGAGTGATCAAGTCACCACAGATACACCGTAACATTTACAAATGTACACTGTATGTACACATGCTATTCTGAACCTGCAAAATGCCTTACATGTATGTATTATTTTGACCATTTGAAGTGAAAACATAGTTCTGATAAGGGTTCGAGAACCCGTCTTGCACCATTTCATATAATTGCTTGCAATTCATGTACACTGTATATCCAAAGAGTCTACCAAGAAACTTACCTGGATGGTGCAATTTGCCGGGATGATGAGTCCTTTTGGAGTATTTTGAGATCTAAAGTCAGTATACCAACTTTTATTTCAGAAGGATCTAGGCTAACTTGGTCTCAGGGACAACTCGGTTCTATTTCAGACAATTTACACGCAGTTCGTGATCAGTATATTGCATACATACACACGTACAGTTGTAGGTGCACATTCAATTTGTATGCATGCCATTCATTGCCAAAGAGGTTCTTTGATGCGCACGTTGCATCAACTCAGCCCATAACTGCAACCAGCCAGAACGTAAAGTGCTCCCATAGTACAACACTGTACAATGAGGGACAACTTGCTCCCTGTCATCAAAGCGAGACCGAGTAGTCCCCGAGTCCGAGTTAGCCTGGATCCTTCTGGAATAAAAGTCGGTATACTGACTTTTATTGACCCAGATCAGGTAAGTTCTGAGATCAAGATTCTGGCAATCCTTTTTGGTTAACATTTTGCATTTTCGTCGTTACCCAACAAATATCTTGTTCTTACAGCGTTATTCCACACATTTCTTAGGCAAATGTGTTTATTTTGGAGCGAAATATGACAGTTCTGCAGGCATACCAGAACTATGTTTTACCCTTAAATAAACAATAATGCACACACTGAAAAGTTAGGAATAGAATGTGATGGCAGAACAATAAAATTTGTACAGTGCACTCCCATTATAACAAACATGGTGTTCATAACAATATTCTAGTTACAATGAAGTAAAAATTCAGGGTGCAACATCTGCTCTGTTTTCTTTTCTTTCTTTTTTGATTTGTTTGGTTGATAATGAAATTTCGATATAAAACGAAAGAAAACTGCTGGTCCCACAGATTTCTTCTTTTTTTTTTGAACAGGGAGTCCACGGTACTTTACAATGCCGTGTGTAAACACGAGCACACTGAAACTACATTTGTATGAGCACAACTACAATTTATGACAATGTGACTTTCATGTATCAATGTACATGTGCATTACCCACTTGTATATGTATCTAGCACATACAGTACAGTATATCTTATGGGAAGGAAAAAGAGATGATACAGGTGGAATGCAGAGTTCTTTTGGTTTGCATGATGCCATAACAGTCAATTTCTAAAATTTTGGCTCAAAGCAGTTCACCCTTAGAAGCAAACAAGTGCACTGTACAAAGTCTGAGAGTTAAGGTTTTTTTTTTACTTCAAAATCTCAAAAGCTTAAAGGTAGGGGATACCTTTTACAGACCTCCCAAAATGCAGCAAAACATTAAATATGAGCCCCAGGGGACTTGTTTAGGCCACTGCTGAGAAATTTGGAAGTCAACAGTTATCTACAATTTGAATAATGCACAAAACTCAACTACTCAGTAGTTCTGTGTGTCAGCCACACTTCAGCCTTTTTGTTGCAGTCTTCTGTATTTTATTATCTATAAACACAAATCTAAAAGTATAAGAGCTGATGTAATAACATATAGAGTGTGTGGCAAGAATGTATATAGAAATGTTTGTACAAATGTAAGTTTTGATGAACTTTCTTCACAAAATATACATGATGGACACACATGCAGTGCATGGGTCTGCAAAGGTAGCCTAGTAATGTACTGGAATTTACGGTGAGCCCCAAAAAAAATTCAATTCAAAATCTAACGGTCAATAAAAATGTACTAAATGTTACCTTCCACTTTCAATACTTTATGGGAGTTTCTAAAATGATACTCTCTTCAACATACCACTGTATTTATACAACTCTTCATTTAAGGCATGCAAATGGGATTCCCTACCTTTAAACATTTTCTCTACTGTATACACTCAATCCTATATTGTATGCTTGAGTTTTTGTCTAGACACACTTTCCCTCAGCCTGGCATAGCAATCCTAGTGTTTGAGACCAGGTACACTTAAAATGATACATTGACATTCACTCAGAGAATGACATTGACATTCTCACATGCTTCAAGACCTCTGTATTGTGTCATTATGATCCTCCTAATTTGGAACTTATAGATAACAGATATTATTATTATTATTCTCTTCAAACAGATTCATTCATAAGGCACAAGCCCCCATAAGCATGTACTCAACATTTTTCATTTTTGTTGCAACATTGAGGAGACAATGCACTTGACATAGATTGCTTCTAGACCTCTGTTTCTTTTTTAGACCATGTCACAGCAAAGGGAGCGGGAGGAGAAACTCCTGCTTTAATTCACTGTTTGAGAGCACTAAAAATGCAAAGAACACAGTCACTAAATTCAGCAATGCATGCTCCCATCAGTTGATTCTATGAAAAGTAACATGAGTATTTACTGTACATGTACAGACAGTGTTGATGTTCAGTGTGCATTCTCTGTCAGAATCCAAACCAATGTTCATGACAAAATATTAATTTATATTCATAGATAGCCGAGAAGAATCAATCCTAATGTCATTATGAGAAGCTGGAGCATGTGAAGACATAATTTCATAAACTCATTAAATGTAGAATATTTAGCCTTACATTGTTTATTTCTACAGCAAGTACAGGGTAGTTAATGGGAATAGTGCAAGTTGTACAAGTTGTACATGTAACTTTTATAAATGCATTGAAGCTTGTGAAGTCATATCAAAAGTATCAAAACGTGAATAATAATTACAAAGTGTACACAGCAGCATATACACGTGTGTACTGTGTACTTGTAGCATGTCCAAATTTGATAACCATGTTAGAACTAATTTAATAGGTAGTAGAGTAGTGAACCCAGTTTGCGGTAGGTTAAGGCTTTTTCAAGGGTATTTTGTAGTATTCTGGTAAAACGGGCAACAGAAATCATTCTTTTTTTTTTATTGGAAGAGGTATCAAAGGCCTCTTGACACTGCATCACAATTTTGTATGGTGGACAATTACCCTAGTCATAATAATAAATTTTTATGCAGAAAATTTGCAACCACTAAAGGCCACCGCACACTACACGATCAGACTGGTCTTAAAGTCTTAAGCCAAGCTGGGTCTGAAGACCAGTCGTACGACCGGACACCGCACACTATACGACCCGACTGTAAAGCGCGCGCAGTGCGCACATGCGTGCGCTTGCATTTTACTGCATTGTGAATGGCTGAAAGCCCACGACCAGTCGGTAGAAATTCAACATGTCAAATCTCTACGACTGGCGCTAAGACCCAGTCGTACGACTAGAAAATGGCAAGACTGTGACGTCACACTTCTAGTCTTAAGGTCTTAAGACCGGTGAATCGGGGCGAAATCGTGTAGTGTGCGGCGGGCTTAAGAGGACCCAGTTTGTGGCAGGGGGTCCAATTTGCGGCACCCCAAACAAAAATGTCCCCTGATATCTTCAAACATTAAAAATTTTGCAAAAAACAAATATTTTTTGTTAGTCCAACTAGTTTTCAGTTTGTTAGAACACTATATTTGGATTCATTATCTTGATCCTTCATAATAATAATAATAATTGCATTTATATGGCGCTTCATACTGACGTTTCTAAGCGCATGATTTTATAGTTTTTCAAGACTGTATGCATTTCATCGATTTTCACCCATTGTGACATGTAAAATAGCGCTATAAAATGTGTAAATCCCATAGGGATGCTGCAAACCGGACCCATCCCTGACATTTTAGTCACTGTTGCAATCCTCAAAACTGACAAAGGAAATGAATTTTAGAATATTTAACACAGTTACAGAAGGAATCCTTACCATGCAAGGCCTCTTTTGATATTAAGATTTTATATGAAGATGAAAACATGGGATGATGGTGGTTACCTAGCAACAGAACAAAATCTTCATGTTTCGTTAAGAAAGTCATCCTTTTTTTTTTAAACAGAGCTGCACAGACGGTTTAAATTAGAATCATGAAGGCCATCATCTGAGTTATTTCACAATTTTGGTATCAAAAGAAAGCTCCTCAATTGCTGTTGAAATAAAACAATTTAGAAAAAAAAAATACCCTTCTACTTTTGAAGATATGGCGAGATATTCCTAGGGGTGCCGCAAACTGGAGCCCTGCAGCAAATTGGTGCCCCTACTCCAGTCAACGTTTGCACACACTGAAATACTAGCATTTCAACTTTTATTTAAATTCTATAATAAAAATAGTATCACATCAGTATCACATGATGATGACCACGTCTAGAGTCTAGAGATGCTACACATATCCTATCAACATTTGATGATGTGACCTTGTGTCCTAACCACTCCTAGATTATACTTTCACAATGTTCTAATGTCTGGTGTCTGGATCTGCACAGTTTCATGTGTATGATGTAAATTTACAGGATGCACACATAGAACATACACAGCACATCATTACATTAGCAGTCGTATTGAACCGGTAGCGGAGAAAGAATACAACTTACGAGTTACAAGTAGGTGCCTACATTAGTTACACACTGTGTCAGAACAGCACTCTCTACGTCTGCATGGTCTGTGGACACACAAACAACAAAGGCAGCAATTTTGGTCGTATGGTTACTTCATAACGTACCATACACGCTACATGCCAACGACATAACATCTGTAAAGTATTATAGAAGATCTATACACATCAATTCCAATTTAAATGACATCACTAGTGAATAGAAAATGACAAAATCATTGTCAATTGCGCAAGTTGCTATTCTACTGTGGCACTGTTTCCGCAGTCCCATTCATTCGCTTTCTTGTGTGGCTGATGTCCACGTAGAATACAGTGTGGTCTCTACCACTCCCTGAAAAACAATAAAGGTCAGTCACAAAAACATACCGTGAAAAGCTCCGATCTAGAATCACTTGACATCCTAGCTACTTTAGTGACGGTTCAGTCGAGAATATGATGTGTATTTCTATTATTATCGCTGCGTATCGGTCGAGTAAGGATGAGGCAAAATGGCGGTGTTTCTCTCCCCCGACAGCGCGACCCTGGCATAAAACATAAGAACCACGCACACACGCGCCGCATGCAAGGTACTACAGTTTAACTGCACTTGGAAACTACATTCCCCGGATGCGGATGCTTGCGCGCGCGCGATTTCAAGCATTGCCATATCCAGGCGATCAGGGGAGCGATTGTACACTGATCCTGGCAAAGGTCCGCCGTGTCCAGGGACGAGGTGACCAGTAAGAGGGAGATCTCACCTCCCTGATCTGACCATCTAGCCACGAAAGGTGTTTTAGTTCCATGATCTAACCATGGAGCTACAATTATAGCTTATAACAATTATTTCTCGTGTTTGATATGAGTGCTTTTTCGAGTTCCAAGACTCTCCGGGATTATGATTTTCAAAATGTTAAAAAAAAAGGAAAAAAAGAAACAAGAATAATGTTAGGCTATATGGAGAGGTATGTAGTAATGTACGTTCACAGTTTTCTCCCACTGTAAAAATGAAATTTGTAAGATCGCAACAACTTACGCTCCATAATCTTTATATTCACCCCCTCTGCTTAGAATCTCTTGCTAACTTACCAATGACAGGGGCCACGGAACCGGGGCTTGGTAAGGGGGACACTTTTATAATAAATCAGAAAATAAATCACAACACCAATGAATTTCCAAAAGTTCCATCCATGGAGTCTTCCGTGTCTAGGGGGGGTGGGGGGGGGGGGGGGGGGATTGCCCTTGACACCCCCGTCTCGCAGCCCCCCCCCCCCCCCCCGGAAAAAAAAAGTTCAGCAGTCGTGACAATTTCTGCACTTCGAGGCATTCCTTGCAACTTCTCGCCTCATCATGACGTTTCAAGAAATAACGAGCTCATGATGATGATATAATGAAATAGTTACAGTAATAATGATCATAGTGATGGCAAAAACTAATTATGATAATGCCGATGATGATAATGATAAGATTTTAGATTATTTTTAGTGTACTATCTACGCTCTCTGTAAATACCTTTTCGAAGTGAACATTACGTTTTTTTTTCCTTTTCTCTCCCTTCCTCCTTCTCTATCTCACTATCTATCGATCCATCTATCTATCTAAAAATAAAAGATAGCATCATTTATCGTTTTGATTTCGATGCATTACAGGTAATTTTCTAAGCAGACGCAGTGTATCAGTGTGCACAAAATGTACCTTCGTTCTCTTAGAAGTCTCTTCATCCTGCATGCTTTCCTTGAAGATTGATATAATATTGTGGTGTATATATATACATATATATATATATATATATATATATATATATATATATATATATATATATATATATATATATATTTGTATATATATATATATATATATATATATATATATATATATATATATTATATATTATATATATATATATATATATATATATATATATATATAATATATATATATATTATATATATAAATATGTGCATGCATTCTTTAACATTTTATTCATCGATCGTATCAAGGGTAGCTACAAGATCTTTCTGTTTTAATGAATACACACACCTATACGTGGTTAAATATACACAACAAACCATAAGCCACAAACAATGAGTAAAAAGTGTTGCGATATTACAGTTTAATCTATTTACCACCGTTTTTTATTTTGATTTATCTACATGATCTATTGAAAGAACCTCTAAGAACTGTGATTTTCCTTCGTTCTCTCATGTTTTTGTTTTGTTTTGTTGTTGTTGTTTTTTGTTTTTTTTTTTGGTAAATGCAGGATAATGCCGTTCGTTCATAAACCAAACTGACATCATTTTCTTATATGGATCATAATAAGTGAGATGGAAACCTCAATTCGTCAGAATGATGTGATGCATTTATGACCTTTACCCGATCCTCCCCCCCCCCATTAATTCTTTTTACTCTGTAGCTGCAAAATTCTTTCACTTCGTAACCTATACAAAATCTGTGTTAAAGATATAATAATACAAATCATAATCAATGTGCCTCATGAATATTATCAGGTATCAACCAAAGTGAAGCAACCTATACTCTTTATCTATGTGTCCTTTCCTCGACTGATTCATGCTATGCGCGGGATCACGAATTGTGTAGGGACTGGTGCGTTGGTTTATTTTATACAGAATTTATGCATGCAAGAGTAGCGCCAACTCATGCGTCACTGATGATGATAAAAGCAGAGACTTGTTAACATCTATAGTATGCGATAGAAGGTTCTAAACAGATACGTGTGTTAGGTAATTCACCCTTATAAGCCTTTCAAGTCACTATTTTACCTTTGACGAAATCCTTACTAAACAAAGCATTTTCTGCTCATGCGTGTAAATCTACCATTAGGCTATCACAAAGTAAATCACGGGACTGGTGATTTACTCAGACCACATGAATGAAGAGGAACAGGAGTGATAGAGAGGCTCACGTTCTCCCACGTAGAAAGATATACAGCCTCTTGTATATAGACCACCTGGTAGACCTCAACAGGACATGTTGGTACTTTGTGGACGCGTGAACAGTGGATTCTTGTGCTATATGACACAGAGAAATATTTCAGTCTCATCACCCACAGGTAGGCCTACAAGTACATAGATTATTATCGTTTTTCCTTTCTGTTTGTTTTTCTCTGTCTTTGGTGAGCATGTCTCAATTTTCCTTTTGCTAGTTCCATATTATGCACACACACACACACACACGTATATATATATATATATATGTGTGTGTGTGTGTGTGTGTGTGTGTGTGTGTGTGTGTGTACCTGACTTTTCTTGGTCTAATAGAACTCAAAACTGCTCCATTGCCGCAAGTGTCAATGAGAAAAATTCTCTACTCATCGATATGTGTTGGATTATCACAATAAACAGCTGATGATATTGATAAACACGTGTAAGTATATACTTCTATAGGGGCTAAAGGAAACCAAAACCAAAGTGTAAACGTGGAATTAGTGAAAACAGCAATGTAAGTATATACACATCAGTGAAAGTTTGAGGAAAATTGGATACTCATTTCAAAGTTATGACTTTCTAAATGTCCGGTGTCATAAATGATAAGACTATACTGCAATAGTGTAAAAGAAACCACCCACTCGAGACTATGTCTTTTGTGGGCAGACCCTCCATCATTCTAGCCTTTTGTCAAGGCCCTCTCGCTGTATGGTGAAGAGAGCCCAGCTGAGTGGTCCTCGCGCTGGCGCGCTCGGCTGGGCTCGCTTCGCTCGCCCATTACAGCGACAAAAGGCTACCATCATTCAAGTTCCCAGCCCTATCTCGGGCTATTCAAATTCAAATTGACAGCAAGCTTTCGTGGGGGGAACATGTAGACAACACTGTCGCTAAAGCAAACCGGACACTGGGATTCTTGAGAAGGAACCTCTGGTTTTGTCCCAAGGATGTAAAAGCAACAGCTTATTCCACACTAGTAAGACCCATACTGGAGTACGCATCTTGCGCCTGGGATCCACACAAGATAGGCCAGATTGAGAAGTTGGAAAGGATACAAAGGAAAGCAGCACGCTTCTGCTTAGGAAACTACAGCAAGAGTAGCAGTGTCACACAGATGCTAGCAGATTTGAAATGGGAAACACTGGAAACAAGAAGAGAAAGGAATAGATTGACCATGTTATTTAAGATACAGCGGGGAATGGTGGGGATATCAGCCAATAAGTACATCACATATTTGCCAGAAAGGAAAACAAGGAGGAAAAATGACATGCAAATCCAAATACCATTTGCAAGAACGGATACATACAAGAACTCATTTTTTGTAAGGACTCCCATGGCATGGAATAAATTAGAAAATGATATAGTTAAGGTGACATCGTCGGAGAGCTTCAAGGGGGCACTTACAGCATAACCACGCACGTGTATTCAACACCAAAGTCAGCAATATGCAGTGTGCTGCCCTGCTGGCTATAACTTTCAGAAGGTTCAGAAGGTAGTGACTTACGCATAATATTTTCACATACACCTGACCTGCCAAATGAACCGGTATATTAGCTTTACTGTATAAAAGTAATGATATCTGTCACTCGAGTTTGATGCAAACACCAAACATAACAGAAGGAACTCGTAGCTCTCAGATTAAATACCCCATGCTTATTTCATATACATCTCATGAAGACACCAGCCATAATTATTCTTGACTGAAAACCATCTGGAGATTTGGAACTGCCATTGTGTAATAACTCTCTCTCCCTCCTACTAACACGTTTGCTCTTATTTTCTTTTCTCGCTTCGCGCTTCAGGACAAAACCCAGTCCATCGCTCGATCGCTGGAATAATGAAGCGATCGATAGAATGTGTGTCTGAATTTTACAGGTCGAAGTGTCACATTGAGATGCCTTTCTCTCTCGATGTCATGACCGGGGGCGATTTGTTTTGACAAATCTCAATGGAAAGTCGACTATAAGCACATTTCCAGTGGACATGCTGAAGACCGTACCGAACCTGTGTTACAAAATAAGACCCCAGTATGTGGACGTGACCTGTAACATGCCGAGCCAGTCATCTTATCCCCATGAATGTGAAAGCAATTTAATTGGATTATAACAACGAAAGCAACATTGACTGTGGAAAGGACGCTGGAATTTGATCGGAGTGGCGCAAACATGGACGCAACGAGGATGCAGATGTACTTTATTGCCTTACGATGCCTCTGGTAAGAGTTATTATTCAATATGGAGGAATTTTGTCATTGTCAGCGGAAAACAAAATATGTCAATATAAAATAGATTTGTGTACTGTGTTCTTACAGCTATAATCTCAAATACAAATATATCGCATTATAGGCTTTAGATCACGGCAATGCGGTGAAACATTCTCAATTCATCGTCTGAAGCATCCATCGGCAGATATACTGATTGAGTTCAATGATGCATTAGTCTAGATTGATTTATGGTAGTTTAGTATGATACATGCCATTGTCAACAACATTACAGCCTCCCCATAGTACGAAGAAGTGTATATGATACAACATTTTGGGTTGTTTCGTCGTTTCTCTCCAATCATTGATGTGTGTTTAAAATATGAAAATAAAGTGCATGCATTAACAGGAGACGATGACCATTATAACCATCAAGACGCCGGAGAGATGAACCATTTGCTCTGAATTGCTGTGAAGTCTTTCTGAACGTTTATTCGTTTCTCTCAAACATAAGATACGCAGAAAGTGAGGGACATTGTTTTTACAATCCTAAAGTGACGAATAGCACTCTTATCATGCAAGTATATAGCATTTTTATGTAAAACCTTTTGACAAAATGTTCGAACGTAATATCTGAGCACTCTTTATTCTAGAGTTCTTGTGCAAGTATAAGTATATATAGAGAATACAACTTGTGAAACATCAGTGCTGTATTGGTCCTCTACTGTTACCTTCCAGTCAAATTTTCCTATATACAACATAATACTGTATATGCGGAGACACAAACGAATATCTAAACTCATTAAACCCGCAATACATTCAGGACAAGGGGAAGAAGAAATAAATAAAAGTAGGCAACACGTCCATAACTCCATGCATGGATTCTTACTGACGTCAGTCCCTTGCCTATCATATCCTATCAACACATCTCTAAAGAAAATAATAATAAAAACAAACTCTCACGAGTAGTAGCCATGATAAAAAATCATGGGCGCACATACTCAAGCAGGATTCGAACCCACGACCTCCTGATCACCGGACAGGCGTCATCTCCACTTTACGTCGATGTAGGGCAATTTGTCAATCAGTTGCAACGAAAACATCTCGACGGAGGAATTTCATGAGTTTGAACTCTTACGAGCTTTGCAATATACTTTATGAGCTACATCTTTATACTGAATGGATGAATAGTATAGGCCTAAACGATAAACTCCAATATTTCCGTGTGATGGTTGCCATCTCATGTCCGTCGCTGCATAATCCTATATTCTTGGTAGCTGATCCTATTGGCAAACCCTACTATATACTTCGATAGATGTATGAGATTTGTGGCTCCAAATTTTATCAAAGTGTGCAACTCAGATACTCTTATATCTCTTAAAGGAGAGGAATGAATGAATGATGTACTGTGAAGCGCGTTTTATTTCTTTTCTGAAATTCTAACTTCTCTGACGAGAGCAGATTTTAATGTCTCATGATATTCACGAGTCCAATAGCGACCATGAAATTAGTTATGTGATTTTCTTTTCAAAAATACGAACATAAATTTGTTATAATCATTCATACGAATGGAAGAGAATTTTTAGATAATGCCAGAACGCAATGCGTGCATTATTGCACAAACATTCTCCTTACTGTTGCACATGTTCCTTGCCAGACATCGTTTGGCTTATGCCTTGTTTTCGTCGCCTGCACATGAAATAATTTTGTAAAATTGTAAAATAATGGAAGGTTCGTGCATATCAGGTAAGGATGAGGAATGTAATTCCTCGTTCAAAATAAACCCACCTTGAAGATCAGGAAAGTTTGTCTTTATTCGAGAAACTGGTATACTTTTTGGTAAGTGAAGAGAATATGTCGTGTCTGCTATTGTCTAGTAATTTCTAGTGACTCATGATAAATATCGCATATTGAGACGAAGCGTATGTACAGGGAACGCGATCGGAAGCAGTATTATTTTTCACTTTCTCTAATGGCCATGAAGTCACGTACACCTCGAGAATGAAGTTCATTCCAATATCAATAACCATATCACCTTCCATTATTGCACAGAGCCTACAGAAAAGACCATGGGTAAAAAAAAGGGCGTATCTATGGTAACGGACGCCAAATCGTTACGCTGGTGGACTTTCGGGAATGAATTACACGCGAGCTATCGATGCATAACACATAAGGACCATGGGAGCTAATTGAAGCTCTATGGCTATAATATTACTTATCGAGCATCGGGGGCACATAGCGGCATTAAATATTACAAGGGTTCTGGAAATAAAGAATTTATGAGCTCGGCATTACAAACCGTTTGACTATTATTCTTACTCTCCTCCAAACTGACAATATCATTTGCACTAGGTTGCAATAACCAAGTGAAAAATACTGTTGATCTTGGTTATCAAGCAGACGCCGTATAGAAACATAATAGTTGTCTATATGCATGCACGATGTGCTCGTTGTCTGTATAATCAGATCTTTATAATGGCTTGGGTCATTTGGTATATTTGATTTCTTTCTTTCTCTGGGGGAGGGGGACGTCATATTTTACATCGCTATGATTTAGAACATCATCGCAGTTTGCATTTTAAATATTCTGGTTTTTGCTTATAAAGGGTTAATTACTGATAATACAGTATAGACGAATAAAGGCTGAAGCTGTAATAACTTGAGAATGAATATCCTAGAACTTGGAAAGACAAACGAACGAGTCCTCTTTAGCTAGGGAATTACCTTCGAGAAACTACACATTCACCATCAAAACACTTGCTCCGAACAAGAAAAATGGGAAGTGATAGTGATAGAAAGGGATAGAGAGAAAGGGGTGGGGGTATAGAAAGAGAGAAAATGTAATTAGATTACAGTCATGGTCTCTCATACCGTGACAAGCGTTGTTGTGAATGATGGATCGTGGTGGTAAATTAGCTGCTTATTCGTTATAACCCTAGCTGTTATTCAGTCAGTCGTAATTGAAGTGGATGACCATGCATGTCTCCATTCCATTGCACATCCCAACTTTTCAGGTTTTCCCGGACGCGACCGAGGGGTGCTTTCATTAGAATGTGAGGAGGGTACTGAGTATAAGGCGTATATAACCTATTTCTACATGACATGGATGTTATAGGTTTTCCCGGCCAATTTCGCACTTTTGTCAGTCCATTTTGATAGAAGGTTCATTTCAATTTAGCAAAACCCCTCGTTTTCGCACAGTCTGTCTTTCAAAATTGCAACTTGCGCGTTCAATTTAGCATTTCGATCAATAAAATTTGCATAATATGTGGCTTTCGAATTCGCAAAAAAGGGCATTCAAATTAGCTGGCACCCTACGTTCATTCAAATTCGCCACCACTCGCCGAAGAAGGTATTTGAGTCATTCAATTTTGCGAATGGGCAGTCAAATTCCAAACATTTTCATTCAAATTAACGTCATGTTATTTCTTTATTGAAAAGGTGAGAACGTGTATTTCTATGTTTTCATTCATACATGTCACTATAGGCCTACATGTACCAATACTACAGATTAACTTCATCTTCTTAAGACAGTCATGACAGCACAAGTCAGATACAGACGTATATCTCAAGAAGACAGAGAAAGAATTTCAATTATAGGAACATTACTAACGATCATAACCTTGACTTCCTATTAACAGTTACTGGCCGACACACTCGGAATAAAGCGCTCAACGGCCAGATAAGTTGTGGCCGCATGCACTATCTTCGGACTGGGAGACTCAATTAAAAAAATATTAAAGATAAAAAATTAAAGATAATAATAAAAATAACCCACTCAATTTTGTCTGCATCAGCGATGCATTATTGGTATCAATTAAGATATCATACTTTGGCACAAACTACTTTAGTGCCCAAAAAGAATGTGAATAACTCAGTCAACTGGTCAATGCAATTTCATTACCGAATGAATATTTTTGTTACCTGGTTGCAATAGCATGATCTTAGTGTGGAGTATCCATGTCTTGCGAATATGTATATATATATATATATATATATATATATATATATATATATCGCAAACTTTGCTACGAACAAAACGAACCACAGTCACGGAAGATCTTTAATGTGCTTGGTTGTTTATCAGAGTCACAGGTATAGGAGGTACAAGGGCTCAAGAAGACATATCTCTAGAGTCCTGCGAATATATCATGAACCATGCCGTTATATTACTTTTAATTAGATCAACTCTCTATTATTCAAGGTATATATATTTTCACAGGTTTGATATTTGTTTATTCTTTTCTCCAATTTCTTGAAAATTGAATCTGGAGATGATGACAAGAAGTAAATGTGATTGAACTCCATGCTGTATAGCTGTACTTATAATATAGCCAGTATCTTATCTATAACGTTTGCATCCGTGAAACAATATGCATCTCACTTTTATCTTGATCAGAGAGTCCCATAACCACTTGAAGTCCATGTTGGAACACATAATGAGTGATCAGGGAAACATAATCAGTTAACAGAACTTTAGCATAAACTGTAAATCGTCAGTCATAAGCCGTCGCAATTTGTCTGTAATACATATAACAAATATTGTCGAATTCGCCTTGTTCCATTAAAGAGGAATGAAACCCAATAATAGTGTGGATTGAGTGATTGCAGCAAAATTAGTAGAACACATCAGTGAAGTATGAGGAAAGTCTGACTATCCGTTCAAAAGTTATGAGGTTGTAAAGTTTCCGAACCGTAATCGCTTGATTATGTCACAGCAGGATAACTATCTATATTTACATAAAAACAAAAAATTAAGAGTCCATCAATTTCGTATTTTACATGTTTTACAGAAAGCACGCATTTTTCCCACTTGTTACTTATAATGGTGAGGGTAACATTACTCCCCTGCCTTCTGAAAGATGTAAGCCAAGTGTTCTTTCATTATGCTGAAAATTGAAATGTGTGGAATTCTCTTTGAATTTTCTTTGTAAAAATATGGCTGTCTATTTGTGACATCACGAATTGTTGTAGTCTTCTTATCCATGGCTCTATAGAAACTTTAAGAATTCGTAGAGCCTCTAGGACAGATTTTCCGATTTCTTCGAAATTTACTGATGTGTGCATGCATTCACTCAATCCATGCACATTTATAGTTGCATGGTGTAGTTATCATCGAGACGGCTCAGGACCAAGGAAGAACAAATCGACCCCTTTAAGACAAACAAGAAGCCTCTTTACGCCCTATCAAACCTGCAATAAACTGCCTGATACATTCCCATAAGACAAAGAGTGACTGACTTTGCTTAGCAACGAATAAATCGCCTTGCTCCGGTGCTCGTTCATTCACTTTGTCAATATACATTGTAACAGATGGATAGCTGTCCGTTCTTCCATAAAGTGGAACACCTTCAACAACTTCAACATAATTTGAGCTTACGGAGTCGGCAGTACACGGACACGAATGTGCAACTTGACATGTTGTGCATATAGTAAACATGTACATCTTATAAAGCGTAATCTTGATGCACCTTTGGAATCTGCTGCGCTTGAAGTTGTCAAAAGGAGACTTTTTCGTGAGTATATCCTGAGTAAAAGACACACAAGAGAGAAAGAGAGAAAATGATAATGTGTCGTATCTCCGTCATTTCTTCATCCTAAGTGCTGTCGTCTGAACTCTACACGGTGACCAAGGTACATTTTAGTGGGAAGGAAGAATAAAAGGCGGCCCCAACTTCTCGTTTCAGTACATTTTCGGAGTGTTCGATGTAGGCGGAGGAAGGAGTATTACAGAATACTCCACCTATATATAATTTGCGCTGCCACAGGGAGAATTTTAAGTCCGAGACGAAGTTGAATGACTCAGAACTTCCCCGGAATAATGTTTTAAGGATAACATTTTGTAATAATATCCGACAACTTGAATCATCAGTATATCGCAATATTATGTTAGTCAAAGTATTTTGAGGATGCATTCCTTGAATCACATTCTTCATGCGTCGCAAACCGTCAGCAATAACGTTCTATTGTGTATGTGAGTGTTTTTCATGCGGTGCATCGACATCACGAAAATTATATTCATCGATGTCCCCATTCGTATCGTTTGCCAATTTTTCATGTTCTCCTAACGAACTATTCCCCCCTGTGGGCGAACATAAGAGAATGTCAATTCATCACGAGATTATGACCATCGTCGTTGGTCGACATTTTAACTAGCTCGCAGACAATAACTGAATCACAAGCTGAATTTCACGATATTTCTGACACATGGCTTTCGTAACGCACCCATTTCACCATAATTATCCTCCCCCTACTGGCATTTTGTAAATATTGTCGCCTGACTTTAAGGATATTGCACAGTTTGCCATTCGAATGGCGATGCGACGTCTGTCACATTGACGCATGTTGAATGGGTTGCTATTAACACCCTGATTTCCATTTAGTATTTGTACTGTACTATTTTTTTTTCTCTGATACGTGTGTTAGTGGAGCATGGTTAAAAGTCTCACATTCAATAGCCAATACAGATGTTGCAAGAAATGTACCTTCACTCCCCTTTACCCCCCTCCCCTTTACCCCCTCCCTCCCCCCCCCCCCCCCCCCCGTATACTGGAAAGTCTCCCTGAACTTCAACTGGGCAAGTGTCACGGTCCTTTAGTTCTCTATTTGTACGTGTTTTAAAACACAACACCTTTATACTGAGTGGTCCGGCTATCCCCTGGTGATCTGTTGTAATTGAGTAATTATTGTAAATGTGACCAAGATGGGTCTAATTGTATCAAAGTTTGTATTGTATATTGAAACCCCACACACATTTGCACTTTGTACACACACTTGCACAGTAGTATGCACTTGCAAAATGCACATTAGCACCTATGCAGTTGTTGTCTCTCAAATCTCCGGTAATTTACATTTCTGTATTACAAAATGGCGTCACAGGTGCATACTCCCGATATTCTTGCTGACGTTATGCCTATGCGCGACAGTAGATATTACACACCCCTTGAATTCAATGATACTATACCGTAATATAGTCCAGATAATATTTCACTTCTTCATATAAACTGAAGGAGTTTGAATAAAAATTTTGAATATTTGGAAAATCTTTTGCACTCTTTAAACAATTTTGAATTTTCTGTTATTGGAATAACTGAAACTTGGTTACATCAAACTCCTCAGATATCTTTAATTTACCCAATTATAGATTATTTAGGGCTGATCGTCAAGGAAAAAGGGGTGGCGGTGTTGCGTTTTACATTGCGCAAAATTTACAGTTCAAAATCCGTTCTGAGATCACGTTATAAGATATATATGCAGAAGCGTTATTCATTGAAACTGATAACCCAATTTCTAAAAATGTTATTATAGGTTTAATTTATCGACCCCCTAATCTGAATTGTGAATTATTTTGTGATGAATTGGATTTATATCTCCATAAGATAGGTAATGAAAGTAAACATGTTTTTATTTTTGGTGATTTCAACATTAACTTTTCCCCCACATCCGATAACAATAATTCCCTTAATTTTATGCATTTAATGTATTCATATGGTTTTATGTCGATTATCAATAAACCCACCAGGATAAATCCGCACTCATCAACTCAGATTGATAATATATTTTCGAATGTGTATAATAATACAATTACGGGGGGTATATTATGTTCTAAAGTTTCTGATCATTTACCAATATTCTCAATTTGTGAATGTAAATTGGGTCGTAACAAATTACGTGATAAAATATGGTATTATAAAGAGTCAAAACGTAATGTGGAATTGTTGAAACAGAATTTATTTTTAGAGGAATGGACAGATATCTATAGTATTAATAATGTTAATTTGGCATATAAATGTTTTAATGATAAATTGTTGTATTATTATGAAAATATTACTCCTTTATGTAGAATAAAAAGTAACCGAAGTAAACCAAGAAATCCTTGGATTACAAAAGGTATTTTGAAATCCATAAACACTCGTAATTTTTTGTATAAGTTACATATTCGTAACCCAACTGAATTTAATTTGAATATGTATAAAGTTTATCGAAATAAATTGACAAAATTGATTCGTTTATCCCGTAGATTATATTTTTCTGATAGAATGTAAAAGGTTTCTTCGAATACTAATGCAACATGGAAAATCATTAAAGAGGTCCTATAGGTAAAAAGCCTGATTCTCCGCCAACGGATGATATCACATTAAACGGCATCAAAATAAATGATCCCAATATGTATGCTAACTCATTTAACTCATTTTTCGTTAACATCGGTCCGGAACTTGCTACTAAAATTAACAATACCTCTGCTCATTTTACAGATTATCTTTTTGACCAAAATCAAGAGTCTACTTATTTTAATCCAACGAGTATCACTAAATCTTTAAATTGTTCTAAATCTTGTGGTTTTGATAAAATAAGTATGATGTTATTGAAAGAAATAGTTTATCCACTCGCTGAACCGTTAAGCCATATATTTAATCTTTCTTTATCACAAGGTATTTTTCCTGATCTGCTGAAAATAGCGAAAGTTAATCCTGTCCATAAGATGATCCTCATGAAATTAGTAATTATCGTCCCATTTCTTTGTTGCCTAGTATATCCAAAATTGTAGAAAAAAATTTTTATAATAGACTTCTTCAATTTATTAATAAGTATGATTTACTTATTCCCAATCAATATGGTTTCAGAAAAAAATTATTCAACTGATTTAGCATTAATACAAATTTATGATAAAATTACGAGTGCTTTTGCAAACAAAGAACATGTTGCAGGTATATTTTGTGATTTGAGTAAGGCATTCGATACTCTTGACCATTCTATTTTACTCGCCAAACTTAGTCATTATGGTATTCGAGGACAAGCACTTTTATGGCTTAAAGATTATCAAACTAATAGAAGACAATATGTTACTTTTGATGGTTGTGAATCTGACCCCCTTTTAATTAAATGTGGTGTTCCTCAAGGCTCAATTCTGGGCCCACTATTGTTCCTTCTTTATGTCAATGATATCATTAATACATCCTCTCTTCTCTCTTTTGTTCTAAAAAATATTTGCTGATGATACCAATATATCTTATTCTCATACAGATCTTAAGATTTTAAATGATACTTTAAATATTGAAATTTGTAAAGTATCAAATTAGTTTAAGTCTAATAAACTTTCTTTGAATATAAAAAAGACTCATTTCGTTTATTTCAAACTGCATTCTCATAATGAAGATACGCTGATACATAATATTAAGATTGATGATATCCTATCAAAAAAGAAAACGAATTCAAAATTTCTGGGAGTATATATAGATGAAAGTTTGACTTGGAATGAGCATTTGCATTATGTTACAACGTGTATTTCTAGAAATATAGGGATAATTTCCAAGCTGAAGTTCTTTCTTCTTCATTCAACTTTATTTCTATTATATAATTTCTTAATTCTCCCATATATAAGTTATTGCAATGTTGTATGGGGTACTTGCGGCTCTACCAAAATAGATTCTATATTCAAATTACAAAAAAAAAAAAAAAGTTATACGTATTTGTACAGGATCGCATTTTCTGGCTCATACTGATTCTTTATTTCATGAGCTTAAAATATTGAAGGTTTTTGATTTGAATATTATTCAAGTAGCAGTAATTATGTTTAAGTATATACATGATCAACTTCCATCATCGTTTAATAACATGTTTAGGTTTAATACTTCTGTCCATTCGTACCCTATTCGTATATGTAGAAATTTCTACCTTTTGAATCCCAAATTATTAGTGACACATAAATCTATAAGACATTCGGGTCCGGACATTTGGAATAATCTCCCGGATAATATAAAGTCCAGTTCAAGTATTTATTCTTTGAAAGCCTCACTAAAACGATATTTGATGCAATTATATTCTCCAAACCAATTAAGCTAACAAATATTTATAGTAAATGATTGTCATCTTATTGTCAATCTCTATTTTCTTTCTTCAACTGCATCTTGCACTCTCACCTGCAACTGCACTGCACTCACCTGATCACCTTCCTCCAAGAGAATTATGTCGTTGGATGGTCATTTTATGAGGCCTCCATCCATTTCAAGCTTAATCGCTTATGATGGTGGTCTCCTGCATTCATTGATCTCTGTTGTTTACTGAAAAAAATACAGTATATCTTATTTTATGTTTCTGTGTATCTACATTGCTCAATGCAATCACCTATGTGTGTCTATTTACTGTTATCGATTTATTTCACTGAACCTGTTATTCTTTGTTCTTTGTACTTTTTGAAGTATGTATTCAAATTGCATCTGACTGAATGCAGAAATAAAAACAAACAAACAAACAAACATAATGCCGAATTACTCTGTTGAATAACTCATAGGGGGTGTTGCAAGAAGGTTGCAATCAATTGCAAATAATTGCTAATTTTGAAACAACCATTCTGATTGGCTCAGGGTCTGCCCTTTTAAGAAGACATGCATGCAGCAATGATTTTGGTTGGCCAGTAACAATCAGTTGCAACTTGCAATCGATTGCAACTTTCTTGCAACACCCCAATATTCCGATGCGAGTTCGTCATGTTGATATAGCCTTGACAACCACAATGAAGATACCTGTGAGTCAAAACCTTGTCGACTGATTTTCAATCGTTTTTTTTCCTATGATATGTTCAGAGTTTTATATGCAAATCGTTTTCGAAGGTCATATTGTTTGAGTCAATCAGTAATGTTGTTCATGACTTGTTCATGATCACTTTTGAAAAAAAATGTGTTTTAAGTGACTTGTGACTACAATTATACAATGTCACACACTATACAATAGAACCGTAAATGAAATTACCAAAATGCAGGGGGGGGGGTGTTACAAGCAGAACATAATATTCTGCATAACTTGAGGAAATGGCAGCTAATACTACCCTGAGTGCAAGGTCATTTGATTGTAATAACAGTATGTTATCTGTATTCATATCTTTCCAGATGTCATGCCTTGAAGAACGTCTTACCATGTGTCTCACCAAATCGAAATTGACGGAGGATGCTGGAGGTTCCTTTCATGAACTGAACTGGCAGACTGAAGCTCCGTGACCAGGAAGGTGCAAGCTGGATGACATCGGGCATTCTAACTGGACTGACTATATGCTGCTCAGAATCAAAATATTCGATGATAGATCATTCTGTTTCAGGAGAAATCTGAAGTCGATCCATCATGACGATCATTTAAAGTTAGCCGCATTCTTTGGGGAAAGTTGCCAAACTGCCAGGCTATGTGATTCAACTCACCTCTTTTAATGGACTATTCATCATACAACCCCGTCCGTGAGAAATCATTGGGAATATGATATCATGCTGCAATAGGAAAGCAAAATGTAGGGATAATCTTCGCTTTTCTCCGGAGCATTACACCACTGCTGACGTTGAGCCCTCGATGAATAGATTTTTCCCCATATTTCATTCAGATGGTATTTTAAACAAAACAATCCCTGAAACAATTAATACATGGGAGTGCTTAATTATGTTTTGTGATATATAGTGCTTTCTGGGGCAAACTTTTTCGTGCTGGAAACCATCTGTTTTTGCCCTTTTGTCTCAGCGCATTTACAGAAGTGAACAATGAGAAAAAAAGACTAAATCATCGGTCCTATCAATCATTGCTCCCGTCTACCACTCTCTTACCACAGTTGACCATGGAATTCATTCATCGCAACAACCGCGTTTATACTGTTGTCCCCTAACGTTAGATCATCGTACGGAAAGTCTGATTGATATCAACGATACGCCAATTGTTGGTGTTTTCCCCGTTATACAGCTCTTGTCACAGGGTGAAGAACGCAGTCAACAATTTTTCCGTCATATTAAATACAGTGTTTCTTCATCAAAGTATAGGCCTACGCGCAAGTACGAATGATGTATTCACTCTGGCATTGTGCCACAAACGTGCATATTTTGTGACAACTGATGAGGGATTTGATAAGATTTGATTTGATCAGGTTGCGTCCCGACAAAAATATTCACACCCCAGCAAGCTGTTGAACATCGCTATGTAATACGGGGGACTTCATTCTTCATGTATTCGTTGCCACGGCAGCGCAGTTATGGCACTTTGTGTGTTCTTAAATTTACCGAAGGTTGTTATCTTCGGTAATGATGACAAAATGTAAACAGAGGCTGCCGCTTGAATTCGTTTCTCGTCAAAGCATGTGTACAGGTTGGATTCTTTAATCATGACGTGGTGTAATGGCAAGATCTGACGGTTAATCAATTTACATCATATCGAGCTTACGAATTCTACCCTGTAACAGCCCCAGATATTGACCCGTGATCGAGGATCGTCGACTATTCAGTGTAATTAATCCCCTCTACTGGACGGTATACTTGACAACGCGACACTCATCGCAGTGTCTTGATACACAGCGATCCGCTGATGTTTTTGAATTGTGTCTTGACTCGAGAAGGATATACCTGATGCTCTGTGAACGAGGATCTGTGCAGGGAGGGAAGACGAATCACCACCCTGATCTGTGTCGCGTTTCGTTGTATATGAGAACACAATGGAGAGAAAAGTGTTGATAATGAATTTCTAAACTGAAAGCTTTATAACGTGCATGGAACAAAGCATACGTGACTCAGGATCATTTGCAATCGTGTGTGACTAAAAGTTTTTCTTCGTTGATATATATTTATTTTGAACAATTTACTCACTAATGCTGATCACAATGAGGCGAGAGCCAGAAATTTGTCAAATATTCAGAGTGTACAAAGTGGACACGAAGCCTGCTAAGGATCGTGTGATTCCCTCTGACACAAATCAGACAACACCGTCACCTGACAAAGAGACATGTGATCAGGACAGTTTGAAAAGTGTGACGTCAGAGAGAGACCTGCATAAGGCAGGGATCACTGGTACAATGAGAGGTGACAAAACAGCAGCTGACTGGATGGCTCTCCAGCAGACTCTCTGGCCAGCCAGCGCTCTAGGGGCACGCTCTTCAAAGAAACGGGAAGCTAAAGCTGCTGACATTAGAGGAATGATGACAGCCCAAAGTGTTAAAATGCACCGTGCCACTCCCTCTAGTCCTCGCAGAGAATCAGCAGGCAATGCAATAAGATTAGATACAACACCCGATTCTTTAAGCAACTACCGGTGTGTATCAGCACCCGATGCACAGAAACAGATGACTGCAGGGAGCAACCAAAGAAGGGAAAGTAGTCGATCTCCTTCACGTCCGCATTCCGAGAACAGACTCGGCCCCTCCAGATCTTCCCAACATAAACATGAAGATCATAGTGCGAATGAACTCGAACCCGAAAGCCAAATTAGACAAATATGGAGAAAAGAGTTAGGTCTCCATGCCAGACCGCCACGCCGTCCTTACAAACCAAAGGAGTACATAACGGGATTAGCTACTGGCTACCCTGGACAGAGACTATCGACTTCCCAACAAACTGTAACTAATACATTTGTGACTGGAAAAGTACATGTAGGGGAAATGCAGAAACGGCGCAAAGTTCTTCCTCCCATTGACAAGAAGTTGAAATCTAAGAAGGCAGAAAACAATAAGAAAACACCCCGCGAGCCAAACAGGGAAAGTGAGATCAACGATATGGCGAGCGATCTCTGTCGTGGGGTTACCATCGAGGAAGGAAATGGTGAGGTATCTGAGGCGCTCCGAGAATATCGCGATGCACGCAAGAACGCCTTCTTTCTCGTAGATCTCCCTCCTAATGTCAGGAACGTGCGGTCACGGTACCTCTCCACTCCTCACGCGCCGCCAAATTCTGACGAAGACAGTGACGACGGCTTCGACGCAAGCGGGGTGAAGGAAAACTGGAACGATTCCTCCTACTCTCGAATAACGCGAATATCTTCTCCAGACCACGACGGCCAAACGGTCATCACGAGAACTGTCGACGCCTCGAAAGTGTTAGATTTCGGCGGGCGCGTCATTCGAAGGACTCAAATCGACGTGTTCCTTCCTTCGAACGCTAGCGATGAGTCAAACGCCCTCAGCGACAAGGAAGACAATCGCGATGTTAAAGTCGACATAGCGAAGTCTCGCGAAGTTCACGACAGTAATTGTCTGGACAAGAATGATGACAAATATGACTGCAGTGATGGTTCATCATCTGAAATTGGTAGCCATACTGATGCAACAGATGGCGGTAAAGGGATGTAAGCTCATGAAGGCAATGAAGGAGATAAAAGTGTTTAAGCAAAATTGGTGCGTGATACAACCATCAAAATCTCGAGAGCCATGCAGGATCGAGAATGAATCCGGGTGGAATGGTGCATGGTTTATGCTATGGTATTGAAAGTAGAGTATGATTAAAGGGGCAAAATATGTTAGCAGTGATCATGCAGTATGAAAAAAAAAAACAGACCCGTTAAGCACTAAATCCACGGAGATCGTCTTTATTCTAGACGCTTCAGGAACATCGTCAGGATGTGTTATTTGCAGGTGATGATAAAAGAAGATTAACGTGATCATTTTGTTCAACATCAGCTATCGCCGCAAATATTCATGTCATTTGCTAGCATACGTATTAAAATACTGCAATTGTCTTGCCTTCTTCATTACCTCTTACGTCATGAGTTTGAGTGTTAAATAAATCAGCTGCATTTCCATACCAACAACTTTGGTGGCCGGAAGAGAGAAAGGGAAAAATTGTTTCATGATTTATCGATAGACGGGCTGTATTACATAAGAATTAATATTTATACAAGGTAGAATGTTTTGTATCTTTCTAACAATCACGTGTGATAACATTCTAAGTGGCATAATGTATGGATCATGCATTGATTTTAGTTTCGGATAGAAATAATAATATCCATACTGCCATTCAAGTTGAGAATTTAATCAAATTTCTTCAAAATTCCGTTACAGTAAAAACTATTTAGGCTTCGTCATCGCGGCATTACATGTAACTCGTACAAAATCAAACGCCTTCGAACTTCCTTCAATATTCTTGTGGTTTTTTAAAGCTACATTTGAGTTAGTTTAGGACTGAAATATCCAGATATAAGACTACAGGTATTCACCCTGACGTAGTAATATGAATAAGAGGTCAGTTATTTTCGTGGCTTCGAAAATGATCGATGGTATATATGCAAGAATAATGTATTTCAAATGAAGCGGATTTATAATGAACACAAATTTTAGCACTTTTTTTTTTTGCATACATGTATTTGACTTGAAATGGTCTGTTGTGCATTTATGATTTTTGTTAATCATCGAAATGCAATAATGATTGGGTGCTATACGTTTAACTGTAAACACCCACTGGGTGCAAATTCTTAGTATACAATCATGCCAATAGGAAAAACAATCAATGAATCTTAAATCTATACTGTATTCATGCCCAATGTTATCATTGCAGTTACTGCCCAATCTTTGTCAAGACAGCACACACGACGCATCAAACCGAGCAAAAAAAAAAAAAAAAAGGGGGGGGTATAGATTAGTATTTATCCATTGATTATGTACTGCTCACAAAGGGTTTCCTATTGTATGAAAAAGGGATTTCATGTTGAATCGAAGAACCAGCTGCTTGTCTTATCTTTACTTATAATCATCTTGAGTTACATGACTGTATCATTAAACAACATTGAACGCGTATAAACAGACAAGTGAGTTTGTTGCCACACTGTCTGAAAATCACCCTTGCTTTTTACCGGTCAAAACTTTTGACCGGTAAAAGACATCATCACATATTAATTAACACGAGAATTTATGATAGTGCATTCACAATGATTTTAGCCTGCTTGTCTGTCTATTCTGTCCCAGTAGGGAGTCGCAACTAAACGACAACTAACCCTACATGTAACCCTATAAAGCCCAAGCTAGTTTGACCCCTTCGCAGGCCCAAGGGGGGGGGGGGGGGAGGGGGAACATTTTGTCCCTATTATACTTCTTTATTATTTGATGTATCACCGTCATATTTGGCACATGCATGGGTAGAGCAACTCACACTCTACATGACCCAATACTTGGAATTTCTCAAGGTCACCTACTGAATGCGCTATTTACCAATCAATATAAGAAATACATAGGAAATAATTATGCTAAAATCATTGTTTTCTGTATAATTAATTCTTAATCCCCAGTATGTTTTTATTTTGTGTGTCTGTGTGCGTATATGCGTGCGTGCCAATGTGCGTGTGTATGTGTTTGTGTGTGTGTGTGTGTGTGTGTGTGTGTGTGTGTGTGTGTGTGTGTGTGTGTTGTGTTTGTAGACCTATATAGGTCTTTGTCTGTCTGCAGCCTGTCCGCCTGACTACCATGCCTACCTCTATGATATGTTTGTCTCTGTGCACAGGCCTACTTATGTCTCCTTATAAGTTTCTATGAGGGGTGATGTTCATTATTCCGAAGGTTCGTTAATCCGAAAATAAAACAAGGTTTGTTATTCCGAAGTGTCGTTGTTCCGAAACACGCAAATAAATTCCATCTATACATCTATAAAGTGAAATACGGCTCGTTAATATAACCAACTGTGCGTGTTATCCCGAAGGGGAAAGAAGCAGATCGTCCGATGAACCTTTAAGATAGAGAACCTTATTTCATTTTCGGATTATACAACGAACCTTCGGAATATGAACTCGTAACCGCGTTTCATAGCCTGAATCAATATTATGTACAAGTTTGTAAAGGGTTGTTCGTGTATGCCTACTTGTGTAAACGTTCATGAAAACCCATTATATTACACACTTAGACATTCGGTTATCTCACAGGCTGCCATCAAGTTAGTTGGTAAAAATAATCGCCCAAGACATTACAAGAGCACAGACAAGCTAGAGAGATTTAAAGGAAACCAAAACCCAAAGAGAAATTTTCTTTATATTGTTGTCCACACATGACGTCATGATCAATTGTATAGTCTCCTTATCCAGTCATTACAACACCAAAACTTTACAAAATTAAGAACTTTTGCATTGATTCGGTCAATCCATACACATTGCTCTTTGGGTTTGGGTTTTCTTTAACTCTTCCACGCCACATGGACTTAGGCCTATATGCGCCACTTTTATGTGTTATGACTATTGTGCTTTATGTTTTCTGTGTCAACACAAGGGATTAATGATTAGAGCCTGTCTGACAATGTTTGCAGAAAACAATCCGTTCAAAGACAGGTATGTCAAAATTCAAGCCATGGGGCGGATCCAGGAATTCTGTAAAGGGGGGGGGGGGTGCAACTAATATTTTTGGTGCCACTTCCGGGTTTCATTTCATTTTTTTCTTTTTTTTTCTTTTGTTTTTAACGGAAAATAGGGGGGGGGGGGGGGTGCGCCGCTTGCGCCCCCCTCTGGATCCGCCACTGATATTGGATACTGTATAGGTTATAGGGTTAAGAAGGTACACTGTAATTGCAAACATCATATAATGCCGTCGTTAATTATAATGTCAAAAGAGAACACCAAAAGAAAAAAAAAATACCTGCTGCACTGGAAGCAATGTTTACATGTGCTCTTTTAAGATGTAGAATAGGAAGCAGGCCTACATTCCTTTCTGCCTATTCTAGTATTCTCCACATTCCACTATTCGAAGATACAATGTGCATTTTTATCGAAATGCATAAAAAAATAAATTTAAATATAGAACACTCAGTCCAGTTAGCAGCAGTGTTATGCCAAACAATGATAAATGCTCCTTGTGTAAAACGAAATCAGAATTTGTTTTCTTTTTTCTTCGCAACAAAGAAACAAAGGAAAAAGACACAAATAACAGCAATAAACAAGTACAATACAGGAGGAGAGGGGTGGGTTCTCGTAGACCCACCCCTCCCCATACAACCAAGGCGCTAGCGCTCGAGCTCTATCATCTTTGCATTGAAACACGGCGTGTAATCAATGCACGCTATATACAGGAATATGGCTGTTCTGCTTCAGTTGATGTTCCCTTCTTCATCGAGGATATTCACATCTCGCTCTCAGGAAACAACGTCAGAAGACAGCACATGCCAGTATAGTGGACTACTGCAGCATTTTTTGAAGAATGAAATGAAATGTCTTATCACAGGGGACAAGGAAAGGTAATTTATTACTATAAATACTTAGTAGAAGGTTGGAACTGAAGGTCGTTGTCGGCCTAGCCCCATACGTTCAATTTCATGTAAGCATTTTAACCTCCCGTTATGTTTAAAAGTTGTTTGTGGTTGATTTGTTTGTGTTTAAAGTATGGATCATGTTTTATGATTACAGTGCAATGGGAGAGTATACTCAATGTTTGTTTAATTATCATAAATTATGCAAACATTCCTGTGACTGTGTCCTGGTAAAGGCATCGGCAAATTCACTCAGTAGTCATGGTAGTCAGTTGGATTCTCACGATTCTTGGCTTTTAGGACTTCCATTCACTATGCACCATAGCAAGGGTTTTCCATGACCGACAAGTATTTCTAAGGCGAAAAACTTCTAATTTTTAATGATGACATTTGCTGGGTCAGTTGTTCGCTTCTTAGACAGACACCATTGATACATACGCCATTGCGACGGTTTCCACCGTTGTGGTGGAAACGCAACTTTCATTCATTTTTCATATCATTATTCATAAACTCAATTTTGCATACACCCATGTTTATATGGACTGTTTTATTCAGAATGGTTTCATCAAAAATTTGAGAAAGATGTTTCGGCTGTTGAAACTAGCCCTGAATTTTCAAATTGACTTTTGATGAAGAGATGTGAAAATGTATGGTGTTTTGAAGTTGGGCATTAGAATGTGTCTATGATGGCTATGTTTAATTTGATTGTATTGCACTGTGCTTGTTTGTGCTCAGTTGTCTAGCACTTGTAGCAGTATTCTCCTGTAAAAGTTCAGAGTCAGACCAAGGAGGTGTATGATACCTCTTTGGTTAGACTTTGAGAGAGTTCTGAGGCAGTTCTTTTGATGAAAACAAATCTCAAATTGAGTCAATAATGCTTTATGCACCATTTTCCAGTTGTTTCATGAATTCAATGATAGCAACAAGTAATAAATCGACAATTGATAATGATGATGACAATTCTCAACACTTTTCCATCATGACTTGTCATTGTAGTGTATGATAATTAAGAATCTTTGAATTTATTTTTGTAACCCAAACTTCAGGCAAAAAGAAAATAATGATTATAGTTTTGTGTTTTTTTTTTTTAGCTCACCTGAGCCAAAGGCTCAAGTGAGCTATTGCGGTCGCCCTTCGTCCGGCGTGCGTCGTGCGTCGTCCGTCGTGCGTCGTGCGTTGTCCGTCGTCCGTCATGCGTAAACTTTTTATATTATAATCTTCTTCTTGAAATCCCCAAGACCGATTTTCATAAAACTTGGCAGGTAGCATCCCTAGGTGGTTAGTGGAACTCAATTTGTTAAAATGGGCACCATGCCCCACCCAGGGGGCCCCCAGGGGGGCCCAAACCCCCCAAAATTAAGGAATCTGTAAAAATCTTCTTCTCTAGAACCAGAAATGATAGAGCTAAGTTAATACTATGAGTAAGTACATTGATGACTGTAGTTTCAAGTTTGTTCATGGCAGAATCAGGGGTGCCCCCCTTGGGACCCAGGGGAGGGGGGTGGGGAGGGGTCCTAATGGCGCCTAAATTGTACATTTTCATCTTCTTCTTGAGAACCCCATGACCCACTTTCACCAAACTTGGCAGGTAGCATCCCTAGGGGGTTAGGATCTCAATTTGTTAAAATAGGCACCATGCCCCACCCAGGGGGCCCCCAGGGGGGCCCAAACCCCCAAAATTAAGGAATCTTCAAAAATCTTCTCTAGAATCAGAAGTTATAGAGCTAAGATAATACTATGAGTGAGTACATTAATGACTGTAGTTTCAAGTTTGTTCATGGCAGAATCAGGGGTGCCCCCTTGGGACCCAGGGGAGGGGGTGGGGAGGGGTCTTAATGGGGCCTAAATTGTACATTTTCATCTTCTTCTTGAGAACCCCATGACCCACTTTCACCAAACTTGGCAGGTAGCATCCCTAGGGGGTTAGGATCTCAATTTGTTAAAATGGGCACCATGCCCCACCCAGAGGGCCCCAGGGGGCCCAACCCCCCCCCCCCCCAAAAAAAAATAAAAATAAAAATGAAGGAATCTTTAAAAATCTTCTCTAGAATCAGAAGTTATAGAGCTAAGATAATACTATGAGTGAGTACATTAATGACTGTAGTTTCAAGTTTGTTCAACAAGGGTGCCCCTCTTGGGAGCAGGGGGGTTGGGAAGGTCCAAATGGGGGCCTGAATTGTACATTTTCATCTTCTTCCTGAAAACCTCATGATGGATTTTCATCAAACTTGGTAGGTATTGTAGCATCCCTAGGGGGACAGGATCTCAATTTGTTAAAATGGGCACCATGCCCCACCCAAATTAAGGAATCTTTAAGAATTTGGGCCCTTATACTGTACATTTTCATCTTCTACTTGAGAATGCCTGGTCAAATTTTAGTAGAGCTGTGAATAATTTAGATTAGTGACTGCGTGAAAGGTGAACTTGCGATACTCAGGTGAGCGCTAGACCCGTGGGTCTCTTGTTTTCAGATATGGAATATAAATTGTAGTTTTCATCATCATTTCTGACCTTAAAGATGTTGTTCTTAAAAGGCCTTAGGACAAAGGATACTCCAAGGATACAAAACGAACTCATTCCATTGTAAAAAGCCATTGACACTGATGATGCAGTTAGTGTACCACATTTATTACTACTTCTCATGGCTTGTTATTCATTCGATTCTGTGTCTGAGCAGATTAAAGAGCACTTCTGATGATTCATTTTTATTCAGGCTTTTCATGTCTAGAGAAAAAATTGAATGCCTATTCATTTCATATACTTTGCAAACCTTGTTGCAGTGGCAAGACAGCCCTCTTGTTTCAGTGTGCAGTTTCCTGTGCCCACGATGGACATCGTGTTGCCTTCATCACACCTACAAAGTTCAAGTCACTGCCCCCATCAGTTGAGGGTGCTCCACCGCAAGATCCACTGCTTATGAAGCAAATCAATATAATGTAAGTAGTGACACCTCTAGAAACCGAGAATCAATTTCACAGGAAAGCTGCATATTAATATTTCTCCAGGAATGATTTGGTTATGTGATAACTCAAGTACTGAGAAATCATGCTGTTTTTAATGACGGTAAAATTTATGGCAAGTCAAGCCGTCTGCATCAGCTTCATTCACTGCCATAGTCATGCATCATATCACCATGTAATTAGTTTGTAGCGGTCACTCACACAACCATGCCCTTATGTTTTGAATACCGGTACCTTCATGTGTCTTCAATGAGGAAATAGCAAACAAAATGTGCCCTTGGTGCTTGAGACATCACCTGTCATTTCATAGATGGAATTTTACACTATTTCTACATTAAAATGGTTTGATCAGTTTGATATGTAAATGGTAAATGCAGGACCCATATTTGCAATAGGCCATTCCTTTCCTTTATCATGAAGTTTCAATGTCATGATGGTTTAGTCATTTGCTACTTGCCAAGTCTGTCATATTTTATCAAGACAGTGAGTAATAAGCCAATATACACTAGGGCTCCTTTACCTTACAGCAGTAAACTCTTGAAATTAATTTGCCCATGTCTTCCCTGATCCCTCCATCCTTGATTTCTGCTCCAGGTACTTTCAAGACCGGACCAGTATTCTTACCTACCTCAGTAGAATCCACACACTGAGTTCCCGTCCAGATGTTATCATTGTAGACAACCTGGACTTCTATGCAAGTCATCCGCAGGTAACACTGTCTTGGAACAAGAATTGTGCCATTATGCTGTATAGTTGATCATATTTTGCATGTTAAGTTTTTTGAAACAGGCCTTCAGTCCAACTTGTGGGGGGGGGGGGGATATCTTGATGGTCTCACAGAAAACATCTAAACAAATTGGTGGTAAGATCTTGACTGAAAGATTCTTTAAAACTGGTCATGAAATTGTGCAGTGATTGACATAAATTAAAAACACGCACACAGACAAATGTCTCATGAGAAAGAAGTTGTAAGTGGTATGTGAAGCTCAATGCTTTAGCATTCTATTTACAGTCTTTGTGTGTGTTGTTTTAACCTGTTGCAATGTCACTAAATCTTGTGTGTAGCATTGGCATTTGATCATGCCACTTCATCATTTTGAACAAAACCTCGACTGTTTAGCTGGAAGTAATCTTTCTCTTGACAAAGCCTACTGGGGACGGAAACCACTCTCATGATTCCAGTTTATACTTTACGGAACAGTAGGAGGAGTATCTTTGACGTGACCTGCACATGACATAATTTTGTGGTGCTTTTATTATTTGCAAATTTCAATCATTGACCAACTGACAGCATTAAGAGCCTACTGAAATATTGTGTCAGATGACAAAATAAGCAATGTGTACCATCTCTGAGGGGAAAATCATTAACCTCACTTCGTTCAAAAATACTTATTTCTTATGCTGTCACTTTGGATCTCAATTCTCGGTATCGCCAATGCGCAGAAAGTTTCTGCGCACGCTAAAGAGCTCTGTCACAGATACACTGTGGGATTCCTTGGTGCCCTTGTTCGCTTCTGGTTGTCTCACGTGAGTCGCAGTTCCCATATGATTCAATGGAGTTATTTGTCTGCTTTTCCGTTGTTACCCCTTTTTTTCTTGGCTATAATTCAGCTTAAAAGAGGCGAAAGTTTTAAGTTTTACTGATTTGCGGTCACTAGAGTCATGGTTCACTACTGCAAGGCTTCAATGTGCTGGTCACATGATGGAAAGCGAAGAAATCTTCAACAAAAAATACCTCTGGATAAAGACAGAGCATGATCTGAGTGCATGTGCAGCCAAAACCGGGGCAAGTTTGTCCCGTGAGCTATCCCATAATGCATCTAAAATGCTGCTCTGCGCACGGCACCTAGGTATTGGCGATACTGAGAATTGCACAAGGCACACACAGTCTTTACAGATTCAGTGCAGTAAGAGAAGTTGGCTTAGCAGTAGCAAACCTTGTAAGGTTCTGCAAATCTTCCTTACCATAAAAGAGAAAAAGAAAAGAAAACTCACTGAAACACCTGCATGCAACTCATGTAATTCTAATCCAGTTTTATCTCTTTAATCCAGGCCAGCGATATAACATTTACTGTGTCAACTCTATGTGCATACCTGGTTGATGCTGCAACGTTCATTTCTTCAAAGAGGTCAGACATCTCTTGAACTTCTTTCTCCATAAAGTTCAAAGTGAACATTATCTAGAAATGCCAATATTCTGGTAACATTTAATGCACTGAGAATGTGTTATGTTGTCTCTGACCAGGATGATTTCAACAAACTCAATGAGATACTTTGTGTGTTTTTTCTCCACTAATGACATGTTAAAAAAATTACCATGCAAATCATGTGAAGTTAACCTTATTGTCCCCGCCGAACGAGTTCGAGCAGGGGACTATGAAACGGGCTCTGTACGTGTGTGTGTCCGTGTGTATGTGTGTGCGTCCGTGTGTGATCAAAATGTTCAATTTGCTACTTCTCTGTCATTTATGAGCCAATTTTGATTCTGTTTGCTTTATATGATAACACTACATGGGAGCTTTGAAACTTCTACACAGAATTTCAGTTGTGACCTTTGACCTTGACCTTTGACCTATATTGTACATTTTGCTACAAAATGCTACTCCTTCGCCATTTCTAACCCGATTTCGATTCCGTTTGCTTAATGTGATGGCACTAGGTGAGGACTTCAAAACTTCTACACAGAATTTTGACCTTTGACTTCTTTGACCTTTGACCTTGATTTTTTACCTATATTGTACATTTTGCTACAAAATGCTACTCCGCCATTTCTAACCCGATTTCAATTCCGTTTGCTTTATGTGATGGCACTAGGTGAGGGCTTCAAAACTTCTACACAGAATTATGACCTTTGACTTCTTTGACCTTGACCTTGATTTTTTACCTGTATTGTACATTGGCTACAAAATGCTACTCCTTCGCCATTTCTAACCCGATTTCGATTCCGTTTGCTTTATGTGACGGCACTAGGTGAGGGCTTCAAAACTTCTACACAGAATTTTGGCCTTTGACTTCTTTGACCTTTGACCTTGATTTTTTACCTATATTGTACATTTTGCTACAAAATGCTACTTCCGGCGGGGACATTATATTACGCACAGCGTAATTTCTACTTTTCCTTGTATAAATCAGCAAATGCAAAGAAGTTGTGAGTCACTATCATATGTGACAGCAATTCAACCTTCATTTGTAGCACGAACACACTCTGATACAGTCCTTTGCATATAGCATATCAGAAGTAACTAACAAAACATATATGACAAAATTCAAATGGTAATGATGCCTAGGACCAACTACCTTTAGTTGCTGCAGTGTATTAAAAGCAGGTATCATCTTTATGAAATGAATAGTCTTATTCCCGACCAGCTTAAGTTTTTCTAAGACTTTATACGCTGAGTGTATTTTTGCTCCAACCACTTACATCATCCCTTTAGCTGATACAGGGTTGTAGCTTGTCCGTGAAACAATATGACCATGTAGAATAGATGTGATGATATATATTGCCTGTTTTATATCCTTTACAGAAATAATGGAGAAGACCTCTCTTCAAAAGGCCTTGTGATGGCGTCTGTGTCCTCTCCAACCCAGGGTCAACTGCCTGGGGCTTACGTCTACTCCAAGTTTTTACCAAGGGAGCTTAAACTTACTGGTAAGTAGAGGCATGTTACGATATCTGGGCCCTGTTTTAAGAAGAGTTATAATTGATTATATATTTGATTTCTATGATAAGTCTATGGCAGCCTGTGTAGTAAGGAAATTTATAATTAATTATATCTTTTGATAAAACGGGGCCCTGTACTATGTTACTTTTCAAGCAGGAAACACATACTTGATTAGTGGTGGCATTTAAAGATTAATTTCAATCATTTACATTGAAATTACCCTTTGCTATCAGTATTTCAAGATTCATAGGTACTACCACATTGGGAGAAATGGCAGTACCTATGTACATTTTATGTCAAGATTTAACTGTGATGATTCCATTATCAAAATGGCATATAGAATGTGGAAAATAATCTAAACAAAGCATGAAATATGACAAAAATGTGATGCATTCTTTCCGGGACTGCAACTAAAAAGATATTCATAAACATCAAAATTTAGCCTTTTAATGTAGAACGAGGAATGTTTGCATGCATTTTGATTACCAAGTTTCATGAAATTAAAATGCACATGAATGTTCTTGTCTACACTATATATGTTGCATACCAGTGACAATTTACAAAAATGTTATGCCAAATAAAAAAAACAAACAAACAAACAAAAAACTGGAGGCTCCAATTTGTTTAAATTTCATGCCATGGAAATATCTTGCTTTACAATGTAGAATTTAGTCTGGACTACCTAGCAAAAGCTATTGTTGTTCTTGGATTGATTTCACATTCATACACAATACAGTACATTGCATATGCTGTATTAGCTGAGGTAAATAATATGTGTGATATGTGTGCCATGAAGTAAAGAGAGAAAGAAATAGCAACTCACAATATTTTCCAAAGAATGCCTTCTGATGCTATGTCAAAGCAACAGTCTTGAAACAGTGACATGCAGTGTTTTTATATGAAGTATAGAGACGCCCAACCCCAAGCATCTCTTGAACAGGAAATTCTCCCTCCTGGACCCTGTAGCAAGCTGGAGACTCGGATTGTGCAGACATTTTGCAAATTATCCCGGTTGTTAAATGTTGACATGTAGTAGTTAGCTGACTGTGTGTACTAAACTCCCGCTGAAGCACATGTATGAGTAGAAGCTGACAGCACTCATGTGACTGCCAGCACAATGCCACCCTACTGTGTAGTCCCACAAACTACTGCCAAACCAGAAATGTTCAGGCTGTGCAATCGGCAGAATCTGTCCAGAATTGAGTAGAAAGCAACCACTCTGTGTAAGGAAATGAAATCCCTTTGATTGCAGGCCGACCTCAGTTTTCTGACCACGTCAGGACCAGTGGGTGTTGGGATTTTATAAGTGATTTGGTCTGATAAGAGAGATGTGCTCAAATATGACACTGTCTACTTCATTCTGCTGGGGTTATACACATGCTACTATCAATTTACTGATACTGTGATTCTTTGCATGGTATTGTCATGTTTCGTAATGCAGATGATGCAGAAATGAAATGAAATGTTGGTGTATTACCCCTTCTCAAATGTGTGTGTGTGAGTGATTTTGACCAATAGGAGAATAGGAAGGAATGGGAGTGCTGTATTAATGAAATATTTGCATTGCTCCCTCTAGTGGCCAAAAATTGCAAATGCAAAATTCATTGCCTAGAGGTTAATAGAAAGTTGAAATTAAAAATCCTTAATTTTTTTCTTCTCGAATATCAGTACTTGCAGAAGCCCTTAAAATGCTATGAGTTTTTTTTTTTTATTTTGTTTTTGTTTTTGTTTTGTCCTCTATTCTCTCTTACTCTTTTTTGAAGACTTTACATGTGATGGTAGAAATCTATTGCCAAAGTAACCTTTGACTTTTAACTTACTTTAAATACCCTATTTTCTTGACTATTGGGATTATTTTGTTTGATTTTGAGGTACAGGTTTATGTATGCAATAGAGGCATTGATGATTTCCTCATCGACATTTATGTTGATGATATATCAGTAAAAAGAGAATTTTTTCGGACTTCTTGATGCAGAAATCTGTTAAAGCTATTAGGTCACAGGAAACGCTCAATTGCAAAGTTGGGTTTCTCCCTTTGTGACCTTGTTTGCCCCATGGTGGTATATGTGAATCACACAGGCAGTGTTGTGCATTGCAGTCATGACATGTATAAGCCAGTTCACAGTTAGCGCTAGTCTGCAATGACCTCTCCAAGCACAGACTTTGCAAAACATGGAATAGTCTTCAAGAAGAGCAGTTGAAAACAGCAATGCAGGCAGTGTTAATTTACATGTCAGTGCTGCATGAATGACTTTTGTTAATGTTGCTGAAAAGAATGCACATTCACCTGTAAATACCAATCTGCACCTGGTCATTTACAACACAGTTGTTAAGAAGCCCTATCTCGGTTCTGAATACCTCAGTTGCAAATCCATTTCAAGAGAAGGTCTGCAATGACCTTTATCTGCACATGCTCAGATCGTAACTGTGAACTGGCTTATTGTTGTGCCTGTGTTCTTGATCCAAGTGTCTACCAGTTCACAGTAGTGTTTCATCATAGCATCAGAGTAGGACACTGATCACTTTAATACACTCATGAATTTAGGTGTTCTTTAAAGTTTATGGGGAAAATTCACACTCGTCTCCATAGTATTAAATGTGGGCAGTTTTATTACATTAGGAACCATCAATAACAGAAAAAAGGGGATTTTTAAAAGGAATGAATAAAATGGGTAAGTGAATGAATGAGACATTCTTCTGGGACATGGTATCACTGGCTTGAACTACAATTTATTTAGTTACTGTTTCAATTGCTATTTGAAAATTCTTACTTTGTTGAAAGGATGGCAGCAATGATGAGCTTTCAATATAGCAGTATAGCAGTTTATATATTTATTATTTTTTTTTTTTACATAGGAAAAAACCCATTTAGATTTGCCATTCCTGTCCACAGCTTGTCAACTCTTTCTGTTTTGATTGGTTAGTAGGCTGTATTGTCAAGCTGTGTTTTATGATTGTTTTTGATGTAAATATGCCTGATATATATTCCCTGCAACATTTGTTTGTTTTCAGATTGAAGCCAGATTTGATGAAAGTTTCTTTTATACACTTGAAGTTTTAGTCTTTCCCCCTCCCCCCTCCCCTCCCCCCCCTCCCCGGATATCTAATATGTATATGTTGTGACACTATTTGTCTGTATGATAGCATAATGCTGATTGCCCTTTTTAATAGACAATGAGTTCTGACATCAAAATTTGATACACCACCATATGACTAGCCAAATCAGGGATTATTGCACAGATTACAGGGAACAGTCGGTGCAGCATTACTCACTACCCAGTTGCTACTTGCCAAACTTCTCTTCGATGTAGGCCTACCTGTCATGACAATTCAAAATGAGCTGACTGAGTTTTTGCATTAAAAACAAAAAGCAAACAAACATGCAAATGCAGAGCAACTGTATACAAGATATACATGGTATACAAGTGCCATGCTGTAAATGTCTCACTTAATGTATTCATTGTGATTGCACATTGCCATTACTGTTTGTTTTCTCGATCATAAATCTTAGTCCAAGTGCCATCGCCCTCCTCCCATTATGGTACCACCTCACATTTATTTCCTTGTCACATTAAATGGATGTGACAGCTACTGCCACATGTGTTCTTTTGTTTGCACTTAGTAGGACACAGTAGTTCTGCAAAGCTCATGAAAGACACGGAAGAAAAATTACGATACTGTCAGTTTCTGACTGCCTGAACCTGGTGCAAAGACTGCCTCTAGCTGAATCCTCAGAATTGTTTGTACATCTCAGTCATATATAATCGTGCATAATTGTTTTGGGCTTAAAATTGCCATAACTAATTGGGTACAGTTTTATACACAGCACACACGTAGCCGAAGAATCTTGCTTGACTGGAGTTGACGATATGCAATGAGCATCTGATAGGCTTCCATGCACATATTTGTTGATGGGCAATTCTTTCCGAGCAGGCCTGCACTAGTCATGATTTTCAAATATACAGTGGTGGGCAGCAAACCAAGACTGATTCAATCGAAGAACTGTAATATCTGGTTACCCATTCCTTTAAACAGATTACAACAAACCTGGTCAGAGAGAAATATCAGTGACAATTTTGGAAATCATTCAGAAGAATGAAGAAATCAAATGCATAATGATAGTTGTTCATTATTTCATACCTTTTCCAAATGTGAAGATAATTTGACCTAGTATGTAGCATGAACTCAGTGAAAGTGAGATGAGCTTGGATGCCTTGAAATAATGTGGACATCCAGAGGACTTACAGGAGCCAACTTCTGCAAATAAGATGATAATAATTTGGACTTGCAGTTTTGGGCCTCATTGAATATTAAAGAAAAGCAAAAGAGGGTACTAAGTAGTTTTCATTGATCAATAGTAGGCTCCTTAAATCTTGGATTACTGGTAGACACAGAAGGTGGGCTGTCTGCTAACTGTCTCCAAGTGTGTTGCATAATCAAGCTTATCTTTGATGTGGTATTTTGCAACCATTTCCCATAGCTGTCTGTTGTAATTGTTGAGTTAGTGTCTATCTGTAATCGAGTTGACATGATGGACATGTGATAGTGCATGTCTCTTCAAATCATTATTGGACATTATCACAACACACCCTAAGCTGTGTATCTTAAAATGTAGCAGGCTTACTGCTATGTGATGTCATTAAGCTATTAAAATAGCAAGGTCACCTGAGGATCTGACATTGACTGCTCTGGCTACAGACCAGTTTTACAATTATTGTATTCAGATCCATGGATATTTTCCATGGTAACCCAGTAGCAAGTTTCCTAGGATACCTGTACCTGTTGACCAGCTTGTTTTACATAACAACCCTCTTGCAGACATAACAGAGAGAGGGTCTTTGACAAAGACTAGGTAGAGGCAGGGAGGTGGGATGTAGCATACTTCCCATATCCCTGGTTGAGGGGGACTTTGTAGAACTCATTGACTCAGCAGGTAGTGAGAATACCGAGCAGCAACCAAGTTTACCCAGACAATCTCGATTCATAGTTGATTTTGGATCAATGATGAGTTATAATAACTTGAATTTGCAAAGTTATAGTTTATTCAGGAGGAAGTTATAATTGATTTCAATTAGGTTCCATAGGTCTCTTGATAAAACGGAGATATAGTTGATTGAAAGTTATCATAGATTCACTGACTTATGATTAATTTGGGAGAACTATCATGGACTTTTGGAACTTACAATTAATTATATCTTTTGATAGAATGGGGCCCAGACCTGAGAGGCTCTGGTTGAAACTATGTGCATTAGGTGACTTCAATAGCACTATCTTGTGCGAGGTGCAGCTCCAAAGAAAATTACTGTTGAAGTCACGGAAGGCACATATTCTAACTGGTGCCTCAAACAATGGCTGGGGCCCATTTTATCAAAACATATAATCGATTATAAATTTCCTTACCACACAGGCTGCCATAGACTTGTGAGAGAAATCAACTACATAATCAATTATTACTCTTCATAAAACAGGGCCCAGCTGATATATTTGTTTTATATCCCTCACATATCATTTCAAGACTGACAGCAATTAAATTATGTGGGATTTAATCACTGTTTAAAGTTTGTAAAGTTGACCGATCACTCAAACAAGTTCATTTCTTCTACGCACAAAATTACACACGCCAAGTGTGCATGGTCTGTGATGCGCCATACCCATTCATTTGTATGTGAAAACCTAACCAGTCTTTTTGCATGTTGGTGGAAAAACCATACAGTATTCACTTCAATGCAATGTGCAGGATTGATTTATGCAGAGATACGTGCGTGTGATGTATTAGTAGTACATGTATCAAATCACCAGCATGATATATTTATATTTTTAAAACTATTTTCCAAAGGAAGTAGCTGGACCCTGACAGGACAAGGATTTTCTCAGTAGAAATATGTTTTGTCGCTTTCGATGCTCTCGACCAATCAGAGGACAAGAGATAATTTGTGAGGGATATAAATATATATATATATGTATATATCTCATATTATATACATATATATATTATCCCACATTTTTTGGAATTGCTAGTCATGCTCAGGGTGGGATTTCACGGAGCACGTGAATGATTTGCGAAGGACGCGAATGACAAAATCCAACATTCGGAAAAGTTTTTCTCCGAATGTGTTCCGACAATGAAGCCGAAAACTATTCTTGCGCAATTTGTGCAAAGTTTCCACAACGTATGTGCGAATGTCGTGTGTATCATTGCTAAAGTACAGCATGTTACGTACACGAAGAACACGCGACGGAAATGCAAACAACGAAAAATTTTCAATAATCATGGGAGAAAATGTACCCAAGGAGAGGTGGAAGCTGTCTTGAGTTGAATTTTTTTTTCTTTCCTCTATTTCTCCTTTCTTTTTCTCTCATTTCTCTATCGTGTGCTTTCCTACATTTTTTTTCCCTAGGACCTATCTCCACTAGTAAAGCATTTGATTTTTTTTTTTGCAGTTTCTCCAACACATAATATCTATAATTCAAATGAAATTTTACATGCTTTAGATTAATTTTAAGTGTATTCTGCGATTTTTGTTTGTATATCAAACATTTATTTCTCTTTGCTAGTCTTTAATTTCTTTTGTTACTATACATGTAGTTGTTAATAATTGTTTGATGTTTAGATGTATGCAACAATTTTTATTTGTAGAAAATGTATAGGTCATACATGGGCCTCAACTCTTCACAATGTACATCAGACCTGTCGCTAATATCATCAGACGACATGGCCTACGATATCATCTGTACGCTGACGATACACAAATTTACTGTACTTTCGATCCACGCAATCCTGCCAGTCTGAACGAAGCCCGGATTAAACTAGAGGAATGCATACATGAGTTAAGGCACTGGATGACGAGTAATATGTTGAAGTTAAATGAGGACAAAACTCAAAGCATTGTTTTCTCATCTAGTAGACTACGCCCTACGGGAGATACAAGCATTCGGCTTGGAAACACTACTGTCAATGTATCACACACTGTAAAAAATCTAGGTGTTCATTTTGACCAGATACTGTCGATGACAGATCATGTCAGTAGAGTGTGCCAGACAGCAAACCTCCATCTGAGAAACATATCTCATGTTCGAAAGTATCTTACAGAAGATGCATGTAACCATGCAGTACGCTCTCTAGTTCTGAGCAGGCTTGATTATGGAAATTCTCTGCTGGCAAATATGAATGTCAGTGATGTGAAAAGAATCCAAAAAGTCCAAAATCGAGCGGCTCGCCTGGTGCTTGGTGTAAAGAGAAGATCCCCGAGTGCTCCTTTACTGAAGCAGTTACACTGGCTCCCCATCAAAGAGCGTATCGATTTCAAACTAGCCCTTCTTGTCTATAAATGCATGATGAATACCGCTCCTCAATACCTATCCAACCTACTAACCACCCCTACAGCCACCAGATATCAACTCCGGTCACAAAATGATAAGACAGTCCTACAAATCCCACAAGCAAAAACCAAAGCTTTCGAACGTACATTTTCATATGCTGGATCTGTTGTCTGGAACACTCTACCAAAACAACTCCGTCTATGTGATTCAGAGGAAATGTTTAGAAGGAAACTCAAGACTGAACTATTTCAATTGTAACTACTAAGTATGTTCCTATGCTTTGTGAATGTTGTTTGTTGATGTATGTACAGCGCTTTGATCAGGTTCTGTAAAAGCGCTCAATAAGAAATAGTTATTATTATTATTATTATTATTATTATCCCCCAAACGTGCGCTAAACGTTCGCGAGAATGTCTCAAAAGGTATGCGAACAGTTTGCGATTACGTCGTAAAATGATCGGAAAAACTTCGCAGATTTCGCGTAACATACGCGAGACATCTTCCAAAGTTTCGGAGTCTGTTTGAGGTTTCACGAACATTTTGCGAACATCACGCGTGACTTGCGAAGGTCTTGCGCATATGACGAGGCTTTAAAGACACTTTCGAGAACAATTCACGAGCAAATCACGACCAAGTGTGCGGAAAAGGTTCACAAAAAATTTCAAACTTTTTTAAAATTCTCGCCGAAGTAAAAACGACATTCGTGAACAATTGATGATGCTTCCGAACCCTCACATTCGTTTGGCGATCTTTTGCAGACTAAAATAGGAATGCCGGATTTTGCCATTCGCGTCCTTCGCAAATCGTTTGCGTGCTCCGTGAAATCACACCCTTAACCCTAAAAGGGCTGGGAGGTGGAATCCGCCCCCCTCGACGTTTCACGTTATATTCTGTAACGCGAGAAGGCCTTGTCGCGAGGCTTCTTGACTTTGTTTGTTCAAGTCTCGCGCAACTTTTGAGACCAAATTTGCAGTGTCCGCACCTACTTTTGTGAAGCCACGCCCATTTTTGTAACGGAATGTCGCCCCAAAACAGGCACAATTTTGTGATTTTGTGTACATTTCCTGTGGAAAACAGTGGTGTGTCATGAAAGTCATAAAAACCTGATTATATTTACAACTAATCCCTTTCATTGATTAATTTTGTGCTAATTATGGTAGAAAAGTGGTCAGTGACAATTTCCAACGAAAAAACAAAGAAAAAACAAAAGTTGAAAAACAAAGAAATACATAAGAAATTCTGAAAACAATAAAATACATAAGAATTGAAATGAGTTTTGGAAGTTTTTGTGATGTACAATTGTTGAATATGCTAAAACAGATTTACAGATCAAAAATTAGACTCTCAATGCTTTTAATTAGGCTAAAATATGATCTTAAGGCCAAAATAAATAATATGTTGGTTTGCGGTAACATGACCTCAAGAACAGTGGGTCGGAAGGTAGGGGACAAATTTTATTTTTCCAAAAAATTTTACCCTTTAGTAACCAAACCCAAAGAATAGTGGGTCGGAAGGTAGGGAAAAAATTTTATTTTCCCAAAAAAATTTACCCTATATTTTATTTTGTCTGTATTTGCTTCCTGAAGCACAACTAAAATCTGTGGGATAGGAAATCTGAAAAAAGGGACATATAGCTACCAACCGTTCCGAAAAATTTGTATTTGTTACTAAAAATCGAAGGGATTACAAAAATACGAATTCAAAGTGGAAAAAAAATAATGGGTAAAAAAATGGCAAACGCACATTGCATAACGGAATGTGCCATGTTACTTCATCTGAACTCGGCTGGGATATCGATACAACGCGTACGCACCGTATGTGGAAAGCGCTGAATAGAAAAGTGTGCGCACACGCAAGTCGCTGCTCACGTACTGTGTACACCGAATGGAACTTCGTGCGCGTGAATCCCTACCGCCAACGGACCCTGGATGTTTACATCAATCGCCGTGGTATCCCCATGTGTGGCCGGCTGGAGAGCGCGTACACTGTAGCCACCTGCCACTACATCTACAGTATCCTATTTCGTTTTGAAGCGGGGTAGAAGGCATTCCGTTGTGCAATGTCTGCTTCTTTTTCTCTTCTTCTTCATCCGCTTTTCCCTTGCCTCCCAAGTATGAAATGATTTTTAGAGTGTGGTGTGTTTTTTATAACGTTATTGTATCATTTTTCTCCAAGGAAGAGGTGAGTTTCTGTTCGTGTATTGATGTGCACTGCAGTAAAATTATGTGCAGGTGAAAAGCGTTGGAACTTTCTTTCCCGAGTATCGTGGGAACTCGATGCATTTCTAGGCCTATTATGTATTAAAGGAGATCTCATATAACAGAATACTTTAATATAACAAACTTTTTTTCCGGTCAAAATGAATTAATTTCCTTTGTTTTGTATCGTTTATTGACTTGATCCCAAGGATCTCGTTGCAATCGAGTTTCCAAAGTGTATTTATTTTCGCGTAGCTTTCGGTGCTGTAAACTTGCCTAAGCTTACTACTTAACTTCGTTTTATTTCTGTCGTTTCTCACACCTCGTTTGGTACGATTTCTTCCATTTTATATCGCTTTAAGTATTCAAACGTTAAGTATTCAAACGTAATTCTTTCAAGGGTATCCACTTATTTTCGTAACGGCGATTTTTCTGCTTTGCTGCAATACTTTTTCGAATCGGAATGACGGAGTCCTTTGTGTGTCTTTTCTAAATGCTTGTGTTGTTGGGAGGTGTTGATACTTTGTCGGTCCTATTTGTTATTTATTTTCCTAGGTGTTTATCTCGAGGGACTATGCGTGTTTCTTAAAGGGAAGATAAACCCCAAGAACAATGTGGATTGAGTGAAAGCAGCAACATTATTAGAACACATCAGTGAAAGTTTGAAGAAAATCGGACAATCGATGCAAAAGTTATGAATTTTTAAAGTTTTGATGTTGGAACCGCTGGATGAGGAGACTACTGGAGGTTATGACGTATGAGTGGACAACAATACCAAGAAAATATAAAGAAAATACTACAAAAATCAATTTTTCATAAAAATTACAAATTCCATCAACTTGATATTAACATATGTTAAGGGTAGCAATTATTCCCCCTGCTTTCTGAAAGCGGTTGGTCCACTGCTCTTTCATAATTCTAGAAAAGTGGATTTTTGTTGAATTTCCTTTATATTTTCTTTGTATTGTTGTCCACTCATACGTCATATCCTCTAGTAGTCTCCCCATCCAGCGGTTCCAACACCAAAACTTTAAAAATTCATAACTTTTGCATCGATTGTCCGATTTTCCTCAAACTTTCATTGATGTGTTCTACTGATGTTGCTGCTTTCACTCAATCCACATTGTTCTTGGGGTTTATCTTCCCTTTAATGTTCATAGGAAAAGGCTAAAATGATCTGAGTGATGTCTGATGGTGATGATAACTATGCTGGTGTAAATAGACGGCTTGCTGTGAATGCTGAGCGTACGTGCCGTTCGTTTTACTTCACTTTCCCTCTTAACTCTTCTTTTCCCTCCCAAGAATGATTAAAAAAAAGAAATTACGTACACCTCTCAACAAAAAGAACCATGTGCTAGCAACCTTTGTAAAGTTAAATCTAACTGTTCAATATCAGCAAAGAATATACAAGGGAAACACGAATGACAATAAATAAAAGCGAAGAGATTGTGTATGAAGTCTCTTCGGGCTCGAAGAAACTTGACACCCCACCCCTCTCCCCTTGTGGAAATTTCCACCAAAGCAGGTGCCACACCCAGGTGCGTGCCAGACGAAAGAATGCGCACACTGGAATAAACAGCGTGTAAATATCCTGGAAATATTGATCGAAGAACCAGCTCATTAGTTGAATGAAAGGAATAATTGCAAAGATATCATGATTCTATAGCCTTTCTTTTGGCGCATAGTAGGAAACATCGAACAGTCGATTATAGTGTACTTGATCGAATATCTTATGTTCCCTGACAATAAAGAAAAAGGATTGATTATTCAGTCAATTAAGAATGCAATCACAGAAATACATGAAAGGTCTCTTACGCCCAGACAAATTCACTACGAGTAGGTCCAATGAGATGCAGTCGTCACCTGGTTAGACAGCAAAATAATGGCAATTAATTTCAGTTCACGCTCATCAAAACTGCTTATTACTTTTCAAAGTTTTGGCTATCAACATTCGTTTGTGGGGTTTTTTGTTTGTTTGTTTGTTTTGTATGTTCTTCCCTCATGAAAGACGTAATTGTTTCTTCGTATCGAACGTAAACTGCATGTTTACCGTAAATAAGCCATTCAGCTCAGCTTATGGCGCATTCGATCCATCGAACTGGCAGTAACCTCTGAGGCAGGATCAGGAGCACATGGCGCATTCCTTTAAACTTGAAAGTGAAACCACGTGTTTGCATATCGGCGCTTCCACACACAGCACGGCATTTTGCGATCATCGATATAGCAGACTTTCCGATTCCCGTCAGGGGGGAAAGGAATTGGAATACTTCGGAAAATACTGATGTTTAAAATCCAATAAAATGAAAAAGCCTGAAAACAACACATGATTATGTTTTATAGTAAACAATAATTGGAAACACAGAACAGAGTTTTGCATTTGCTCACACAGAAGCTCTCTTGAGAAGATGAAAGCATTCCCCCTCCCTTGCTAGATAGTGGAAGCTTCCATTATACCTAGCTCTGCAGCATACGTTACAGGAACGTATGCAAGTCGCACAATATTGCAATGCACACACAGTCATCCAAATGCATTTTATACCGTACACACATGCATTGCATTGTGCAAAAAATGTATCGAGTACGCTATATACGGTACTTCGCAGTAAATTGCGTGCAGTACAACGTTGTAGTGTAGTTGTACCAAGGAGCCACTAGTACCTCCTTGGTTGTACTTGTGCGCTCTGGTGCAATTTCTTCTGTCATTCTTCGTATGGATCATAACATTTCTGTTGAAAGTCTTGGAGATAGATTGCTTACACAGACGGACTACTGAAAATGTTATTTTTTCTCTGTGAGGATTTCTTACATGGACAGACTACTGACAATTTTATTTTTCTCTATGAGGATAGAATTTACTGGGTCGGCACCTTTTGGTCGGTCGGGTTACCGGAAACAGAAAAATATTTTAGTTTGGCCTAATTAATTAATTAAGATTAGAAATTGATTGTTTCAAAAAATCTTATGACACAATCTTGTAGATTATAACATGGGTCTCACGCATGCAAATTTCATCGCAATCGCACCACCGATGGCCGAGATCTCAGGGAGGGGGTGGAATCCTCCCCCCCCCCCCCCCCCCCCCCCATGGTCTGAGCATAGCCAAAAAAGCCTGGCCCTTTTAGGGTTAAGGTATATTTGCCATATATGTCAGTAATTATTACAGAACGGGTCGAGAGAATCCTGCAATCTCGTTGGTTGAGAGCAATGTAGCAATTCTGACTGGCAGCATGCTTGATCACTGGTGAGAGATACAGTAAGCTTGTCATGCGTACTTGTAACAAAGAGTTCGCGCACTTGGCAAGCGTTAGTGTGCTTGACAAGAGATGGCTAGCCATGCATCAGTTAAAATTTCCGTACATCAGGTATTACTGATGCATGGTTTCATCTATAGTAAGACGAAAAGAAAGCTTTGAAAATTGTCCAAAAAATATGATTAAAACAATTTAGGTTTTGGGTGAAATTTGTCAGCATTCTATAGTACAAATGATGTACATGTCTTTTCATGCATCAGAATGAATAGTGTGCACACCGTAACTATGGAAATAAGCATTCCATAGTTACCTTATTCACACAATTCTTTGCTGATGCACGAAAAGACATGCATCATTTGAATACTGTCAGATGCAAGTGTAGCCATACAACCAGTAACTCGGCCAAATATGTGCCAGAAGAATTTGGCAAAAATTTAACTTCCATTCTCAAAAAGAAAAAATGATGGACTTTGTGTGTGTCTATCATTTGTATACTGTTCAGTCACCTCAGACAATTCAGAATTTCTGTTGGAGCATGTCAGGGTGTGGTATAATTGAGTAAAGTAAGTAGACATTCCAAACTACAATACACTTTTGTTGTGTGTCCAGCTAGGACAAGGTACAAATAGTTGTAGGTGAAGTATGTAAAACAAGCCATGCAACACTTTCACAGTCACTGCAGCAGTTTTCACTCTAGCCCTTATTTCCCATAAATTAATTCTTTTGAAAGTGACACTGAGGAAATATGTTCACATGTAAAATGATATAATCATCCTAGCAACTCAGTAATAGGTTTAGAACAGTAAATACAGCTGTATGCCTCCAACTTCAAACAGACCAAAGCAACAGCAATAACATCTAAAAAACACAGCAAGATTTGTGTGCTCAATGGTACCTGCATACACAGGGGTTTCTGGAATACTGTAAAACGAGGAATATTTGCGTGCATGTTAATTTCACGAAAGTTGCGAGAGCCAAGATTTGCGAAATTAAAATGCACACAAAAGTTCATGTCTACACTATATGCATTGCATATTAGAGGCAACTCGTGAAAATTTCATGCTGCGAAAATATCATGTTTTACAGTATCATTTTAAAGAATAATTCAGGAAATCCAATTAAAATGCAGATTATTCCCTGCACTCAAATGTCCACCAACCATTTTTATTTTCATCATCAAGAGTGAATGCCTTTGGTTTCCGTAGTTTTCAAAACATTTCAAGCGATGCAGATTCCTCTGAAATGATACAGATATATCAAATCATTCTGGATCATACATTGTGATTTAGTCACACCCCTCCTTGTGCTATTTTGCCAGGAACGGATGAATAAATGACTCCGTACATCATTATCAAGGTTACTGGGAAAATCAAACCAGATAATGGTAGCAGCAGCGCTTTCCCAAAAGTCTCTTTCTTCATCGTCAACTTTCGCAAGTGTCAAATACAGTAAAATATATGAAAACACCTTTTATTTTCACCTTCCTTCTCTGGAACTAATAGTTTCCCAGAGCAAGCAATTGAATGAATGTGATGTACTGTAGTTGCCTGATCATGAAACAGAAATGACCGATAGATGGTAATCTTTGGTAGCACAAAATAATGGCTTGATTCATAAGGAGGCACATCTGTCATTTAAGCCTTTTTGCTGCACTTCAGTTTTTCATTTTCATATCATTCCTTCTTCTCCCATGATATACTACGATTGAAGATTGAGATCACTGGAGGTTACTTGAGCCATATGTCTACATCAAGTGTTGGTTTGATCACATGTCTGGCATTAATTGCCATCAGTCAATTTTGAGTTTGGGCGTGCACAAAAGAGAGAGAATGTAAACAGTGATATTGCAGATTTCACAGTTGACGTAGCACTTTCTACCAAGTCAATAAGAAGAGCAGCCATTTGACTCAGCATGTACATGTCCACTTCTCTTTATGTACACGTCCACTTCTCTTTATTAGAACTATCTAGTACTCTGGGTCAGGCAGAGTTGATATCTAGATTTTAAATGGAATTCATACTGTTCATATTATGTTAAAGGGTCTATGTAATGCCAATGCATGTTGATTTGTTTTGATTCATGATACCCTCAGCATCACTTATGTTGTGAAATGAATATATAAATATGTTCCATAGTATATATTTTGTTATAGTTTGTGTACTGTTTTTCTTCAGAATACTTGGATATACTCTCAAAAAAACCCCTTCCAAATCAATGTTTTGCTCGTGACTTCATCTGTCAATCATTGCTAAAGTACTAATATGATTAACCAAAGACATTGGAATGCACCTTCCATTAAACTGAGCATAATTTGCATGTGTCTGTGTTACTACTGTGACTAACAAAGGACACTGCAGAAGGACATACGAGTTATGGAAGGTGCATTCCAATGTCTTTGGTTAATAATATTAGTACTTTAGAAATGACTGACAGATGAGGTCATGAGCAGAATGTTGGTTTGGAAGGTTGTTTTTTTTTGTGGGGATATCTTAGTAATCTGAAGTAAAATTGTAGAAAAAATTATTATGAAATATTTGCCACATGTTTAGATATTGGGCCTATAAGTGATGTTGAGGATATCATGAATCAACACTTGTAAGTCAATATTCAGTTTGTGTACCATAGGTCCTTTAATGCTTGGAGTAACCCTATTTTTTGCTACCATTGAAGTTCACTTGATTGGAAATAGCATAATTTTGTGTGATCTACTGACCAGGTGCTGTATAATGGTGTAACAAATGTAGATCATGCTGACACAAATGACACAAAAGTTTGTGTTTCTATTTTTCATTATTGTCATCACCCAATATCATTATTTTTTGAATATGTGCCCTCATTTTCACACGTCATGGCTGTCACCAGACACATCCAACATCTGACTGGAGAGTTGCTTAATATGAAATAATAATAGTTGATATCTTTAGAGCGCCTTTTCAACTGGATACAAAGTGCTATGAGACATCATCCCTGGTTGCCATAGGAGATAGAATACGTAGGCACTGACAGCACAAATCCATTGCATTATAGGGATATCAAAATAGGTGGATCTTCAAATTTCAGTACATGAGAGGAGTCAACTTGTCTGGCCCACTTTTTAATGAGTTCTGTCGCCTTCTCCCAGCGGAGCCAGTTTATTCATCGCACCCTGCCAATAAGGCCATGCGCCTTTGACTACCTTGTGTACAATGGCATAGTGACCAGACAGAATTGTTTGGGCCATTCACCAGTTACCCATCGCAGTCCTTCTTCTGTGCTTTGAACACTTTTTCAGGACTAGACATATTATGTATATGTCAGTGTTTTCTATCCAACAAACGACATTTTTAGAAGTAAATTTTGATGTTTACTTTGTGAGCTCCCATGTTTCTCTTACATTCTTTTCCTTTGTTTGATTTTGTTATTCAATAAAGGGAGGGTTCCGCCATTTGCTGTCTCATTTTTTCTGATGCTTTTCTGACCCATTTTTCCTGACCCTCTCTTTTGCCATTCACTTTGTATACAAAAAGTATTTCACAAGACAGTTTCTATCATTGGCTATTTTATATGCTTTCTTTCAGACAAGATATTTCAACTAAACATCACTGAAGCGAAGAAAAAGGCATATGTGTTGAATGTAAGGCCTGTCAGTGAATAGGTTCCGCCCCTGTCCCATACCTTTCTTGTTTTTGGTAGTTCTCCAGAGAAAAATATGTATGATATGGACCTATTTGGTAATAAACATTGAAACTTATGTTGGCCATACATAGTGGGGGGGGGGGGGGGGAAGAGGAAGATGATTCGATAGGTAATGCAATGCATCAGGTGCATTGATATGTCAGTATGTACATTAAAGGGTGTGTACAGTTCTGGTCAAAGTGAGGATTTAGCTTTTTACATTTTGCGAGATATTCAGAAACCACTCTATGAGATGTCAAAGAGCATGCGATTCTAAGTGGTATCAAAAGTTTATTTGATGAAAATCGGTTTTGAAATGGCTAAGATATCCAAAAACAAGGTGAAACAAAGAGATCCTAATAAAGTTGTGGCATGTCGCCTTTTATTATTATCACTTTTTTGGATATCTCAGCCATCTGAAAACCAATTTTGATCAAATAAACGTTGAATCCTTCTTAAAATTACATGCTCTTTCATATTTCATAAGAGGTTTCTCATTATCTCACTTAAGAATGTTCAAAATATGAATCCCCACCTCAACCAGTACTGTACAGTCCCTTTAACTTTTGTTAGACATACTGAACCTTCCCCCCCCCCCCCCCATTATGGTTGAAATAGATATTCATATTAAGAAACCATTGCCCAAACCGAACAGGTCTATCTGATTGTAAATGATAAAAGATGACTGCATAAAAATGGGAAACATGCATTTCGTGAGTGATTAGCATGTGATATCCCAAAAAAAAAGAAAAAAAAAGAAAGAAGCAAACCAAACCATAACACATAAAAACAAAAGAGTCAAGCATTTCAAGGACACTTCTATATTGCAGAGTCAACATATTAGAGACCTATACTCTGTGTAAACAGGGACCTATATACTTGAGGCCCGCGACTCATCTGTAAACAGTTCGCAAACGACTGATAGCTGGCGTTAGGCCAGTCTCAGGCTGGCCCCAAAAGCCAGGCCCAAACTGCCTGCCCAGGGGTGGCTTTCATATTTGGGGTCTTATTTCTTTATTAATTATGGCTGATACAGACTACATGAACCAGTAGTTTTGTCCGGCATTACCATTACCATTGCCATTACCATTACCATTACCATTACCATTACCATGTCCATTTTACCTTGTTCTGATGTGAAAGTTTGATGCCATAAAAATGATATCTACTGTTAAACAAGAAACATTCATGAATTGGAGATGACTGTCTTTTTTGCGGCATGAACATTTAACAAATTACTACCCATGAAAAATGTGAAAATATTCTACATGGACTGCATTGTGTAGACAGAAACTTTCGCGCATATTTTACTTTGGTGAATTGTGGTTCGCCGCGAAATTTGTGAAAAGTCTCATACACGCAAAAATTTATAGTTACGGTGTTGACTGCAAATATCATTGAACCCACAAAGCGTACTCAGAATAAACTATCAAACTATGACAAAAAAATACTGTAGAAGCTGTTTTATTTTTGCGAGGGTTTAATTTTCATTGTTGTACTGTGAATGTAACAACACACAAAAATGTTGCAATATGCTAGGTTGGTACTGCACTTACAATAGCTACGGTGTTAATTTATGCATGAAAATAGCATCTCGAAAATGTCTGTGACTTCCTCATTCACCAAAATAACAGCTTTAATATACTCTAAGGCCCGAATTCACGAAATTGGACATTTCGTCGACAAAATGACCGTTTCATTAACAAAATTATCATTTCGTGGACGAAATGTTCAGTTAGTTACAAAATGTTGTCATTTCGTTACAAAATAATAATTTCATCAATGAAATGACTGATTTCATAACGAAATAGTCCATGCGACACTTGGCGCTCCGTGGTTTTTGTCCATGGTTTAAACCATGGTTTCATTTGTACCACCTTTGTGAATTAGGGCCTAAGGGTTTGAGGTATCTCACATATCGTCGCCGGTTACACGAACCGACGAATCCCTCAGGTTTGCGTAAGAATAACAATTCGAGAAAATCGCGTTTGAAGTTAACCCATTTTTGACTTATGGTTGCTACACTTTCATGTCTATAATTTCCAGTTATTTTTGTAGTACATCAGACTTCAATTCTTGCCCTAACTTGTGAAGTTTTTATCGAATTGCATTGTTAACAAATAAGCGGGAAATCATCAAAGAGCTGCATGCATGTATTTTCGGTCTGCAAAGAACGTTGTCATTTTCCATGTGTGTCCATATGCACATGTACATTGAGCGTTGTCATTGTCAACACATGTATTACATAGTATGCGCACTGTGCGCATGGTCAATGAACTGTTGAATCTCAAAAACTACACGCAAGTCAATGCGCACTGATTCGTCGGTTCGGTGACCGCGCGTACTACAAATGTAGTACGCGCGGTCACCGGACCGTCGAATCGCCTGATTGTTTAACACACGCGTCTATGGGGAAAACAAATAATTTTCACAAATGGAATTACATACTTCTACAAAAGTGATAACTACGTAAAAATTACACCGAATTACACACTGAGAAATTTAGAATATGTAGTATGGAATGTCTACTATCGAAATGATTGAAAATCTCAAAATCGAAAATTTGACCCAAAATCGAGTGATTCGTCGGTTCGTGTGACCGGCGACGATATAATGCTAGTATTTTTTTCTCATTCCTCATTATGTTTTCTTGAATATGATGTTTAGAATTAGATGATATTTGTTGCTCTTGTGAAATCATGCTATCACAGAATTAGACGGTTATACCAATAATGTTAGACAGTTAGACCAAGGAGGTTTAAGAGTTGGAGTTCCAACTGGCTGTAATTACTCAAACAGTTGTCAGATTTCTATTGATATACAAAAGAATTCCACAGGTGCACTTGTTCGACGCCGCCGTCTTGCTGAGCAATCTGAAGATTCATTTTGAACGTTATTATAATGTTGGCCATATTTCACTTATTTATTTATTAAATGAAATGAAATTTCACTTAATGAAAAAGCATGTAAAACAAAAGTAAATCCCGTCCAGAAAGTTGTGCAAAAGTGTAAATCAGAGGTGTATCATATGAAAATGTTTAAAACTGTACCATCCTTGAAAGCTGGTTTTATCACTTTTCCCCTTAATTTCCACAAATGAAACTAATGTGGAATAATCTTCAAGTATGATTCTTTATTGATAGACATGTCAGATTAATGCCAGGGTATGCCCAGTCAAGTAATTTCAATCTTTATTTCAGTATTTTTTGCCCAATTTCTATTCGCGTCAGTACAACCTACCTTTTATAAGACGGGATAGCGAAAAGTAATTACCATCACAAAGAAATATCTTCTCAGAAAGTGGCTGTTGATTATGCAATGAGACACGAGTCTATTGTCTTCCTATCTGCGTGGCAGATCCTGTTTGGCACATGCTTCAAATATTTTTGAGTGGTGGCATCGAACATCTAGCAAAGGAAATGAGACAGTTGTGACTCCATTCTCTTGAACCTCCTTGGTTAGACCAGGGAGGTGTTAAAGAGATGGAGTGGCAACTCTTCGTAATTCATGCAAACACATGTTTGGGTTCAAGGCGTTACAATGGGATGTCTAGCATTCCATTATGCTTTGAAGTCATGCTCGGCACCGCTCTAGTTGCAAGACGAAGTTCGGAGACGAAGAACGCATTTCACCTTTCGTTGAATTACAAGCTCTATTTCACCGCAAAATTTTAAATGAAATACTCGAATTGATTTAGAATAGTTTTGGAAAGAATTCAATATTATTAACATGTATTTCTAGTTTCTTCGTAATTTGCAAATCGAAAGGAAATAGAAATTAGGCCCTCTTAAAAACCTAATTTTTTCTATAATGCGCACATTTCCGCATGTTAATTTTCTATGTGTTAATAAGGGGATATTTTGATCTTTCAAATAAAGTACTCCGTTAAAGCGTGTTCCAGCGTGTTTTTAAACTATATGCTGTTAAAATTGTGAGTTTTACACTGCATTTTGATTCGCTGCTCCAATTCAAGGTACAAAATTCATTGTTGCCATCACATTGAAAGAGAGAGCGAATTGCAGTAGGAGCAAATATTTCTAGATGTGAGAGCGCTAGTCCCGATTATTGATGCTCTCTTTTGTCAACGCACATGGGTAACACCTGTAGTTGAACGCATAACTTCTCGGCGGTGGCGCGCATGACTTCAAAGGAGAGCTTTAGTTGCCTCTCCTTCTCTAGCACCTCCCTGGTTAGACTGTTACATTACCAATGATTTTACATACCAATGTGGGGGATGGGGGGGGGGATGGGAATGGATGTTTACAGGGTGTGTGGGTGTGTGTTTGTGGGTGTGAGAGTGTGTCCAAGTGTTTTGGTATGGTCCTGATCCATTCATGTTGTCTTCATTTTAGCCGTATCTGACGAATTATTGAAATCAGCATTGTGTAGAACATGCAAAACATGCATGCACAGTGATGAAAGTGCAACATTTAATGAGTGGAATTATGTATTTTTGTTAACATGTATTTGTTATTAAGTTATATTGCTCTATTTCCTTTTGTGTATTTGTGTGTTTGTATTTGTGGAGACTGTTAAAACAATTTTTGTGCCCGAGTATATGACAATAAATGACGTGAACTTGAACTTGATCAACCTGTGAAAAGCATGTAAGAAAATGTGGGTGATGGAGTGGGATACTACATAGGCCACTGTCAGATTGGTGAAGATAAAATCATTTTTTTATAGTCTGGGTGCCAAAGCCAGTTTTTTGGCCGAACCTTGTTTTAACGTCCACCCAATGTTTTTTGATGGTTTTGCCCTATTTCGAGGGTGCTGAATCCAAATCTGGATGATGCAACTCTTGAATCCTTGAGGATTTTGAGATATTCAAGATGGCCGCCGAAATGGCCGCCCAAACCAGAAATTCCTATATATTCCCTTTTAAATGGTGAGAAATTGAAAACAATTGATGGTCTTACCCTATTTCGATGGTGCTGAATCCGAATCTGGATGATGCAACTCTTGCATCCTTGACGGTTTTGAGATATTCAAGATGGCCGCCAAATTGGCCGCCGAAATGACCGCCAATTAAAACCAGAAATTCCGATGTATTTCCTTCTAATTGGTGAGAAATTGAAAACAATGGTTTTACTCTGTTTGGAGGGTACTGAATCCGAATCAGGATGATGCAACTCCTGCATCCTTGAGGATTTTCAGATATTCAAGATGGCCACCAAAATGGCCGCCAAAACGGAAAATTCTTACGTATTTCATTCTCAATGGTGGGAAATTGAAAACAGTTGATGGCTTTACTCTATTTTGAGGGTGCTGAATCCAAATCTGGATGATGCAACTCTTGCATCGTTGAGGATTTTGAGATATTCAAGATGGCCGCCAAAGTGGCCGCCGAAATGACCGCCAATTAAAACCAGAAATTCCGAGGTATTTCCTTCTAAATGGTAAGAAATTGAAAAACAATTGCTGGTTTTACCCTATTTGGAGGGTGCTGAATCCGAATCTGGATGATGCATCTCCTGCATCCTTGAGGATTTTGATTTATTCAAGATGGCCGCCAAAATGGCCGCCAAAACCGGAAATTCTCAGTATTACATTCTCAATGGTTCAAAATTGAGAACAATTGATGGTTCTATCCTATTCCGATTTCAAAATGGCCGCCAAAACCGAAAATTTCCACGTATTTCAATTTTAATGTTTCGCAATTGAGAACAATTTTATTGATGATTCTACCCTATTTCGATCACTGTGCTGAATGCGAATCTGGACGATACCACCCTTGCATCATTGAGAGTTTGGAGATATTCAAGATAGCCGCCAAAATGCTCGCCAGAATGGTTAGAAATTGATAACAATTGATGGGTTTACCCTATTTCAGGTTTTCGTTAATAGCAAAATCTAAACCCAACCATACTCTGCTGATAAACGAACGCATATTGTACATCCCAGTTTGAACTTTCTGTACTGTGAAACCAGCTTTACAGGATATCTTGGAGTTTGTAAGATACAGCTGTGCCAGGAATGAATCCTGCAAGACTACAGATGCGGTTGAATATTTGAAAGATTACGCTGTTTCATCTACATATCATGGATATGTTTTGAACAATAACAATCAGTGGACAAGACATACCCATCTCGATCATATTGTGATAGTGATGTAGAGAAGTTTACTGAGATTCCCAACATTACCTGTTTTAATCCATGAACAGTTTTAATCGTTTCATCCATGAACACTCACATTGGTTAATTGGTTAATTGAAGACAAGAGTTGGAAGTTTTTATAGTTCTGCTTCAAATTTTTCTTCAATATGATGTATGAATACCATATATAATAAATGGGGCGACAAACCTCGTATCTACAAAACGTCACATGTTCAGGAGAGAAAAACAAAAACAAAAACAAAAAGCAAACAAACATGGCAGCCAAAGCACTATAACAAATGAGAGAACTTTTCCTTTGATATGCCATGGTAGCTTCATTTTTGGGGTAAGATGGCTAAGGTTTGGACAGGACATCATTAACTGATTATCTGACTGTTTATTCAAAAAAGTCATTTTCACTAAAATTTGAGATACAGGGCTTGTCGCCCAAGCGACGATATCATATATACACACGAGGGGATGGAAAAATCACAGTTAATGTGCAGTAAAAAAAACCAAACAAACGACAACATGTAAGGTAATAGTTGATAGTCCAGTACTTACGAATATCATAATCACGCAGAGTGCTTTTGAAATTACCCTTATATTCATATCTACTATATAGTGGTCATGGATGCAACCATTTATAGTGACGTAATCAGTATATGCCACAAGTTTCATAGAGTACGCGGCGAGACTCATTAGAATACAAGACAAATTTCAACACCAAATACCAGCAGGTCATAATTTGATATTACTCTTATAGCCAAAAAGGATTAACTTCACATCAGTCTAGAGAGCCCTTTTTGGCTACCACAGGCATTACTTTATATTTAAACAATTGTGCATAAAAAAAATTCAGTCCTTTTTTGTGTTTGTACGTTTCAGTATGATGTCAATTCAATTCAATTCAATTCAATTCATGCTTTATTTCATTTTTCGAAAAGAACATAAACATTTCACTTTCTTTGGTAACAGAGAATAAGGTTGCATAGTCAAAACAAAGTAAATTGAGAAAAATATAATCGAGGAACCTTGGGATAAGAAATACGTTGTAATGAAAATTGACTGAAGTGATAAAGACGATATAATACGTAAGACATCAAAAAATGGAGGGACCCACTAAAAAGACAATGCTTGTAGAATGTGGGCCCCTCAAGTAAGAATGTTAATAGAAATTGAACTGAAGCAAAAAGGGGAAGAAAGACTGGGAATAAAGTCAAAAAGAAAAAAAGTCTGGAAGCCCACAAGGAAGATAGAGTTTTAAACAGACACACATACTCAGGCGAGTAAACATAAAACGAAACTGGGACGACAAAACTAATAAAGGGGGACTCATAGACAAGACAGAACGAGACAAGACTAACAGAACAGGAAGACAATACAATGGACAGAAAGACTAAACAGATCCAGTGATCCTCGACAGAATTCATTGAAAAAAAATGATGGGATGCGTGAAAAGGATACGATTATATAGAAAAGTATAGAGAAAGAGATGCAGAAATAATATAAATGAAATCAAATCTACTCTGTAGGTGTCTCAGGACAAGAGGGACGAGAAAATATGTGACAGTATATCACTTGTAATCCAAGTTCTTTGAAAAGGAATTGAAATAAGCCGACAGGCTAATTCAATTCTGTGGGATCATAAGATTGCAATAAGGAAAACTTTAATCTTCTTTTAAATGAATATATGATACAGGGGCATTTTTTATATCATTATTCAGGGAATTCCAGTAAGTTGGGCCAGTGTAAATAAGTGTGTTCTTAGCAAACATCGTTCGTAAAAGAGGTAAATGAAATTCATTGGAGCGTCGAGTGGGATACTCATGGAATGATTGATTTCTTTGAAACATAGAAGCAAAAATGGTCGGGAGTGAGTTGTTGCTGTACATGTACATAAATTGCCCCAAATTATATAAAAACAGATCTTTAATTTTTAATAGCTTATTGGAGGAAAATAACGAATTTGAGTGGGAGGGTATGGAAGGATAACAGATGACACGGAGAGCTTTCTTTTGTAGAAGGAACACTCTATCCAGTAGATTCTGATGAGTGTTACCCCATACTAAAACACCATAATTAAGATAAGGCAATATCAATGAAGAATATAACATATAAGTAATGATTTTTGTGGAATATACAAATTCATTCTATTTATAACGCCTATATTACGCGAGATTGTGTTGGATATTGAATCAATATGTAACTTCCAGGAAAGTTTGTCGTCAACAATAATTCCAAGAAATTTAGAATGTGAAACTCTTTCTAACTGAATATCATTCAAAACTATAGCTGTACCAGGGAGGTGGAAGAAAGATGGAGATGGCACTCTGAGAGCTTCCCTCAGAGAAAAAATCAAGTGGTCTTACACCGATTAACGTCTTGAAATCCAACCCTCATTCTGTGATAAATATGTCAAAATCTGGCCTTATCGGTCCACCCATCACCCTCCGGCGCACTAGAGTGACGCAACATGATCTCCTTTCCAGGCCTTCCATAAATGCACGCTCGTAAAAATCGGGCTTTGAAGCGATGCGTGGCACCGACAATATGACGTCATATTCAAAATTTTGGCAGTCTATTACATTCAGTGAAAGACGTCCCCCTTCGAAAGCTACAACTTATGGCTCAAGAATTGGGTAGCGTGGTATGTCTATACCTTTCGCTGGTTCAGCAGACTGTGCTGAGGAGATTGCCGTTTGAACCAGCGAAATCGGTACACAAACAACGGAGTTACTGAGCAGTAAGTTTTGTGCGCTAGAGATGTCATCATATTGTTTCTGTATCGATTATGAGAAATCCCGCACATTTCCGCAATTTTATTATAGTTAGAGAGGTAGGCCTGACCTTGATCTTCAAAATGATATAAGTTACATGAGCGTGTTCGGGCGTGTTTTCAAACAGTTCAAGTGTAAAAGTAGTGCTTCATAGAGACCGAGGCGTTTTTTTTTTTTCGTCTGCACCCGAGCGAGCTGGGGCTTTTCAGCGTACTCGTCGGGTTGTTGTAGGGCTGCCGCGTAGGCGTCGGGACAGCGTTTGTTGCCGTTGTTTCGGTGAATTTGAGTTACTAGTAAATACATATTGGAATGGAAAGTTGAGTGTTAAAAAGTGTAAATTAGACATATCAGCCTTGATTATAATAATTTTCCGTAGAGAATTAAAGATGATATCTATAAAAGCCTAGATGTATGATGCTGTAAGTATATTTTAGGGGGAAAAACAGAGCTTAGTATACAGTGTTTCTCCTCATTCTCCCTCGATCATTCATCGGTAAATACCGGTAATCGGCTCGACTCTACCCCATGCTAACGTTACAAAAAATTGAATTAAAAAGTAGTAGAGTACACCTCTGGAGCTAGTAGAATCTAACGTTTAACAGTGGTTAGATTCTAGTTTGTGAAATACTAGAGTCTACTACAGAGGTACCAAGTCTCATGCATTCTGAGTGAGACTCAAGCATTTAGGGGCCATCTCACGATCTCACGCATGGCATCCAATATTCTCATGCATTGGGTAAAGTCTGTAACTTGGGCCTATTATAATGAGCATAGCCCAAAGGATTAAAGTGATAGTTGCATTGAAGGTATATTTCCTTTTTGTCTTTCAAAATAAGTAAAAAAAGGCACTTAGGTATGCATCTGATCGCACCATTAGAGCTAAAAAATCTAAAAAGCTCAATACCGTGGGAGGGGTAGAAAACCCCTCCCACCGTCGCTCACGCGCACATTCGCGCGCTTAGATGCCGAGTCATGAAAATCTCACTCATAGAAATTTTTTGAACTTGGCATCCCTGCTAATAGCTAGGACTAACGTTAGGTATGCTTTTGCTAGGCAGCGTACCTGAGGTGACGCTGCGCTATTAAACAGTGTCCTGAGCCTTGCCCTTGCCTTGGCCTCCAATTTCCAAGCCAAGGCCCAACTAACTTTCTGAGTTTCAGTTTCAATTGCAAATCAAATTTCGTTAAGTTGCTGTGTCAATGTGATTTTGAATTTGCTAAAAGCAATTCCTCCTCAACAAACTCGTCTCCGTCAAAATCACGATCGCCAGAACCACCACCACTGCTTACACCACTGCTTTACAGAATACACTCTATGAGTTCTGTGCTTACACCGTAGGACGCCATTTGATTCCCCGACCACAATGCATTTCGCGTCGTGATTTCCGCCACAAGATTTACGACTTGCAGTGCGCCGAGCGTGAGTAATGGGATTACGGGAGGGGGAAAAAAACGCTGTCGGGGCCTGTCGGGGCCTCAAGGATGCAAGAGTTGCGTCATCCAGATTTGGATTCAGCACCCTCGAAATAGGGTAAAACCATCAATTGTCCTCAATTTCTCACCATTTACAAGGAAATACATGGGAATTTCCGGTTTGGGCGGCCTTTTTGGCGGCCATCTTGAATATCTCAATATCCTCAAGGATGCAAGAGTCGCATTAGCCAGATTCGGATTCAGCACCCTCGAAATAGGGTAAAACCATCAATTGTTTTCAATTTCTCACCATTTAGAAGGAAATACATATGAATTTCCGGTTTGGGCGGCCATTTTGACGGCCATCTTGAATATCTCAAAACCCTCAAGGATGCAAGAGTTGCATCATGCAGATTCGGATTCAGCACCCCCGAAATAGGGTAAAACCATCAAAAAACATTGGGTGGACGGTAAAACAAGGTTCAGCCTTTGGCACCCAGACTATTATCAGTGTGATGGAAGATAGATGAAGATGGGGGGGATGGGAGGAGGGGGGACTTAAAAAGAAACAAAAGAAAAATAATGGCTTCTCACTTTGACCAAGAATAAAGAAAGGCTTTTTGATATATAACATTACCTTGAACATAAAAGTCTTGTACACAAGTACACAGAAATGTGATTACATGAGTGGTTCCATTTCACAGCTAATGTTTTTGTCATCTGTACAGTCCAATGTAGTCCAATGCATTCTGTAATGTTTTATAATGTGATCTTTATTAATGATTGTACCATTTTTAATTGACAGGGATCAACCTTTGAAAGGCTATTATGGCCTATTGTTGATTCCCCAATGTTATATCTATTGCTTGTTGCATGATGTAAGTTGCGCTCATTGCAATGTTTGTATATCTTTTTTATTTACCCTGTGGAAATAGATGAATTGAATATTAGGGTTATTTGATTGTTGCAATGATATGATCCAAAAAACAATAATTTCTTGTGTGGACACAAAAACTGGTTAAGTCTTGCAATATACATCGCAATGTGACTTTTATTTCTGCCTGATTTTTTCTTCTTTTTTTTAGCTCTAGCTGTAAGTTGCCTTACATGGTGTGTGTTAACAGTGGCACATAAAAGTCATAACTTGCGTCACAATGCAAAATCTGATAACTCCTGTTAAGTGAGAATGTGTCTATTGACAAGCAACAAAGCTAATGCCATCATCTGTCTATCCTATCTACCATCAAGATACAAAGAAACTGAATTCACATGGAATGTTTAGAGACTGAAAGGGAAGAGGTTTGGTCACGTTTACACCAGGTGCAAAATAAAAAGAAAGACAACAAATCCCAAAATGCTACAAGTTTTGAATAGGTGGCAGATTGCTGATGTAAAAAGATGAATGAATTCTTACAAGCTGAGATCATTTCACACCACGTCAAATGTTTTCGTGGAGGACAGCAATGACATCGTGATTTTGTTATGCTTTTTCAGAAAATAAAGTCATTTGCCTTCAGTGTCATGTAGTGTAGATACATAATAAAAGACAGCCAAGAATGAAAAAAAACTGTAATGGTGCCCTACCTGCCTTTTAGTCCTGAGATGGTGCACTTCACATTAGTTTAATTCATTGGAACTTTTTTTTTTATTACCATTATTGTCACCTTTTGAAATATTGTCATGCATCAGTACTATTGTTTATTCTTGTGTTTTTGCCATTGTTCCTGTTTTGTGCTGCTGTTGATTTCATAGCATGGCAGTTTTCTGTGGATTGTATTCACAGGAGTTATTCAATGCACAGCACTGTAAAGCAATTAATGTATATGTACATGTTCACATATCAATACGTGTATGTCAGCTAGGTCTATCAGCATGCTTCTCAATCTTTTTCAAGCCAAGACCCACTTCATCTTCAAAAAAAAAGAAAAAAAAATCGAGGCCCAGTAAGATCAAATATGAATCTTTTTCATCCTATTTTTGGCTCACATTGCAACCCACCTGAGGAAGCTTTGCAGACTGGATGAGAAGCAAGGATCTAGATCATTGCTGTTTCACTAGCTAATGCAGTATCCATTATAACAGTCACCATTTTGCTGTTTTCATGAATAAAATTAAAGAGTCATTGAAGCTAAAACATAGTACTTGGAAGAGCTCAAAATTCATCTTCCACCTTTTAGAATTTGCTTGTAATATATCAGAAAGCTCTACCAGGAAACTTATCTGGCTGACATGATTTGCCGGGATAATGAGCTGTTTTGTAGTACATTGTATGTGAATATATCCGAACCGAAGCCAGCCTTTCTGCTCCATGATATGCCACACTTTACGTTGGTTATGCTTTGAGTGCCAATTATTACTGAAAACTCTGTAGTATTGTACATGTTGTCCAGAGTCTTTGCACTGAAAGAGTTAAGACCATACACTTTACTTTTTATGAGGCATGGGGAATTCCCCTTGCATGCCGCATTATTCTGACACAGCAATGTAGTGGTGCTTTGGGGAAAGATCCTGTTTTTCAAATCAATGTAATTTTTATAAATTTAACTACCCTGTACATATTAAGAGCAACATTTAGACAAACTCCCATATTGTCATTGTATTGTATAGAGGCATGACTTTTGGACTAAAAAAAAAAAAATGACTGAAACTTAGTAAAGCGAGTAAATATTTACTCGTAAATCGAGAAGGAAATACCACTTGATAGTCAGTCACCACATAGAATGTAATCTACATGTGATAGGAATGGAATCGCAAGAAACCCTTTCATTGCACTGAGGCATTTGGTGATTTATCAATCGGTTTGGGCGGGTTTGTGCATTTGAGCAGAATATGCTAACTTGGCATTCCGTCGACTGAGTCGGGCATTCAAATGTGGCACATAAAGAGTTAAAGGGGAATTTAGCCCAAATATGATTCAATGAATACAGAAATACAGACATTTGAATAGAGCCCATCAAAGAAGTTTGAGGATAATCAGACAAGCTGTTCAAAAGTTCTTCACGATGTGAAACATGAATATCTATTGTAAATACATGAATGCAACAAAGAAAGAGCAGGACTATTTGGGGGCTTCAGGTAGGGTGATTTCCAGCTTGTTTGACTCGTGACACATGTGGAGTTCACTATATCAAACACACACATAAAATACTGTTTGTGTGTTTTTCTGTTTGTGTCAATGGTTTCTCTCCTATCGGGACATTTACCCCCCCCCCCCCCCCCCCATACTGGTTAGTAGTAAAGTTGGAGTAAATAGATTAGAGATAGGATTTAGTAGGCTTAGGGTTAGAGTGTAGTTTTAGGTTCATGAATTAGGGTTATGGTCAGAAGGGCTTTTAAATTTAAAGGCTTTTAAGGGCTTGTAAATTTTTGCTTAGTCCCGTACCAACGGTGGGGCTAAGGGGGGGCCTTAGCCCCACCGTTGGTACGGGACTATCCTTAGCCCACTTTCTGTTTACACTCGTTTTTGCCAAAGTGGGCTAGCCCCACCGATAATCCCGTACTATCTGGCCCTGCAAAATAGCAGGGTTAGCACCGCAATTGCGGTGCCAAGCAAGTCAGTGTAAACAGAACGAAAAAATAATCCTGGGCTAAGCGACGGAGACTAAGTCCGACCCTCATTGACCAATCAGAAACGAGGTAATCAGGTGCTGCCGGTGCGTGCATGTACGTGTACAGTACACAGCGTAATCATGAATATTCATGTGGTTTGGAAAGTCCGGGGCTAAGAAATACGAGTGTAAAAAGGTCAGTTTTCTCCTTAGCCCCGGACAAGAGATAGTACGGGACTAATTGGCGAGTGTAAAAAGCTGAAAAAATTGGTACGGGACTAACGATAGTCCTGGGTCAGAGAAAGTCTGGGGTTAAGAAACACAAGTGTAAAAAAGGCTAGAGAAAGGGTCTGGGGTAATTGTCCAGGGGGTAATTGCCCTAGACCCAGTTTTTCTATATCTCTTTTAACAATTTATCCTTGGTATGTAGTCATACATTGTGTATAAGTTGGTGTGTTGTTTTTACACTGGATTTTGCATAAAATTGCTTATGACGCTGTACACTGTATGAACAGTTTTTTGCTCACCTGAGTCAAAGGGGGAGGGGGGCACCAGATGTGCGCCCCCTTGAATTGTTCTTAAAAGAAAAGAAATAAAAAGTAAAGAAACTGAAAGGGGTGCATATACTATAGGCCCGTTCACACACAAGGGAAAAAGTGCGATTTAAAAATCGATTTTCTTATCGCGATCAAAATTTCGAAATTTTTTCCAGTGTGGACAGAAAAATCTCACTAATTACCGCGATCCTTATCGCGATCCAACTCGCACTATTAGTGCGATTTTTCAGAAAATCACGATTATTTTGCCAAGCGTCGTGTGTGTGAGCGCGATCGAGATTCGGAAATCGGTATTTTTAGTCTCATCGTTCGTAGCGCGTGCGAAACTCTATTGGGACTGCGGGGTCAGTCTTCGGTCATGCAAGATTCGCGCATGCGCAGTTTGGCCACTGATCGTTCTTTCCTTGCTGCGAAGTGCGATTTTTCCCTGTGTATGAACGGTCGAAAAAAAAAAATCGAAATTTGGATCGTGATTGAAATTTCGATTTTCGTTGTTTGTGAACGGGCCTTATGTCTCGATGAAACCCGGAAGTGGCATAAGAGCACAAGAACAGGTACGAGAGCCCCCCCCCCCTTTTTTTTTTGTTGCTTGTCAGTTGATTAAACCAGGAAGTGGCACCAGAAATATTTTTTACGCCTCTGTTCCAGTTCAGGAATTCTTGGAGCCGGTATCCACCCCTGTTCACCGCCCAATGTCAGTCATGCATGGTATGTTGTCCATCACATGCACATTAGCATAAGCTTGTTCACACTGTTGTCTTCAAAACATGACTGGATTTTGACTAAACCTAGCAGGAATAATGAGTCGTAATTTAAATGATGGTGGACCCTAACACAGGTACCCCAAAGTTGAGCTCAAATGCCACAGTAATGAATGATAAATTTATATAATACAGTTACTGGTATTCAAGATGTACATTGCAGTGCTGCCATTTCAGTACCTTTGAAAGTGATTCAAATGGAAAATTTGATGCATTTTGCTTTGTATGCCGCTGCCAATACTTCCACTCCAGAGGGTTGTCTTAAACTGATGCCAGAATATATCTTTAATGAATACAGTCTTTTACTGTTAATTGACTACAGTAAGATGTCTCTGTTGACTGAAGTGAGATAGCCTAGCTGATAGTGTACAGAGGATGCATTGTTTGTCATATCTAACTGAAGGGCAATTGATCAACTTTTCATGTTTCTCTGCATTCTGTCAGATTTTTATGAAGTTGAAACTTTGTAGTTTTGTAATCTTTGGTAATATGTTTGGTAGCTGCTGAACATTGTAGTTTGGCTGAATGGCTCCTGTAAATTACTAAATGCACCTACACTGCAGTCTTGGCTTAGATATGGATTTATATGAAGCTTTAGGAAGATTTTTAACATTCAACCGAAACTGCATCGCTTGCTTTTGGTAGTCATTTAAAGACATTGTAGATTTGAGCACTTATAGCCAATTAACTTTTAGATAGATATTGAAGTGAGTTTTGTGATGTTGTGTCCCTGTATATTAGTGTGCAATAGATGCAGTGCGATTGAGCTCCCATACGCCCTGTAGTGGCATGTAGAATGTATTGATAGTAGTCAGAGTATGTGCGTTTTCTTGTATGATTTCACAGTTCCTTATTTCTGTTCAGTTTGGGAAAACATCGCACAAATTCATAGCTTTCCTTGAGTGCTTATGGTACTAAATTGGTAAGCATGAAATCCCAATCTCTTGAATTCGCAGACTAAAAAGTGATCACTCCGTGACGAAAGGGGCTAGGTGCACACTGGACAAAAGAAAGACTTCCAATCTAATATTAGCCCGCTGCAAATTCCTGGTAATGACACGTCATCTTCAATCACATGGTTACTAATACCATGGACCTACAGTAAGTCCATGCTTATACACATGTAGAGTGGTGTCATTTCCCCCATGGCCTAGTGGACATGCCATTCATTTGCAGAGAGCACACTGGCCAACTGACCACTGATGCGCGCTTCAAATACTGTGTTGCTAGGTATTGATCTGAACAGCAAACCGCCTGTGTGTGTGTGTGTGTGTGTGTGTGTGTGTGTGTGTACACAGTTTGTGTGTGTGTGTATGCCCCAATGTCCTACTTCCTCATTCCTGGTGTCTGCCAAGTTTCCCCACAAACTTGGAAGGCTGCCAAGACATTGTGATCTGTGATTGGTTGATTCTGTGGGGGTGTGTATGGGGGCTTGACCGCACAAGAATGTGGGCTGAAAGAACTTTGTTGAGTCAATGGACAATCTTTCCATAGAACAAACATGTTAGTATAGCATAAGATATTGATTTACTTATAGCAAGGTCCTCATGTTCACTATATTCTATATCTAAGCTGTGTTCTAAGTAAACAAAGGTTTCAGGTTGTTTGCAAATTTGTTTTTGGTGTGTTGTTTCAAAGAACAAAGTGATATCTAAATGGAAGAGGGTTTTATTTGTGTGAGAAAAAGGAAGATGCAATTGAGGATGGGCCATCTGATTGTATGATATGTTATGCAATGACAAAAAGATTTGTTCAAGAATGCAGTCAAAGATATAAACCTTAGATCAATGACTGCTTCATGTTAATACTGTAATCACAAACCCTCCAGTTTGCTCAAAAATTATGGTCTGTGTGCATTTATGTTACAAATATAGTTGTCCCGAGTGAGTATCATACATTGAATAATCTCCCTTTGTTTGTAAGACAATCAGTTTATACAGTTAATGAGTTTAAGGTCAGGTTAAAAAGTGATCTCTTGAAGTAATGTATTTTATATTTGAATTTCTTGTATGTACTGTATGTTATTTTGTAATGCACAGTAGGGTATAATATAGTAGCTGCACAATATAAATGTCCTTTATTATTATTATTCATTATGTGTGTGTGTGTGTGTGTGTGTGTTATTGAATTGTTGTGCGAAGATGTTCTAGAAAAAGCCATTATATGCAATTATATGTGGGACACATTATTTCTGCAAAATGCCCTTCGCAGCCCTTGTACAGCAGTTGCCATGGAAGCTATAGTGATTTCCCTGCTAATTGACAAGGATGTCTGGAAACGGATTAACTGCCATTGAATAGAGGTATCCTAATCCCCTTAATCTCTATTGTGCCTTGTGTTATGCCTGAGCAGCCTGGTTCATTTCATACAATCATGTTTTTAAAAAGTTAGCCAAGTGCTTAAAGGGGATGGCTAGTAACCGATCAGTGGGAATGCTGAGGGATGATTGTTCCAATCCTTGTGTTATTCATTTAAGAGTACATTATATATCTACCGTTGTGTGAAAATTATTTGCTTCAGAATGGTCTCATATTGAATTGAATTGAATTGAATTTATTTATTCAGCATAAAAACAACAGAGAAAGACATTGATGAACAATTATGACAGACACAGAGAAAAAAACATAACTTTGGAATACATAAAGCTGAAGGGAAGCAGCCAACGAGGAATTAAGTTTCCTTAAAATCTGGCCGACCCAGAAAATCAATTTGAAAATATGCATTGGTGGTAAATTTTTCATATTTATAAAAAAAAATGAGATGAACTGATATACCGTTGCAAGACAAAACATAAAGCAATACAGCATGATACATAATACACTACATTTACATTACAAAGACAATACGAACAAAGTGAGTTACAATCATTAGATGGAATACATGTATTGCCAGCCAAGCATGTCAAAAACTTAGGAATTATAATTTTGTATAAAATTCTCCTTAAGTTTACGTTTGAATACATTAAAAGAGGTAACTTTACGAATATCATCTGGTATTGAATTCCATATAAGCGGACCTTGATAAAACACAGATTTCTGAAATAACGATGTTCTTACTTTTGGCATATGAAAATTCTCAGCGTTTCTGGTATAATATGAATGAATATTGCAATTTAAGGTGAAATAATGCATCAGAGAATCGGGTAAAAGCTTTCTATGCCATAAAAACATAAGATTACCTAAAATATACTTATATCTGTCATACAACTAATATGCAAGTAATGTGCAGATTAATGCCCCGTCACTGACCAGGCACGCTAACCTGAAAGCATTAAACTGCACATTACTTGAATATGAGACCATTCTGAAGCAAATGATTTTCACACAACAATAGATATATAATGTACTCTTAAATAAATCCTGCGAGGATTGGAACAATCATCCTCCAGCATTCCCACTGATCAGTTACTATTCATCCCCTTTAAGAGAAAGCTTAGAGTTACATCTACGATGCTTGGGCATACCTGAAGGTACATGTAGAAGTACCTCCATGGGCATACAAAGAGTTATCCTACATTGACCTCCTGAGTGATACAATCCTCTCACTTTGAGCAGAATGAAATGCTCATGTAATGCGTAATATGCTATTCCTTTCAATTAAGTCTAGTGTTCCGAGAAATGCCTGAATATGAATGCTGGTGGGTTATGTGCAAGCTGTTTAAAAGCAGTAGGTAATACAGTGTATTTTTAAAGGGGATGGCTAGTATAAACTGATCAGTGGGAATCAGTGGGAATGCTGGGGGATGATTGTTCCAATCCTTGTGGGATTCATTTAAAAGTACGTTATATATCTATTGTTGTGTGAAAAATATTTATGTGCAGTTCAATGTTTCCAGGTTAGCATGCCTGTACAGTGTCGGGGCAATCGTTAAAGGGGGACTGTACAGTACTGGTTGAGGCGGGGATTCATGTTTTGAACATTCCTAAGTGAGATAATGAGAAACCTCTTATGAAATATGAAAGAGCATGTAATTTTAAGAAGGATTCAACATTTACTTGATGAAAACTGGTTTTCAAATGGCTGAGATTAAAAAAAAAGTGATAATGATAAAAGGCGACAGGCCACACCTTTTATTAGGATCTCTTGTTTCACCTTGTTTTTGGATATATCAGCCATTTCAAAACCGATTTTCATCAAATAAACTTTTGATACCCCTTAGAATTGCATGCTCTTAGACATCTCATAGAGTGGTTTCTGAATATCTTGCAAAACATTAACGGCTAAATCTAACCTCGACCAGAACTGTACACACCCTTTATTAAGACATTCAAGCATTTTCTATCTTTTTCATGAATGATAAAAAGATGGATATATTCCTACATATACAAATTATAACATTGCCCTTGTAATCACACTCTTCATAAGCAGTGTGTTGTCATTATATCGACATTTGCCAGTCCACACAGTGATATAAGACAATACTTTGAGTTTTTCAGAAGATATTTTAGTCACTTATTGTAGAGATTTGCGTGACAAAAACTTTAATCATAGCTTTAAGTAGGCATAACTTGTGTCAAAACAAAAAGCAAATCACGAGCATCTGTCAAACTTTGTAAAGTGTCATCGTGGCAAGCTATTGCACATCCTGGCAAGCTATTGCCATTACAGTTTTTGTGCAGGTGCACAAAGGGGATATCGGACTTTCATGGACACATTGTGGTTGGACAGGAAGTTTTTGATAATAACAAGGTGAAGCAAGTTCTATTTATGACTTTGCAACAGAAAACCCAGTAAAAGTTTAAATACACAGGTCAATTTTCCAGGAAACTCAAAAACATGTGTTCCAGCATTCTTGGTCTTCTGATTCTGGTATTATCCTTTTCCATTGGTAAAGTTTTGAAAACCTAATATCAAGTAAAGTACACGTTGTAATGCATTCCACACTTTTATTTACAGGGCTTTTCCATCTGACATTGTTTTTGTTTGTTTTTTCACTTTCTGCTCATGAGGCACACACATGTGCTTATGAAACCCTTCAAGACATTGATTAAAATAGGGATATATACTCTTTGTCACAGAGGGATATAATTTGAGGGCTGAAAGTTGCTATGACAACCAAATTTGTATACTGCCCCCACCTATCATTGCCATACAGTGATTTGCAATCCCCAAATTGTGCTTCAAGGAAATACAGTGCACTCCTGTTATAACAAACACAGTTATAATGAAATTCCGGTTACAACAAAGTAAGAATTCAGGCCACAACATTACTGGTTCTTTGTATTTTTTATTGTTTATTCATTTGGTTATTACAAAATTTTGATATCAAGAAAGAAAACTGTCGGTACCGAGGACTTCGTATAATGGGAGTCCACTGTAGAAACTGAAAGTTTTGCTATAGTCATCTTCAGCTCACTAAAAATTCCATCTTCCTAGAATGCATCAATCTTTTCTCTTTATCATTCAACTGGAAAATCATGTAAATCTCACCAGCCTGAATATATTTCCATTGTTTGTATTTTGGTTCTTTCTGCAAAGGGGTGGATCCTCAAAACAATGTCTTTCAGTTGACCACACAAGGCGATGGATTCTCCCAGGCTGACTGCATCATTACATACCAGCTGGGTGCAACCATTAAGGTCCTAGACATCCTCACCGGGGAGGAAACTGGCAGCTTCTCACAGCTCACCAGTGCTACTAGCCAGGGAGGGGATGAGGTCGGCTGAAAATGGCCCAGCAGAAAATGTGCCAGTGACTCCTATGAATCATGGCGGAGGAGAAGAAGTGATTCTTGAGGTCTGAATCCATCAGGGACAGTCACACCCCATGTTCACATTCATTCCCCCCAAACCACCGTGGACACTCACTGGGACTTGTCCCCCGCCCCCATGAGGCAAGTTGGTCCGGGGACAAAATTTGGAGGGGAGAGCGACCTGCGGCCATAGATGTTGTGCAAACTCTGGTTTCAAGTGGCAGGGCTTGCCCCAAGCCCCAATTGCTCCTGCAGCTCAGGGGCAGTCAAGATAGCAGTGTGGATGGTTAGTTGTTAAAATGATAAGATCTCTGATGACTGTCCCTGCTACCTGGGGTCCAATGTGTATGCCGTAAGGATTAGTAAGTAGCCAAATCTCCCATGCACTTTTCAGTTCTAAAACTTGTCCATTTCATGGAAAACATATACATTGCGTAGAATCGTTTCGGAGTAGTAATTTATATACTTTTGCATATATGTGTGAAGTACTGCATATGCCATGTATTTCATGAGGTCTTTCGTTTTCACGAATTTTGCGCTGCTCGCGAATACAGTTAGCTCTGATCTTATTATGAAGTGCAACGTACATGCATACATTCCTTTCGTTTATGATTATGGTATTGTTGTATATGCCTCAGTATGTACACTTTATGCATTTACTTCTTTGATAGTGAGTTTATATGTGACTCTCAATGGTTTGGGGAGGCACCAGATAGTGCAGACCATAACAAGATCAAATACCCGGAAAAAAAATATCTGTTATTGATAGATCGATAACTGATATTGATACAAAGTATTTGCTAATTATCATCCTTTTGAGGATCTTTGTCTTGCACTTGATTACAGCTGTTATCACCAGAAAGTCACATACAGTGTCTCCACATTTCAGATGATGATCACATGAATATGATTCAAAACACTGCCACTTAATTTCTCTTTGTGAATGTAGTCTACAACAGTATGCTGTCTTCCGTATCAGGGGGGCATTTCATGAAGGAATTTGTCAGATAAAATGTCCGACAAGTCAATTATATCCGACACGTTCAGAGAAATCAGCCAATCAGACTAAAGAATTTCTCTGAACTTGTTGGATATAATTGACTTGTCAAATATTTTATCCGACAAGTTCCTTCATGAAATGCCCCCCAGGTGAACTGTTAAAACATGTCAAACATGTAACTCTTTGTGTGTGAAGCACTTTACATTAACATGCCAAGCTTTTTTCGTCAGCCTTCAGTAATCCATTCAACCATGAATTATCTGGTATAGGTGTAAGTTCGTAAGCCCACTCAGTTGTGGCAATGTGCCAACTGGAAGGTCATGGTAACCCAATAGGAATAAAGTAATCTCTGTTCATTGACAATTAGTTTCTAGACACCTGTACCAGTGAGCAAAGAAAGCCCTGTAAGGTTAGCCATGGGTTAACCATTTATCGTCCAGAAACTATGGACTCATCCAGCCAAAACATGCCCTTTTTTTATTAAGTGCAAAGATTGCTGAATACGCCAGTGTTTGTAAAATGAAAAGAGCTTCAAAACACACAGGGGGCTTGTGTCACAGACACATGAACTGTGAAGGAGGTACTAGCCCTTGACAAATATGTGGGCATCCTTTTGTGTCAGTCTGTCACGGTATTTATGCCTCTGCCCCCAAATCAAACGCAGGGCATTATATATGTGATGCAGATTGCCCTTTTCCATTCTGTTTGCCCATATCTGAGTATCACAATTATCCTCTCCCCCCCCCCCAAAAAAAAAAAAAATAATAATAAATAAATAAATAAATAGATAAATAAAAAAATAAAAAACTTTGATGGATTCTTATGACACTAGGTCCAGGTACGCTGCATGAGTTGCAGATTCGCTTTGCTGGATTTCAGGCCTCAAAGCCAGCCTTAAAGGGTGTGTACAGTTCTGGTCGAGGTGAGGATTTAGCTTTTAACATTTTGCGAGATATTCAGAAACCACTCTATGAGATGTCAAAGAGCATGCAGTTCTAAGGGGTATCAAAAGTTTATTCGATAAAAATCGGTTTTGAAATGGCCTAGATATCCAAAAACAAGGTGAAACAAAGAGATCCTAATAAAGTTGTGGCATGTCGCCTTTTATTATTAGCACTATTTTGGATATCTCAGCCATTTGAAAACCAATTTTCATCAAATAAACGTTGAATCCTTCTTAAAATTACATGCTTTTTCATATTTCATAAGAGGCTTTTCATTATCTCACTTAGGAATGTTCAAAACATGAAACCCCACCTCAACCAGTACTGTACAGTCCCTTTAAGAATGCCTAACTATGGCTTACGATGACATTTTTAGCAGTGTGCCCTTGTGATTTAATGTAGCAGGAGAGATAAAAATATGTAGACAATATTTGGAAGGAAATGATAAGGTGAACAGTCAGATGTCAAGGTCAAAGGTCATATAACTTTGGTGTGAAATTAGATTAATGAGAGTAATCTGTAAGTGTCATCAGTGAACCATGAGAATTCAAATGATGTTCACCTCTACTGCCAAAGCAGAACATTTTAGTGTTCAGAGTCCTGGGCGGGAAACCTTTTGCTACGGCAAGACAATAAAGGAGACACCATGTTGAAGCACAGACCATCAGTCTTCTCATCTTGATTCTCTGTTTCCCTTTAAAGGTGCTTTGATCCAGTAATTAGTGTGCAAGCTCTACCCTTTGACAGAGTGACAGTGTGATGATGATTATTGTAAATTGGTTGGTGAATGTGGTTATGATGATGACAAAAATGTGATCATGTGAATGGGGATGAATGCCAATTAGTCTAGTAAGTTCCTATTAGAAATATTGGTACACTCGTAGTAGTGAAATAATAGGACTAAATTGATGATTTGGCATGATTTATATTTCATTTGCACCTTTCCTTATGCATCTTGCTTCTCGAAATAGCCCGTATCCCTTATGCAAATGTCACAAAATTTTGCATGGTTGAAAAATGACGTCTCCCAACATCATGTATGAAATCTTTGATATGGTAATTCACCTCAGAGCTCTTAAAAGAGAAACAAAAACAGAGACTCCAACTCTCCCACTTTCGACAGGAGATCTCCCGCTGAAAGCCCATTTTTGCAAATGATCATTTCGTTAAATAGGCCATGCGACACTTGGCGCTCCATACAAATTATCGATGCATTAAACCATGGTTTCAATTGTTACACCTTTGTGAATTTGGGCCATCACAGAGTTAAAATGAACATATAGACTTTCAGACAGGCTTTCTCTTAACCGAAACATGGAGCTATATGTCTGCAGCTTCATGACCAAAACAAGGATGTATTCGTCACATTTTGTTTTCCCTCCATTTTTATGCCTCCGCCACAGTGTCGCCGGAGGCATTATGTTTTCGGGTTGTCCGTCTTTCTGTCCGTCCGTCCGTAATCAATTTTGTGGATAGCATAACTAAAAAATCAATAGAGGTGTCGTAATGAAACTTGGCAGGTATATGTATGAGGGGGTGAAGTTGTGCCTATCAACTTTTGGGTCTAGATGCTCAAGGTCAAAGGTCAAGGTCAAATGCTCAAAATTTCACTATTTCCCCCATATCTCTACAATGCCTGAAGGTATTTTCTTGAAACTTAGTGCATACATGTATTACCTAATTAAGATTCTCGAGTGAGAGTTGGGGTCATGAGGTCAAAGTTCGAAGGTCAAGTGAAAATGTTAAAATTTCATTTTTTTCTCCATATCTCCGAAATGGTTCCAGGTATCTTCATGGACATATATGCATGTACTGACTGGATGTGATTATCTAGTGAATTTTGGGGTCATGAGGTCAAAGATCAGGGGGTCAAAGGTCAAGGTCAACTCATCAAATTTTAATTTTTCCATCATATTTATGCAATGCCTGCAAGATTTTTCTTGAAACTTGGTGTATGCATGTATTACCCAATAGAAATTCTCTGGAAAGTTTTTTTGGCCAAGAAAGTCAAGGCCAAAAGGTCACTACGATAAGGTCAAGTGAAAGTGCTAAATTTCGCTTCCTCCTCCATATCTCGGAAGTACTTGCAGGTATCATTATGAAAGTACTATTTATGCATGTTCTGCCTGACAGTGATTCTCTTGGGAATTTTAGGGTCAAAGGTCAAGGGTCAAAGGTCATGTCAAAATTCTAAGAATTTACTCTTTTATACAGGAATTGCACATTTCTTTTTCTATACCTTTAAATTGCCCAATGCATAGACTTATAAAAGGGGTTAAAAGTCAAGTAAAAGTCCTCAAATCCCTAAATACATGCTCCCTTAGAAAATGTAGCCATTCATCCAATTAAATCTAGTTCAAGGAAAGTAAACACTCAACACATTACAACATGTCATTATATTATTTTGCCAAATAGATGAAACTGTCATCACACATTATAAAGACGTATTATAAACCTATTAGGAGAATCATGCATTATGACGGTGGCATGCCAGTCGCCATAGCGACATTTCTATTTTTTTTTTTTGCGTTATTTTGATTTCATTCATTGCTGTACATTCTGCTGTAATGTTTTTGATAAACAAAATTAATACAAAACATAGTATCTCCTGTCAATGAGTACACATGAATCATTCTATACTTTATATACTCTATGCTCTGTTGCACACACACACATGCACACACCCACACACACACAATATGCCTGACTCCAATGCATTCATTTTCATGTCACCATATAAGACAGACTGATGCACAACGGATTGAATGACTGTCATCCATGTGACTTCTCTTTGATTTTGTGAACATTGTGGAATTTTGACCAGATATTAATTTTCTGCTTTTAGACTTGTTAGCCCTGTTAGTTTTAGTAGCTTCTCCCCGGACAAAACAATAAATAATTCCTGTAACAAATAAAAATGTGCCCTACCATGTAAAATGTGTTTTCTTTGCATAGCTCTCCAGGCCTTGTATTCTTGCCCATAAATGAGATTTTATTCATTGGAAGAGGTTAGGGAAAAAGACGAAGGCATTTTTTTCTCTGTATTTTATATTTGTTTTTGTCTTTGCTCTTTTTTGTTCTGGTTTTTTTTTTTTTTTAGTCACCTTGTGTAGGCCTACAGTCTAGTTGGTAAGCATAATAACATCCTGACCATACCACTTGCTTTGCTTGGAAGTAAGATTTTTTTTTTCTCTCTCTCTCTCCCTCTCTCAGTTTGAATAAAGAAAAAAGTACACTTCGAGCTATAAGTATTTCCGTATAACCATAAAGTTTAATATTGTCACAGGCCTTCATATCACACCACAAGTTGCACATCCTTGCGTATAGAACTGATAAATGCATAAAAGTACTCTGTATGTGATAATGCTGGTATTATGCTCCCTCTCCATGGCGATTGTGATAATACTCAAGTGTGTAATGCTCCCAGTAGTTGGAAAAACGCCATATAAAAACTGCTGTTATGATGTGTTACTAGCATTTTTTGCCTGTATCATCAGTTTCCTTATTGTTCCAGTTTGCCATAATATTTTATTTGAAGTCACATTAATGTGAGATGAAATCAATCTCCTCGTTAACATTTACCCATCTTTGCTCTCACTTTGTTTGCATTCAAGACAAACACATCTCCCTCTTCTGAATACTACTGTATTCATTTTGACCCTAAATTTCCTTTATTTAGAAATGTTTCCTTTGACGTCCTTCCGATTAACTGTTAGTACGTCACGATCTTTGCCTTCCGTGACTAGTGTCACTCCAAACCTTGTCCCGATCCTCCGGTCATCGGGGTTAATCTTTGAAAAATCATTCCTCCACATCTTGCAACCTGTTTACCCTAAGCGCGCTCCGCAACATAAAGTCAACCGTGATTGAGATGGGAAATGGTGAGTGGCAGTGAAAGTAAAAACGCGCCGAGTCGCCCGGGGAGAATAATCGAAGGGTGGAGTGGGATGCACGTCATGCTGATTATCACTGCCTTCTCCACTTCGGTCCATTTTAGAACGGCTAATTTGACTCGTCCATAGAAGATGTAGAAGCAAAGCTGCTGCATCTTCACCGCCATTAACGAGTCATGAAAGGTTCCCGAGTACCCGCACTTATCCCTAATTGCTGACGTTGAAGGACTTGCTCCTGTGCGGAGAAATCCGACCACGTGACAAAGACGTGGATCGATCAATACAATAAATAAAACGTATACAACTCTCATCGGGTGAAACCTGCTCGTCAAAACAAACCGTCCTCACATTCTTTCTCTTCGGGGATCGCACCTTGCCGGAATTTTTATCCTTCTCCGAATCCGACTGAAAAAGCAGAGATGAAGCGGCTAAAATGCATATTCCAGCGTCTCGATCAACAGATGAAAACGGTAAGAGGGAAAATCCATCGTGATTCATAACGACGAATTCTGACTCGCTTGATTAATATATTATTAATTTTTGTGATAGGTACTTTTAAGTAGGGCCTATGCTATTAATGATGGTTTTGAATCGTGTTTTCCGTGTCAATGCATTTTTTTTTTTTGGGGGGGGGGGTGTCTTTCTGGGAGAGTTGCAAGAATATATGCCATTTACTAATCATGTTTAATACCGTATTTTGTGATAGGGCCTACAGGCAAGCGTGGAAACGAGTGACCAAGCAAGGGGAGGGTATTGGAGGAGAGTATTCCACTCTAACACGAGGAAGCTTTTGCATAATGATGTAGAATTTAAGTTCAACGATGTTATGGTACAGACTTTTAGTGATTTTTTTTTATTAATTCACTCAAAAAAGTAAGAAAATAAATGCTGTGAATGGCTAGTGTCTACACTGTGTACTGATAATGTATAGTCTGTGTGGGAGGGGATATTCATGTATATCTCTCTTGAATAATCAGTAATATCTTTGTAAAGATGGAACTATGTGTCTCTCACACCTAGCTTCAAGGCCTATGCCCAAAACCACGCGCTAATCATAAAACGCACATGCGGTTTGGGCAACACGACCACGTGCATGGACGTCTAAAAATGGTTGAGCCATACACGACGCCGCCGCGCATTATTTTGTTTCCATCAGTGACTGCTGTGTATATGCTGTATTGCAGTAAATAGTCCATCTAATAAATCGTTTGCCGGAGATGGGGCCTATGATCCGTTTTTGTTGAAAAAAAAAACAACTATCCTTTCGATGAATCTGCCTCAGTCACTTGGCATATCTATACAAAGGCAGCTTCCCTCCTGAATAAGGGGAAGAAACTACATACTGAGCAATGAGCAAGCCGGACCTTTGGTTAGCCACAATGTATATTAATTAACGGGTATTTTGATACGCGTTAAACTTTTGGATAAAGTCCAGATAATGCAGACGAAACTCATTATAGCCCGACGTAAAATGACACCATACTCTCGGTTAGTTCCTTACATACCAGGAATCAGGATAGTTTGAAGTCTAACGCCAAAGCAAGTCGACATAATAATCCACCGTGACTTCCAGTAAAAAGTACATTGGTCTTTATAACGATAAATACCCGCGCACCTGATATCCCATGGAGCTACTAACTGTTAGTAGCTCCATGGTTATCCCATGGAGCTAGTAGCTCCATGGTTATCCACTGAAAACCATGCAGGCGCTTGATAGTGCATGCTGTGGTAGAGACATTTCAGTTACTATAAAATATAGACAGGAGGTATCAACACCTCCTTGGTTATAGCAAGGAGGTTTAACGTGCTTTTATACTAATCATGTTGCAAGAGTATATGAGTGAACTCCATATTATACAATAACAATATAAAGGGAAAATGATTTCTGTTTTCTTGTAAACTGTTTTTCTTGTAAACTGTATAAATAGCAAGAAAAGCTAATAATGCCAGACAACAGGAAAGTTTAACAGTATGTTTTCGCCGCAGAGCACTGTATTATATAGCAGCAGTCACACTTGCATATACTACAATGTATATGCATTATATTCATATAAAAATTATATATATATATATATATATATATATATATATATATATATATCACAAATATATTATTCTGTCATACTCGTGTGTGTATAATGCGATGATGTTATCATGTAAGCTTTTAATTGACTCATATTTTGTAAATAAAGTAATCTATATCAAAAGGCCTTATTATTTTTGCTACAGGATTATTCATAACATAAATATAACCACCTACTAATGTATTTACTATTATCTATTGTCAAATCGTTGTTCCATGAACTCTTTAATGTCTGCTTTCAAGACTATACATTTACATAAAACAGCAACAGTATTATTGCAGTAACTGCAATTATTGGTAACATTTACTTGGCTTAGTGAATGAAATAAATAATGTGCCGGTATCATAGCCTCCTTATTTTCCTGTTGATTTTATACATAAAACTATTCTGTGTAAATTAGTGATTTAGTAAATGATAATACCTGATCAAGATCTACTGTGTTTGATTCGTTGACTATTGTGTTATTTTGGAATCAGAATAATTCACAACATATTCAAGCAAAGACATCTAAATGAGACGTGTTACGAGCTCACGGGGTTGATGTTCCTGTGTTCCATGAATAACATTTTGTTTTCCTTTTAAAGCGAATTACGAAATCTCTGAATGTGTATGGTCCCCGTAAGTAATTCAAATATGGATATCCGTTGGTAATTATATGATACCCATTATCAATAGGCTATGATAAGCATAAGTATTCGTGATTTGTTGGAAAAACGCATACTGTAGCCTTTATTCGTGTTTTGCAGGCAAATCATGCTGTTTTATCAATTGAATTTCATATCATTCATCTTCGGGGATCAATGCAGTAATATTGCGAAGTCGAAATGAATGTCAAACTGATTGCGAATTTATTATTTGGAAGCAAGAAAAAAAAAAAGACGCGTGGGCAAAGACGCATCACTGATTGTAATCAATGCATGCACGCTAAAGCACTGGATGACGTGTGTGTGACGTCATATTTATCCGCTTTTAGCTCAAAAATGTCGGACAGCACTCGACGCAACGAACCCTGAGTTAAAAGGGGAAGACGGTGAATAATGGGAATTGGGTAAGGGCACACAATGCCATGTTCTCTGCGGTGAAGAGACGCCCACGCCGCCGGCCGGCGTTTTCATCGTGAACACCGCCTTGTGTATGTAATACTTAGTATGCACTGCGTGTGTGTGTGTGCGTATTGGTGGTGTACTAGTATGTTTGTGATAATGTTGTGTGTGTATTGTACCAAGTAACATCTGTGTGTGTTCAGTGTGTCCACATCAAAGGCAATGGTGTGACTGTTTTTTTTTTGTTTTTTTTTGTTTTTTTTATCATAATATGAAACGTTGTGATGATGCCGCAGTTATACATAATCATTATTCACGTCGAAAAATATAAGGAACAAGTTTGTTCCGTTCACGTTCTCTATTCAATTCGATCTTTCTGATCGGGACAGAAATATCAGTCATTATTGTTATCACTGTCTTTCTTTTCTTCTTTTACCATTTCTTCTCTTTGCTTGTTATCATAATTACAAAATTAGTTAAGCGACTATACTGTAACTATTGTCATCACCTTCGTCATCATCACCACCGATTCGGAGAAGAGTTTATTATAATAAGTCTAATGTTGTCATCAACGACACTGCAATGGCAGGAAGGCGCACCGGACTCCTTTTGTTAAAGCAAAGGAAACAAAAAAGAAAAATTGGGGGGAGGTGCCTGCGCCCCCCCCCCCCCCCCCCCCCCCCATATTTGTAAAGGCGCCTCCTCTTTACGGAATTCCTGGATCCGCCCCTGAGTGGTACTCAACGGTATTGTTGAAAGGCAAAATATACTTATCTTCGGGAATAGCATTGCTCCCAATTTGTCACTCACATCATGGAGCTACCATAGCTACATGCTTACATCATTCCATACATGAAGATTGGTACACATATCACACAGCTGTCAATATCGCTGAGTTGTATCTGCCTATTATGACAATGTGCGCGATTATCACCAGAGTCTAATCACTGAACTTTAACCAGGGAGGTGAGAGCTTCGTCTCACCTCCCTGCTTTAACTAACATGACTGACATAGGCCTACAGTCTATCACTTTAGATACTAGATAAAAAGTACGGTACACCCGTCAGGTAAGTGACTTTAAGATGCTAGTATTTGATTGCGCGTTTAGAATATTCGAACCCCTTGCGCCTTCGAGATATGAATGGAAGAGGAAAAGGAAGATACCATTTCGTCGAATTCAGCATAACTAAAATGATTCGTTCAAGGAAATAAGTAGGCTTACAGGCTATCATTCTTCGCATCCTTTATATACTGATACATCATCAATATGCAGCTATCCAGTGGTTGGCCCTTTACATTATCTGCATGTTAGAAACCGAACCAATTCTAGGTCCATGCTGCACACTTTCTCTTTCTCTCTCCTTCTCTCTCTCTCTCTCTCTCTCTCTCCCTCTCTCTCTAATAGCTTTCTCTTTGCACTCCACCACTTTTTTTGTTTATTATTTATTCGAATTTCGTTCAATTTCATATTACAAAATTCACGTTCACAGAAACAAAAACAACATTATACAAAGACAAACTGCATATGATACACAAACATTGTACAAAATAATGTCAATCTATATACAAAGAAAAATGCACTATACACAAACATTGTGCAAAATAATGTCAAACTTACATTATAAAAGTAACTCTTTTTTAATCAAAGAAAGGAAATCCGTGTTTTTCTTTTTTAACACACATTTTGCGGGCTTTCTGCGAGAAGATATGTGACATAATCTTCTCGCAAAAAGCCCGCAAAATATAGAGATATGATTTTGCTCAAAACAACTGGGCATATTACATCGTTTCTCAAAAGAAAATTGAAGAAATCGAGGCCATGCGAGATACACACGCACATGCACACGCATACACCACACACACACACACACACACACACGCCAACATGCACACCCTATCATCCTATAAAAACAATAATTGAGGAACTGTAAAACTGTTACCATAATCTATATAAATACTAGTACCTCGACAAAAGCGTACACCAGCAAATAAAATAGGTATACCTACATTTTGTGAAAGCCGATCTAGTCGGCAAGACAATTTTGAACACATTGTATCTGGCCACCGGCCTTTGAGTGGTCATAAACATAAACAAAGTAGTCGTCTGGTGTGTATTTATGCATGTGAGCATCGTGTTGGAATGTAATTCCCAGCAAACGTTATCCCGCCATCGTGCAGAATCGATCGATGGCCTCTGTCGTTGTCCCCTGTCGCATGACTGTGTCCGGTCCTTTTGTCCACATCCACACCAGTCATGCTCAAGGATGTGCATGACGCAATGAATCTACTACAAATTTACTGGTAACTAGCGAATGACACTGATGGCGGGAACTTCGAACCCTTGTATAACGACGCCATGCTCGTTGTGTTACAGTTACAGGTATAAAATGTATTACTGATTAAGCAAGTAGTAAAAGTGTACCCTGATCACTATAGGCCCTACATTAGCGATATAGTGTAAAAATGGCAGTGCCAGCCATTAGAACATTACCGAGCGTTTCCATTGCAACTGATTGACAAATTGCCCTACATCGACGTAAATAAGCACTGAATTGATCAGTGTTTTAATAGTAGCCATGATAAAAATCATGAGCGTACATAATGTAGGGCAATTTGTCAATCAGTTGCAATGAAAACATCTCGACGGAAGAATTTCATGAATTTGAATACCGAGCGTTTGTCTGTGTAGTTGACATACATTTTGATATAGGCCTACATTATTCACTTCTTTTTGGCACATAGATCGCTTACGTGTGTTAAGAGAGCTCGCTTTAATAACAAAAATATGTATAAAAAGAACAATTCAAAGATTCTTTCCACGTTCGATAATAATAATAATAATAATAATAATAATAATAATAATAATAATAATAATAATAATAATAATGATAATAATAATAATAATAATAACAACAACAACAATAATAATAATAACATAATGATAATGATTTTAATTACGATTACAATTTATGTTGTGCAATTAGAAAATGCTGAAGGAGCACTCGTAGCTGAAAGCATGAAGATAGGATAAAGAAATTGGAAAAGATAAAGACATAGGTTCTTATAGGCTTACAAAATTGGCAGATACGTACAGGAGAACCGGAAGAATGCATAGGCCTACACACATGGAATCATTTGTATATCCCAATATTATATACACATTCATACATGCATTGGGAGAGAGAGCGAGAGAGCGAGCCAAACGTGGAGCAGAGGGTGAGAGAGAGAGTGCGGAAAGAGAGACAACTCGAGGGCTGTAAACAAAGAAGACGAGCACAAATTCTTTACCCAGTTAATAAAAAACACATTTTGATGTACTCCAAAAATAGTAGACGAAAAGCAGAAAGCAGAAGATTGTCAAAGAGCATTTGTTCTTTTTTATTTTTTTTTTTTTTTTAGTATGTGTGGGGGCGGTTAGGGCAATTATGGACACAGATACGAAAATTTAATGGGCTTTGATTTTCAATACCACTAGTTAGGGAATGTTGGATTGCATTTGAAATAAGTGGGTTGAGAGGGATGATAAGAAATCACCATTAGGACCTAGTAGACATCAGCTCGACACAATAAAGAAGTTTTCCTGCAATATCATATCATAGTTTAATGTAGTAGTCGGGGTATGCCTTCTATAGAGCTCCCTTTATCAAAAACGTAAACAAACGGATACGTAGATAATCGTTGCTGGTACAACTTGTACTACTGTAGTAGTACATGTATTCTAGCTTTGTTTACATCGTGAAGTCCCGCCTAAAATTAGGATCCCACGGAGCGCGACGCACGTTGACCAACCTGAATGGTAGAGTTTGAACACTGTACTACTGTTTCTGTTTAGTTGTCTTGATTTGCAAGACCCATTTTAGTTTCTATCGATGATACTACAGTACTGTAGTAAACTTTGCCGTCCGATTAAACCACTGAGCATAAGGTCAGTGGATAAAACAAGGGAACCGTGTTTTAGTCTTATCAAGGTCTGTGACTGATCTTTTCTTTTGCGCATGCTTAAATCCACATCACAGTTACCTACATTAGTACTACAGGGATGGGTAGCTCTAATTGCATCCATCAACATCAAGTGCCGTATGATTATAATGAGGTTCCGACCTTTTCTCTTTGGTATCAACTAATAGATATCTCTATGTTAAATATATCAATGAGTTTGTATGCCAAAACAGACCAAATATATTGGTTTTTATCTTGCGAATCATTTTCATGTGCTCAAGATACCAAACCAAAATGGTATATCCCGTAATGTTTGAATATTCATGATGCGTATTCTGGCCACTTCCCAGTTTCACGTTCGTTCATTCAGAAATACGCTCGAGCGAGCCGGTCCGGCGGGCCAGCTACGTAGTACATTGAGCGCCAGACGTAGACGGACGTTGTAAACGTATTTTGTCGCGCCATTATTTTCTTTACAACCGCGTCAGTTACATCAGGCCCGATGATCGAGGATAAATTTGAGTGCAATATGGATAACCACGTCGCAGATAGTCCTGATTCTGGAAAATTTTCGGTGTGCTTAGACTTTACTGGTTCAGATTTAGATTCTTCGGGGTATATTTTAGGGAGAGAACGAGAGAGAAAGCCGGTCATAAGGACTCTGGTGAGTTGTTCATTCATTCTATATTCTACGGTTGCGTAAAATTTAGTCGCGAACGAACATGTGCTAAGCAGAGTGATAATATTTACGTTAAATATATCGGGGTTTTTTTTTGTTATAGGTAAAACTTTGAATCGGCAGTCGTAGATAACTTCATATTACATATGTTGTGTAATTTTCCACAACAGGAAAATGTCACATTTAGTAGAACAAGAGCTTCAGTATTGTGTTTCTTTTACGAGCCATGCGGTTTCCAAATTTGTACGGGCGTGATCGTCTCGGGGGTAAGAAGAATGTGTTGCCGATTTAACATACCAACTCGGCTTGTGTCTTCTTAGGAGAGCATCAGGTAAATCTATAACGATAGCGAAGAACAATTTTTCATAAATTCATGTATTAGAATATTTGGTTAATATTTTTGACGGAAATATATGCTTTATCTTTTTTTAGATGAAAGTAGTAGCACAAAGACCATTGTATGTCGCGCGTTCGTCAAACAGGGCAACCCGCCCGAGATGCGCGCCAACTTTGAACGGCTCTTATTGTCAACATAAGCTGTCCGCCGCGTCGGTGTTTGGGTTGTCGCGGGAAATGTCGGGTTGCCTCCTGCGTCATAAATACAACGCCACGGAGAGGGCCGGAGGGTAGGCAGCCACAGTACAGAGCTACCCGCCAAATGCACAGTGGATTATCTACTCTCAATGAAATAACAGTCTTGTGATGTCCATAATCAATTGTGAATAAATTCAAAAACCAAGAGCTATTAGAATCTAAATGAAAATAATTTAAATCGAAATCACTAGAAACGGTGTTCTAGTAATAACACTAGATCTAGAATTATTAAAAGCAATCCTTAGTTTAGTATTCTTACCTTGTCATCAGCAATCAATATGTCAGTAGAGTCGACAGTGTCTGTACATAGGTCCGTAGAGCTGCTAACTAATAATTTTAGTAACAAGGGATTACTGCATCAAGAACTCAAGAACTAATCAAGACCTCTTTTAGATTTACTACACACAAGAAAATGTCTTGCTTTATGATTCACACAACACACACACACACACACATGAAAATTGGCCATATTAATGGCATAAGCAAACATTTTCAACTAAGATTCTAGAATTAAGATTTCCCCCTTGTCTCTCCTTTGGCTTCATTTTCCTCTGTATATTTTTTTTTTTCATGATTATAATACTTACTTACCATGATGTTGGGCATAAAAAGTACTAGAACCCTAGTATTTATACTTATAGTAAAGGCCTGACTAGTGTCTAGATCTACATGTAGAATCTATGTCCAGAACTATGGACAGGGTAGAACTAGAATAGAAGTCTATTGCCCCTCTGTTGCATCCTCTTGACTCTTGCTGAAAATAATAGTTTCTTATGCAATAATACTGTTCGCATGCGTAACTGCTGCTCAGTTGTATGATATACATACAATGTACAGCATTTTGTAGCTAATTTTGAGGATGATTTTGAAGGTTTTATTCTTAAAATCCATATCACTGCTTAATGTATACATGTATGCTGTCCTGTCTTCTTTACTTTGATGTTAAATGAAATGGGAGACACACATCTGTGTGCACTGCAATAAGTGAGATAAATTAATTTACTTATATATTATGAGCTACATGAACATGAATGTGTGAAAAATGAAAATGAAAATTTCTTACAAACAAATTTCAATACCATATGATATATCAGTGTAATAAATGATTACTGTAAAAGTGGAAAATTTGTGCACTCCGCTGGGTAAGGAGTGTTTTGCGTGTTTTTAATTCAGTGCAATCAAGACATCAACTACTGGAACATACATTGTATGGCAAGCACAAATATTCACATGCTTTTATTTTTGCGTTAGTTACTGGTTTGCGCGAAATGTGCCAAAATTTCAACTTTTACAGTAATTGGCTGAAACGTGAATTCAAATGAGGTCATTTGCTTTCAGAGATGTGAGCTTGTGGTCAAGCGCTACCAGCAGACTGCACCTACATGTACATGGTTGTACATTGTATATAGTTGTACATTGTATTCATCTCCCTGCTTTGGCTCTTGTCCTTTATACTGGGCAAATTTTGGATTTTCATTTCGCCATCATGGAAGTGCATGCTGTTTCACTCAGACAATGATCTCATAATTTCTTCTCTTTTGAGGCGAGATATTCACACTGAAAATCACCAGAAATTTAGCCCATAAGGCAGTGTGCTACATAACTTCATTTTTTTTTTTTTTTTTTTTTTGTACCACTTGCCTGGTTGGGCCAGCAGATTTTTATATTGTTGCAGTGTACATTGTACTTAATACCTGTGTTCATGTACTTGCCCGAACATGGATTTTACTTGCCCTAAAAAAGAAAGTAAAAAAAAAACCAACTGATATAACACTGTACATGTAGACAATCATTTGTAAGTCGTGACTATCATGTGAATAAACAGTGCACATTGATTCAAATGCCTAAACACCTTGGAGTATAAACTTGGTTTGATTGAGTGTTGGTGTTGCATTGCACTGGGGCTTCTTCATGTTAGTGTTGGAAATTCACAGAAAGGAAATTTTAAAGATGAAAATGAATTGTATCGTGAACCTGTCATTATTTAGGAGCAAATGTCGATAGACTGACTACATGTACAGCTGTATTTCAAAGTGCCTTGCATCGTTCTTCAAGAAACACAGTTTACGAGCAGAGGGACCTCATCATAGCTTTTGTATGGGCAATGAGATGTTTGACCCTGGTGAGAGACTGAGAGATCATATTCTTCTCCTTGTGTTGTTCCTCAGTGTTTTACCTGTTTGAGGATGGGCTGATTTTGCTACAATACACATTTCCCATAGACACTTGCCCGAGTATTCTCAGGACTTGACCTCAACCAGTTACATGTAAGCTAGGAATGTCCAGCAGTGGTGTAAGCTTATGGACAGGGCAAAAATGAATTGACAATATCTCCATTTTTAGTGAATGAATAAACAGAAGGCTACTTTGTGCCACACAGATATTGGCCACAATTTTCTCTTTTGCTGTGCTATCTTTTGAATAGAGTTGTACATGTAGACTTGTTATCATTTTTCAAGTTTGTACTCCTTTGATGTCAAAATTTGTGATCTCTGCAAGGCTACATGTATCCTCATGCCTGCTGTGTCTATAATCAGTAGCCATGGAATCAAAACTGATTTGCTTGAGTGAATGATGAAGCGTAGTTTTGATCGAGGTTACAGAGGAGCTCGCATTGCCATTCTAGTGACATCTTGAATAAGCCAATGATGATACTGCCTATCACCCAGGTCAGCAAGCAAGCAGGAGATATCCTGGCATCTCAGGAGACATACTGGCTTCATGGGATTTTTAAACAACCATGTTGAAGGGCCTGGAATTGCCTTAATTAGTCATAACAATAATTCTGGATTCCTAGTGGAGTGAATTGTTATTATATGATGTGTTTGGCTCATTTCATTTCACTGGCTCAGTGGTTTACAGAATCCATGATACACACAGCCCCTCTAGAGTAAGGATTTGCCTTGAACTGAATAGTACAGTTTCAGAGGTCAGGCAAATGCCCCAATTTTTCTTTGACCTGCCTGGTGCATATTACCGGAAAGGAATTCCCGTCTTTCATCATAACATGTTCCAATGAGGAATTCATCATGATGCTACAATTGTACACTTGTGTCAATTACTGTATACAGTGTAGGCGATGTATATTTCGCGAGTCTAAATTTTCGGGAATTGGGAATCCCCGACGATTTTAGGAGTAGTTTAATTGGCGATCGTAGAGTCCTGTACTGAACGGAGAAGAGTACACCTGCACGTCACATTCACATCGGGATCAGAGCGTGTCTTTAATTCGCATGTCTTTAATTTCGCGAATAGCACCTGACTCGCAAAATTTGTGAAAATGAAAACCTCGCGAAATATTCGGCATATACAGTATATATTTCCTTTGTAAAGCGAGAATGACCTATTCAGTCTGTACTGTTTCGACATGTTTGTACAACATGTACGACTTAAATAAAATATAAAAATAACATCACCTCATACAATGGTATGATTTTCATGTGATTGCTATGTACATGTCACAGTGGACATTCCCAACGTCTTCATTCCCAAAGTCTTCCCTCACATGGTTCAATGTAGGCCGACATATATGCCAGATGCTGATGTGTATAGAAGGGGGAATTAGTACAGCCATGAATGGGGATTAGATTCATATCTTCAATCGTGTCATAGACTGAAATACAAGGCCTCAAAATTCAGATATTGTGATATGGGGATACCAAAGATTGGGAAGGCTGGCCCAGCTCTGATATAATGTAAAATCCTTGAAAATAATTATAGTTGATACGTGCAGACTCATCTCTACATGTATGAGTACTCAACACAGCTGAAGAATGTGGACAGGAGTTGGCCGTTAACATTCAAGCTTTGATGCCCCAAAATGTACCTGTACATGTCACATTCTCTAATAGTCTCTCATACCTGCTGTGTCTATAATCAGTAGCCATGGAATCAAAACTGATTTGCTTGAGTGAATGATGAAGCGTAGTTTTGATCGAGGTTACAGAGGAGCTCGCATTGCCATTCTAGTGACATCTTGAATAAGCCAATGATGATACTGCCTATCACCCAGGTCAGCAAGCAAGCAGGAGATATCCTGGCATCTCAGGAGACATACTGGCTTCATGGGATTTTTAAACAACCATGTTGAAGGGCCTGGAATTGCCTTAATTAGTCATAACAATAATTCTGGATTCCTAGTGGAGTGAATTGTTATTATATGATGTGTTTGGCTCATTTCATTTCACTGGCTCAGTGGTTTACAGAATCCATGAAACACACAGCCCCTCTAGAGTAAGGATTTGCCTTGAACTGAATAGTACAGTTTCAGAGGTCAGGCAAATGCCCCAATTTTTCTTTGACCTGCCTGGTGCATATTACTGCAAAGAATTCCCGTTCTTCATCATAACATGTTCCAATGAGGAATTCATCATGATGCTACAATTGTACACTTGTGTCAATTACTGTATACAGTGTAGGCCATGTATATTTCGCGAGTCTAAATTTTCGGGAATTGGGAATCCCCGACGATTTTAGGAGTAGTTTAATTGGCGATCGTAGAGTCCTGTACTGAACGGAGAAGAGTACACCTGCACGTCACATTCACATCGGGATCAGAGCGTGTCTTTAATTCGCATGTCTTTAATTTCGCGAATAGCACCTGACTCGCAAAATTTGTGAAAATGAAAACCTCGCGAAATATTCGGCATATACAGTATATATTTCCTTTGTAAAGCGAGAATGACCTATTCAGTCTGTACTGTTTCGACATGTTTGTACAACATGTACGACTTAAATAAAATATAAAAATAACATCACCTCATACAATGGTATGATTTTCATGTGATTGCTATGTACATGTCACAGTGGACATTCCCAACGTCTTCATTCCCAAAGTCTTCCCTCACATGGTTCAATGTAGGCCGACATATATGCCAGATGCTGATGTGTATAGAAGGGGGAATTAGTACAGCCATGAATGGGGATTAGATTCATATCTTCAATCGTGTCATAGACTGAAATACAAGGCCTCAAAATTCAGATATTGTGATATGGGGATACCAAAGATTGGGAAGGCTGGCCCAGCTCTGATATAATGTAAAATCCTTGAAAATAATTATAGTTGATACGTGCAGACTCATCTCTACATGTATGAGTACTCAACACAGCTGAAGAATGTGGACAGGAGTTGGCCGTTAACATTCAAGCTTTGATGCCCCAAAATGTACCTGTACATGTCACATTCTCTAATAGTGTGATTTGTGGTTTTCAAATGCATCCCTGTTAATCCGAAGGGGTCAGGTGAAAACATCTCCCTTGAAGCGGTGGTGCTGCTGCAGTGGATGGTATTGGCCCATGTACAGTTAATCGTCCAGAAAAAAAAAATAATAAAATAAAAATAAAAATGTTCTGAAAAATTTTTTCTTTCTTAGTTTACAGTACAGTTGAACCTCTCGTATCCGGACAAGTCGGGACTGGGGCTAATCTGGATAAGGGATTTGGCCGGATACGGGAGACTCAATGCTTTATACATGTACATATACATACACATGTAGGTCCTAGTGATGTAGCCCATTGTACAATGTAGTACCACATGTAGTAATGTGTATACTGCAACCTTTTCATTGTTACACTCAGTAATAACAGACCCCACCTGTGTATGTTAATGTTGGAAGTAATATGTAATTCATGTGTGTTTGTGTAGGAGTTCTCAAGGAGTTGGGAATCCCCCTTTCCTCCCGTAATTATTAAAAAAAAAAAAAAAAAAAAAAATCACGGCGAGATTGCGTCCGGATAATAGAGAGATCCGGATAAAGGGAGGCCAGATAAGAGAGGTTCAACCAGGGAGGTGGAAGAAAGATGGAGTGTGCTCTTCTGAGTTTCCTTTGAAGTCATGCGTGGCCCCAACAGCGTTTTTTTCCCCCTCCCGTAATCCCATTACTCACGCTCGGCGCACTGCAAGTCGTAAATCTTGTGGCGGAAATCACGACGCGAAATGCATTGTGGTCAGGGAATAAAATGGCGTCCTACGGTGTAAGCACAGAACTCTAGAGTGTATTCTGTAAAGCAGTGGTGTAAGCAGTGGTGGTGGTTCTGGCGAGCGTGATTTTGACGGAAACGAGTTTGTTGAGGAGGAATTGCTTTTAGCAAATTCAAAATCACATTGACACAGCAACTTAACGAAATTTGATTTACAATTGAAACTGAAACTCAGAAAGTTAGTTGGGCCTTGGCTTGGAAATTGGAGGCCAAGGCAAGGGCGAGGCTCAGGACACTGTTTAATAGCGCAGCGTCACCTCAGGTATGCTGCCTACCAAAAGCATACCTAACGTTAGTCCTAGCTAGTAGACTCTAGTATTTCACAAACTAGAATCTAACCACTGTTAAACGTTAGATTGTACTAGCTCCAGAGGTGTACTCTACTACTTTTTAATTCAATTTTTTGTAACGTTAGCATGGGGTAGAGTCAAGCCGATTACCGGTATTTACCGATGAATGATCGAGGAGAGCGAGGCGAAACACTGTATACTAAGCTCTGTTTTTTCCCCTAAAATATACTTACAGCATCATACATCTAGGCTTTTATAGATATCATCTTTAATTCTCTACGGAAAATTATTATAATCAAGGCTGATATGTCTAATTTACACTTTTTAACACTCAACTTTCCATTCCAATATGTATTTACTAGTAACTCAAATTCACCGAAACAACGGTAACGAACGCTGTCCCGACGCCTCCACGGCGGCCCTACAACAACCCGACGAGTACGCTGACAAGCTCCAGCTCGCTCGGGTGCAGACGGAAAAAAAAAAACTGCTTCGGTCTCTATGAAGCACTACTTTTACACTCGTACTGTTTGAAAACACGCCCGAACACGCTCATGTAACTTATAATCATTTTGAAGATCAAGGTCACGCCTACCTCTCTAACTATAAAAAATTTGCGGAAATGTGCGGAATTTCTCATAATCGATACACAAACAATATGATGACATCTCTAGCCCACAAAACTTACTGCTCAGTAACTCCGTTGTTTGTGTACCGATTTCGCTGGTTCAAACGGCAATCTCCTCAGCACAGTCTGCTGAACCAGCGAAAGGTATAGACATACCACGCTACCCAATTCTTGAGCCATAAGTTGTAGCTTTCGAAGGGGGACGTCTTTCACTGAATGTAATAGACTGCCAAAATTTTGAATATGACGTCATATTGTCGGTGCCACGCATCGCTTCAAAGCCCGATTTTTACGAGCGTGTGTTTATGGAAGGCCTGGAAAGGAGATCATGTTACGTCACTCTAGTGCGCCGGAGGGTGATGGGTGGACTGATAAGGCCAGATTTTGACATATTTATCACAGAATGAGGGTTGGATTTCAAGACGGCAATCGGTGTAAGACCACTTGATTTTTTCTCTGAGGGAAGCTCTCAGAGTGCCATCTCCATCTTTCTTCCACCTCCCTGGTTCAACTGTACATACAAGTTGTACATGTACATACATGTAAATTGCCTTGCCAGTGCTGACAACTATAATGCAGCACTGCTTACTTGATCATATTTTTATTTTAATACCATTCAAGTGAACAACACATGAATGAAAATACAGGTGACAAATGCAATTTTTCCATATTTCCCTCTCTTTCTGTCACAGTCAAACACAAGCACACACAATTCAAATTTACAGTGTATACAGTAAGTACTTAGCTGATGGTGCTCAGCATAATGCCACCCTTCTTAAATAGACCCACCAACTACATCAAACCATGCAACATCAAATGTGTACAAATTTTGTATGTGGTGCAATTGGCAGAAATACAGGTAATCCTAGGTTTGATAGAAAATGATGGTTTTTATAAAGAAATTAGAATTGCAAATATACATGTACTTCTGTGAATTTGGTGATCATTTTTGGACATCAGTTCAGGACTCTGGAAGTGTTTCAGCCAGGATATATCCTTTCAAAGCTGTTTGTAGTTCTGATTATATACAAAAAAGAAATGGTGAAAATGATACAATGTATGTAGAAAAGTTTGTTACATTTAAAAGTTTGTCTTAATACATGCTTTTTAAAGGTAAAATGATATCCTATGATCATTTGACTGCTGAAACTAGATTTTTGCTCTCAATTAGAGACAAATGCCTGAGGAATATTTGCATCAGGCAGTTACAATGTAAGTGTCTTGGTAAAGACTTTCAATATACAATTGTATTGCAAGCAAATTCCAAATGGAGAACGTGAATTTTTGGCCCTTCTGAGGACATGTTTTAGCTTTTAGCGATGTTCCTGCTGAGATGCCACCCCCTCCCCCCCCCCCACACACAACTCAATTGGATGAGCACTTTACTAGCAATGGGTGTTCATATTGTACTTGCATCTGATACCTACACATATCATTTCATCATAAAAGGTATGCTTACCAATGCACTTTGTTGTCAAGATATATTTTAACAGATTACTGACTTTGCTGTACTAGAGCTTAATCTAACGGTCATTGTTCAATACAGTGTAGGTAACCTGCCAGAAATGATGGCATTGATTCCTTTCAGCTTGCCAAGGTTGGCTGGGACAATGAAATCTTTGGTATGCAATTATTTGTGTGCTACACTGTACATGCGTCCTTCTGGCAATGAAGGGGCACCGGCTCTTGCTGCATAGCAACTGTGTCATCTCTGCAGTGAGGTGTGTCATACTGTGCTCCTGACACTAGATGGCGCTGTGCACTTTCAATGTAGTTACCTCTGTGTATTTTCTTGTGCTATGCTGGTGCTGGTGGTAATTGCTTCCACTACAATTTTTTTTCCTTCCCCCCCCCCCCCTTTCTTTCCTTTTTTTTTTTTTAAGGATGATATTACAATGTACAATTTAGTTAGACTTTATAGTCAGACCTCATATTCATGAACTTTTCTAGAATAATGACACAAGTTTCATGAACTTCTGAATTTCTGTACATTTTCATTGATTGAAAGTTAATGCTTCACCACTAATGCATCCATTAAAAATACCATGTACTCTACAGAAAACTGTAGGTGTGTAATTATGTTGCATGCACCTTATATTCCGGTAAGGTATGTGTCAAAAATGTATTCCAAAATGTAGCACAAAGGTAGTCATCCGTATGTGTTAAAAGTACAGAGGTTTAAGGTTTACCATTCAATATGCATGGTTTAAACCTTTACAGTATGTGATCAGGCATGAGGCTTTCACTGTAACTTGCCAAACTCTTTTTCTTTCTTCTTTTTTCTTCTTTTAAATCAGCACTTCAGTTAGTCTCTCCACACTTGACCTACGTGTACAGATGTAGAGTCTTGAATAGTAAGCTCACTCAGGAGTAGCAATTGCGTATCCTGGCAACTACCCCCAGGGGGTAATAAGCCACTTCGGAGTTAGCTCATGGGCACATTGGTCCGAATGACCTTTCTTTTTATCTCAGTCGGTTAGGGGCAGTTCACTCGCTTTCAGAGTGACATAATGCATTAGCTTTACGTAACGATTTATGGTATTCATCAATCCTGCTCAAACAAAGAATGAACTTGCATAGACCAGATGACCAGAATGATCCGTCAATTCCGCATCAATTTCATTACCTTGCACTGAATGTATAAACAACCTCTTTCTATTGATTTGCCAAATACCACTTTTGCTGTCAGGTAGATGTTCTGGCAAGCAGCATTTATAAAAGGATTACATGAATAATCATTACCGTACATCACAGATACTTATCCCAGTGAATTTAAAAACCAACATGCTTGTTGGTCCGAATGACCTTTTTTCTGCTCATGCTCAAAGTGGAACTCCTAAGTGGTCTATTGCCGTGGTCCTGTAGGGAAGCCATGGTGACACAAGAGCTATCAGAGGGAATGTCATTAGGGTAATCTCTATTCATTGGCAAGTAGTTTCCACACATGTCTGCCAGTCAGCGTAGGAAGCACAGCAAGGGTTAATCCCTTCAGAGGTCAGGAGTTGTTGAAGTTTGACATGTAATTTAGTGAGCTGCCATTCATAAAAGAGAAAGCTGTGACAACACTGGATGTTTTAGCCAATTGAACACAGCATTCTTTTTTTATGAAATAAGTAGCAGAAAATCCCAAGAAACAAAGAAAAGAAGTGAAACATGGTACTCACCGCAGACAATCAGTTGATGATTGAGGAAAGGGGATATTTCTTTGCAAAAATATTGGGGACCTAAAAAGATGCACTTAGTGAAGAACATGCATTGAGATATCCTGATACTTTGTAGTAACAATGAAAAGGTGAATGCAGTTGCATGCAACTGCCCAGCCATAGCAGTGCAAGACCATCAAATTGCAAATGTGAGAGAGACCCTATGGGCCAGACAGGCAGTCAAACTTTACCTTTGCTCATAGGCTCAATAGCTCCCTCTATAGTTCAGCATTCTCCAATGTGTGTTCCTTATCCATCCGCTCTCTTTCAAGTATTGAAACTGTGGAACAATAGTCCAGTTTGCAATCAATAATGGATATCTTGATAAAAGTGATCATCATTATTTTATTTTTTTTTTGCAAGGAATAATGCATCAACTGACTCTGTCATTCAGTTCCAGATGTGATGTTTATGTTTATAACTTGTCTACACAAATGTCCATGTGATGTGACTTTAATTAATAAACCAAGATTATTATTTTTTTTTATTCTTTTAGCATCCATGTCTTTTTATGGAAAGTGTGTGTATGTTTGTTTGTTTGTTTGTTTTTTTTTGGGGGGGGGGGATTAAAGACATGATTTGCTTAGTAATCAATTATGTGATGGAGGTATAAAGCTACAGCTGTAGGTAATCATACATTTCTAGCAAGATACATGTATATTGTGCAGTAGGGAACTATCCTGCGTGTAGAAGTTATGCAGTTGCAACCATGTATAACAATTCAGATAGAACCTGGTTTAGCTGCACATACTGTATTGATTACAATGGTTGGTTGGTGGGTGGTCTGTTTGTTTGTTTGTTTGTTTGTTTGTTTGTTTTAGGATTGCAGAACTCTTTGTTTGTTTCATAGAGTGAAGTGAAAGAGCCAACAGTACTAGTCCTTGTATTGTTGGGGGTGGGGCATGGGAGGAAATGTGGACTCACTTGTGTGTCACAGTGGATGGTAACCCAGAAAGTTCAGCTTACTGTACATACATGTACAAAGTTTATAATTCTCTCTGAGCCAGTATTGCCCCCTTTTAGTGTCAATAGTCTCACCCACTCACAGTTTAGTCATTATTCAGAGAAACTGTGCATTGTATTGGGAGACACAAGCAGAGTTCACACATGAATAGCTTAACTTTATGTGACCTTAAAAAGTCTGCTAACTTGATCTAACTGCAGCCCTGATGGAGTTACAGCACAGAATAGGGTCTTTGTGTTTGTGAAAATTCTCAGGTGTTTTCAAACTTCCAAGTTCTACTTTTAAATCAGTTTGCCATTCATAGCACCAATCTTTTGGTTAATTATGGGTCTTGACATTACTGACGAGCAATGTGGAGGAGCGATGAATTGTGCTAGTTTTGTGAAAACTCTCTGCTGTGTGAACGTACTAAAGCCTTCAACTGGTGACTTAGAGTGTCCTCTGTTCCCCTCTCCTGCCCAAACACAATGAACCTCTCCTCCAACGCTATGCATGGAGACAATGTCTTCTTTGAAGGCCTTGCTCTTTCACCGATCTTTGCCGCGATTTGTACATGTATTTCTTTGTGCTGTCTGTTCTAGAGGGGCGGGGGCGCATTCTTTGTTGTTTGTAGCTGGGACTAGCTGTGTTCATTCAACAGTACCAAACTCGGTCTTTACAACACACACTCTTGAACAAACCAGGACTTCACAGCATCTTCTTGAGGCCAGTTGTTCAATTAGCTTTCTGACTCCATCTTCTGCACCTTTCTCATCGACTTAAATTGTTTCTGACAATAATATTCTACAACAGCATTGACCAAGCCACATGTATCACACATGCAGTGGTGTTAATTGTTGAGGACAGATACTTGATACAGATTTCTTTCTCACCTTCGGTGGCATTTTGTGACTTTGCTGCATCGTACCACTTTACTGGTCAGGATGAGCACAGATAACCTGGCCTTTTCAAATGATCCTAGTGAAGCAGAGGAGGGTAGGAGCAAGGACAAGGTAAGGTTGTAAAAGAAAGTGAGGAGTGCTTCATGGAAGATGTGTGCTTTGGCATAGGAACTAACAGCCTTTATCAGGTAGACTTGATTTAAAAAAAAAAAATAAAAAAAAATCTCTGGAGAGATAATCAATGCATTTGTGGAGAAATCATCAACAGAGATTCAAGAGAGGTTTTGTAGCTTTGAAGCATTTTGTTTTCATACTGTACAATATTGTAGCTTCAGAGATGATATTTGTAAGTAATTGTTCCCTACACGTATGTATAAGTATTTACCGATATGTTTTTTTGTGTGTGTGTGTGTGTTTTTTTTTTTAATATTCATGCATCTCTATAGAGACAGAATAGTGAAGCAAAGAGAGAGTTTCTCATTTCAAAATGAAACTAGAAAAGCCCTCTGAGAGTGCGGACCTCCGCAAAGCAGCTCATTTCCTCCCTTACACACACTTGCTGAAAAGTGGGCTATTTCCCAATGGGGGGGGGGGGGGGGACCTTTCTAGTGTCTCACAGAGTTGACCTTAGCTTCCTGCTACACCTCAATTGGGCACTCGGTGCGCGTATGTATGCGCACCTCAAATATGCGCAGCTTGAACTCCCTGTTTATTGGCCCTATTTGCTAATGATGAAAACTTCTTAAAAAGAAAAATATTAATAATAGTAGGCCTAATGATTCCTGGATCCAGAAAGGGGTCCTGATCACTATCAAAATTTAATCTCCTCATCATGTTATTATCAACTTTTCCTGCAAGTTTTTTTTCCAAATCTATTCAAAACTTTTTGAGTTGTTTTGCAAACAGCAAACTTAAAACAACTAGCTCCAGCAAAAACATTCTCCTTGAAGGATGAAATGAAATTAAAAGAATGATAACGTATGGAATGGGGTTTAATAGGTTTAATGTCGTGGAGACTTTGTTCGAAACTTTAAGCTTATAAAACTCATTCAAGGTGGTTTTCCAGTTAGCTTGCATGCTACAAGCAGTGTTGCAACTGAGCACTAGTGTGCTACTTACTGTATCCGCCTTTGGAAGCTGCAGCAAAGCAATTTTGAAAAGAATGTTACACAGCATCACATTTTTGGGCAGAAAGAAAGAAATGTTTGTCTTAAAGGAAGTTTCATGTTTGAAAAGTGAGGGATAGAGTTGGGTGGGAGGTGGGCACCTACACATACATTGTAAGTACTGAAGCAAAACAAGACAAACACACTGTAGAACATTTTTTATTATTTAAACACTGCAGACCTATTCACACCTTACTTATTTTTGGATTGGGTTGCCAAATTGATTCTCATTTCCAACATTCACACTTTTTGTTGAAAAACAGCAACACACACAATGATAATATAGCTGCGAGCAAAGTGCTTTCCTAAACAACACTTACAATGTATAATGTATATGTTTGTATTCGTTGTTGATTTATGTTTGTTTGTAAGTTTGTTGTTGTTTTTTTATAATTGCAAAGCGCTTTGAAACATGTTGTATATGTACTTGCAACGATGACCCCAGCCTGACCCAGGCACCCTAGTGTGTGGATTCAGTGTGGTCAGTTGCCTCATTGGATTACAAAACTGGAGGGTGGGGTTTTTTTATGCTGTTCTCACACACTTCATGCAGCAAATTATCATGAGTGTGTTTTTCTTTTCTTTCTTGCTTTTTCGAGAACTACTAATTTTGGAATCACTAGAGTCAAACTTTTTTAATGTGTGTCTACACACACGTTCACATACACATATGCACTAATGTGTATAAACTAAATGAGTGAGTGAACAGAGTGATATTTCACTAAGTCATTCTTAAAGTTTCAAACAACTTAAAGAACAACTGGAACACATTCTGATGTGCTATACATATAAGAATTTCAATAATTCAGCACAAGAACTGATCACCAGTCATTCTTCAAATCATTCTTAGCCTACAGAACAACTTAGTGAAATGCCACCCTGGACTTGTATTTATTGTCAGGAGAATCTCTCTTGAGCATGCACCGAAGATACACAGTGTATGTGATGAATGCAGAGTGAAATAAAGGGCCTTTCAGTGGCAACTCCCTCCAGCGGCAACTCCCTCCAGCCACAGGAATGTGAATTTTTTACAGAAAAGGCAGATTTTTTTCTTCTTCTTTTTTTTTTATGGCAAAGCCATTCCTGATTGGCTAGCTTAGCTCTTCCCTCAAATGAGGATGTTTATGGGTTTTTGTGGGGTTTTTTGTGTTTATTATTTTTTTTTTTGCAAATAGTAAAAAAAAAAAGACAATGATGAATGCCAAAAGCCATTTATTCATTGCATTTGAACCTCGTACTCTTAACCTGCAGATTCCTTCGGACATGGTTGAGCTGTTTTGATTGTCATTCTGTTACGTGATCTGTCTTTGTGTGAGCACAAGCTGCATTGCCTGTGAGATTGATTCACCCGAGTGGGCAGCCACAGGTTTCAAAGAACCTTGTTTATGTGCATTCACATGCCATTTCAGACAAATGGGCAACTGGATAACTATTGCTTGCTTGGTCTGGTTGTTAGTTGAATTGTGGGAAACTATTTTGATGGAGCAACGATGCAAGCTCTTTGCTTGCATGACTTTTTAGAGGCATATTCTAGTCAGGGTAGAAAGGGCTTCAACCTGAGCAGGAATTTCAGACTGTATGAATCCATCCGTCAATCTCTTTAAGATAAAAGATCAAGGCCATTTTACAAGATTTAAACCAAACGAAAATCTAAGAATGCATATAAAGCTAATCATGCTTTTCAGCATCATGCCACTTGCAGGCATGAGTGGTCGTCTCTTTTCTTTGCTTTTTTCTTTTTTTCTTTTCACTCACCACATTCGTTGCCCTTCATGTATGTAGTGTGTACAGTACATACATGTACATGTATACAGCTGTATGTATGTATACATGTACAATGTGCGCAAAATATATGTACATTATGCACAAAATATATAGGTCCTACATTGTATTATATTTGTGTTTTAGTGTGGATGTTCGCGAGTACAGTGGGTATACAAATATAGGTACACTCGCTCATGTGCCTTACTGTCAAATTCAGTTTCAATAAATTTCATTATCATGCCCTACAAGCAAAATGCAAAATTTGTAATGTATCTTTTTGAAGTCTTTGCAAAATGGGGCCAACAATACGTACTGAGCATAAACAGTTTCTGTTTTGTATGTTTATTTAAGCAGTATGAAGCCCCACAAATTAGTTTGATTAGGAGCAACATGCTAAGGGGAAGCTAAGGTGATTGTTACCATTTACCTGTTTCAGGTGAAATAATGTAACTCCTCTTGTAACAAAGATTCTTGATTTTCCAGCAAAGCATGAGAAAACCAGAACTCTTTGCCAGAGATTACTTTTTATCGTTTTGCTATGTTTTTGTTTCAATCCAATGCAGCAAAATGAATACAATGACATCGAACTTCAGAAAGTGGATGCCAGCTTGCCAACCAGCACTCCGAAGAAACCCAAGAATGGGATTGTGGACCCCGATGCTTCAGCCGATATGACAGCTGACAATACTATTGTTGTGGAGATTGATGGTGGGCATGATCCCTCGGACCACGATAATTGCTGGATGGTGAGACTTACTTTCCTTCTCCACCTCCAAGACTTTTGTGCATGTGCCATGTGAGAACTATATGCATTCTAAGGAATATGTTTTTGTTTGTTTGTTTTCTAAAGTCCCAGTTTGGGGTTTACAGGACTTGTGTTCAATGCCACTCCATGTTGAAGTTGACTTGAATTTAAAAAAAGGTGAAATCAAAGACAAACGAAAGTAAAAGTGTCATGAAAATCTTGAAAAAAAAAAAATCACTGGAGTCATAGAAATGTCAAAGAATGATAGTGGTCACACACACACAAATTTGAAAAGATGGTGTTGTCAGCATCTTTCCTACATACAGAGGTGAGATTTTATTATGAAACTACTTGCTTAAACAGAAAAGACATACAAATTTGCGATTCAATTTTAACACTACTCTTAAAAAAGCAAGCATTTTACAAACAAAAAAAAACCCAACATGCACGGAACTGAACATGCGTCAGTCTCCCTTTGGTCCCACTTTGGCATGAATCCTCTTTCATGATGTTCTATTAATCTGTCAATGGTTCTGCAGGGAATGGACATCGGTGAGCACTTGAAGGAATCGTACCAGGCACACAGTAAGGTCTACAAGGGTGTTTTCCTGGCTATCCTCCTCATCGCGTATCTGATCTACCTCGTCTTTGCCTCCATTCATGACATCAGTGAAGCCATGACTCTCCTCATCATTACAGGCGTGGCTGTTGTATTATATATATACACTGTGATTCGCGATACTGCTTCCGACTCCTTTACTGAGAATGTCATTGACCCTGTGGGAGGGTGTCTGGACAAGGCTTGGCCCCGTCTCAAATGGTACTTATTGCATTTCTCCACCACATTTCATTTGATCTGAATGCAGCCAGATAGTTACAGTGTGCATGTTCTAATGTCTCCATTAAAACTGTGATCAATGAATTGAACTCATCATCAGTTGGTATATGGGAGTTCTGAATTTATTAAAACTCTAAATGAGTAAATGAAACCTTACCTAGTAATTTGTATGCTGATACAGTTAGACCTCCATTTCAAATGCAAAGCACCCTCACAGGGAAACTTAGTCATTGAGTCAAGTATTTCAATGTGAAATTGTAGTGAGTAATGTAGTACTAAGATATTGCTATCTCAAGCCTTAATAAATTTGGAATTCGGACATTTCTCATCAGACATACATCACTTTAATGACTTAAATTTTGTTGTAGTTTCTAATAAAATGATTTTATCTACAAATTTGACCGTCTTTGTTTTGTTTCTCAATCTGCAGGGTTGTGCTTGTGATTTTCTTGGCTGGTTTTGCAGTCCTGCTGTATTTCCTGACACGAGAGAATCCCATCCAATTGATTTCCCTGGCTGGCCTTGCCATCTTCATCTTCTTCTCATTCATCATTTCCAAGTATCCACGTCACGTGAGTGAAGCCATGATGTCATTTTACATCAGGATTTAAAAAAAAAGAAGACAAAAATGAATAGTGTCTGCTCAATGCAGGCCTGTGTATCTAAGTCTAAACCATTGTCGAGCTTGTATCCAGAGCAGAAGAGGAGGTGTAAAAGCAGTAGAAATCTAATCATGATGTGTGTTTGTCTCTCTGTGTGTTGCCATCTAAAGGAAATGATTTCAAGTTTCTTTCAGTGCACAGTTTACATTAAATCAAAATGAGTTCGTGAAAAGTTATTAATACCTGGCAAGAAAGAAAAAAAAAAGAACTAAATTAGCTGTCCTCAAGCTAGTTACCTGTGTATGGAGATTCCAGTGAAATGTACTCTTAACTTGTACCAGTTTTGTAATTAGATAGCATATGGCAGATGGATGTGCGTGTTGAGATTTGCTCTAGATGGATCGATGTATGCTGGCATTGTGAAGTGCATAGCCCAGGCCAAAAGGGTAGAACTTTATTAAAGCTGTCATGCCTATTTTGCACTGAAATATGCTTTGCATTTGATATGAGTTGTTAACTAGAAATTGCCCTCTAACCTTTCACCCCTTACAGATCAAATGGCGTCCCATCATCTGGGGCCTCGTCCTCCAGTTCATCCTGGGGCTTCTCATTCTCCGCACCAGGCCTGGATTCGTTGTATTCGACTGGCTGGGCAACCTCGTGCAGACTTTCCTCAATTATTCAACGGCAGGGTCCATATTCCTCTTTGGAGAGCTCTACTACCAGCACTACTTTGCCATGGCTGTAAGCTTTTCATTGCACACTCTTTTCTCTAAATATACATACATTGTATACGCCTCAGTGAATGCCTATAATGTTTGTTACTCAACTGTCTGTGTCTCGCTGACTAGATTTTTAACCTGGATCCTTTGATTGCATGCTAAAGATAAATTCTATGAACTTGTTTGCACAAATTGTCATGCTCCACAAGAGCTCATGAGTAGATTCCTTTGAAGGGGAAAAATGGAATGAGATTATGCTCAGTATGTGGAACAACACACAGTGGGGGAAAAAAGTGCATAGGGGACTGGAGAAATTCTGAAAGATGTTTTGTTCAGTATTTTGATAATTCATCCAGTCTGTCATCTGGTCACTGTATCTCAAAATGGAAGATTTATATTTCTTATCACACCTCCAGGTATTACCCATCATCATCTACTTCAGCAGTGCTATTGCTGTTCTATACTACTGGGGTGTGATGCAAACGGTCATAGGGAAGATCGCATGGTTGATGCAGCGTACCATGAAAACAACTGCGTCAGAGTCACTCAGTGCAGCGGGGAACATCTTCATTGGCCAGGTGAGTTTTTGGTTCACACGTATTGTATGATAAGGAGACCCTAATGTGTGCAAGGAGACCTGTAAGTCCCATCCCCCGACCCACCTGCCCTGATAATCGTGCTAAATTGCAGTCAACAATCGTGCAGTTCATGCAGTATTAAAAAATCTGCCATTCCTCCATCATCATCACTTTGCAGACTGAAGCTCCCCTTCTGATCCGTCCATACTTGCCGAAAATGACACGCTCAGAAATCCACGCAGTGATGACGGGAGGTTTCGCGACCATCGCCGGCAGCGTGCTGGGAGCATTTGTCCTCTCAGGCATCAGCGCCACTCACCTCATCGCCGCCTCCGTCATGTCTGCTCCCGCTGCCCTTGCAGTCTCAAAGCTGATCTACCCAGAAACGGAGAAATCACAGACTGTCACTGTTGAGGATGTCAAATTGCCAAAGGGGTGAGTGTTTAGTGCTGGATCAGCACCCACGCACATTCAGATTCTCACTTCATACTCTCTCCAGTGAAAACTGAAAAGTCACAATCGTAGAATCTTAATTGAAGTGGCTGCAATGTTGTATTTCCTTTGACAAAACTTCATGATATTACTTGGCCGGCAAGTGAATGTTTAAAGAATGTTTTAAAAAGAAGCATTGTTTGTTTGATGTTGTACCACTTTGTGGTTTTTTTTTTTTCCCCCAGTGATGAAAGAAATTTCATCGAGGCAGCGTCGAAGGGAGCCTCCACTGCTGTGCCCCTTGTTTTGAACATCGCTGCCAATCTAATCACCTTCCTCGCCCTCAAGGCACTACTCAATGGCATTTTGTCGTACCTTGGTGGTCTGGTTGGCTTCCCTCAACTCTCCTTTGAGGTAAGCTGAATACTGTCTCAGACAGATATCGCTTTTATAAGATTGGCACGATCATTATTGCGTACCAAAATACAAAAAATGCCGAGCATGTCTCATGTACAGTCCTGTAAGCTTACTGTTATGTGTTCTGTCATTCTTCTCTCAACACTAAGTAATATGTCTTCGATCTGAGACCTTCTCTGAGCTGTTTTATTTTAGATCTGCTCTAAAATGCTGTCAAGTCTGTCTGCAGTAAACCAAAAGCTATAAATTTCATTGCAGCCAATCAATTTTCTTTATTTGCAGCTCATCTGCTCTTACGTCTTCATGCCCATTGCTTACATGATGGGTGTTGAATGGGCGGATTGTCGCACCGTGGCTGAGCTGATTGGGATCAAGACATTCATCAATGAGTTTGTGGCCTACGAGAGACTTGCTGAAATCCTGGATGAACGGGCTCAGGGACTCAACGACTTCTCGGTAATTTTTAGTTTAATTCTTCTTTTATGAAGGGAGTTATCAGCAAAGCTACGTCTTTGAACTGAAAATCTTATGCTTGTTTTCCTCCAGGTGTCTTGTTTGCCTGTTTATTACTTTATGAATGTTCTTTTGACACTACTCTGAAAGTTTCAGGAGATTCAATTCAATTCAGGTCATATATTTGTTCAGTAATTAAAATCGTTTGGATATAACATGTTTATAAAATGTAACAGGTACAATTCAGTGAAAGCCAGAGGCTTGTTAAAGTTGAATGTACCTTCAAGAACAAATCATACACATATTACAATTTTAACATTAAACACCAAGATAAAAGTTACCAACAATGTAAAAGGAGCACAGAAAGATTTGTATCGATATTGAACAATGTTAATGAAAAAGAAGTGAAACATGACATATATTCTAAATATTGCTAAAAATTTTTATTTGTAAACGGTGATGAAACCATAGGTGTAACATCCAACAAGGTCATCGTGACGATGATGTGCCTTTTTTTTTTGGGGGGGGGGGGGATGGTTCTTGCTCAGAATGCCATATGCAGATGATGTTCTGCTGTGGAAACCAAAATATGTTTATGATCCCGGGTTCAGAACATAACTGGCAAGTCTTCCCTGTATTGCTTTTCACAGGAACGGTCCGAGGTCATTGCAACGTATGCCCTGTGTGGTTTCGCCAACATCGGTTCGATAGGTATCCAGCTCGGTGGACTTACCCCCCTGGCTCCCTCCAAAGCAGCTGACCTTGCCGCCGTGGCCGTCCGTGCTCTGATCGCAGGAACAGTCGCCTGCTTTATGACGGCTTGTATAGCTGGTAAGTCACCATGCAGCAGAGTGGGCTGTTTTCTACTTCCTGCCATGCCTACATAATGATTGTCAATGGTATAATATGATTGTAGGGTGACTTAAAGATCCCATGGCATGGGGATTCATGGGAGTACGAAGATGGGCCCAGTTTGGGAATACTTGAGAATCCCTGTGATGAATTGTTTACAACTTTATCATTGACCACTATAAAAGTACACACATAGCCAAAGAGTCTTGACTGGAGTTGATTGTTACCAATGAGTGTGCTCATTTCTGCACATATTCACTGACGCATTGCTGATACATGCTGTTCCTAGTTCCGAATGTACCCTGACGGGCAGCGAATAAATAGCGATTCAATTAGATGACCTACACCTATTGGGTCTTTAAGACTTTGTTCAGTCAAACAACAGATATTTTATTAGGGCTTTTCGAAAGCTGATTTTAGGAATAACCTGTCTTAATCTGGTCACCATTGCGTACCAACATAGTAATGAATGTAGCCTTCCACATAGCGATGATGAAGTAGCTATGTTAAAATATCATCATGAAATGTAAATCAAACAACAGGGAGTATGAGGATGTTAAACAATTGCACAGCACATTTTTTTTTTTTTTATGCCTTTCTACATTTTGTTTCAATGAACATTATTATCTTTTTCCTCTGCGATTCCCATTCAATTTCCACTGTGTGGTGGCGTTTGAGGCATATCCAAGTCCATTCAGGGATGGCTCTGGGAGCAGTAATTACAAAGATTTTTATTTTTATTTATTTATTTTTTTTTTAAATAAAAACAAAATATGTTCAAAAATCAATACTTGTTATTGCATTGTTTGGGAATATTAGATCTGTTGTTGTGAATGTAACAATATCTCACCTTTTATTGTTTTTAATCTCTCTCTCTCTCTCTCCATCTTTCTATCGCGATCTCTGCAGGTGTGCTATTTGTACCGGCGCCAGTCGTCATGGCTAACGCAACAATGAGCGCTGATGTTGGCACTATGGCAACAATGAGCGCTGATGCTGGCTCTATGGCAACAATGCTGTTCACAACAATTACCTCATGATAAAAGCAAAGCCATCCTGTAGGATGATATTTTGGTCTTTATTATTTCTGTATATCTGAAGCCTCTGCAGCGTGTGTTTACATGTGGGTTGTGTGATTATGTGTGTGTACTCTCCATTGCCAGTGGGTTAAGGAATTCTTGTGAGAGCTTTCTTAGAGATCATCGAACACCTCCTGTCCAAACTTTAATCCATGTTACCGAGTATGTATTCCAGGGATTAAGCTTGTGGAGTTGCGGGTTATCCGTCTCATTATTCTGTGAGAGCAATTCACTCATACTTGCAAACTCCTCGTTTCTGTCAAAGGCACAGGAAAGGCAAAATTGTTCTTATCGTCGGGTGCCCGTGCATTGGCCGCTAATGCAATACAATTTGTATTGCGTTAGCGGCCAATGCACGGGCACCCGACGTTATGCACTAAACATCATTGTTGCATCTCATGTTCCTGAATTCCCAACAGTTTTAGTAAACACATTTTTACCATTTTTACCCTAGTGCTGCTTGTACAAAATACTTGCATTGAAGCTAAACATGTTTCCCTAGGGCTTCCTTGAGTCATCTATTTATTGAAGCAAACCTAATAGTGTGTTGAGAGTTCAAGGATGATGCTAACTAAAGTGTAGCAGATTTATTTCATAATTCTAAATTTGTACAATTGACAGATATGTGCACTAGATGCATTGCTCTGTTCATCCTTTTTGCTAGGATCTTGCTCTTTTCATACTGTCAACAATGTCTGCTTACTCAACATAGAGCAATAAGAGTAATACACTGTATATTGAGATTTCTTGTGGGGAAACTAGCTGCAATATTTAGGATGTCAGTTTATCCTGTTCTTAACCAGCTATTGAGTGAATTACTCATGAAGTGAAATTGCAGCCATTCTGATTTTTAACGTGTGCCAAACCTTGAAAGTGGGGTTTTAACAGTGCAAGCGATATTCAGTTAAAGAGAGCATCTATTCATGATGTAACCATTTCTATAATGAACAACAGATGTAAACAATTATGTAAAGCTCTCTCAAAATACTTCAGTAAGACTGATCTTTATGTAGGCCAATGCAGCTATAGGGTAATGTCTGCTCTTGCTTAATTTTCCTTTTCTTCAAGAGAACAGCAACTTGATATTTGTATACCCATATGAACATCATTACTGCATTAACTTATACATCATTAAAGAACAAAAGAGCCTGTGCTTTCATGAAGTATGTAGGATTAATCCAAGGAGGTCAATATGCGTGAAGTGCACATCTTCCAAATTTTGTAACTCTGAGCATGTAACATGAGCTGACTTTTGGTATACACCTGTCATTTCCATATTTTTCAAGAGTGTGCTGAAGTTTGAAATCTGGACCCAAGTTGCTTTTCCCATGGAGGGAATAAAGGGTAGGGAAAAGTGTCTTAGAACGCCCACAGTGGTTTGAAATGGAGATGTGATAATCTTTAATTAAAAAAAAAGAAAAAGAAAAGATGTTTTATTTTCAGAAAATGTGTATAGAATGTGTATGAGCTAAATACAGTGAATGGTGTGTGATGGCTATTAAGGTACAGAAAAATGATTACTGTACATATTATTATGTTTTATTTGAGTTGGGTGGGGGGTGGAGTAGAATTACACTAGTAAGTAAATATGAGGGATATAATTTTTATTTATAGCTGAAATACAGCAAACCCATATGAGTCATATCCTGTGGGTGCCGATTGTAGTACGGGTCTTAATCAGGCATGACTTACAATAGTTACCAGGTATGTTATTTTATGGTTATTTTTAAGATTGATCACCTGGGGCCCGATTCATAAAACTTGTCATCAGTGACAACTACCACATTTCTATGACAAATTTGCTCTCAGCCACTCAGATGCAAGGATTTCAGTAGCTTGTCACATCCATGACAACTTGTCACTAATGACAAGTTTTATGAAACAGGCCCCAGGTAGTTGCTCTATGATCGATATAGATCGATGCGAGTTCATAGTTTTACATACAGGTACATTGTACATTCCTGGGTACAATCATTTTTCTTGTGATAGAGAGAACCTTGGTTTTGTCTTTTACCTATGTTAGGCTGACAATACACTAATAACATTAGTAACTTTACAGGCAAACTGTTGAAGGTTATGTTTTATTTTCTAGCATGCAAGCAGGACAACAGCTGTACTTAGTTCTGAATTGTACCCTTTTGTTCGAATGATAACAGTCCCATCCAATGAAGATCATGTCCTGTGTGCAGTACTTACAAACTCTCGTTTCCTCCAGCAGACTCCTCTGCAAAATCCAACCTTCATTCTGCTCCAGCTCTCCAAATCTACATCGTGCCTTTCTTAAATCTTGGAGGAGAAGTCCTCCAGTGTGTCCCATTCCATATTTTACCGCATTTTACTTTCTGCAGTGTGTGGATTCTGTACAAATCCTGTGTGACTGAAGAGGCATGATAATATATGCACCGCATATACATTTTTAGAGTTTTGCATAGGTGAGATTGTACAGAAATGAAGTGGATTTTTGATCTATTTATGTAGAATAATCCTTTTACATACTGTGGTGGTATTGATAATCAAAGCTGAGCCTCTCACCGGAAATGTATATCTCAAACCAGCTGTATTTTGTATTTGGGAACAGTTATACAAATGTAATTATATATTGGGGAATATCCCTGGGTGTACTGCAGAGTTCACCAGAACTCTGAACCCTTCTCTATTTCCATGTTCTGTGAGCATTCTTCAGTGCAGCTCTCATTTTAGACCACTCCGAGTCGCATACAATGCATGACATGTCCGGGGCGTAGAGCCCAGAACGACTGCTTCCCATGATGTTAACCTTTGAGACTTTATATTTCTTATTTTCACCTTCTCTTCCTCTTTTAAGCTATCAATACATTGTACCTATCTACCTATCTGTCTATCTACCTATTTATCTATCTATCTATCTATCTATCTATCTATCATACTATCTTTATACTCCTATCTTTTTTGTCTGTTATCTCAAGGGGAATTGTTGAAATGGGCAATAATCCCTGTACACTGTAAGCGGTACATTGGGGTCACCATTTAGAATTGTGGCAATGCATATAAGTGTGTGTGTGCACATACAAGGTAACAGGACATTTACAAAATGACAGTTACTGAGTAGACCTTACATTCAATTGTGTCTTTCACAAAGGCACATAGAAATGAAGGTATAGAACACTGTAGCACTGTAGTTTTGACAAATTTAGCACTCTGTCCTTTAATTTCTTTTCTTTTCTTTCTTTCTCTCTCTCTCTCTCTCTCTCTCTGATGTCATTTATCTGTACCCGTCCTTTCATTCATTTATCTTACGAATGGTAAATATAAGATTTGATAAAAGCAAATGAATAAAGTGTAAACATATACTGCCTATATTTGTAGGCAGTCCAAATTATTTTCCTTGATGCTGATATGCACAATCTCTGAAGGTCCAATGTACACGTACAAGGTACCTGATGTGACCCGTTTTCCTTGACCTTTGATAAGTTTGTACATGTATCGTCACATGAAATGTGTTCTGCAAATTGCCTTTTCGCGTTTGGCATAAAATAGGCTATGTTAACATATGAACACAATTAGACACATGTTGCCTTGGTTTGTTTGTTTTCTAGAGGAATTTCTATGCGATACCCCCCCCCCCCCCCCAAAAAAAAAAAAATGAATAATGGAATAAAAGAATGAAATGAAATGAAATCATGATGTTAAAAACATTAGTATATGAAAAAGAATTTCATGGATATTTTAACTAAGCTACAGCATAAATGTAATCTGACAGCAAAACCAAGCCCAGATTATTTTGATGAAATAGAGAAAATTAACTTTAACATAAAGCAACCCCCGCCCCCTAAAATTCTCAATTTTGCAATGTTCATAACACAGCTACTCAGGTGACAAATGTTAACAAGTTTCCCGTGGTAGTTTTCCAAGCCAGTGACATTTTGATGTCGGAGAGTATACCACACCCATGCTATACAATCATTTAAACATGTAAGCAAAACATGTTCATGATGTTGTACTGTAAATATGCTTTTAATTTTTATTTGTGACGTCTCTCCTTGTGTGTTAGTTAGCCACCTGCTACAGAGTGGTACATGTATGTATGATATGATGAATAGATTTTTGTTTGTGTAAATAAATATTGGAATAATAATGATATTTGCAAAATGTGTACTTATTGAAACATTTATTAAATTGGGTATGGTTTGTTGGTTGCTTGTTGTTGTTGTTGTTGTTGTTGATAATTCCCTATGTATCGTCACATCGTCGATGGGAATTCATGATAGTAGTACGTACTTGTACATGTAAACATACACAAAGCATTGGTCTAAGAGAAGTAAAAAGGGGGATTTGTGGGGGTGTAAAAGGGTGAAGGTAAATCATAGAAAATTCTTTGCCTCTAAAAAACATATCTTTTGTACAGTTGCACATTTATATTGTAAATGCAAATCGGGATACTCTTATATCACATGGCGGGGAAATCAAGCACAAACATAATCGCGAGTAATTAGAATGATGTAGCGAGAGACCTACAACGTTACGTACATGTATATGTATACAGAAGAAAGTTTGAGAGTGTTCTTTTTTGTGGTCCCTTTCTCCCTTTCCTTCCTCTTGCAAAATGAGTGAGCCAACCGTCTTCCCGGGCTTATTATCGGCACTCAATCAATGTCAATGTAGACTGTATATACCAAGGTTGGAAAAGCTGCTAATAAAAGAGGAATAGGGTTAGTTTTGGAATTAATAGTGAGGACGATTAGAGACCATTTAGACTTACCGGCCAAGGGAGCATTTCCGGTCTAAACTACTAGTACTGAAACTGTCGAACACTTATTTTTTTTCCTGTAATGGTCTGTTGGTGCAGATTCGGGTCTGATTCGGGTCTTCAAACACTTGTTCACAATTCAATGTACGCTGTATCTGAAAATCTGAATATCTGCATGATCTGGGGAGGGGGCGGTGGAGAATTACCGTTTAAAGCATGTCAGTGTATAGCAATTCAATCAAGTGCAAACTGATTTCACCAAGAAGGCACTCTATTTATGAAAATGCACATTGTACTGCAGATTACTCGGTGTAATCTCATTAGCATGGTAGACTCATGTCCTTAAAAACACGAAAAAGCAACAATAAAAGAATACACGGCATGTACCATCAAACTAACAATATTATTGCTGTACAATATACTTTAGTATCCAATCCAGACTGAAACAATGCCACTGATAAGTCAGCAATAGATTACACTGTGTAAAACAAGGACTAATAAACATTACCAATGGTTGATTACCAACAACAATAAAGTAGGTCCACCTTTTGTAAAATAACGACAAATCAATACATGTACCAATTTAGGTTGAACGTATGCAGTGCCCTGAGCTAATGGAGGTCATAAACCAGGGCTCGATATTAGCAGTGACATGGCCCGGAGCCCGGGGCTTACAAAAATTGATGTCATGGATGTCGTCCCACCAAAGTTTCCAAAGGACTATCTTTTGGTGGCCCGATCGGGCAGCTAAAATTGAAAATGAGTTTTTATATTTCCTTATTTCGGGTCTCTGCATTTCTGTTTCGGGCCACCAAACTTTCGAATTCATAGGTTAATATTATTGGCCCGAACGAGCCACTAGAAAAAGAAAAGTTGAGCTCTGCATAAACGCACTCAATGTAAATCAGTCCTAAAACAATTAAGACATAAAAATAATATGTACTTAAAAGCCCTCAGTTTATTATCTATACACGTAATTATGTTTTTCAGGAAATGTCAAGGAACCCACGCAGAGAAAAAAAAAAAAACAAAACAGAATGGGACCCAGAAATAACAAAACCCGGTACACATACCATGCGATTTGGGATAAGCTCTCAGACCAGTGTTTGCCAAAGTCTTTGCGTTGTATAAAAAGGACGAAACTATTATTATGCAGATTTTAGATCCCAGCACACACCTTTTCGTTTGGCCGGGACGTCGTGGCTTGACTCCTAACCATGGGCGTAAATCCCGGAGGGGGGGGGGGGGGAGGGGGGGGGGGGATGGCCTGTACGATCATCCCCCCTGAAATCTGAGAAAAAATGGAGGAAGCAGAGATGTGATTGTATCAATTTTGGCATATTACATGACGTTCGTACGCCCGCCTTCAGACAGGTAACAGAGCTGAACAGTATTCTATCTTGTAGGATAATGTATACATAATTTTCTCAAGCGCTCGCTTGCTAAGAAAGTAATATCGACATAAGGTATGGTCCAGACGTTGACAACATCAAATAGCATAGGCTTACATGTAAACACGACGTGAGCAACTCGGGACCATCTGCAAATTATGTTCGAAAACAAACGAACAATAACAAAAACTATACCGCCATAATTGAACCCCCCCCCCCTCCATTTCCTGAATCATTCCTGAAACGATGATGACTCTGATACATCTACGGGCATACCGAGGGATGATCAGGGGCGTCGAATCTATCTCGGGGGGGGGGGGGGGGGGGGGGCAAAGGGGCATTTGCCCCGCCCCTACGGAAATGTTGCATAGGGGCAGACAAATCATTTGTCCCCCAAGCAATTCCAAAGATGAAGACAAATTTCGAACTTTCTTTATGGAAAATTGTCCAACTACCGCCAGAACTATGCACCGGATCGTTGAATTGCAATCATATAAATATGCAAAAGCTCCGCTACTGGGTCCCTTTCGATAAACTTTATACACTTTTGAGATTGACGTATTTCCTTATATTTTAACAAAGAGTGTGCAGCAGATCTTTCCCTTACAAAAGCTCCATTATGCAGAGGCATCGATGGAGGGGGAGGGGGATGGTTCCCCCTTAAAAGTATTGGGGACAAACATTTCATTTTGCTCCTCCTTGTAACTAACGAGATGTGGAAACATTTTTACTTTTTTGATAGAAAACTATCTAAATATTTCACCCAAAGATGGCTGAATTGCAATTCTGAAAATACAAAATCTCCCTCGCGTAAGTGGGAGATAGGCCTAACCCCTTCCATACCCTCCCCGTTCAGTCCTTTCTACTTAATACACTTTAGATTGACAGATTTAAAATGTTTCATCTGAAGTGTGCACCAGGTCTGTTACTTCAGTTTAAAAAAAAATGCAAATGTTCCGTGGATGGGAGGAGATATCTAGATACTTTCAATTAACGGAGGGTTCCCCCCCCCCCCCTAAAAAAAAATGGTATACACTTCTGGGATTGACATTTTCCAAATTTTCCAAATTTTCCACAAAAAGTGTGCTTCAGATCGCTTTACTTCAATTCTAATAACGCAAAAGCTCCGTCTTGTGTTCCCCCTCCCACATCCTCCCCTAAGCTCTACCTCACTAGACTTTGTGCACAACACAAAGATGGTGCACATTCGGAAGCTAAATTCCATGATTTTAACACTTCCCTGAAAAAGCCCTATTTATTTCTTCAATTATGATTTTTTTTTTTTTGGGGGGGGGGGCTGGAAAAAATCCAAGTATTGCACCAAAAGTTTGCACCAGATCGCTGAATTTCAGGTCTGAAGATGCAAAATCACCTTCGTGTGGGAGGGGAAATGCCCCTTATCTACACCCTCGTGTGCTTGCTTTTTCTGTTTGAATTGCGACAGACAGCGTTCATGATAAATATTCATCGTAAAAATTAATACAATGAGTTTATTCAAATAATACCATTTTATAGGCAAATTATTCATTGTAATCTACATCAAAACATTCTGCTACCATAAACAAGTGGGACTGTTTCAAGTCGATAAAACACGTAAAAACATGCATCAAATTGCACCATTTACAATATCAAAATGCAAAAAGTTCTCTCCGTGGGAAGGGGAACACGCGTTCATGACATTCAGTGTTAGAATTAATACAAGAAGTTTATTTAAATGATACCATTTTATACCGAAATTGTATAATAATCATCGACATCAAAATATATTTTGCTAGTATCTTAAACAAGTGAAACTGTTTCAAGTCGACAAAACGCGCAAAAACATGCATCATTGAATGCAAAAAGTTCTCACCGTGGGAGGGGGGACATCCTCCTCCCATCCCCCACCCCCACCCCCCCCCCCCCCCCCCCCCCCCCCCCCCCCCGCTCGCTCCGCTTGCTCGGGCTCGGTCGCGTTCATGATCACACCCTCCCCCTCGCTCGCTTCGCTCCTTTGCATCTAACCGCTCCCCCTAAGATTAAATCCTGGCTACGCCGGTGATAGGCCCCGCTAGTTAGTAGGCCTTCACAGTGATGTCGATGTAGTCATTCAATTATCTATGAATATTTCTTTTTCTTACTTGTTTTTTGATAGGAAAAAATCCCAATTTTCACCAAAAGTGTGTACTAGATCGCTGAATTTCAGGTCTGAAAATACAAAATCTTCCTCGTGTGGGAGGGGGGATACCCCCCTCCCACACCCTCCCCCCCCCCCTATAGGTCGCTCCGCTAGCTCCCTCGCACAGATATTCCAACTCAAAGTCCCTCCCCCACCCGCCATCATTAAAACGGCACGATGCCCCTGTGATGATTGCGTTATTGACTTAAATCAAGAAAATTGAAGAATACATAGGAAAATATCTACTACGTTATTACATACAAAGAAATGGATATCCATACTACCATTTTATTGAATCTATTCGGGCATTATTCCAGGCTGCGCTACCTTTTTGAAAGGGGGGGGGGGGGGGTGTCAAAATCGCCTGTCAGTCAGAAAGAAAGAACATCAAAAGACAAGGAAAACAACAACAAAAAAGTCTTCATACTATTAAGGTCTGATTTTCCGCCGAAAGTCGACTGACAAGCAAAAAAAAAAAAAAAAAAAAAAAAAAAAAAAATATTTTTGCTGCCACTTCCTTCCCACTTTGAATGCGAAAGAGTGGGACATTCGATCCCTGTAAAGTGTGTGTGTGTGGGGGGGGGGGGGGGACCAAGCTTCTCCCCCCCCCCCCCCCCCCCCGGTCCGGTTATGGGCTTGTAATTGTGGTGATGGTGACTATCGCCGATCATCCCCCCCCCCCCCCACTCCTCAGTACGGATTTACGCCGTTGCACTTAACACTCTACATCTCTAAGTATATATTAGAAACGTGTTTACAAAAGGCGTGCTTTTCACTGTTTGGGCTTTTATTTTTTTTTTTTCACACTTGCCTGCCTTCAAAATAAAAAAATGGGCTCAAAGAACAAAAATCACTGTTCAGTAGTTCAGAATGACGAGATTTCCGTGTTGATATTTTCCCCTGCATTTCTTAGTTCCATAACATTCCAAAATACCAAAAATTATTCTAAACTATTCTAAAGTAGGCTTTAGAATGCTAAGACCCACCCTCTTTTGGAGTGGGGGGGAGAGTAACTATTAGCAAGAACCCTTAAAATGTATATTCGTAAATTCCGACTAAATACACTTTACCTGATTTTCATTATACACATGTACTGGAGTCGTCATAATTATACAGCCGTAATTATTTTGTTTAATCACATTTACAACAGCTATGTATTTATAATATTAGATTTTACAACCATTTTTGTTCTGCAGATGCGATTCCTTTTACTTTGAAACCTCGCCCCTGCCCAGACCCAACAACTTATCCTCTGCCTGCTTCAACGTTAACAACATCGCTAATATCCATGGCAATAAGTATACACGGTACTTTGTATACACGAGTATATCTCACTATAGAGACATGTATAAGAGCATACACACACCACACACAGACACACACACACACACACACACACACACACACACACACCACACAGACAGTATCTCCTTTCTTATGCCGCATGTTAATTGTCTCGACCACAGAAATTTATCAGAGTGAGATTTTTATTTCCTCCAACTTATATCAAACCCATCCGAGTCAACTGAATCACAATGCATAACGAACTCATACAAGATGAATAGGGCCTAATACATATAGAGCTTCCACCAACCAAAGAAACAATAAGAGCATGCCTTCCAATCAAGCGCTATCACGGCTATGCTCTTTATACACCACGGGACAGGTACCGGGGTACTCAAATTTATTGACTGCGTAGCAGGTTTGAAGGACTACTCGAGCAATCGCCAGCCCTGCACTCGATTCTACATAGCATACAAATGTATTGTTATGCTATTATGGTAGAAATTAATATGTGAGCCTTGTAGAAACACTGTATTTATGCTGCAGACGCTAATACCAATCAAATCTCCTGAAAATCATCTCCAGTGTCACGATAACAGTGAAATAAATCGTTTTCAGTATATAACTTTCCTGTTAATTAGTAAGAAGAGAATAGATAATAATCATGCACATTTGGCGTAATCACGTCAGTACGCAATTCGCTGTAAAAAATCATCAAAATAACTTCTTTTTTTCTGTACAGGCCACGTATCATTCATATCCCACCCACAAGAAGGTGCAGAACATTCGAATCCCGTTATTTTAAATCCAAAACAGAAAAAGAAAATATTGATGATAATAACAAATGATTGCCCCAAAAACATATCATGGTATTGTAATACACTATCTAATTATACTTTACCATACAAACCGCTGATGACGTTGTATTCTGAATCAGGAAGCGGACTGTACCTCAATACCAGCCAGGCTAACAGAGCATACCAAACTCGAGCTGTCCCATTACGCAGATCATTTTGGGGGTACCCACGTGACTCTCCTAAACCCTCTAAACCCTCACCCCTCACACATCAATACATTTAACGCCCATCACTATGACAGCCTATCATATAGGCATATCGGAATATATAAAGGCCATGAACATCTGCTACAAATATTAATTCAATAAATTCATAAAGACATTAGTCTCTTTTCACTCATCTTGATATTTGCGTCCTAGAGAGACGATAATCTGGGTCCGAATGGAAAAGAAAATCTGAGATAAAAAAAAGAAGAAGATATGGTGTATGTGCAGAAAATGTCAAGTAAAGAGGAAAATCACTGAAAAAGAGAAATGGAGAAATATTCCCGGCATGAGACTACTATTACTACTATACTACTACTACTACTACTACTACTACTACTATACTACTACTACTACTACTACTACTTAATACTACTACTACTACTACTACTACTACTACTACTACTACTACTACTACTACTACTATACTACTACTACTACTACTACTACTACTACTACTACTATACTACTACTACTACTACTACTACTACTACTACTACTATACTACTACTACTACTACTACTACTACTACTACTACTACTACTACTACTACATATATACTACTACTACTTCTACTACTACTACTACTACTACTACTATACTGCTACTACTACTACTTACTACTACATGTACTACTACTACTACTACTACTTACTACTACATGTACTACTACTACTACTACTACTTACTACTACTACTACTACTTACTACTACTACTATATCTACTACTACTACTACTACTACCACTACTACTACTACTACTTACTACTACTACTTACTACTACTACTTACTACTACTACTATATCTACTACTACTACTACTACTACTACCACTACTACTACTACTACTACTACTACTACTACTACTACTACTACTACTACTACTACTACTACTACCACCACCACCACCACCACCACAACCACAACCACCACAACCTACTAAAAGTAAACACGTAATACGGGCATGTCAGATACCTTTAAAACGAAATCATCTGAAGTTCACTGTACAGTAAGTCGTAATAAAAGTGATTTCCAGACGTGGCAGATGGGAATCGTATCAGTCTATTCTTATTTCAGTTTTGCCCTGCAGATAAGACTCTACAGACTGGCCTACAATAGAACAGAAAGGAAGGACAGTCAAATGTCAAGTATTGACTTTCTTCAAATGTGACTTTAATCGTCGCCTTCACCTCTGTACAGACCTTAACATCTTATACTTCATACTCAGCTAGCCGTCGAAAGGTATGAACAGCTAACAAATAGTATGTTGCAACCACTTTCTGAACCGAGAACCTATACATTGTGTCTCGAAGCGCCATCATTGACACCAAAAGCAATAATTTCACGAAAGCAAAGGTTAGCTCCAATAAGCAGAATATTGTGTGGTTGAAAAAAAAATATATAAGACACGTGGCTTGTGGGATCAGAGCTTGACACAAAAAGGAAAAAAAAAAATCAGAGAATCAATTTACCGTTGATTTAGAGAGATATTTTCAGTAACACCCCACAAGAGCTAGCCGTATTCAAGGCAATGATGAAATGTATCATCATCATCATTGTTATCTCCAATACCACTGGTAGTTAAAACTGATAGCAGACAATGGCAGGCGACATCGCCTCCTTTCAACATGACTTGATGAAAGACGTAAATAATTAGGTTGAAATAAGTAATCATGTAGACTACTTTGTCTACATGTATTTGCCTTTTACTTGACTTATTCAATGGAAATGAACAGTATGCGTACAGTTTTATTGCTCGATTTCTGATTTGATGGGACAGAAGCTGTCTCCGAAATAGAAATAATTATGTGGTGTTCTGTTCGAGCTGTTTCAGTTCTCACCTAACAAAATGCCTAACGATGGAGTCAGTGGAATGTCCATGCTCTTCTTTGCGAAAAAGGGATTCTGCCTTTAACATGAGATCTTGACTTTTCCTTGATCTCTCTTCTGGGGCTTCTCCCCTGTACAAAGGTAAAGGAAAGGCCCAACGGAAATGCTTTCCTTTCAGCGCTATCACGTTGACTATAAAAATGTTCTTGTGGCGGTTTATACTACGTTTTTACCCATCAGTTTACCCCCCCCCCCCCTTTCCAAAATGACAAGGATGTGTTTCATAGAGGGGTAATTGACAAAAAAAAAATTGTTGGAAATCAGAAATATGAGAACTCGTTAAATGGTTTCCCTTTCTTCTTACTTCATTACAAGGTGTGTATACTACAAGGTTAAATTGTTGAAATCATTACGAACCTTCATCGAAGTACAATTTGTAATAGAATGCAATCAAGTACAAGGTGATATTTCTGTGCATGTGAAAGTACTTGTATATGATCATCTTTTCCTGTCTCAACCATCATATGAATTTTGAGGGCTCGATACATAAAGACTTTTGTGTTTTGATTTTTTGAGATTTTAATTTTCTAATTATTGTAAGTAGCGGAAACACTAACTGAGACTAGGTTGATTAGTTCTTGGCGGTGCCACGATTGTTTTGGAACAAATACCATATTCCATCAGGTGCACGTCACGAGCTCGACACCCACGAGTCATACAGTCCACGAGCTAGACACTATGTGAACAAGGCCCACGAGCTTCACGTGAGGTAAAATAGGCCCACGAGCTATACTGTCCACGAGCTAGATACTACACAGGCATTTAAAGCCAATGAGCTCGACATTACGTCACGGGGCTCGTGTTAATGTACGTATGAGAAAGTCGAGCTCGTGGACCTTATTTGCCTAGCATCTAGTTCGTGGGCCTTGCTTGCCTAGTGTCGAGTTCATGGGGCCGTATTTGCCCAGTGTCTATTTCCTGGGCCTGTTTTAGTCAGTCTCTATAGCTAGTGGGGAGGTTTTTCTTGATATTTAGCTCGTGAGTGTCGAGCTCGCGCAAGTGGCTAGGACGTAATACTATGACAAACAGGGCTCATCCATAGAGACTCTCGCACAAAAAATGCAAAATCTCAAATAACGGCTAACTTACCACGACTACCAAAAAATATCATCTTTGCTTTACATACAAACAGAAAGAAAACCCGTCTGTTCCATTTGTTCTCTCTTTCCCCGCTCTCTCTCTCTCTCTCTGACATTTTCATTATCTTCTCTGTTTGAATATGTGATGTTTTGATCAGTATTCGGTATGATGACGCCCAAAGCAAATTGAATCAGTCTCATGTTTGTTTGCTCCATGTTATCATATTTTTTTTCTTTTCATTTTCAAGGCCCTGCTTTTCAAAGGTGACAAAGTCATGTCAAGTCGCCGCCGCTCAATCATAATAAGTCTGTATGCGCAAAATGTAAAGCAATGCTAGAGTGTGTCGAAGGGGCGAAATGCTTACAATGATGTCATAGATAGCGTCTGAGTTGACTCGACAGCTATAGTGTCAACGATATGCCAGAGTGATTAAGGATAGAAGTCGTGTTTTGCGGATTTACAATTATCCAGGAACCAGAATAAAGATCATTTTACATCCCCCATACTGTTTCCACCCTCTTCAAACTGCTCTCTACATGGACATGATAATGATGTATATTCAATGTTATGACATACTGTGACATGCTCTGAAAACGTTTAGCCATTTCCATTTGGTTTTTATATATTGAAAATACAACAGTAGATTCGAAATATGTAGGCCTACATACGGTGGATTCATAAAAATTGAATAGATGTAAGGGCCATCATCTGTCCTTCCAATGCATGGAGGATGGATGAATAATGAATGAATGAATAAATAAATAAATAAATAAATAAAAACATATATACACAAATAAACAGATAGATAAATAAGTGAATATACATAAATATATAGGACTATATATATATATATATATATATATATATATATATATATATATATATATATATATATATATTTATATATATATAGTATATATATATAGAGAGAGACAGACAGACAGACAGACAGACAGACAGACAGACAGACAAATAAAGCAAATTAGATTTAGTCACAAAAAGAGATGTCTTCAAATAATTGTGAAAGTAATTATTTCAGAAAGAATCGGGGAAATGATTACCGTTAACATGATTATGTCAGTGTCTAGTTCATGAAATGTGTGCACTTTTCATGTCAGTTAAATTTTGTGCAATTCTCCTCACAGTTTTTTATTCTTGTATTCTTCTTTCTTCTGAATAATGTCACAAACGTTCGGATTAACGAACCCTATTTCATTTTCGGATTGACGAACATCTATATTGGTAAATGGAATCTGTGTGTTTCGGACTGACGAACATCTAGTTATAGGGAATTCGTGTGTTTCGGATTAACGAACCTTCGGCATAACTAGGGTAATACCATTTGAAATGAGCCGACATGATTAAGAACAAAAGCAGCAATCACAGTAAATTACTTTCGACAAAATCCTAAGAGCCTGCAGTGTTCTATGGTACGGTCAAGGAAAGATTAGACGAACCTAACGTCCTCTAGGCAGGGCAAGGTGATACAGAAAAGCAACGTCTCAGGGTATGTAATACTAATGTCGGCATGGAAGTGAATCACTGATTCTGAGTTATAGGGCTCACACGGGTAAATAATTACCCATAGAGACGTGGGTTAAAATTCAAAATTCAAAAAATTCTTTAAAATAGCCAGGAGAAATGAGGTGTTTCATCTTCACTAACCTTGATAACTGAGATATTTCCTTTCATCCATCAGATTCCCAAGACGGAGCGAGGTTCTTCAGCTCAAGCTCTGTCCAAGGGTTCGCAAAGCCAGACTACGGGTTCTTTTCACTCAAAAATCACCTATTTTCTGTACACGCGCCCAAGATATATTGTCCCTTAAAAATTCCATGAGAAAAGCTTTCATCCTCCAACCAAAATGCAGCTTGTAGAGGAATTCCCACTCAATATCTGCAGCTATTCATTTTTTTTGCCAAACTGCATTATGATTTTTTATTATTTTTTTCTTCATTTATTTTGGTATCTTTGGTACGAATTTGTGAAGGGGTCTGGGACATTCCATTTTATTTATAGGTGTGAGCCCTATAGGGCTGGTGTCTATATTTTGAAGACGAGCAATTCATTAAAATACGTTTATTCAAAAGGGGGACTACTCAATTCATCAGTTTCCCACAACGAATACCAACTTCCGCTTGTACTTTTGTTTCTAAAACAAGATTTTAATCCATTTTTAGCAATTACTGTACTATCAAACATTGTTGTCGCATTTTTACCATTTTGATTCTCACAGCCCCGGAGCATACGTAGAGTCAATAACCTTGGCCGCATAATCAGTAGCCATGAAAAGTGTGGACGGAAATCAGCCTAAACCGTTATACAGATAACACTCTGAATGCTATGTCAATTCTGATAAAGGTTTGGAAAATTATGACGGTCTGGATTTCGCTGCAAACTTTGAAACTACAACGCCAAGATTTTTTTTTTTTCAGTCGCACAATTTTTATTCACGCCAGAAATGGTTTACCCAATACCTTTTTTATCTTTATTTCTAAACAACAACAAGACACACACAAACAAAAACAACCACTCATAAAGCACTCATGCATGCACGTTAAGAAAGGTATCGAGATTAAATCGTATTCGGAGTTTAGATCGAGAACTTAATATTATGGCTTGCATAACTATTTCATGACAACCATGGGTAATACCATAACTACAAAACATACCATGGCCTGGCAAAGTTTCCTCAACCAAAGCACATTTCGCTTCTTTACAAAATGCCATTCTTGATAGTGCTGCACAATGTGAAACGTTCATAGTCCTGAAACGAGAAATGTTAAGTTAAGAAAACGTTCTGTTCATGAGGTAAGGTAGTTAGTGGAAATCGTTTATCTCCTACTAGGAGATAATGACATAAGATTGAAAATTTCACAAGGTAGACCAAAGAACCGTTCCCGGCCTGTCAGTTCAATCTGTGGGAAGCAGGCTGGAAAATGACTTGTAACCAATGAAACAAGACAGTATCAGTCTAGACAGCAGTCACTGAGTTACAGGAACATTTGAAAATTTCCTAACCTCGCTCTCTATCCCTTTTTCATTCATTTAACTTGTAGATTCATTTAATCAGATATGACAGGCCTACATGGCTTCCGCAGATCGAACTGAACTCCGGATTGGTTTCTTCCTCTTTCTTGCAGGGGACGTGAACACTGATTCGTTCACACGATTTGCTTGGCTTTAAAGATAATATCAAGGCAATGGAGTGGATAGCTCTCTTCCACAAAATAATTTTATGATGGTGAGAGACGATCAAGCCTCCATTTGCGAAGAAAATGTGAATGTGTGTTTTCACGTGACGTATATCGAGACAATGGATGCGGTGAATTGTTTTGTTGTTCGTGTAAATGACACACACATCGATAACTCGATGTTTTGATGGGCCAATTTCATTGCTAATTTGATAAGAACCCCACAGTATGACTCTGAAACGCGAGCTCCCGTCTTTAATCCTGCCAAGTCCACAAGAGTCTCACAAACACTGTCGAATAATCTGGCGCCAGTTACTGCAAGAGAGACAGTGATGCTATATTTCGAAAGTAACTCATCGTCATTAGTCTTGATTACCAGATGTACTCGTTTCTATTTCAGCCAGTCGGCCTGACGAGACACTTTTCAAAACTACAAAACAAAAACAAAAGTCAAATAAAGTAATTTCACACATTTTGGCTTGTTTGTTTGTTTGTTGTTTGTTTGTTTGTTTATTCATCCACCATAAAATAGATATTAATAATGTTACAATACAATAAGAACAATAAACTAGGGCGATGGATGGATTTCCCTTCTTAGACCGGCCTTCATGGTGGTGCTGTCGTCCAAGGGATCTAAGTACAAAATAAAAAATGATTGATGATAGTCTGTAAAGCACACTGAAATTCTTGACAAGTCTGTAATGCGCTGCATGAAAAGTAGCTATTATTATTATTGTTATTATTATTATTATTATTATTATCATCATCATCATCATCATTATTATTATTATCGGAACTTAAGGCAATGGAGTCAACGAAACAATATTAATAGTAATACAGGTGTAGAATATGTAATACAACATTAGAAGAGATTTATCCCTCCCATCCTATATACAACCAATTCTTTTGCTGTTGTCTAAACTCAAACAGGATAGCTCAGTGTTCACATTATATCCAATTCTAATTACTTTCGTTTACCAAACAGATTCGATTTTTTTTTTCTTTTAGTGACCTCATATTTGGCGAAAATGGTCTTCTGTATCTTCTCGATAAGGTTGCTTCGAAATTACCTCAGTTGATTCGAATTACAACAGGAAAATGACACACAATATTTTTCTCACAATTTGTGAACTCAAGGCTATCAGAATGATAGTGTCTAATGATTCATTATGCAATACATAATTTTTAAAATTTATATCCATGTAAGTAAGTACAGTGTTAACTCTCTTTTTGTAGGTAATTGAGGTTAGGGGTTAAGAAACGGTTTTTAAAAACTATAATAATCAGTGATTGTAGCGATTAGTCTGCTTTCGTTAGACTCGAATTCTGATGGATTACTGCTTAATAAATTAACAACAACAACAACAACAACAACAACAACAACAACAACAAATATTTAGTGATTGCGTGATATCTAACAGACTTTCACCAACTTCGATCAAGCACCAAACAATTGTTAATACCGTATAATGTAGTAACTAAGTCATAATATGGTCAACGATCCTTTCATTAGTACCTCATCTTTGGAATCAGTTCCCTAATTATAATATCAGAGAATATTCATCACTAGATCAGTTCAAGTCTTTATTGAAGTCTCATTTGTTTGTAAAGTAACTTCATTGTGTGTTTTAGGTTGATATATATAATTTGCGCTCTATAAAAATGATTTATCGTTATTATTATTATTATTATTATTATTATTATTATTATTATTATTATCATTATCATTATTATTATTATTATTATCATCATCATCATCATCATCATCCCTGGTATTGTATTCGAATGAAGATCTCTTTTAGTCTCAGTCCCGTCTCAGCTGTCACATGACCCACGAAAGTTGCTGGATGGTGTAAGGAAAGGTTTAGAGGAACACTGCTATAGATAGAGCCTACAGATATACAATTATTTTATCAAACTTCTATTTCTTTCGATTTCAGTCTAACTTGAAATTTATTAAACATCGTTGATTGATTCTAACCCTAATGTGCCGACTGCCACTATAATTATAGCGTTTGTAAGCCCCAGTCATTGACTCCTTGTTTATTTCCAAACTAGTACACCGGTTGTGTGTGAAAGGCGGTCGAGGTTTATGGAGTTAGGAAAAAAGCAGAAGCGGATTTGAGTTGACAGAAGCGTTGGGAAAACACTTATCTTATCTGTTATGGATAGGAAAACCACAGTCATCGATTTGTACCGCGTAGAGGTATAAGTAAACAATCTAAGAAGAGGGAAAAAGATTGTCACGTGATTAGATCTCTAAAAAGCGGGCAGGGTAAAGTAAATTCGAGCAACATAAACCGAAGTTTGCATCGCAAATGAGTGATAACTCGAATCGCTGTCCAGTCTTCTTTGATATCGTCTGTGTGGAATAACTCAAGACAGTTGGTTGATTGTTTGGACGTGCTTCGCAGCGGAATTACGTGCTAACTCAAGCTGATGAAACCGGACTCCAAGTTCGACAGGGCCACATTCAATACAAAACATAGAAACAATGGTAAGTTGAAATGTCACATAACCTGTCCATTGCTGATCACACTGTTTTAGTCGAGTGTAACAGTGAGATAAGATTCATGTTCCCGTCGTATACCTGCCATGTCTTGACGTCAGGTGTTGTTGAAAATTTTTTGTCAAAATAACACTGTTAAGTCATGAAACTCGCCCACTGTCATCTGGCATAAACTGAGCAAAATTGCCGGATATTTTTACCAGTTTTTATTTAGACGTTATGATTTGATATTTCTTAATTGATTCCGAATCGCACATTTGCTTATTCAATGAACTGAATCGTTCCAAGTGATTAAAATGACTTTAAAAAAGACCCCACAAAGAGCAAACATACTTGCAAACAGTTTTGAGAGTATTTAAGAGGTATGAGCGAGGAAATTTTTCAATTTTTTTTTTTCAATTCAATTCATTTAATAGGTTCAAATAGTCAATGATTGCATGCGCAGAGTTGAGATTACATTTTTAATCCTCCTGTTCTTCTTAGCATCATGCTATCCTGATAACACAAAGATTGTTTCTTTTAAACTGAAATACAAAATGATTAAAACACAATACAACATAGTTTTAGTAGATACATAGAAAGATGCAGCTTTTGTCGATTGAAAAACAGCAGTCTAGATACAATAAATGGGGTAATAATTCTATTTGCTTGTGTTATGCATTCCCTGACGATTCACTGTTCATGCAGAGCTCTAGACCTGAGAGACTTCTTCTGGGTCCAGATTATCATAAACTTGCATCAATCAGAACCAAGCAGTGGTGGACACAAAGTCGATTTCCATGTATGATTTCACCAGTCACTTTTCATACTAACTCTGAATAGGCCTACTGTATGGTCACTTATTAGACAGAATATTGGCAAACTTTATGCCGCAGGGTCTGCACTTATACTTTAACACAACGATGCCACCATTCTTTTTGGGGAATTCCTTCTTTTATGAAAGATGAAAAGAAGGAGTGGCACAGGAGATTAAAGAAAAACAAAATCTAATTCAACATGCTATTACCATCCTCTCAACTACCCAGGACAAGGATACCGTCGGATATAGCCATCAAATTGATGTAAAATCATTATTTAAAAACCGGAATAGTTTATCCAGTTGTCACAGAAGAGCTATCTGTGTTGTGAAACCGTTCGTAAATGGTCACATTCCAACATCATTTTCATCAGTAGTACTTTGACAACGTACACATGGAGAATAGCCTGAGGAGGATTAAATTGTATCATGTCTGTTTGACTATCACAACTATTAAATATTGTATGGAATTCATACCAACACCAGAGCTGATGGTAAGGCAATACCAAATCGCACTCAATTACTAGAGACCATAGATCTGGGCCCATGTCTCAGTAATCGGTCAAATTCACAATACACAAAACGTATTTGCTGTCCAGTATCAGCTAATTCAGCTAAAATGTCATACCTGCAATATTGTTGTGTGTCCAATTCAGCTATTCGCGGGTCATTTCATTGCCAGCGAATTCTGACATGAATAAATGGAAGCTGGAGGCAGGGACATGTTCGTTTTATGGAATCAACTCTTATTGTTGCTTGTAAGTGCAATCGTCATCAGGGATACATCGTCCAATATGATGGCTATCCTCGTGGTCAAAGACAATTATCCATCTGTAACAACCAGATATGTTGAGATTATTTAACTTTAAAAAAAAATCGCGTGTTTGACAAAATTTAGCATAATCTTACACATCATTTTGAAGAAGAGTGTTTCCCTGCATTATTGCTTGTAAAAACAACATATAATACTTTCAGAAAACACCTTGTATCCAAGAGGATATTTTAAACGAATCACACACACACACACACACACACACACGAATCCTAAAGGAGAATCTTGAACTTATAATGGAGGCCTCTGAAAAACAAAAAGTGTATAATGAATCGGGGCTTGTACATATGCAAAATATCAAAGAATAATGTCAGGAAAGAGTCAGGAATACAATAACTGTAATTTGATCTAGATATAAAATCTGTTTCTGCAACTCTCACATGGATTCCATGCATGCACGAAAAGAACCCACACAATTAACTGTGTGTATAATGTCAATTTATTCATTGTTGAAAGACAAGGTTTAGAGCTGAAATCTCCTCTGGAAGCATGAAAGCTGATGTTATGTTTCAAAAAGTACCAAATTCTTAAAGCCAAATTCTATTGTTAAAAAGGTCCTTAGAAAACGGAAATTACACTATTTTGCAAGTTAGTGGTAATTATGAGTCATATCTAATCTAATTCCCTTCATGGTTTAGATAATACCTACACACAAATTGAATTCATTAATTGATGCGGAAGTGCTTATGATACATAGAGCTATATAGGTTTTAACTATATATATTGGTTTTAATTTACGCAGAACATGATTAAAGGGCATATATTCTCATAGTTAAGTGAATTTCGTCCAGTGCTGACTCGAGGTTCAAACAAGTTGTATTGAGGCACTAATTCAAAGCACGTACACTGTAGATCATAACAAAGGTGCTTATTGCTCTGTTGTGGAAGGAGGGAAGGATTTGTGTAATCAAGACACTCACCAAACTGGATGTAAGTGGCCTTCGTTTTTAAGCAAACAATGACGCCCACGATCCTACAATTTCTATTGTTGCATACAGACATGAGAAAAAATAGAGGAACTTGCTGTCACGTTCATGTCATAAAATAATTAGGGCCTATGTCGTGCAAACTGCGAATAAATAATAGTTGTGTGCTTTACACGTGCAAGCTTTTATTGTGAGCGTATATAGCACAATGGGTTGTGTTATAATGTACATAATTATAGACAGTACCAGGGAAAACGGACGAAATAAAAGAACTGAAAAGAGAAAAGCAGAAACATGAGCTAAATTGAGTGTCATCATCTACCCTGAAAAAGTAAAAAATTCAAATGCTGTTTGTCATCTGTTTGTCATTTTCATGTATAGGTTTCTCACGGAGTGGCAACCCTCGATCACTAGTTTCTTGTGTATGTCTGAGTCGTCGATGAAGTGGAATAGCGGGTTTGATGCAACATACACAAAATTTGCAGGGAAAGAATGTTGAATTTCTTCAGTCAACATCACAGTCTTGAAATAAGTGCAAAGTGCGAATTTCGACATTCCGTTACACGACTACGGTTTGATCTTCCGAAATCACCATTCAACAAATCTAATTTTTGTTTAACATTTTATCACAGTTTTTCACATATTATATCGTCCTCGGTCACTTGATATTGCGTATACTTAGAGAAAAATAGAGTAAACATCAGTAGAATGAATTCTTTTAACACATCTTAGATTAAAGTCTCATATTCTGACACTAATAAATAAACTTATTTTGGGTCATCCTTCTAGATATTTCTTGTTCGTTGGATGTATATTTATAATACATGCATATGTGTATGTGTATATGTTTCATTCTTATATAAAACAAAAGTTCAACCCCACTTACAGGTATTGATTCCAGATAAGTTGTCTAGTTTGAAAGCTTTATGATGATTTTATAGCAATAAAAAGATCAGCTTTTATATCAAATCAAATAAAATCAGCAAGTATCCTTATTAGAATGGAAGCGTTTAAACTTTTATCTCTACATACACACTGCCGTTGAACCTGGTTCCCATTTAATAGGTATTCATGGGGATGGTTTTAAGTCTTATCCGTGGGAGATATGCCACATGGAAGACGTCTGCAACGTAATCATCAAATTAAAGATAATACTGTTTGCCCTAAATAGCTGGTATCAGGCCACACTGTTTAAACTGGGTTACAAAAATGGACGATATCCATGTATAACTGCACTAATTCTTCATGGAGAAATTTGACAAGCCAGAAACCGCGATAGTGCATAACGTGTAACAAGAATCAATCTCATCAGGGAAAAAGCCACAGGAACCCAACGATAGACTGTTTCATCATTTTCACCTGGGCCTTGCTCACGATATTTTAACGTATAACCATGACATGATTGAGAATGTTCAGTTGCTCTCAATCGAAATGCCACTTTCTTTTTATTAATAAAGCAACTTTTTTCGGCATTTCAGGGAGGTGGAAAATATTTCCCTCCCTCGTCATGATATCAATTAAGCACTTTTGAATATGACGCATTAATACCTAAAACTTCCTATACACTATAGATTTACATAACGACAGTCGATTTAAGATCCTTTGCAGTAAAGGACCTATATGTTGTATCTGAATGAGCCATGGCAATGCACACATTAACTAGGAATTAAACATAATCAAATTGGCTTATCAAAATTCAAAAATTCTTTATCCACTTTCCTCCATTGATTGTGTTCGACAAAGAATTTTTTTCTCACAACAGAGAAATCATTGACACTGTAAGAGACAGATTGATAAAGATTGCACATCGTATTATGTATTAATCATTAGCAAAAATATCTGCTCAGACACACGTCAGTACGTTGGTACGGCACATTTTGGTAACTGCACATTTTTGTAAAAGAAATTTGTTACCAAAATATGCCGATAGTGCACCTATACCTGACGGGATCAACTGTTACCAAAATGTGCAGTTAAAAGTGGATTTGCCTGCATGCACATTTTGGACAATCTGCACATTTTGGTAACTAAACTAAAACTCCATGGATGGGCTTGAGAGTTGATTCGGTCAAGGAGTTAAGGTGATATGGTCCTGCAGTAAACACTGGCAAGACACTTCTTTAGCTCATATTGCGATCGCTTTTCGTTTTTTTTTTTTTTAAAGCATTACACGCAAGATATGTTGTACGTGGATGTCTTTACAGCTGAAGAATATAATATGTTTATGGGAATACCTATTACGGGGGGGGGGGGGTTCAAGGGGGAAAACACATTTTCATCTTCTTCAGAACCAGTGGGCGGATTTCAGATAATCAAACTTGGTGAGGATCATTCTTAGCGGGTAGGGTCCCAAAGTTGTAAGTAAGTGTGGGTCAAGTGCATCGGTAGGAGGTTTAGCATTCCAGGAGTAAGAATTCAATTAAGGTGATCAATAATGTTCCAGGCAGGACTTGTGTTCAGTGCTAGTAATTTTGTGAAGGGGGGGGGGGCATTTTTCTGGCATAGATATGTCAATGTATTGAGTCCCTGTGTTGCCATACCACTTTCATAATACTGGGTCATGGGTGGCGATACAGTAACATGTCACGGCACATTTTGGTAACTGCACATTTCGGTAATTTACCAAAATGTGCAATTTACCAAAATGTGCCGTAACATACGTTAAAGTGCTCAATACATAGTAGCTGAGAGCGACTTCTTGACATTTCGCATAGATTTGTGCCTATGAACTCACGATGACGCCTCGACACACGTCTGAGAAAACAAACATTTCCCCCATAATTACGGCTAAATTAACCCATGATCGTTTCTCCGAGAGTCCAGGGTTCGGACCTTGTGTTTCCTCTTGATCCGCATCAAACCCGGGCATAATAAGCTGTCAGGTCCAAGTCCACCTCATCATCCAATCAATTTGGTGACCTTTTGATAACACAAGGCGACTCTTCTCATTTCAAGCCGAGTGTAAATCGCAACCACCTTGGTGTACATGTCTGAATATGAGGTGGGGTAAACAAATTGGTAAAGGACTTCCGGCGTGTTCAAGCATGTTGACCCTTGATTAAAACGAAAAATGTGAATTGAGCCAATAAAACCTGATCTTGTTTATTGGAATCCTCAAAAATGAAAGAAAATGAGCTTTGTTAGCCGAAAGAGAGCACGTAAGAGAGAATTTACTATACCTCTATATGCCGCCCCGTTTTCTCCAGTTGCGACAAAGAATCAATGCTGTGCCCTGTTAGCCGCATACTATAATGAGGATTCTTTTCATAATAATATCCTCCTATACAACTATAGGATAACAGGATTATAACAAAGAACTTAAAGAATCGAGCGATTGTGACGCAGCAGAAGTTTTGAATGACGCAGACAGATTCATGTCGATCATTATATCGATATGCGACCTTGACCCTTATTAAAGAGCGATGACGTTTGAAACAAGAATTCTAAGGTCTTTTCTTTTATTTATAACAGTGTATAAGTTTGGATATATAGATACCGATTCTTCCACGAAATACCTTACGTGCTATGGCCTCTTATAATGTCCTTTGAAAACAACTAATACCATCAGGACACCTGAACCAGTAGATAGAAATGTATACCATGCAATGAATGCAATTTGTAAGTCATGTGTGGTGTTCTTTTTTATTTTTGGACTTACTGTACTTTTGTATTCAACTTTGTATGTACTGTATTTTGTATTGCTTTTATGCAGGGCCCCTTTGTAAATCAGTTTTTTAACTGAAAGCGCTACCCTGTGAAAATAAAACGGAATAAATAAATGAAATAAATAAATGAACCTAAAATTTACGTGTTCATAGTTTGTTGTGATTCCACCAATACATTTGGTGGAGGGGACGAGTTTCTTGGATCCCGAGGGGAGCTTGATGCGCGACTTCTTGGTGTCTGGGTTGTGGGACATGACGGTGGCGTGGTTGCCAGAGCAGCGGGCTAGTTTGCCCCTATGATAACTCATTTGAAGGGCAGGCGCGTCTGAGAGAAACCTGAAAAGTAAAGCTGATAAATCAAGATCCGTGGAGTTTGGCTGATAGCAAAGTTTGAGATTGCCTGATTTGGTCAGTACCATGCGTGTTGTAATATGGGCCTAAACAACAAACCATTGGTCACACACAAACACACATCTACACACACACACACACACACACACACACACACACACACACACACACACACACATGCACAGACACAGACACACACACACACACACACACACACTTTTTGTATATCTTATACTTTTCTTTCTTTTTCATTTAAAAATATACAAAATAATTCATGACAAGAAAACACAAATTTCAAGATGACAACATAAATTCCACTTTGTCAATATCACGAATGAAAAAGAAAGAATTTTGTATGTAAAAAAAGGAAAAGAACAAACAAACAAAACACACACACGCACACACACACGCACCCGCACCCGCACCCACACCCACACCCACACACAAAACCGACATCAACAATATCAGAATGGCCCCAATAATCACGGCAAGGATATTGCCATCAGTGTTATGTCAATATACATTCTATAATAGTCTAGCTTTATTCGTCTTCGTCAAATCTGATTGTTCTCCAGTAAACATTGTAAGTATCATTATCAAGAGTGGCTCAGATGTGTTGGTCTTCAAAGTGAATTTATATTTACCTTCTGCCAGACATACATACAGGACCTACTGCATTATACGTATGAATTGTTAATGCGTGTTGACTTGTGTTGATTTATGATACCCCATATCCATCACTTATAAAGATATTTTGCTCTTCAGATTACTGGGATCCGTCCACAATATATATATAAAGCTTCCATGCCAACCAAGATTATGTCCATGACACATCTGTCCATAACTGCTCCTGTTCAATTATTGTTTATATCATCATTATTACTATTATTATTATCATTGGAAGGAACTTTCAAATGAATTGAACATTAATTTGCCTACTTCAATGCTGTGATTATAACAGTGTGTTCCCCCGAAATTTGAATATAACATGTATTTTTTTTTTCATTAGGTTTTTTTTTTCAGAGTTGTATGATTCAGTGACGCTGTATTTGCGGAATTCCAATCGCCCAATACAATTTTATTGCTATCATCATTGCATCCATGAAAACCAAACTCAGAAATTCTCCGGCGCAAATTATGAATGTGTTCCCTGAACGCTGAAAAGAATGAAAGAAACTGTTTCTCGTATCTTCCAGGGGTGTAGGCCTTTCATAAGTGTTGGACTTTATTATTGACCATTGATAAGAGCAAACCAATGAGACAGGCTACTGAGATAACAGAGAATGTATTGTTTACATCGCATCACTCCATCTATTACACGTGGAGGCTCAACAATGCTCAAGGAGACTTATATCGAAGTCCATTGCCTGGACGGTTATTCCGAAGGTTTGTTGATCCAAAAACAAAATAACGTTTGTTATTCAGAACCTCTGAAATAACGCCATCAATGCTCACATTAACGAACCCTATTTCATTTCGGAATAATGAACATCTAGGTCAGTAAGATCATAAGTAATTTTTGTGTTTGGAGTAGCGAACCCTCGGAATAACGGACATCACTCGCCTGGGCTGTCTTCGTGTTATCATAACTGCACTTACGCGGATGAGAGAGTATAATACGGTCCATCTCCATTGTTTAAGGTCTCTGATGGCGTAGTATTGTGAAGACCCCCGAACGTTCGGAGCAGCACAACGGGTTTATGGGCATATTATCACTATCAGAAGTGTACGATAAAGGCTAAAGAAACGGCCAGAATCTGCACTTTATAGGTGTAATGAAAGAGGTAACACCCTCATGCATTCTTCAAGACTCGACTATAATGCTCAAGAAAATGTGCCTTACAAATACATATGATTGTGTAACAATACTGTATGTCATCTAATCATAATCAAATATTCTACCCTAACGACAGAAAAAAAAATCCAAAACGTATACTAATAAGCACTAATTCCATAAAAAGGAAGAAATAGAAATATCGAAATGAGAGACTTGATTGAAGACAGAAACTTTAAAAACTGTATTTCTATTTCTACCTATTTCGCACAGAGATGGGAGGACGCAAAAGCATGAAAAAGTGGAGATATTCAGCTGATGACAACATAAACTGTGACTATTATGGTACACCTCAAACCATGTCACAGTTCCTTCAGTGCCCTAGCCTTGATGAACAATGTAGCCAAAATGATGCTGATGGCGGCAAATGAGAAGGCTCTGCGATGTGCCAAGTAATGGCCAAATATCTTATGACTGTGTACAGACGTTCCATAGATAGAATTAAAAAGAAGAAGAACCTACGTATGAGATTAATGTTTGTGTGTGTGTGTATGTGTGAATGTATGCGTGTTTAAAAGTGCACATAAATATTCAGAAGCTGTTATGCACGGTTGAAAATTTGATTCTATCGAATGGCACATTGATGTCATTGTAAATTGATTATTATTTTTCAATAAATCGTATCATCTGAGTACACACAGGATCGACCTTAAAGGGGAAGGCTAGTAACTGATCAGTGGGAATCAGTGGAAATGCTGGGAGATGATTGTTCCAATCCTTATGGGATTCATTCAAGAGTTCATTGTATATCTATTGTTGTGTGAAAATGATTTGCTTCAGAACGGTCTCATATTCAAGTAATGTGCAGATTAATGCTCCGTCACTGACCAGGGACGCTAACCTGGAAGCATTAAACTGCACATTACTTGAATATGAGACCATTCTGATACAAATCATTTTCACACAACAATAGATTTACAATGAACTCTTGAATGAATCCCATAAGGATTGGAACAATCATCTCTCAGCATTTCCACTGATTCCCACTGATCAGTTACTAGCCTTCCCCTTTAAATATGATTCAGGTCCATCAAATCCATGTATCAAAAAAAAAAATCAGTCTTAAATGATGGATAATTGTTTAATGAATTACAACATATTTCCATTTCGTTTGATTTGACAGGTGCTAAAACCAAGCGACTCTACCGAATCGACCACGTTCGATAACCCAGCCTTCTCGACCGATCACGGTGATATCGATCCATGCCATCAGAATGGACTGCATGACGATCGTGCCAGTTCCTCCACGGCTAATGCAGACGATGCTTATGAAGCTATAGAATCGATAACTCCCGTCGTATCGATAAAATCGGTAAGGGAAAGAGAGAGAGAGAGAGAGAGAGAGGGAGAGAAAGAATATAAAATCTCTCCATCTCCATCCTCTCTCTCTCTCTCTCTCTCTGTGCATATATATTATATATATATATATATATATATATATATATATATATATATATATATATATATATATATATTTATGTGTATGTATGTATGTATGTATGTATACATACATACAAATGATGTATATGACCAAACAACATGCGTACATATATTATATCTGCCAATATATCTATCTGTCTATCTATCTATCAAACTATATCTCTCCCCCTCTCATCTCGTATTCTCTCTGTACGTGATGATTGTGTTCAAAGTGTGGTAACACATAATACTGTTTGACGTTCATCTAGTCTGGTTGTATGAAAGGAATAGTTCAAATATTTCATGGAAGGTGGTTAGACCACTCGTCACTTTGGTGAACTTCCCGCACCCACAAATATTTGACGATCATACATTGTCCTCATAAATAAGAGCCTGAAACACAATGGATAAAGTTCTCAATCTCCTCCCATGCGCGAAATCAAACAATGCTCCGGAATATTCATCATGAATACACAGATTTTGTGCTTTTGATGTGCAGGTTGAAGGGACATACCACTCCATGTACGTTCAAGTTGACATCAACCGAAAGATCAAAATCAAATACCAGCACAGATAAACGTTTTGAATTCTCACATGACTAAATTAAAATTGGTAAATTCGGAGACCGTTATGTTTCGTCTCTGAAATTCTCCCTTTGGGCTGTGCTCTAGATTAGTGAATAAAGATTTCTCTTTTAAGGTCATAATTGCTCAGTTATTGCATTATCATTTGAGGAATTTTTATCACAAACGTGAATATTTGTGTACTTGTAAATAAGAAACGTATATCAGAGCAATGGAATTATCTAGTTGAAATAATTTTAACCAATGTCAACACTTAAGAACTTCGAAGGGCAATCAATTTCTTATATCACTAGTTTCATGGAAATTCTCCCAACATTTCTTAGTTTTGCTATTTAACTCCTTTTACTTCAATAAAATAGGCAACGGCTTTTCATTGGAATGTTGCCAAAAATGCTTCGAGGTTTAGTTTCTACTTACTGTACAATAAATTAGACTGTAAGGCTTGTTTGTTTGTGTTTGTATATATATATATATATATATATATATATATATATGTGTGTGTGTGTGTGTGTGTGTGTGTGTGTGTGTGTGTGTGTGTGTTCGTGTGTGTGTGTTCGTGTGTGATTTGTGAGTTCGTTGTGAAAAGAACAGCTATTTATATCATGTATTATCTTTGTTCCTTCCCAGCAAAGTCCTGATAATAACAACATACAAGGTCAAATAGCGGAAGATGACAGGAAACCTGATACGGAGGAAGAAGAATCTGAGGGATTCCAAAATCGGTGCTGGCAGGTATACACATGTCAATTAGCATTTCACAAAGATAATTCAAGTTTGTCTATTTAAACTGCTTCAAGTATAACAGTACATCCCAAGTACCTTTCTAGAATTTGAAATTATTATCATTGGTGTCTGTAGATATTTCTTGTCATTGATGCATGATATTGTGTTGTTGTGATCTAGCATATAATGTTATTGACTTTGAAACATTATTATTGTGTGTGTGTGTGTGTGTGTGCGTGCGTGTGTCTGTTTGTCTGTGTGTCTGTGGCTGTGTCTGTGTATGCTGAATCTCAATTGGCAGTCAGCGTAGCCTGAATATGAAAATTTGGACGCATCATCCATGCTATGGATTACAACGTTGGATTACGTTTACTGGCACAACGAAAAGTTAGACAATTTGGAAACGTCTGACACCCTGAGTTGATATAATTGTTTGCAGCCTCATGCAGAGCTCAGCATAGCATCATATAATCATCTGTTGTAAATATCATTGTTATATGTATTGTTGCCTGCTCATGTCTTATTACCATATGAACTAGAAGAACATGTTTTCATCACTCAATACTTAATGGATTTATGTCGAGATTGCTGTTTCGATAATGCCAGAGTCAGCATGGTCAGTGTGTGTCTGTGAGATTCTTTAAGTGAATCTCTTCAGTTGTTGTTGTTTCAGTTTCTTTTGATTTTGTACCACAATAATGATAACTTAGCTGAATTATTTGTGCTCTTCCACATTTTCCAATGTAATCAGACAAATCTTAAACGCGCCCCTTTGCATATTCTTCCTAAAATACACATAAGGACAAAATGTTGCCACAGCTGAGGCAAATATCTTCAGCATACTCGCAACAATAATAAGGGTCAATTTTTGACATTTACGCAAAATTAGAGACAGGTGCGAAGTCCATTTGGAGCCGTTCTTTGTCGGCGATATTCAGTTTACTTAGATAAGGTGGTTATCGAATGTATTTAGTGCCATGAATGTCTCTCGTAAGATCTATAGAACAAAAGAGTAAGAATATTATAACGCGAAAAACGATGTAAATTCCGCTCAGAACATCTATAGCGTGACTGGTCGGATCACGTCATTTTGCACGGAACACCACACTTTCATCAGCTACTCAATCTACGCCTTCATGCTATGTCTGTATGCTGCCTATCTCATCTATGCCTGCATCTACGACTTCGACGAAGCTTTCGTCATCCTCATCATCACGGCAGTGACGGTTTTCTGCGTAGCCTACGGACTCGTCCGGGACACCAAAGGCGAACAGATCTACGAGAATATTCTGGAGCCGCTTTGGAATGGCCTAGTTCGAGGTCTCTACAGAGCAAAGTGGTAGGAACAACAACAACAACACCACCACCACCACCACCACCACCACCAACAACAACAACAACAACAACAACAACAACAACAACAACAACAACAATCTATCATGGGTCTCAATTGTCACAATCACTGATTGCATATATAGTTTCTGTCATGCAGTGAGCAATAATAAAAAAAAAAAAAAAAAGATGTCGACAACTCGTGTAGGTATACCCTTGACAGTAAATGGGTGACTTTTTATGAGATGTTGGCCAAAGAGAGACTCTATGACAATGGTTGTCGGTGCATAGAAAGATAAGATTGAATGAACCAAGTATGATACAGATAAAAACACTCTGCGTTATGAAACCCGAGTAACTGGTATATCCCCCCCTCTCTCTCTCTTTCTCCCTCTTTCCCATTTTGCTCTCTTTTATTCTTTCCTTTATCTACACTTTTCTTTCGATCTATGGGGCCAAGGGTAGATTTATGATTATAATCTCATCACACATTTTGGTCTCCTTTTTATCTGATGTAATGACAGATAAACATGTCTGCTTTTTTTTCTTTTTTCTTTTTTTGTCGACGAATGGTTGCGATATTGTCGTAGGGGGAGCTAGGCTTCATATTATTGTGAGAGAAGGTATCTATGTCACAAAGTAAAAACTATATGAAATTGACAGTACTGTTCACTATAAATCATTTAAGCTTTGTAAGAAATATTAAAACTTTGAATTTGAAACAAAAAAAAAACATCAAAAACCAACAAACAGAATATTTCTGGTAAACAACCTTCATCTCGAAATAACAATCCACGTCAGAATAGAACTGTGCTGCTTGCGTCAGTAATATTTACTGTAATGATAATGCATTATGAAAAATGTTATGAGCATAATAACCAATCTTTGTACCCTTCGTAATCCGTTTGACTGATAAACAGTCGACTTCCATTATATAATCAGGGAGGTGGAAGAAAGACTCTTCCACCTCCCTGATATAACCAAGTCTGTGGGACTGACAGTTTTATTCATGTATATTTTTTCGTTACATCAAAATTTCGTTATAGCCGAATGAAATACACATAGCTAATAATTTTGGGGCCTGAATTTCTACTTACAAGAGTTTTTAATTACCGTGTTCGTTATTACTGGAGTACACTGACAACCATTTTAAGTGTTTCATCTTTCTGTTGAACTATGTATAATGTCTTCCAATTCCCCCTTTTCCTATCTCTTTGTCTCCACCATCTTCCATGCAGGATTGTCCTGGTTGTCGTGCTTGTTGGTTTTGCTGTCTGTCTCTACTTTCTGACGAGAGAAAACCCCATACAGCTCGTCTCATTTGCCGGCCTCGTCTTCTTCATTGTGTTCCTCTATGTCTTTTCCAAGTATCCTGACCGAGTGAGTGAATTCTTTTGTGTAATCATCATATAAATTTCGTTTGATGCACATTATGATATCAATATAATATATGCACTTATTTTTGTAGAAATTCATATTTATATACTTCTATGAGAGACGGGAAAATAAATAAAATGAATAAACGGATTATTAAGAAGTAGATAAAAAAACAATGAATAAAAAGTAGGCAAATAGATAAAAAAAACAATGAATAAAAAGTAGGCAAATAGATAGAGACAGATAAATGAATACACACATACATACATACATACATACATACGTACATACATACATAAATAATTAAATCAGTTATTGGCTAAAGCAAAGGAATACTGTCAAGAAACCGACGGCCCGGAATAAGTGCATCAGCATGTAGTAGCACCTGTGTACGTGTAATATGTACCTCTGCATTAGTAAAGGTTTCGTTTAGAGGGCTATCATTTTTGAGATTTCAAAAAGGAAAACATTTACCTGTAGTAATCATTGTCATTTCACATATATATATATATATATGCAATATTAACTTCTTCGATGTATATGTATGATAATCAGTATGAATATGCGGACATCAAAGAAGATGAAAAGAAAAAAAAATGCAACAAAAAAAATCGTTAATCCTCTTTTTCTCAGGTGAAGTGGCGGCCTGTGGTCTGGGGTCTCGCCCTTCAGTTCATCTTCGGGTTGCTCATCCTTCGTACATATCCTGGCTATGTACTCTTCCAATGGATCGGCGATGTCGTACAGAAGTTTCTTGGCTACTCAGCGGCGGGATCGGAGTTTCTCTTCGGCGAAGATTACAACGAGCATTACTTTGCCTTTGCGGTGAGTCAACTTATGAACATGGAAATATACACCTATATTTGTTACAAACCTGTCCTCCTTTCTTTCTTTTTCTTGGTATCCTTTGATATTCTTGTTTCACTGTATGTGTGTAACTGTCTTTCTTTGAGACAGTATCTGTTTTTCGATTCAACTTTCACTCAACTCTCTTAGCTGTCCATCTACATTGACATGTTACTCTCTGCTAAGCTTCTTGGCTTACGAGTGCATACTATTCTGCGATGTGAACTAGCGTTATACTTGATATTATAATACTGTACTCATCCAATGGATTTGTGAGACAAAAAGGCAGTTTGTATTCAGCAGTTTACACCAGCATCTTGCATGATTTAAACAGTTCGTTGGTGAAGATTTTTCACTTTTTTCTGGCATTGATTGTGTCACGTTGCCTTCAGACGGCACTCTGGATGTGTGGTATCGGACCAAGGGAAATCACATAGCAAAAGAAAATGAAGAATGCAAGGCTGCATGATTGATAGTGAATAGATAACGAAAGCCTAAAGTCTTCATTCTATATTTATATTTATGTTTTCTCTTTATACACTTAAGCCAAGGAATTCCTATTATTGGTCATAATTATGCATGCTATAGTAAGCACACATTGCATTAACCAGGGAGGTGAGACTCTCACCTCCCTGCATTAACTATACACTGTATTGAGAAAATCACTCGAATATTTGCACTTTCGCACATGATACATCAATATAATGCAGTTAAATATAATCCCTTTCACTAGTTTTATAGTCCTACAGACTTTGGTAATTTATGAAATGAACACTTAAAGGGCTCATAGACAGTGATTTGTGTGAAAAATCAATATTTGTATTTCTAATAGGCCTATGCATGTAACTTAACTGCAACGAAATTAAGGAATTTTGGGTTGATCAGACAATTTCTTTAGCGAAAATTCAAAGTTCAGTCGTAGATTTATGTCGTCACCGATATTACATAACTCTGCACACGTCATACTCGCCCCACCCAGGTCCTACCAATCGTCCTCTATTTCAGCAGCGCCATTGCCATCCTCTACTACTGGGGCGTGATGCAAGTCGTGATCGAGAAGATCGCCTGGCTGATGCAGAGAACGATGAGGACGTCGGCCTCGGAATCTCTAAACGCTGCCGGCAACATCTTCATTGGACAGGTGGGTGTGGTAGTCACTCCTGCCATATGTTTCAATTTCAATTTCAATCTCAATTTCAATTTCAATTTCAATTTCAATTTCAATATATGTACATATTTCTCACGAAAATAGCATTGAAAAAACAATGCAATTATTCATTACATTGCCAAAATTATACATAGCATGAATTAGGCGAAACTTCACAGCAGTCTGTCTGGATGTAAGCACAAAGGAATGTTTACATTAGTGTCATGCTATATGCTCATAGTACAGGAAATAGCTTGTTCAGTAGGTCGCAAGAAAAATCAGATTAGGAGAATCTGAATTCAGATTTATCTATCTATACCACACTAAAAAGGAAAAAAACAGTCAAATAAATGCTGCTAAATCAAACACAGAAAAACACACTTAAGCAAAAGAAGATGGAATCTTGTTACCACCTGTGCAGGAGCATTTTTTTTTTTTTTTTTTTTTTGCAGACAGGTGTTGAGACAGATGACGTAGTTCTTGTGGGGCATCGAAGAATGAATTGTAATGCATATAATATCTATGTGATTCTTTGTTTAATACAAGTGTACCGTCATGCAACAAAACACACAGTAGAACAGTGAAATTATTTTCAGTATATGTAAATCTGCGTCTTGTCTTTTTGATGCATTAATAATATATTCTTCAAGTCAAGCAAAGACAAAAGTAAGGGTTAAATTTCGCCTGTCTCCCCTCACAGACTTCCGAACGCTTTGCCTGGTTCTCAAGCTATGCTTATAAGCTATGCTTATAACATTTACAGCTCAAATATGATGAAATTTTGGGTCTTTTTTTTTTTGCAACTGATTGACAACTTGCCCTACATCGACGCAAATAGGCGCCGAATAAATCGGTGTTACATAGTAGCCATGATAAAGAAAAATTATTGGCGTAGCCTATACATACTCGAGCGGGATTCGAACTTACGACCTCCTCATCATTAGTTTGAATGAATAGACCTACGCAGTTCCCGCTACATGGTATGAAAATTAGAATCGGCACTGTCTGCCGTGCGGAAGCTCGGTGGCGTGGTGGATAAGACGCCTGGTCGGTGATCAGAAGGTCGTAGGTTTGAATCTTACCCGAGTATGTTTGCCCATGATTTTTGCTTTTATCATGGCTGCTACGAAATACTGATTAATTCGGTGCTAGTTTACACTGATGTAGGGCAAATTGTCAATCAGTTCAGATCTGTCCCTGTCTCCCTTACTCTCGCTGCTGCCTGTATTTTCCTCCTCACACTTTCCCAATGTCGCTTCCCTCCTCCACTCTTCATTTTCTTGAGTCTTCTTGCACCAAACAACAGTCCTTTCGAGGACAACATACACATGGTGTTACCGTCAACCTCTCTTCCTCATTTACATCACCATGCAAACTTTCAAACTACACGTGATAAGCACGGATTACTAGTATTGATTAGAGGTTAAGTTTGCAGAATCAGTTTGTCAAATGACCTGTGTAATCAAAAGAGATGTTTTCTTGGTTGAGCCCAAACGGCTGATCATACATCTGTAACCGCTTTCTGTTGTTTCTAAACATCCGACTGTACAGACAGAAGCGCCGTTACTCATTCGACCTTTCCTGAAGGATATGACTCGGTCGGAAATCCATGCAGTGATGACCGGTGGTTTCGCCACCATCGCTGGGAGCGTGCTTGGCGCCTACGTGCTGAGCGGTATCAGCGCGGCTCATCTGGTATCAGCGTCAGTGATGTCTGCCCCCGCAGCCTTGGCAGTGTCGAAGCTCTTCTACCCTGAGACGGAAAAATCAGCCACTGCCAACTGCGAGGATATCGTCATTGAGAAAGGGTAAAACTGATGCAAAATCGATTCAAATTCATTCAAAAAGATGAACTATTCCTTATCATGTTGAGGTTGTAATATTACAGGGCCATAGAGGGAGCTGGGGCTGTAGCCTTCGCACTCGGTAGAGAAAACTGGGAAAATTTAAAAAAGCGAAGGAAAACCCAAAAGTTAGGAGGACCAAGGAGGTACACCCCAAGATCATTAAAGGGTCGAGCATTACCCCCTAAGAAAGAAGTCAAAACAAACAAACAAAACAAAACAAATAACAGGATATGACACATCGTTTTAGGCCTAATCGTCTGTCCTTCTGTTAGATAGTCATGTGTTCAGATTGTATTAAGGAGACATGTCTCAATTTTAGCGCCACATATCAGCCATTGATAATAGTTATCCCACGTTAGCATTTCCTTGTTGTGGAGAAATCTACTGAAGGGAAGGCGGGGGAGTAGGTGTTGCTTGTGAGGAGAATTACAAGACAGTGTCTCGATGGAATGGCTTCTCGCTCTCTTTCCACCGAATCTCTATTGTCCACATGTCTGTTGGTGTGTTAGTTTGGACCAGCTGGCTGAAACGACAATGTTAGTTTTAAGAAATGGTAAAGTACAGAGGATAAAGAAGAGAGAGAGAACTGAACTTTTTGACTGGATTTTGTGATATTAAGATTTAAAACTTGGTTTCCCTTAGTTTTGCAGCTGTAATGATAGAAATGATCGAAATTGTTCGAAATGATGAGGACAACGAGGACCTATTATTTGTCAGTGCAGAGCAGACCAACGAACGACCTGACGTACACTTCACACTTGAATGTAACACCATCCTCAAATCGATTAGATGCATTTTGTGTCGAGTTGCTTAATGCAACTGATTGCTGATTGCCCTACATTGACGTAAATAAACGCTTATAATTAATGGGCCTTCAAACTCACGCAGGATTCTAACCTACGACTTCCTGATCATTGGACAGTCGTCTAAATTCACTCATGGACCTACTTGTAGGTCCATGATCCATTAGACCACCGAGCTTCTGCCTGACAACCAGTGTTGGTTCTAATCCTTACAGCATGCAGCGGCTACTGCGTAATTATTCTAATTGATGAAATTCCATTGATATCATGCCCTCAAACACCGTATAGATAATTTTTGAAGGTTAGTCCTTAGATATTCAAGGTAACAGACATACTGCAGGGTCGCCGCTGAATGTCAATCCTTTTAAGACATATGGTGTAAACACGATGGAGAATAATTTATCCAGAGACAATTGCCTCCGAAAATTGTGTTACTGTGCAATTTAAAATCTTTTCAGGAGCGAGCGTAATTTCGTGGAAGCCGCTTCGAACGGAGCGTCGATGGCCATACCACTGGTACTCAACATCGCAGCCAACCTTATCGCTTTCTTGTCGCTCCTCGCCTTGGTCAACGCTCTCTTGGGGTACTTCGGCGGTCTGGTAGGCTACCCAGAGCTTACCTTCGAGGTAGGCAAAGTATTTAGATAAATATTATATGAGTAATGTCTTGCTTTACAAGAAACAGTCAAATTCTACAGGCGCACGATACTCGTCCAAAGAGAGCAAAGCACGACTGCAGGTAAGGTGTCAAGTAACATAAGTGGGACATTTCACAATTTTGTTTAAGATCTCCTAGATCGAGGTTTGGTGTGCTGACATTTAGGAATATTGACAGGGAATGGTTATCCTCATCCAGAAAATACATTCAAAACCAAAGTGATATAACAAGAGTTGCAACGAATGAGGCAGCTATGTAGTCCAAGGAGAGGTATAAAGGGCATGAAGGGAAAAGATGGATGATATCCCGTTGAAACGGTGAAAATCGCAACCAACGCCATTACCGGGATCAAACGGTATAGGAGTCAAGCCCGTGTTTATAGGAATTGTTCTCACGACAAGGTACGCTACGACCATGCAGGGAGGAACTTTCCACCTCACTGCTATGACTTATAACTAGGTGTCGAGGATGTTACGGACGGTACAGAGTTAATCCAATCACACCTTATAAGGCAAGGCTAATATGTACGGTATCAATACGTGCTAAAATCGTGATCTCAAGAGGGTTAGAGGAGAGCCCATGTTTGAGATGTGTAGAAGCGTACACTTGAAGAGAATGAAGAGAATGATGTGTTGAAAAAAAACCCGATACGGTGGGCGGTGGGTGTATCACTGGTAGTAGAAGCCGCTGGAGAGTGGAGAGATTACTTGAATGAATGGCAGATAAGTTTATGTCAGGGTATAACAGAACAGTTACTGCAGTAATTAGGCAAACGGGAGTATATAGCGTAAACAAGGGGAACAAATTAAGTTAAAAAATGAAAGTATAAAGCCGCATCTAAACATTTAACCATTTTTGTGCCAAAGGGTCAGATGAGCACAGATTTTGCACCCAAATCTATGAATAAGTAATTACGGTAACAGACAAAGGGTTATAAGAATGGTTTTGAGACAGATTGTAATAACAATGACAAGAGAGAAATCAGTCCAGCCGTAAACTGGGCGTTTTATGTTGGAACACTGTATTTATATACATGTAAATTGTTTGATATGATTTTATATATTGCTCTCTGATATTTCAAGACCATGCATCGCTCCAAGTTAAAGTTTTCATGTGAGTAAATCCTTAGTACGCATATGAAAAGATTGCATAGCGAACAAATCATAAGTTATGCATGTATAGTTCACCATATCTGCAATCACATACTATTGATGACGATAATGAAATACATTGTGCCGTAAGTTTAGGTGTCTGTTGTCGAGGATTTATGAATACAAGCAAATGTGACAATACATGTACAATTAATGAATAATTCGTTTTGTTTTCAGCTTATATGTTCATACGTCTTCATGCCTCTTGCCTTCATCATGGGTGTCGAGTGGAGCGACTGCCGGAAAGTTGCCGAACTCATCGGAATCAAGACGTTCGTCAACGAGTTCGTCGCTTACGATGAGCTGGCGAAATTGATTGAGAACAGGGAGAACGGGCTTGAGCCTTCCTTGTCGGTGAGTTGGTAGATACCACCGAAAGTCATATTCTGTCTGATGTATTCATACTTACACGAGATATGTAATTCACGGAGTCCATTTTGACCAAGGTGTATAAACGGATTATGGATACCTGGTTGATGTATCGGTGCTCTAAGAGCAGAGTGATCAGGCTAACCTCGGCAACCAACATTATGATTCTATTTCGTTGTTCGTAAAATGGAAGTTTGACCAATCTACATTACAGTCCCCCAAAATTCCACGGATCATGCCCCCCCCCCAAAAAAAAAAAACCCAACAAAAACAAACAAAAACAAAAACAAAAACAAAAACAAAAACAAATTTAGATAAGGCAAAGAGAAACTTTTCGGTGCTCAAGCTAGGTCTGATGAGAACAATGAAGTCCGGCAACCACAACTTAAGTTGTTTCAATTCTTTTAAGACGCCGACTGAAATCTGAAAGCTGTAGAATAGTAAGTTTGTAAAATAAAAAACCAAACATGGAATCATTGATATCATTGCTTATGTAAATAATGCAGTGACTTAATACACAGCATAGCTAAATCATTGCAACTCTACTAAAATCTAGTATAACGCACGGCTCGATTTTGTGGTCAGGTCACTATCATGATTTATATTTTGTCTGAGATTCATTCAGTGACTATTCAATTCATTTTCAGTTGCGTTCTGAGGTGATAGCCACGTATGCGCTGTGTGGCTTCGCCAACATTGGATCTATAGGTATCCAGCTTGGCGGCTTGACACCCCTTGCTCCCGAGAAACGGGCCGATCTGGCCGCGGTGGCTATCAGAGCACTCGTCGCTGGAACAATCGCCTGTTTTATGACGGCTTGTATCGCTGGTAAGTCATCTCATCTTCCACATCATTCATTAATAACGGCAAGAAATAAGAAATAATGCAACCGATGATTAATTGAACTAAACTCAAAACTCTTTGATGCATTTTTTTGTGTGTGTGGAGACGTGTGTACGTATGAGGCATCATTGTCTATTCCTCGAATAGCCTGCTTTTTTTTAAATCCTGTTCTGTACTTAGGAAGTAATATTCTAAATAATACTTACAAATTATATGTTTTGAACGTGATATGCATATCAGTACTTGAATACTAGTAAACGCAATGTCAAAAAAAAAAAAAAATGAGTAGCTTTCTACGTAGTAGCGGTGCATTCCTACCGAAGGGACGTTTGCTTAGGCGAGATTTGCGATGATTCAGGTCTAAAAAAAAAAGGAGAGTGTTTTAAAATCCAAATCTGAAAGAGGCCAATGAGTATACCACATAGTCATCTGTTATAGAATCCTGCTCCTAACTGTCCCCGCTAATTATTCTCAATTCTTCATTGCAGGAGTGCTCTATGTTCCTGAGGAGGTTCTTCCAACAAACTCGACCACACCGATCCCCATGACAACCATCTACTGAAGAAGGGAAACAGGGAGTCGAGTTGGTAGAAGTGGGAGAGAGGGAGAGAAGAAGAGAGTGAGTGGGAGAAAGAGAGAGAGAGAGATGGAGAGGTAAAAGGGTCGGGGAGGGGAGGGGAACACGCTGCAAATAGGATATAACGCAAGCTTTGCGAGCCAGTATTATACGTTAAAATCATATTTGATATGAAGATGTTTCTGCAAGTTTTATGTAACCTAGAAGTAATACTTATAGCAACGTATGTTACTCACTGAGCCTTTCTCTTCTTCGCTAGTACGCACTAAAGATAAGGTTGTTTCAGGTACTTAAAAGTTTTATAGGAACATCATTAATGCTTTACTGCCGGTCAAAGTTGGACTAAAATGCAGGGTTGTAAACAGAGGATGGAACCATATGTATTTCCCAGGGGATACGTGGCAATATTACAATGTAAGCTATCATTACTGGAAAAAAAAAACTCAAGGAGAGATGAGAATACGGATGAAAAAAATTGAAAGGAAGGCGCGCTACCGTTTCGTGTTGGTCATAACTCAAAGCTAACAGACGACGTATACGCATTAATCGCAACACTTTATTGGTAATATTTGCTTGATTGTACCAAGGAGGTTCAAGAGAATGGAGTCACAACTGGCTTTGCTGGATGTTCGATGCCGCCACTCAAAAATACTTGAAGCATGTGTCAAACAGGATCTGCCACGCAGATAGAAAGACAATAGACTTGTGTCTCCTTGCATAATCACCTGCCACTTTCTACGAAGATATTTCTTTGTGATGGTAATTACTTTTCCGCTATCCCGTCTTATAAAAGGTAGGTTGTACTGACACGAGGACGCGCGAATAGAAATTGGGCAAAAAATACTGAAATAAAGATGAAAATTACTCGACCGGGCATACCCGGGCACTAATCTGACATATATATCAACAGAAAATTGTACTCGAAGATTATTCCATATTAGTCTTATTTGCGGAAATGAAGTGGAAAAGTGATAAAACCGGCTTTCGAGGACGGTACAGTTTTAAACATTTTCACATGATACAGCTCTGATTTACACTTTTGCACAAAGTTCTGGACGGGATCGGCGTTTGCTTTGTATACATGCTTTATCATTAAGTGAAATTTCAGTTCATTAAATAAATAAATAAATAAGCAAAATATGGCCAACATTATGTTAACGTTCAAAATAATATCTTCAGATTGCTCAGCAAGACGGCGGCATCGAACATCGATCATCAAAGGCACAAATGCACCTGCGGAATTCTTTTGTACATCAATAGAAATCTGACAACTGTTTGAATAATTACAGCTAGTTGGAACTCCAAATCTTAAACCTCCTTGATTGTACCGTGGAGCTAGTGACGTACGTAGCTCCACGACTGAACCATTTTTTTTTTTTTTGGATACACCAAACTTATTCAAAGTATATACTCCTTCTTGACACGTGACCTGTCACTATCCAAAAGTGACCACTAGGAGCTGAAAAAGAGATTCATCAGGTATCAATATGGATCAATGAATGTAGGATTATGTGCACATGGTCGGGTCGCGAAGCAGTTAGGCCTATATACGTCAACTTTCACTGATGGGTGTGACGATTTTGACGGTAGTTTTGGATGTCAATAGTTGGTATAATGCTGTGAATGATGGAAGAGTTTCAGTTAGTGTATAGCTACTTAAAGTGAGATTGGCGGGGGTGGAGGTGGTGGGCAACAAGTTGAATATGATTGTATTCAACCTCCTACAGGAACTCAATTCACTTTTTCCTCCTTGGTACTGTTGGCACCCGCTTTAAGATAATGATATTTAACCTTCTGCGTGCCATATTAACTACCTGTCTATAGGTTTGTGTGTGAAATTTGTACACATTTGATTCATTGGCACATATAAGTTTAAGTCTAGTAAATCAAGAGATTTGTCTATCGAATCTTTACTGCCATGATTCATTACCCGCTTAGGGATTTTGGAACGTTGATGTTATAAACAAATTCCCAACCGCTTTAAAAATAACAGCAACACCAATAAAAAAAAAAAACAGCAACAACGGCAACAACTAAGAAGTAGTCACTGGAACATCACAATTTCTCTTCTTCTTCTTCTTCCTTTTTTTTGTGTACGTGAGTTCCAAAAAGGCAGTAATGTTCCCCGTAACGCAGTACAGATGTCAGTGAAAATTGGGATATCAAGCGCTTGCTACGTGTTAGAGTGACAGCCAGGTGTGCGTTATCATCCTGTTATATATACTCCTTAATTTCATGTGTGTGCAGCTATAGTTTTGTCTGGAAATTGATTTTTGTCATCTCGTTATCCTCTGTCTATGGATCACTCTGCGATTGTCTTAAAGAGTACTCGCGATGTGTATCAGTGCCTAATGCTGGATCTGGCCAAAATCTCTTCATTTCTTCTTCTGTTTTTGTTTCTATCTGCCGACTCACATTATGTCCAAATGTTGTCTTCAAGAAATATAGTTATCGTGCTAAGCTGCCATCACATCTTATATGCTCGTCTTAACATAGACGGATTTGCCCTAATTTCTCTTTTTCTGTAAGAGAGACATAAAATCAGGGACAAATGTAATGTTTATATACTCTAAAATGTATGCAATGCAATCTATAGTACTTGTACGATATGTTGTATAAAATTATAAATGCATATACGTTTCATTGTTGTCAGCCAATTTCGTTTCGTGTCCTTCTTATTTTTGTTTTTGCTATTAAAATGATATATCAACAATAAACTAAAGCCCGTTTTCTCTTTTCACTCAATGACAAGAAAGTGTTTACGATTCTCTTCTTCATCTCAGAAATGTGTGACACTGAGTTCGAGTAATACTTGACAAAAAGTACAGTAGTATTAAAAAGATAAACTGTGACATTCGAAAAGTACAAAATATTGTGTCACTAACTATGGCTCCTCTTTGTGTTTATCAACAAACATTGATAAAGTCTGACTATTTTGCTGAAGAATGCTTCTGTCTTAGAGCAGAAAGCATATTTCAACAAATCGAAAGCTCAAATTCGGGATCTTTAAAGAAAAATTCAGGAAACCACCATCGTGATTTTAAAGAAAGAAGATAGAGAAAAAAAAAATAGGCCCCATTTTTTTTTCTCTCTCTTCTTTCTTTAAAATATAACAACACCACCGTCGTGATATATGCAATTGCATATGTAAAATGTTGCGGCCTTCAAAGAAAGATATTAAAAAAAATAGTAAGTGACAAGGGAACAGGGAAAGAAGTAACATGTGAGCTAGTTAGTCTCATCAGATGGATCTACAGGACGAAATGAAAGCACATAAACTATGAACAGGACATGGCTTGACCGTACAGTTTATTGTCTTAAACTACAACATTCAAAGATACTAAACATGAATAATATTTCATTAAATTTTTAATTATAGAATTTCCGATCTCATGGAAAAGATTTGTGCAGCATAAAGCGAGGAGACTACCATTCTCCTTTATACTTCGGAAACCTACCAAAATTCACCGAACACGCCTGATATTTATGACGTCACTGAATGGAATCAGAAAACAAAAGATACGTCCTTTAGACAATGCACAGGTTCAAAGTTGTAACTGTTTTCCTTGGTGAGCGCTTTATTGATATTCAGCCGGGATAAATGCTATCGTATAGTGCAAAGTGAATTTAACGCTTTTCTATATGCATGTCATTTGAATAATCTGCTTTAAAAAAATTAACAGTAACGATAATATTTCAAATAGAAGGTAGATTCCATGTCTCTCTTGCACTTGGCCTCCCCGAACACTTCAGCAAAAGTCATTGTCAGCACTCTCTTGGACTTGCTTACTGTTTGAGTTATACATTCAGCCACACTGACGCGCCGGGGGATTTGTTGTTCATTTGCATTCACACTCGAAATGCGATTGCCCTTGCATTCTAAAATCTTAAAGATGCCTTTCCAGTGATGGTTTCTGAGCTGGGCACTAGTATAGCAGCGTTCTGCACCACCATTTATTTCGAAGAATATCACAATTAGCGTACTAACGTAACCTTTTCTGTATAGGAGCAATAAATGCACTTAGGATAATTATGTGATTTAGGTGTGACACATCGTCTGCTGCCGTTACATTGGTCCATTTTATGACGTCAGTCAAACCTTCGCCGAATTTTCCCGAAATCATCCAAAGTGCTTGCATTACCGCAGACATCATATCAATTTATTCTTTGCTCTTGTTGCATTGCCCTTTTAGGAATGATCAAAAGTCTTATATTATGTCGTTTCTGAGATGCACCATATAAATTTGTGCCAAACAATAATTTTCTTTGAATTTTCACTCTTAAAGGGACTGTACAGTACTGGTTGAGGTAGGGATTCATGTTTTGAACATTTCTAAGTGAGATACTGAAAAGCCTCTAATGAAATATGAAAAAGCATGTAATTTTAAGAAGGATTCAACGTTTATTTGATGAAAATTGGTTTTCAAATGGCTGAGATATCCAAAAAAGTGCTAATAATAAAAGGCGACAGGCCCCAACTTTATTAGTATCTCTTTGTTTCACCTTGATTTTGGATATCTCAGCCATTTCAAAACCGATTTTCATCGAATAAACTTTTGATACCCCTTAGAACTGCATGCTCTTTGACATCTCATAGAGTGGTTTCTGAATATCTCACAAAACGTTAAAACTTAAATCTTCACCTCGACCAGAACTGTACACACCCTTTAACAGATTTTTAATCATTGTGACAATAGTGTTTAAAATCATCACAGAACATTGCAATCAGTATAACAGTATAAAAACTTTACAGATTATAATCTCTGAAGGCACTCGTAAAAAGAGAGAGGGGGGGGGGGACCAGAGAATAAGACAAATGTGAAATGTCAGTTTTGATACTATTTTCTTTCAGCGTATTTCTTTCTAATCAATAAATGCAATTCACGGTTATGCTGAGTAATATTTCAATAATAAGCAAATGCAGTGTATAAAATCCACTTTTTATATTTCACTCGTCGACGAGGTTCGATCAGTGTCTCTACTTTTGACTTCCTCTGCCGGAATTCCCGCACGACTTTGCCGATGTCTCTCCATGAACACGTAGCGATCCGGAGCGACGAATTTCTGATAAATTGGCGCCGTCATTAGCAGTACTATCACGACCCCGTAGAGGGCGATAAACGCGATGAGCGCACTCCTGTAGGATCCTAACCTGTCAATGCTCTGGCCTATAGTACAAAAAGCCAATGTTGCTGGATTATAAATCGTAATGAACGTCTGAAGTCTTATTAGCAAAACAAACACACAAATAGATAAATTCATCGTCTTCCAAAACTATGACAGAAATAGTGTTCATAATCAATGACTGCGTGTGTACAGGGAATATGTCAAGAGTATGCATTTACTCGTTACAGACTTTGGTTAGATTTATTTGTATATCCTGTTAAATTATAGTTGTATATGAATAGCGTCTCTGAATGCTTAATAATGCTTAATAATGCTAATAAGAATTAGTTCGAACCTCTCCAAATATCCCGAAACAGAAATTCTATAATGCTTCCCAAATAACTTGAGGTTCACTTTGCTGTGAAATAATCGACAGGCTGTATTTGCGTTCTTTTTTTTTTAACATTCCTCTCATCTATTTTTTTTTTCAAAAAATAGTTCTAAACAGTCTTTCTGTTGGCCTAGGACACAAAGGTTCAATGTCTTGCTTTTATGTGGACATCCGAAAATTATTGATTATCTACCATTATCAAAATGTATTTCTGAGTTCAGATGAAAGGTTACTTATTGCTGATAAACGGAGGATGATAATGTTTTTCACATATCCCTCCGCGCTCCTGACTGCATGAATCATCCAAAATGTCATATGACCAAAAATAAAAACAAAACAAAACCAATTTTCCGTTTTGGGGCAAACAGGATGACAGTGAATGGAATGCCGTGACATTATTTTGTCAGTATTTCAAACTAGCATGTTAGTCCAAACGAATCTCTTAATACTGTACGTCTTTAACCTGAATAGTCGTTCCACACTACATGAATCATGGCCCGCTAATCACTAAACACCGATAGAATGCTAAGTGAGTGAAATTGAACATACGAATATACCTCATGAAAAAGACCTGCACCGATGACTTGGAAGGTTACTGTCGTTATGTACTATTTAGTGATATTCTTTATAGCGTTTATACGTCTTTACTTTTTGCTGGTATATTATAATTTTGAACCATGTATCGCCTTTTGTTCAATAGAAATAAAGAAATTGGAATTGAATTGAAATCGAATTGGAATTGGGATGTTGTATTTAGACTTACCACTCAGTGAACTTAGGAGAAAGCCCAGTCCATTGCACGTCACGATGATTGGCCAAGCGCCCTTCCCTCGCTCCGGGTCGAAGAAGCGATGGCTTATGGTGTACGTTAGACACGACGACATACCCAGCTGCACACCGATTACTCGAAAGACAGACAGAATTTGGACGTGGTGATAATTTTAAGGTGGTCACTTTGATTGTCAATTTAGTGTGAAGAGTTAGCATCATAAAGTAGACCGGCCATACGTATGGATATCGTTACTGGTCTTTGGTCAGTTGGTAACACAATCCCTATCATGCCGATGCAAAGTAACTGTCCAAGTTTCCATAAGCCGTTAACCGCACCAGCGATCCCAACACGTATCGCCCCGCGCCGGAGTTAGTCCCGATGCTTTTTTTTTTTTTTTTTTTTTTTTTTTTTTTTTTTTTGCGCTTCTCGTGCAATTATGGGGTTCAACGTACAATGGATTACGGTTGATTCAATTACAACAAGAAGTCTATATCTACTGATGGTGACAACAGTTATGATAGCAGTGTTATCTATAGAGTGGCATCATTTATTTAATTGATATAAGTGATATAATTGATGATGAAGTTAATTAAAAACGCTCTGGAAATGGCGTTTATCTGCTTTACATTCAACCTCTCTGGTTGATAGTTACCTCCTCCAATGATGTAAAGTAGAACAGTTGGTCTGACGAAGATAAAAGACATCATAACCCCACAGTTTACCCAAGCGATGATGATCATGAGAATGAGAGTAGGAAAAGGGAGCAGCTCGGCACCAAACGACAGAAGTAGCTTGCCGGCTATCGAAAAGGCACCCATCAACGTAAGCAGCCGGGATCCCACGGTTTCATTGATACCCAGCGACACCAACAAACTCACCTGAATAAACAAAAACGTCATCAAAGTGCAAAAATTTGTTCATAAGAGCATACGACCCGTTTTTGTAGTTCGAGAGTTCGTTGATCTGAAAATGAAATAAGGTACGTACTCCGAAAGTTCGTTGAATGCGCCTTCTTTTCGGTTTCGGACTGACGAATCTTATTTCATTTTTCGGCCAAACGTAACTCTGGAATAACGAACGATAAATTATTTCATTTCTGGGTTAACGAACATTATCACATTTTCGGACTAACGAACCTTCCAAATAACGCCACAAAATTTTCAGAATAGCAAAGCCTAGACTACTTAATTTTCGGATCAACGAACATGTAGGTATAGGGAATTTGTCTGTTTTGGAAAAGCGAACATTCGCAATATCGAAGCCTACTTCATTTTAGAATTAACGAACATGAATGTATAGCGTATTTGCCTGTTTCGGAATAACGAAACCTTCTGAATAACGAGCATGACTTAATCTTCGGATTAACGGATTTTCGGAATATCGAACATCACCATAAGAAACACACATAAATATTATGACTGCATTGAATGTTATTGCTAGTGTTGTCTCTTGTGAAATCACGGCCTAAGAATGACATGGACTTGACTTGGACTTACTTTCAAGGCTGTTAAAAGAACTGCTTGTAACTCATGACTTTATTTGACACAATATCAGCCAGGCTTTGGAGAATGTAGATAAGATTTCAACATGTTTACCACATAAAACATCTCGTAATAGACACCTCTGTCCGTTACGTATCACTATAAAACAACAAAAAATAAGTATGGAATGATGGTATGATTTCTATTTATTTTGTGTGCCAACCAACGCGAGAAGATAGATACATATAGTGACAAATTCCTCACCAGATTGACATAATAGAAGTTATCTCCTACTCCAGTGATCATCACAGCCACGGATATCATCCATACTTCTGGACAGCGAATAGCTTCACAAATGTTTGTTAAAAGGCCATTCTTTGCCAAACTGTTCCCGTCATTCTGAGACATGTTCTCGCTGTCAAGTTTTACTCCCTGCTCTGCTCCATCGACAAGACGCTCTCCGAAACTGCTGTCTTCACTCGCCACTTTCTCTGGGAGAGACTTGCGGTCATCGTCGACCACATCGACTATTGTTACCAACTCTTGCTGTTCTGAAGATGTCATCGTTTGATCGCCTCGATGGTCGCCTTCTCTCGGTCTTGGCTCGCTGAAGGTGAGAGAGCAGGGCAAGCCCACGCCGAACATTAGAGCAGCAAGAATGCGCATGGTCACCCGCCATCCGTACCGCTTGATGAAGGGGTTGACGAATGGGGCATATGCAAACATCCCTGAAAAAAAGGCACAGCCATATCACAAAATCTATTGCAACTTATTGGCAATCATCACAGAATCACAAAGTCTAGTCGTCTTGTCAATTATAAAGGTATCTCAAGAGACTGCACCAACCAGGTGATTATTTATTTTCATATATTTACCAATGAAGATTATGTGTATTCACTTATGCACACTGATTGTATTAAACATAGGACAGACTAATATCTAATTATCCTGTATTATTACCATATGGTGATTGATAGAAATTTGTTCTCTTAAATCTGGGGCTGATGGTATCCTCTTTTGAGAAGACCCAAAACAGATGAAGCCTCTAAAGTTTATTACTCTCTGAATGATATGCAGAGGCTCACAGCCTTGTAAATCATCAAGCAAAACATAAAAAGTAACCGAGAAGATTTCTAAGGAAAGATAAGTTTTCAAAGAATATAAACAATAAAAGAAATGAAGAAAACAACAACTAACCGGTATTGCTGCCAGCGAGAGCGAGGCTCAAAGCGCGGACACTGTGTTTGGACGGAAAATACGCACTCAGTAAAGTCACAGGAGCCAGTGAAAAAATGCAGACCCCGGATCCAAACATTATGCTGTATGTGGCAAACATGGGTGGCAATGTGGACATCAGGGAGGTCAGAACAAGTCCGGCTGTGGCCAAGAGGATACCGATGAGGCAAACAGGGCGATGTCCGAATCGTTCGACCAGGAGGTTGAAAGGAAGAGCCAGGAGTACTGCGAAGGAAAGAGCGATGCTTCCAACCCATCCTGTAATGAAGTTTCCGCGTGTCAAAGAGTCAGCAGCCATGTATCGTTTTTTTCCACACCCTTCAAAAATCCTGTAATCTATCCCTAAATATAATTTCGGTGTCAGTTAAATACTTCTTTTCGACCCCATCCCCCGAGACATGTAATGCTTATTCAACGTTCAATTTTAAAACGTCAATTGAAGGTGCTTGTCCTTGAGAGACAGGACAATAATTGTCAATATATTCCAAAGTTTTGGGCCCATGAGTGTATAAAAATGCACGATCCCCTTTCCCCCGTCCCCATTATATCTGTTGGATTTGTGTGTCAGACGAACGGATATTCCGTGCTGATTAATGAAAAATAAGGGTATCTTCAACTTAAGCAGGTGACAGTCTGTGTAATGTACAGTATAGACAAGGAGAAAGATTCTAAAGGTATATAATGTGTATATAGCTCCAGGGAGCCAATGGAAGGACAGAGGTATAACTGGGGTAATCCAGAAGCCCAATTCTGGAGACAGTACAATTGACTAATTTCTTTTTGTGGAAGGTTACAAAACGAAATATTATTGCTGAAATGTAGACGGGAAGAGATAGTTCAAGTCATGTATCAATATTTACGACTCCTCAGCAGCCGATCTTGGTTATTTACGCGTTTTCGAATTGAACCCAAGGTACGTGAATGAAATCTTATAAGAGGTTTGGCTACATCTGATACCAGATGATTACCCCATCAATTCAATTCCATGTTAAAGTGACTTACATAAACAGAGTGGATTTATTCAGCTGAGTTCATGAAAATCGGGCAGGATACGAAAGTAACAGAATGTAAAAGTTCTGCATATTTTTCACTAATGGTGACGTTGGTCTCAATTACACATGTGAAATATAGGAATAGGTGATGACATCATCATCTGCACAATTTTAATTTCTAGATAAAATACTAAAAATATCGTATGGTATTTTGGTTGATGATTAAGCAACTATAACACCTTTCCCGTAATAAAGTCTATATTATTAAGTTAATAAGACTGCGTTTTGTATGCATTCACATTGTTTTATGAAGCTCTTGTGTTGTATTTTTCTTCAATTAATAGATAAAGTACCTCTGCAGAGGAAAAAATTCAAACCACTGGATTGTTTATGATGTACAAAGTACACACCAGTTCATGTCATGTCAAGGTTTATCTACAGGTTAATGGCTGACTTGATGATCTATTCACCCTATCCAATTTGCATATAAAGTTAGTTGCTCCTTCAAATTTGTAGTGGAATTGTTTTGACAATCATGTTTATATGGATTTTTTTTGAACAGTTTAATTGCCTTTGGAATAATCTTTTAGCGCGAGTTCGCACACTATTTCAACAGCCAAAAAGTTGACAAAAGTGAAAGTGAAAAAAAAAAGAAATTATACAGCAGTTACGTATATTTGAAGAGTTTGTTTGCAAAAACCGATAAGTCCATTTTTGAAGATTTTGAAGTACGCTCTCTGTCATAAAGTACAAAATAATCCCTTTTAAATGATATATTGGTCACTACATATAAAGGTACATTTTTGAAGTAATGGTCAAAAGAAGCACAATTTTTCTTATTATTCTCTTTATTTTTCTTGACCTTTAATCGCAAATATCTCCATTTGGCAAATATGGACTTATCGGTTTTTGCAAACAAACTCTTCATCCATATTCTATTCATATTATATCATTACATTGCATTATAGCCCCCATGATGATATTCCTCTGAGTTCCGCCCCCACCCCCTTGGCAGTTGCTTGGGGCGAAAAGAGGCATTATGATTAGGTAAATGTGATATCACCTGCGTACAAGAGTCCTTTTGGTATGCAAAGTCGAAACTGGACTTTGGATAGGGAGTTGATACATAATCTATATAGTATGGTCACCTTGAAAGGTTGTCATGGTTGTATCGAACGATGTGGATACTGCCATTCTCACTAATGATGAATTATGAACAATCCGTTGTAGTACCACCTCATGGTGGATTAATGTCGCACAATATCATGTGTTTGACTATTAATATCTCTTGTCCTTTCGTGAAACCGACTATTTCAGCAGCTTTAATTGATTATGATCATGCTGTGGACACTGTACTATAAACTTCAAATAAAGAGAAAAAAACTTTACCTCCAGGCTATGCAATCAACATACTTGCAATTTATGTACTGATTTCTACTTACTATGTATAGCAGTCACTCATATTCTAAATTCATGTGCTTTGTTAATACGTGGAAAGATGTAAATAAGTGAAATTAAATTCGAAACGTTGAAGCTTCATTTTTTCTTATATATTATGTTCTATTATTTGACTATATGTCCATCATACCTATCCATTTATCTAACTACCTCTTCGCATAATCTATCTATCATGAATGTCATTTGTCTACTATGCTAATATACGAACTTGTCAGAGTTGCGCTGGAGTTAAACTCGTTCTGGAATTCGACGAAGAAAAATCCAAAGGAGAAGACAACTCCGAATACGACGAGAAGGGCGCAGAATGACGTGATAACGACTACCCAACCCCAATGTCGATGACAGTTAGCATTCATGATGCTTCTTGATTAAATTGATTTTGCTGGAAAGTTGGAAACTTTGACAACTCCAAAACGAAAATGACTTGTTCAGACGGATTACGACAGGGATGGCATTGCACTTTGCTCGTGAAGGCCGTGCAGTTTTAGGCGATAAAAAAACAATAACAAAAAGAAAAGTAATTGTTTACTAAAAAGTCAAAGGGCGAACGAGACTTCTTTGTGACCTTTCCTGTAGACACTACTGACGGATGAGGCACTGCGTGTTATTCATATTAGTAAAGTTACTAATAGAAGGGACGTGTCACCTCCCTGCTAATAGCTAGATTTGACAACGTCAACACAAAATCGGTTATATGCGCATATCTTAACACTGCAAATTGCCATATAGGAGTCGTTTACTGAATGTTTCTTCAAATTGTTATGCCTTTCATTGTGAGGGATAAAAATAGATTGGATTCATAAGACGGAGAAGTAAACACATCATTAGTGTTTTTAAACTGGTGTAGTACATACTAAGATTCTTTCAGATAGCCAGACCATTAAAACCATATAACACGCGTTATGATGAATCGTTAAATAAGTACATTTTTATGACAAATTAATAACTTTCCTTTGCATAATCTATCTATCATGAATGTCATTTGTCTACTATGCTAATATACGAACCTGTCAGAGTTGCGCTGGAGTTAAACTCGTTCTGGAATTCGACGAAGAAAAATCCAAAGGAGAAGACAACTCCGAATACGACGAGAAGGGCGCAGAATGACGTGATAACGACTACCCAACCCCAATGTCGATGACAGTTAGCATTCATGATGCTTCTTAATTAAATTGATTTTGCTGGAAAGTTGGAAACTTTGACAACTCCAAAACGATATTGACTTGTTCAGACGGATTACGACAGGGCGGTGAGTTGGCTCAGTCTGTTGCGCGTCTGCCTCACGATCACGCGGCCCGGGTTCGAACCCGAGTCTGGACTGAGCAATGTTGTGTGTAAGCATACCGTCCCCTCTAGCAAGAGGCAAAACACTCTGTCCCTCGGATAGGACATAAAATGGAGGTCCCGTGTATGAGAGAGTAACAACTCATGCACGTAAATCGCAAAGAGCAGGGTGTTTAACCCGGTGAAGTGGTCCCACCTCACATCCAACTGGACCCCATGGGCTATCCAGCCATCTTCACAGATGGAAAATGAACAAACAAACAAAGCACTTTGCTCGTTAAGGCCGTGCAGTTTTAGGCGATTAAAAAAAAAATAACAAAAAGAAAAGTAATTGTTTACTAAAAAGTCAAAGGGCGAACGAGACTTCATTAAATTTTGTAAGCTTTTCTGTAGACACTACTGACGGACGAGGCACTGCGTGTTATTCATATTATAGTAAAGTTACTAATAGCAGGGACGTGTCACCTCCCTGCTATAGCTAGATTTCACAACGTCAACACAAAATCGGTTATATGCGCATATCTTAACACTGCAAATTGCCATATAGGAGTCGTTTACTGAATGCTTCTTCAAATTACAGTTATGCCTTTCATTGTGAGGGATAAAAATAGATTGGATGCATAAGACGGAGAAGTAAACACATCATTAGTGTTTTTAAACTGGTGTACTACATACTAAGACCCCGTTTACAGTGCGAGGCTCGGCCGCGGCTCGGCCGCGGCCGAGTCCAGCCCCGCTTCAGTGTAAACGCGCAAAAGGCCAAATGCGAGGCCAAAATTGGCCTCGCATTTGGCCTCGCTCTGGAGGTGGTCACGGCCGCGGCCGAGCCGCGGCCGAGCCCGGCCTTTTCTTGGTGTAAACGCAAACTGGGCCAAATGCGCGGCCAATTGCGCGGCCAGATTTAGTCTGGCTTCCAAACCCTCTGCCTGTATCTTTCGCTGTTCAGGATATTAACCCCCTCAACGTCGAAAACTAGTATAGTTTAAGGTGGTTTTGTCCTGCAAAGGATTCTTTCCTTCGGCAAAGGCCTTTGCCCGAACGGCGACTTGGTCGCCACGGAATTCATTTGGCAAAGGGTCTGAAAACCAGACAATACCAAATTGCATTTGTTTACAAGCAGAGCGCCACTACGACAAAATATTGAAAGGTTTGAATCAAAAGCGCGGCCGAGCCCAGCAGTGTAAACGGACAAAATTGCGAGGCTCGGCCGCGCAATTGACCCCGTTTACAGTGCGAGGCCGGGCTCGGCCGCGGCTCGGCCGTGGCCGAGACCGGCCTCAATTGCGCGGCCGAGCCTCGCAATTTTGTCCGTTTACACTGCTGGGCTCGGCCGCGCTTTTGATTCAAACCTTTAAATATTTTGTCGTAGTGGCGCTCTGCTTGTGAACAAATGCAATTTGGTATTGTCTGGTTTTCAGACCCTTTGCCAAATGAATTCCGTGGCGACGAAGTCGCCGTTCGGGCAAAGGCCTTTGCCAAAGGAAAGAATCCTTTGCAGGACAAAACCACCTTAAACTATACTAGTTTTCGACGTTGAGGGGGTTAACATCCTGAATATCGAAAGATACAGGCAGAGGGTTTGGAAGCCAGACTAAAATTGGCCGCGCAATTGGCCGCGCATTTGGCCCAGTTTGCGTTTACACCAAGAAAAGGCCGGGCTCGGCCGCGGCTCGGCCGTGGCCGAGACCACCTCCAGAGCGAGGCCAAATGCGAGGCCAATTTTGGCCTCGCATTTGGCCTTTTGTGCGTTTACACTGAAGCGGGGCTGGGCACGGCCGCGGCCGAGCCGCGGCCGAGCCTCGCACTGTAAACGGGGTCATTGAGGCCGGTCTCGGCCACGGCCGAGCCGCGGCCGAGCCCGGCCTCGCACTGTAAACGGGGTCTATGATTCTTTCAGATAGCCAGACCATTAAAACCATATAACACGCGTTATGATGAATCGTTAAATAAGTACATTTTTATGACAAATTAATAACTTTCCTTGTACATGGAATGAAAATAGATAACAAACAAGCATACAAACAGCGAGACTGATGCAAGAAGTCAAGACAAGAATGACGGGAAATTCTATATCCCCCCCCCCCCCAATATTCTGAGAAGATTTCGATATTTACCTAGGACAGGCAGTCAACCTTGGTTCACGTTTATCAGCAGTTTAACAACGATTATATTGTTTTCGAAGTGGCAAAAGCAAATAGGAGTACATAATGTGAAGGTCATGTCATTTGGGTAATGATCAAACTCATAGATAAAACAATGAGAAATTACAGTGTAGAGTATATAGCCAACAACCAACAGAAAGGGTTATTATGTTGATTATACAATTATCTACATTGATTATCCCTTATTCTTTTTAGAATAAGATCAAACAAAGACATTAGTGAATCCTCCACTACCCCACCCTTGCATTCTTTTCTCCTTCTTTTGTGTGTAAATCCTAGAGAATAGTTTTTAGTTGTTTGTCATGAGAACAGGGCTTTCATCTCATCAAGTATAGTTTTGTGTGTTTATTGTAAGAGCCCCTGTAACAGTTTCAGTTAACATCTAGCAATCATCTAGAAAATGCAATGACTAACTGTATTTTGTAGCTAAATGATTGTTATTTTTGGGGGGCGCTGCGGGAGATAATATTTCAATTCATGTAGAAAATTAATGTAAATTAAAGTATTTTCATTTGTAGGCATATGTTACATTGTTGAAAAGACACTGTAAAAACATCGGTGTTAGATTTAACACCACGGGTGTTAACTCTCACACCGATCAAGTGTCAATAGAGGACCACACCCACAGGTAGAAAGTACTATGTTGTGATGGTGTTGAAAAGTGTTCACCTGGCACTTCATGGTGTTAATTTGACACTGCAGCTGGTGATATTTTTGACACTGCACTGGTGTTAATTCAACAATGACACCGCATGGTGTTGATTTGATATTGCTGGTGTTAATGTCAATGGTAAAACACCCGCCCAGCTTCAATAGGAGAACACACCAACTGGTGTTACTGTGGTGTAAATGTGTTCACACCTTTAAAAAAAAATCAAGTACTTTATCGGAAAATTCTTGATCGTCTTGTTGATGTCCAAAATCAACAAGTAAAACAGTAACTAAGAAACTATTCAACAAACAATTTCATATTTTGAAGTGACATCCAGATCTAACACCACAAATGAGCACCTAAACTTTAACACCAGCTCGGTGTTTCATATTTAACACCGGACTTTTTGTAGTGAAGGTTGCAGATAGATTGAAATTGAAAATTGAAAATGAAGGTTTTATTTTACCATCACATGATGATTATAAGATCATACGTATATAATGTCTGTGTTAGTGTGTGAATGCGTTGCATATAAGCCAGTTCGGGGTTAGCTCATGGGCACATCGGTACAAATGACCTTTCTTCTTTCTCAGTTGATTAGTCACTCCACGAGTTTTCAAGCGAGAGAAGGTATTTCAGCTTGCCCGACGTAACAATTTATGAAATTCATCAGTCATGTTCAAACAAAGAATGAACTTGCGTAGACCAGGTGACCAGAATGATTCATCAATTAGCACTTTGGAAAGCATCCATTTCATTATTTCGCATTGAATGTATTAACAATCTTTTTCTATTGATATTGTCAAATACTGCTTTTGCTGCCAGGTGGATGTGATGGCAAGCACCACTTTAATAGTCCATGGGCCAGGCCAGATATTGGTACCATCTGAGGTGGCAATACCTTTTTGGTGTCATTTTGTTTGTCGGGCATAGATATGCTTATCAAGCTATGATAGCATTTCCAAATGAGTAGCTTAGTCATAGTAAATGAATTTTAAACCAATTTGGTCTCGTTGTTATATCCCTGTACTTCTGAATCGAGACCAACCGCTATACAAAGAAGAGCACTGTCTTCTGTATGTTTACAGGTGTTCTGTTGTAAACGCGGTGCGCTTAGTCTTTATTCAAGGCAGCGAAGGGAATATCCAAGGGTTATGATGTCCACAGCGCTTAGTCTAATATTCAAGACGGCGAAAGGAATATCCAAAGCTTATAATACAGTGTATATATAACTTTATCTCAAAACAACAACAACAACAAAGCAATTTCTAGTGAATTCTAGCGTATTTTTCAATTATTTATCATTTTCCGGTGAAAACGCTTCGGTGAAAACGCTAATACCACGCCAATGTCGCTTTATTTCCATCCAACAATGAAATATTATGCAAAAACAATGTACCGGTACACTACAATACATTATAATTAATAATGTTGTAAATGAACAGAGTGATTTTTGTTGAAAACTGATGTATTTGTTGAGAGGGTGGTATAAAAACAGTATCGATAATCCCTTTTATTAGGAACTTTAGATATGATAACGGTACATTGTTCTAGATAAAGACTAAGCGCACCGCGTGACAGCTGTGGACATCATAACCCTTTGGATAGTCCCTTCGCTGCCTTGAATAAAGACTAAGCGCACCGCGTTTACAACAGAATATCTGTGAACATACAGAAGACAGTGCTCGTATCAATAGCGGTTAGTTTCGATTCAGAAGTATAGGGATATAAAAACGAGACCAAATTGTTTAAAAATTAATTTATTATGACTAAGCTACTCATTTGGAAATGCTATCATAGCTTGATAAGCATATCTATGTCCGACAAAATGACACCAAAAAGGTTTTGCCATCTCGGGTGGTACCAACAACCCATTTTCCGGCTCTTGGCCCATGGACTATAATACAAGGATCACGTGAATAATCATTACATCACAGATGCTTATCCCAGTGAATAAAAAACCAACATGCCCTGCCGGTACTGATGACCTTTTTCTGCTCATGCTCAAAGTGGAACCCCGAACTGGCTTATTATATTCAATTCAAAGCATAGAATCAAATACACTTATCAATTCCACTAGTCCCCGCAATCAGGCTTACAATGCTGAGTCGTGAGGGGCTCTAAAAACAGACTACACGTTTTCATTAACAAAAGTACGATTTACGTAATTTCGCCAATGAACATAAAAGGGCTCTTAAACTTTTGAAATAAGCAGACAAACACAACAGTCAATGACAGTTAAGTCACCTCAATATAAGTAAAAATTGTCATGGAGAAAAAAAATATTGATAAATAATCTAGTGATCTTGCAACAACAACTTCCCCACGCCCACCCCCCCCCCCCCCCAGTAAAATTATCATGTGTTAGGTATATCAATACAATCTGTTTATTTTGATTCAGAAGTATGAAAAACATGTCAGGTGCTGGCTTTGCAAAAAGTTGCAATCAAGTTCGTTAACAGTTGTTATCAAACTCGCAAACAATTTTCCATGTCGCAATTTGTCGTAAAGAAATGGCGACACTGAGAAAAAATGTTTGTGTCAATGAAAATTGACTCGTGTCAGGGCATGGTCAGTCAAGTAATTTTCATTTTTATTTCAGCAATATTTGCACAATGTCTATTCTCGCATCCCGTGTCTCTATTACCGCTCATCTTTTATCTGAGCAGGGATGACAAAAAATAATTAGGCCTGCCATCATAAGAAAATTATCTTCCTTTAAAGGTCATTATGCAATCAGACATGAATCCATTGTGTTCTATCTATAAATGGGACAGATCCAGTTTGGCACATATACTTTTCTACATTTGTGTTGCGGCATCGAACATGGATCAAAGGTGATAAGACTGTTGCCACTCCATATCTCTTGAACCTCCTTCCTGCCATAAGGAATTTGCTTGATCACAAAATCTTCAAAACAATGACACGAAATCTACAAGGAAGACTTTTATCCTTCACCCCAAATTCTTTTTTGGAGATTTACCGATTTAAGAAAGATAGGGTCATATTGTTCCACATGCATTTTGTTCAAACCTATTGAAAAGTTGTGAGGCGATTGGAGGATAGAGTTACACAGTAGTAACCAAATCATAATGGATAAAGAAACTTCAGACCAACATTTCATGGAAAATATGACCCCTAGGCCTACTATCTAAACAGGTTGGTAACTACTGTACTCAGTTCAATGTATACATGGTATAGTCTGGGCCATTAGGTTGCAAATGAGATCAACCCCTAACGCAACGTATTTGCTCTTTTGCTGGACCGAGAGGTCTTGTACGTCACCCAACGAGAGGGTTGACGTCAATGTGATATCGTAGCGCAAGCCCATGGTGCTGCCCGTATCTTTATTGGAAGAAACATACGAAAGGAGCGTACGAAGCATCGCTTACGCGCTGCATCAGTGCACAAAAATCATCTTGCCCGAAGAAGTAGGATACTTTCCGTCAAGATGGGAGATTTTGACTTTGACGAGAATGAATGGGAAACGTCAAAAAGATGTCAATCTCTCAAAACAGCAATGGATTCATACAGGTAATTCAAGATGTTATTGATTCTTAGGGTAGTTTCTGTATTCACTTAGTTGGATAGGCAGTTAGTTTCTTGTTTGCTGTTATTTACCATCAGCTGGTTAATGAGAATATTTTGGCGAGTGTGAATACATCAGTCCGATGTGCTAACATCTGTGTTAGTTAATGGAAGTTTTGCTTTCAGAGGGAATTTTACCCTGCCCTGTCTGCCTTGTGGAAGTTGTAGCAGTGCTGTAATTACACAGAAAAACCTCACAAAAATATTTCATAATATTGCTTTGTTCTATAAGAAGTCATTCTCAGCCTACGTCCTTTTAAACGTCATGGTAGTGTCCTACTAACTCGTTACTAGCTACTGATGAACTCGGCTCAGTGGCTATAGTAGGCCCTATACATAAAATGATATAAAGAACTTCTCCGGCAGATGGGGTTTTCTGTCTACTAGGTTACACGGAGGTAGTCTGAGTAACTAGATATTTTACGCAGAGTCTCTGCTGGACGTAGATGTCTAAACAGTTAGTCTGTAGGCCCAGTGCTCTACCTGGTACCTCTAGATTTTCTAGCTAAGTTAGATCTAGACCATAAGATGATATGATTAATTAATTGGCAATTGTGCACTTTACGGCCCTATATTGTCGGTACCTCATTCGCCTCGTGCTAAGGTGATATCCCATAAACCATCCCGCACTGAGCAGCTGGCGAGTTTCTCTTGCTGTATGGAACGCCGTTTGACAAGTGATATGGTCACTAAAAGCCCGCCTCACTCACGACACATCGAACAAGGTGCGATCGCGATTTTTTGTGCCTTTTCTCTCCGCTGCAGGATTATCGAGCTGTACATAATATACAATGTTGCACTGCAGAAAATTGCCATGATCATGGTGCAAAGTGTGAGAAAGTTTGCAGTAGTGTGTGATACAATAAATTCCATTTTTGAACTTCCTAGCTCGCACCAGCTCGCCACAACAGTTACGTGAATACATGTATTTACATGCCTCTTCATCCATCCCGATTCGAACCCATCACAAATCGCGCAAACCAACCACACGGGCGAGGCTTGTAGTTGTATGTGTGTGTGTGTCTCCATGTAGTGGCTGCCCGTAAATCGGTAGCTATACACACTTCGCACGGCGTCTGGTCGGGCAACTGTGTGTAGACGAAATAAACACTAACAGACTGACGAATTGAGATAAGATTTTGGGTCTTTTCATTATTATTTTACAGAAAAATTCTGCCAAGGCCGCGACCGGACATATGCCTTCTGCAATAGGTTAATTAGTGATACCCTGCTTAATACATAAACGCAAATTTCATTCATTTAAAATCATGATTGAAGCACGGAAGTTTACCACTCATTGCGTTCAATTGTGTGCCAATGCACTGCTCGCGCTCAATCATGCCGCGCCTGCCGCACAGGCAGGGAAGGACGTTAGAGCAACCATGTGGCGTGCCGTACAAGCTTTCATCACGCACACGCATGTTGACACATTCACACACACTGCATGCACAGAGCTACCAAGTCTCACGCATTCTGCGTGAGACTCAAGCATTTAGGGGCCGTCTCACGATCTCACGCATGGCACCCATTTTTCTCACGCATCGGGCGAAGCCTTCAACTTGGGCCTATAATAATGAGCATAGCTCAAAATATTAAAGTGATAGTTGCAATTGAAGGTATGTTTTCCTTTTGTCTTTCAAAATAAGTAAAAATAGTCACTTAAGTATGCACCTGATCGCACCATTAAGAGCTAAAAATTGAAAAAGCTCCCTATTAACCCCTCCCACATCCTCGCTCGCGCGCACATTTGCCAGCCGAGATGCCGAGTCATGAAAATCTCACTCATAAATTTTTTTGGAACTTGGCATCCCTGCATGCATCCCAACACAAAATCTAGCTCACACACATGAACACAGTACAGTGCCGGAAGACCTGCTGTCGACCCGCGGCGCCTGATAGGAACTTGAATTTGCACGCACTGCTCGATTAGGGTAAAATCTCACACCGATAATATAGGGCCATAAAGTGCACAATTGCCAATTAATTTCAGTAAATTTAATATTAATCCTAGAATCTAGGGATCAAATAGCATGAAAATACATAAAAATCACAACAGCAGCTAGCTGATGTTTTTCATTATCTTGGTTTAAAAAAAATGCATAGGGGGGAATCTATAATATGTGGACAAACAAAGTCAGTCAAGTCTTGATACACCAAGGCAGGCAGGAATTGACACATTGTGCATTACGCTAGAACTTTGTCACTAATGAACATGAAGTCAGTGATATAAACTCAACAATAGTGCCAGTCAATTTATGCTTTTCATGGGGTTTTTGTGCGCCATATGTAGTACACATTATATGAATATAGTATGTTATGAATATTTTTCATATTTGAAGCCATATTCTACTTTGTAAATGAAAGCTGCAAAGCAGATTTCTGTAACAAAGATATGAGTCAACTGTATGAAACAGATGAATCTTATAATGCTCTCTTTTGTACTGCAAAGTGATGCTGAGTTTTGTTTCTATACACACATTCCTATGCAAATGTTAAATAGCATTTTAGCTATAGATATCCATAGATGATTCTGAATGCAGGCTCTAAGCCTCTATAGTGAGAGGTCCATCTTGAAGTAGCCTGGGTCATGGCCACATTTTGAGGCATGATAGTGTTTATCCAATTGCCCAAGACAAGAGCTTTATGACTGTTTAGTCCCACCTTAAGTAAATTATTATTATTATTATTGATTTTTTTTTTTCACTCAGTTACAGACTGACACATGACTTGAGTCTGGACAGCTTTCAGAGTGAGGACATTTTCATTTTGGAGCGCCCTGAGAGAGGATCCCCTACAGGTTCTGTCTTCAGCAATGATTCCTTCACATTATGTAGTAAGTTGTGGTTGACAGTGACAATGTCTCATTCTTGTGACTATGTTGTATTTCTAGCAGCTGCAGAAAGGAAAGAAAACAACATTATTCTCTCTATACACAGCCACTTAATTTGGTTAGCATATATCTACATGTTTGTTTATTGATGTTCGATATGAAAATTGCATTGCTAAAGATTGACCAGACATGTAAGAGGAACTAAAAGAAGGGAAATGCTACAAATTAATGTAGTATCTTTCCTTCTGTCCATTTACAATGTTACACATGATAGTTCAATTTGTCATTGATAAAAACAAAAACACAAAAAAGTAATGCAGTTCATTATACAGTACCTTCCATTTGTTATCCCAGAAACTTATTTAACAACTGACAGACTATAAATTTTATGAGTATTCACTGTAGATCTTTATGCCTTATGCTGTGTCTTAGATAAGCCAAGACGGTTGGGCTCAACTTCAAGCTCCAAGGATGGCTCCCAAGCAGAGAAACTTCGAGACGACATGATTGAGCTTGACATTAAGGAAGACATCAAGTCCCATCCACTGAGTCAGGAGGATGCAGGGGATGAGGCTCGCAAGCTGCTGGCCATCTTGGATGAAGGGAGGAAAAAACTGAGGGATGGGGAGCGGGTAGAGGATCAAGAGCGGCTGGAGGACAGGGACAAAGAGAAAGGCTCTGTCAGTAAGACAAAGGACTCATCAACAAGAAGGAGAAGGAGTCTAAAAGTAAGTCACAATATGCACTGTGAGCAAGTTAGTTGTAACATGCACAAAAGGTACACATCTGTCAGCAAAATGCACAACCCAAATTCAAAAGACAAATTATGATGTTTAGCATGGCTGCTATGGAAACAATCCCAGGACTGATGGTGATCATTTCCACTCTGAGATACTAGGCAATGAGAATAAAGTTCCTTGCCTGGGAGCGCAACCACTGCAACCAGGAAGTTGAACCACAGACCTTGTGATGGATAGATAGTCTGATAGACTGACCACAACACTTCTTCTGAAGGCATGCTTTTCTTTTTTTCTTCTTTCTTTTCCTTCTTCCTCTTTGTGTTCATAGGGGAAAGATCATGATGGTGTGTTCTCTCACTGAGTTACTCAAATGACTGAGAAAACCAGTACACATTGTTACTTGCTGTGCGTCATTTTAAATGACAATTTCTTCCATGTACATGCCTAAGATTTCCTGATATGTACATTGATATTTGCATGCAATGACAATGGACAGAGTTACATGATGTTTGAACATTGATATCTAAATTGTAATTCACTTTGTTCATCACTTACACAATTTAGAGGTAAAATACTGTAGACATGTAAGTCAAATCACTAAGTGCAGCATACATCAGTGTGATAATTGCAAAATGCGAGCAACACTCCTCCTGATGTTACACTTGTGTGACAACACTCCTCCTGATGTTACACTTGTGTGACATGCAATTCTTTTGCTGTTTTAAAGTATTTGTCCAAAAGTATGCTGTTTTTTTGTTTGTTTGTTTGTTTGTTTGTTTTTAAATGTAAAACTGTAGTTACTCTGTAAAAATCAGTATTTCAAGGCTAACAATGACTTGGCAATGTGGTCACAGTTGTTGTAAGAGTTAAATTGTTTTGTGTTGATGAGTAGAATACATGAAAGACACCAAGAACAACCTTATTAGTGTTCAAGTACTTGTAATGATAGCTGATTACATTCAGCTAAAAGTGTTACAGCAAGGAAGGCATATTTTTTGTTATCAATTTTGACTCCCATATTCAGTGTGATTTGTAATCCAACACTTCAGGTTCATTAAAGATTGCACATCAAACATGAGATTTGTTTGATATTTGTATGGACATCTAGAATAAAGGGATGATTTTTTTTTTTCGTGTGTGTGTTTTCATACAATATATGTGTTTGTTTGTATTTTTTTTGTCATTTTTAGGAAAATGAGCATAGTCCAAGTCAGAAGTCTTCAGAAAGGAGAAAAAAATCCCGGAGAAAAGGAAGGAAACTTCCGCAAATGCCAACTCAGCGACCAGGTAAGAGTGATTGAGAAAAATGTATTAAGACCTTAAAGGTAGGGGATACCTTTTACAGACCTCCCAAAATGCAGCAAAACATTAAATATGAACCTCAGGGGACTTGTTTAGGCCACTGCTGAGAAATTTGGAAGTCAACAGTTATCTACAATTTCAATAATGCACAAAACTCCACTACTCAGTAGTTCTGTGTGTCAGCCACACTTAAGCTTTTTTGTTGCAGTCTTCTGTATTTTTTTTTATCTATAAACACAAATCTAAAAGTATAAGAGCTGATGTAATAACATATAGAGTGTGTGGCAAGAATGTATATAGAAATGTTTGTAAGTTTTGATGAACTTTCTTCACAAAATATACATGATGGACACACATGCAGTGCATGGGTCTGCAAAGGTAGCCTAGTAATGTACTGGAATTTACGATGAGCCCCGAAAAAAATTCAATTCAAAATCTAACAGTCAATAAAAATGTACTAAATGTTACCTTCCACTTTCAATACTTTATGGGAGTTTCTAAAATGATACTCTCTTCAACATACCACTGTATTTATACAACTCTTCATTTAGGGCATGCAAATGGGATTCCCTACCTTTAAACTCAGTACAAATAAAGATCATGGTAATGATTTATCATTTCACTATTTAAATCAAACTGCTTTTTTTTTTCTTTTTTTTTTTTGTTCTCATGGCAGAAGAATGTGATTCATTTTGATTCCAAAGTGGTAATTGATCAATATAGCTTGACTGAAGTGAAAACCCCCCAAGAAGTATGGGAGTATTAAAAAAAAAGTCTTTAGCCTTGAAAAAGCATATAATATCGATGAATTGTTGTATGACTGTAACTGAGTCCCACTTCAACATACTACCATGCAATGTTTTGAGGATAGTACTACATACTCCATGTTTTAGTGATGCTGTGATGGGATGTTTATGTGTGTTCCTGCAGCCAATCTCCAAGCAGAACTGATGGCAGCGGAACAGAAGCCTCTCTCGTCACCCACCGAAGATTCACAGTCACCCACAGACAACTGCCAGCCCCAGTCATCTACATCTCCTGCTACCACGCCTGAAACTCCCCTCACAGGTAGGCGTCATTTTCACTTGATTCTTGGTCCCTAATGAATTCTTGGTACTGTAACAATGCAGGTCTCTTTGGCATTAAACCCTCTTATTCTGTAGTTGGTTGATTGTTTATTTTTTTCCCAAAACAAAATCTGTAAAACACACTTCATTTTCATTCTGTTGATTTGCAAAGCTTTTTTAATTGTACTTTATTGCCTTCTGATCATGTCTTGCCCCACCCCCAATTCTAACTTGATTAAAAATGTGATACTATCACAGAATACTGTTAAAATTAGCATCTTACATGTAGAATTGCAAAGCTTTTATAATTTTGCTTCATGACCTACTGATTATGTCACACAAGTGAGACATTTAAAAAATAAAATGGAATAAAAAATCATGATCAGAGAGCAGTTAAGAAGACATAAAAATAAAGTTTAGATTTTAACAACTTGAAACTAGAGAAGCACTCTGAGGGTGCAGACCTCCGCAGACCTCTTGTTCTTCCATAGAGATATCAGTGATTTCCACCTGGGGGATACGTACTTATCAATAGCATTGCGTGCTGAAAGTTGCCCGATTCCCCAATATAGAAGCCTTTGTTACGTCATAAACCCTCAGCTGCACGGCGCGCCTTGCCCTAGCAGAAACTAGAGCACGCACTTTAGTGCGCGCATGCAAACCTCAAATGCGTGCAGCCTGAACTCGTAAGTTCATTGACCCAACCTGCCAAAATATCAAAAATCCTTCATAAATCCCCCCCCAAATTCTCGGATCACGACCAAAAGTTAATCATTTGGTACTTGTGTCATTCTCAACCTGAGTTGGCTCAGTCGGTAGCGCGTCTGCCTCACGATCACGCGGCCCGGGTTCGAACCCGAGTCTGGACTGAGCAATGTTGTGTGTAAACATACCGTCCCCTCTAGCAAGAGGCAAAACACTCTGTCCCTCGGATAGGACATAAAATGGAGGTCCCGTGTATGAGAGAGTCACAGCTCATGCACGTAAAAGATCCCGCTTCATTCATTCATCGCAAAGAGCAGGGTGTCTAACCCGGTGAAGTGGTCCCACCCCACATCCAACTGGACCCCATGGAAGACCAGCTTAGTGTAGCTGAATATGGGCTATCCAGCCATCTTCACAGATGGAAAATGAACAACAACAACAACAACCTTTCCTGCAAGTTTCATCCCAATCCGTTAACTACTTTTTGAGTTATTTTGCACACGGACAAACGAACTAACTAACAAACAAACCAACGGTAACAAAACGTAACCTCCCCCCTTGGCGGAGGTAATGAAGAGGAGTGTATAAAGCTATTGGTGCAGTTACAATGCCTGGTAATGTGCATAGCCATAATGCCTGTGTGTTACCACTGCCAATATCTCCTCACAGTACTACCGTCATCCCAGCCAGCCAGACCCAACCATCTTGGTGTCCATACCTCCTCAGCTCCTCCACCATCACATTCCCACCATCTCCAACCTGTCTTGCCACATGAGGAGGTACCAGCCAATATGGTGAACCGGGTCAGTCCCCACTACACCCCCTTCCTTTCAAATACCAACCTACTGCTCCAGGAGGACTCCAGCCCCGAGAGCCACCCAAAGCGCAGGATGTTCTCCATTAAACACCGAACCCTGCCCATCAAGAAACCACCTACTCAGAACGATGATCCATCAGGTTAGTCACCTTGCCTACCAAGATATTGTGATGCACTTTCTCTCTCTCATGTTGAAAGCTTTGATGCAACTTTGTTAAGTTATCCCTTCAGAATTATGGCTTTACAGACCTATATTTTTGTATTGTTCTAGTCTTACACTGCCTGGTGTAGCAAAAAAAAAAAGCTGCTGAAAACTGCTTATCCAATAGTGGCGAGCCAATGGAGTAAAATGGAGTTAAAAGGGGCCTGAGCTTTCAATCCTAGCAGAATCTTCGTTAGAGGCAAAATGACCATCTCCATTACACTGCCTGCTTAAATATGAACTCATGCTGTGTGCATAGTTGTTTAGTAATGATTTTACAGGGGGCTAATGTTAATAACAAAGTCCTTGGGAGCAGCAGTTTTCTTTCGTTATGTTGAAATTTCATTATAGGCAAACAGTAGAGTATATGATAAGATATACTGACAATGATTTTGGGACATGAATTTTCACTTTGTTGTAGCAAGTTTCGTTATAACAGTGTTCATTATAATTGGAGTGCACTGCAATTATCTATAATGTGTTACAAGTCATGCACTATTCCCCTCCACAGGGGCTGCAGAACCGGTGGAAGGGAGGGGGGCATTATTTTGGCTTGTCCAAAGAAAAGAAAAAAAAATTGGAAAAAAATCAGGGAGGGGTAACCACTGACCTTGACACCTACCCCATCCCACATCCCCACATCCCCGTCCCACCCTGAAAAAAACATTCTGTGACCACTGCTGCAAAGTTGTAACGTGATATGATAGCAGAATATATAGACTGAAGCTTATGAGCAGATATGAGCAGTTTATATGTCAGAAAAGTGTGTTGAATCACAGAACAATGCACTGATTTTAAAGCTTGTCTACAATGTTTTGCATAGATGAGGACAAGCCAAGCTTCCAGCCTGTCACTCTGGTTATTGATGGTGAACTGAAGACGCAATCCCACAAAGCTCTCTACCGGTTCTTCCCTCGCCATGACGATGAACTCCTACTGGATGTGGGTGATCCCATCTATGTAGAGGTCAAAGGTGACGACCTGTGGTATGAGGGCATCAACCTGAGAACGGGTGACGAGGGGTGCTTCCCAAACAGATATGTGCGGGAATTTACAGCTGATGTGGATACAGAGCCAGGTGAGGTGTCAGTCTCGTGAAAAATCAGGAAATAATAATACTGGTAATAATGATAATAATGATACAATTCATTTATTAGGCACTTACTATAGTTGTTTCTAATCTCACGGTTTACAGGAAAATTAAGATTTAATCCAAATAATACAAAAATACAAATTTATAAAAACCTTATGTGTCAAACATTAGATACAGTGTATAAATACAATAAATGAATACTAAAAATCAAAGTCACTGTGCACCTCCACCCACCAACACACAACTGGGCTATTCCAGAGGACTATCTATCAAAAAGAAGTTTTCAGCATCAGAATTCCGCTTTGCACCAGAGCAGGAACTGGTCACTGGTACCTATAGGCATGTTGGTTTTTAAATCTATTGAGATAAACATCGGAAATGTACTGATTATTCAGGGAATCCTTATATAAATGGTGCGTGTGGACACATCTACCTGACAGCAAACCTAGTATTTGACAATAGTAAATATTTTGTGAGTACACTCAATGCAAAAAAACAAAAAAACAAACAAAGCAAACAAAAATGAAATGAAATGGATGCTTCCCACAAGTGTTTAAAGTGATGAACCATTCTGGTCACCTGGTATAAGCATGTTCATTTTTTGTTTGAACTAGACAGCTGAATTCTAGATAAATTGTTATGACGGGCAAGTTTTTGCATTATTTCGCTTTGAAAATGAGTGAAAGGCCTAACAACAGAGAAAAAACATAAGGTCATTTGTACCACTTTGTACATGAGCCAACTCCGAACTGAATTATAAAGAAAAATGCATGCAATTCTGAGGCAGAAAAGGAACTGCTATTGATAGCAGAAACTCTAATCTTTTGATCAAAGTCACTCCTCTACTCAGTATAGTACAAAGAAATGTGAATTCAGGCCATGAATGCAAACATTCTTGTGTACATTTTAGGAACCTGGTATACCCGGTCCCTGAAAGGAATGGGTTAACTGTTTTAAGGGGTGAAAGTTTCAGTAACTTTGTGAGAAACAGGTGCATTGTATTAATAGGTGATCAACTTATTCCCATGCAGGAGTTCATGGAAGGAGAGTTCACATGAATCGATTCAGACTCAACTTTCTTGGCTCCATCGAAACGTCATTTCACCGTGGCAACGAGGTGCTATGCCGAGCCATGCAGAAGGTCGTCACAGCACGAAGGATGACCCCTGAACTTCGACCCCCGACAAAATGCATCCTAGAGATCAGTGATAATGGTGTGCGAATGGTGGACCAATCAAAGTCACCTAGGAGTGAGGAGGTGAAGAGACCAACATGTAGTCTCTTTTGTCTGACATGGAGTGATTTGTTGATGCAGCAGTTAATTCCCCCTGTCGCATATAGCTCTCTGAATCTGAATGTGTGTGATGCTCTAATCTTTTTGCCATTAATTCTTAGGATTTAAACTTATTCAGTTATGAATCCATGATGTGTAAATGTATGCTTTCATGCACATTGAACAACGAAGTACTAGTATTCACAGATTGTATCAAATTCTGTCTTATAATCTATCAGGTAATAGAGTTATTTTCTAATCTGTAACTTTACATTTGATGATTGGGAATCTTCTGCAAAACAGCCCAAGCAGCCCAATGCTGGGCTGATGATGCAAAACAAAAAATATCAGTATTGGAAGGTGATATTGCTTGATATCGGCTATATGCGATAGGAAGAATTTTTCAGTTTGATGTGATGAGGAATGTTTCAATCCATTACCTAAAGTTCATAGAAACAGATGGTGCACATTAGTAATATGCAATGTTCTTGGCTTTTGTCGCTGATTATTGTAAAACCAGAGATAAGAAGAAGCAAGTTATCACATGATTTTATAAGTTATGCAAGTTAATGTTTTGCTTGCATAAACATTGCAATATTTCTATCCACAGATCTGAGCAGTGTGTCTAAGTGTGAATGGACAATGTCAAAATTAATCCCCAAATTAAAAGTTTGACACACACACAGTACAAGAATGATGGAGGCAGTCTTAATCGAAATCTATGCAGTGCTGTAGTCTTCTCATTTTTAGTCACCAATAATGTTATGTTTTATTTTGTGTTCTTTGAATTCTAGAAGAAGGATTCTGTCAGGAAAAAAGTTGAGAAATTTCTGAGTGGAAAGAACCGTGGACTCAACTACTACTTCTCACTGAAGAACATCTCATACTGTGGGTTCCATCCCTCCAGCCCAAAGTGAGTTTGTACCTGTTACAACAATCTGTTTAATAGATAGTGGAACTCTTGCAGAAAGTGTTGTGGTCTTCATGTACACAGGGTTTGACACTTTGATGGGCCGCTGGGGCCACTAATATCTTTAAATTTCAAATCTTGTGACCTGAAAAAAAACGAGTATCTTCCCCAGATAAAAGAAAACATGAACATAACAATCCACTTTAAATCTTGGTCGCCTGATCGGGCCACCAAAAGATGATCCTGTTTTTGGAAATTTGGTGGCCTAACATCAATTTTTAGTGGCCCATTGCCACTGGGCCACTGTTGGTATCAGGCCCTGATATACATGGATTATTATCAGGTACCAACAAATTCAAAGTTAATGTGTTCTCAAAGAGGACCGTACAGATACAACAAGGCATTAATAGATAGATGGCAGTGTAAGGTATTAACCAAAAAGAGAATGCTAGTTACTTTGATGTGAGCTCCTGTTTGCTTCATGATGTGAAGGAATTAGGTCTTCTGCACCTGAATAAGTGCATACAGTTTACATTCTCTCAATTATTTTGACACCTCCAAGAAACTAAGATTTAGAGAGAAAGGTGGTCAGTTTGTCAGGAGTAAAGAGAAAAGCTTTGTGTGAAAGATAAGCCCATTGTTATTGAAGAACAACATAATGTAATCTAGGTTATTCAAGTAGTACTTAGATATCAATAAAGATTTGACTGAGTGACTGAGGCAAAAAGCACAATACTTGCTATGAATGACATTAGTTGGTATATCAGGCAGAGTAGTTGTGCAGAACAAATTCATGTTGACTCCTGTAGCTTGTCTGAGTCCCATATCAGATCGTATCCAATAATTGCTGTGTTAGCAATGCCATAGTGGCTGTGTTAACACCATAGAAAACTGCACTGATGTAGCACCCATAATTAGAACATAGTTATTTTGCCTTTATCAGATAGTGCATGCACACAAGTAATCAACTCGTGAGAATGGTAATTCTTTTAATTGTAACTACTAAGTTTCACAATAACTCATATCATAGATCCGTAGAAAGGTTCCTAGTGAGATGTACAAACTCACTGCAAGACTTGTGCAAACTGCAATGTGTGTTGCAGTTATAGTTTTGTGGACTGTGATTACTCAAATATTTTGTAAGCATTTGGCAGGCTGCAAAAGCTCTGGTTTCCATTACTGAACAATGAAAAAAAAAAAAAGAAGAAAACTGCATGAAGTCATGAGTGCCAAATCAAGTAGTGATTTTACTAAATAATTTTATTTCAAAGGATGTCAGAAATTATTTGGCCCTAGCTTATGCAATCTTTTGTGGTATTCCATGAAATGCAATCCAAGATGATATGAATATGAAGGTAAAAAAAAAACTCTCCAGGGCCCTGTTGCATAAAGAACCCGAGAAAAACTTGGGTTAGAGGCAGGTGCCTAGCCGAGTTTTATGGTTAGTCAATTTCTCTGGTTAAAAAAAAAACTAAGGTTACGGTATATTGGCTTTCTTTTATTCAAATAAACTTGGACGAGGATAAAATGCGGAGGTGCTGGTGATTTTTCTCAGTTTTACGCTCCGTGGGCCGTGTGCAGCTAGCGATCACCGCACTGTCTAGTATAATGTACTGTAGTATCCCGCTGCTGCTGCCACACAAACATATAGTACAAGTACCGGTACGGTACTGCGGTATGTCCGCTAGCGAGCCTGCTACAGGCGGCGCTAAATGTACTTTTGTATCCATAGACCCTATACACGTAGATATCTCAGATTCTGTGATACCCAATTGGACCAAAATCACAGGATATACTTGATAACCTATTTCAAATCACTCACATAAATTTCATTTAAAGTAGATATCGGGGAGCGCTGATATCGAAGTCGATTTGCACTGTCATCGCTCAAAAAACTCACTCTTAATGCAAGCTTCGCGGAGTAATGCGATCTGAAACTGAAGTTAGCCATACAGTTTTACGCAAGTAGGTGCTTATAGTATATGGGTATGTGTACAGCGACCTACATCAACGTTATGACAAGTTGAAACAAATCACCCGAGAAATCTGTTCCTAGAGAGCACAGAGACCCACAAAAGAAATGTATTCTATCATTTTTTTTTTTGTCTCAAAACATTTTTGATTTTATCACCATTACGATGCACTTGGCCTGCCATAATCATGTGCAAAGATTTTCAGATACAATAGTCATACCCTTTACTTTAAAAGCCACAGTCATATAGTAATACGCTTTACCTGCATACTAGCGTAAAATTAGATGGCTAAATTCACTCTCAGACTGCATTTAGTAGCGAGCGAACAGCACCGGCGGCACCGCACCCATATTTGAATTCACTCATGTCTGCTCCTTCCCCAGATATTTTGGCTTCATCACCAAACATCCGAGTGACGGGAGGTTTGCCTGCCATGTATTTGTTACTGAGAATGGACAGACTGCCCAGCCTTTAGCTGAGGCTATGGGGTAAGTGATGCCTGACCAACTTTAGCCTTTCTTGTAGAATTATGTGACCACTTCCTATATGCCAAGCAGTGGGGGGGGGGGGGGGGGGTATCAACTTCTTTGGTTTCAAACTCATTGAAAGACTCACAAAAGGCAACAAAATATTGTAAAGCAAGATACTCCCTTGGCATTAGATTTTCACAAATTGCCACAGGCATTCAGTGCATATAGTGTTGACAAGAACTTTTGTGTGTATTTTATCATCACAAATCTTTATTCTCACCAAATTTGCAGATTTAAAAAAATGCACACAAACATTTCTGTTTTTACAGACGTGGGTACCATGAGTTTTATGATGTTATTGATAAATATTGTTAAAAGGTCAGCTGTAGGTTAAAGGATAGAAGTAGATGGACACGCTGAAATATTTTTCAATTGTTTTTGTCCACTAACAAATCTGCGAGGAAGTGAAAACTATATGGCTGTGGATATCAGAGGCTTGTAAGATTTGCTTGAAATTCAAAGTCAGGTCACATGACCAGAGGATGTCTTACAGTGTATTTGGTTCAAACTAGAACAAAAATGTAATGCATATATGGGATAGTTTCACTAAACTATGTTATGAGTGGCTGGAACTCATGGCACTTAGTAGCTTGGAAAACGAGTCAGTTGCAACACATCATTTTCATCTTATATCAACCAGCGATGAAATAGCTACTTCCAAGCCATCCTTTGTCTGCCTTGATTAGACAAATGGGTAACTGTCTTTTACCCCATATGTAGTGACTGCCCTAAGATATATTTGTCAATTTGCAAGATTCTTTTATCCACACACCCATTTCCACTTTATTTCTCTAATCTTGCTCTGAAGTTCGTTAATTCTTTTTACAACTGTTTGGATATTGCTTGTCTTTTCTCCTTACAATGATGATGTCAACAGAGCTGCTTTCAAGAGATTCTATGCCGAGTTCTTGGACTACACCAACCCAACAGAAGATATCTACCTGGAGTAGCTTCCCTTCAGTGGGCGGAGTATGTCTCCCGCCTCCCTACAGTGGGCAGCGTAGCACCCCTTCTCAAGGTGGAGCATCCCCCTCGAGGAGGCAGAGGCCTGATCCCTATCATGCACACAGACTGCACTTCAATGAGCACCTGAACAGTAAGGTTGAACCACTCTCTATCAAAGATGACTTCTCTTCTATTTCTCCAAGAGTTCTGTAGCGCTGAAAATTACAGGGTGTGTAGATATAAGTAAATAAAAGATGGCAAAAAACTTTAGAAAGAAAGGAAAAATGAAATCACAAAGTGCTAGGCAATTGTAAAAAGCCTGTACAAGTAAGAAGCCTGTACAAACTTCATTGACTAACTCAATATGTCACATCTCAAGTCATGAATGCAACTCTATGGATCTTTACTTGGCAAGGTTTCCAGCTAATGGTTAATGTTTCTGCTGGATTCCAAGCCTGTGTCATATGCTGTCATTAGAATCTAGCAATTAATGAAAATATTTTATTTGTGTCTCTGGTTAATTCTCAAGATTATGTGCAGCTCAACCATTGCATATTTAAGTTTCTTAAAGGCACATTGTTCATGTAGTACTGCTTTCTTCTTAGTAGTTATTATTTAATGGTGCTGTGTGTATTGGTTCATAACGTTTTACCTTATTTGTGTGCTACTAAGTGCTATGGGTGGCCTGCTTGCTGTAAGGTATATTGTAAAACCAGCCATCGTGCATGACATATTCTGTATTGTCACAAACTTAAGACGGGTAACGAAAACTATTCATTTCAAGTACTGTGAATGCAGATTCCACATTGTGATTCTACTTCTTGGTAGCATCTAGAATAGAAGAATCACTTTGTACTCGCACTATCTAATCTATGAAAATTCTTTACCTTTTCAAACCTTGAACAGTAATATCTATATAAGAGACGTGTGAAGACATGCAAGTGCATGGTACGTCAATGTTGGACAAATGTGAAAGTATATTTATCCATCTTGGTAAAGAATCTCAAGAACTTAAAAGAAAACCTTAGAAGCATCATATCTATTAGGTTGTCATTAGCTCTAAAGTTGACCCAGAAAAGGAAGCCCTTTTGTGCTTGATGTGCTATAACCTATCATGCTGAAAGACTTGCAGCAGGGTAGAGTATTGAAAAGACTGTAAGAGTATATTGAAAGGCAAAATATTAGTACTGTATGATGTATGAAGGTATAACAGTAGCTATTCACCTGATCAGGTTTCCACCTCCCATATTGCCTTCCCACTTCACTTTGGACTTCAATGGATTAGATATTACATATGATTAGATGATATTAAGATTTATTTTCACCCCTGTTATTTATTTGTTTACCTATTTTTATGCCTCCGCCAACGAAGTGGCCGGAGGCATTATGTTTTCGGGTCGTCCGTCCGTCCGTACGTCCGTCCCGTTTTGTTTTTGTCGATATCTCAAGAACCGTGTGGTGGTTTTACATCAAACTTGGTATGAGGGTATATCCTGGGGGGATAATACTTTGTTTGGATTTTAGGGTCATGGGGTCAAAGGTCAAAGGTCACAGGTTATTTTGTGAAAAAAAAGGTTGAAAATTCATGTTTTTCTCCATATCTCGCAAATGGTTCAAGGTATCTTCATGGAACTTAGTATATATGCTTGTTCCAATGGGCAGGGATTATCTAGGGAAGTTGGGGGTCATGGTTCAAAGGTCAGGGGGTCAAATGTCAAGGTCAACTCCTCAAAATATCACTACTTTCCTTATATTTATGCAATGCCTGAAGGTTTTTTTTTTTTTTAACTTGATGTATGCATGTATTACCCAATATATATTTTGTGGGAAGTTTCTTGCCAAAAGGTCAAAGGTCAAAGGTCAAGTGAAAGTGCTGAATTGCACTTTTTCCTCCATATCTCAAAAGTAACTCAAGGTATCATCATGAAACTTACATATTTATGCATGTTCAACCTAACAGTGATTCTCTTTGGAACTGTGTGGTCAAAGGTCAAAAGTTAGGATTAGATAATGCTATTTTCCCATTTGATACTGAAATTATACTTTTTCTCAATACCTTGAAAACTGCTCAATGCATAAACTTATAAAAGGGTCAAAAGTCAAGTAAAAATCATCAGTTCCCCAAATACCTGCACTCTGACATTTTAATCATTCATCCAATTGAACCTAGTTCTAGGAAAGTGAACATTCAGCACATTTGTGGCAAACCTGTCATTTTAATATTTTGCCAATTGTGTGAAACTGTCATCACACATTGTCAAGACATTGTACTATAGACCTATTAGGAGAACCATGCATTATGGCGGAGGCATATCAGTCGCCGTAGCGATATATATCTAGTTTGTCATGATTTTTCCTTTTCAAAGAGTAGAATTTTGTCATTGACACAATACCTATGTCAAGTTAGAAAGTCAGAATTGTTTGTGGAAGTATGTTACTCCAGTAGGAGTGTAAAACATCATTTCTGCATGGGAAGGTGCTAATATAAATAATAATTGACCCAGACCCTGCTGCATAAATAGATGCAATCAAATAAAAGTCAGGTATCATCCAATCAGAATTGAGTATTCAGAGATTTATGTTTGATGTTCTGGCATATGTTTGATCTCAACTTTCATGCAACAGGGACCTGATAACTTTGAATGTCGTTTTCAAGTTGTGCAATACTTCTTTCCAACCCTCTTCTTGTCATAAAATACACACAAAGAAAAGAACTGACAGAGTTCAATAACTGGACATTTTTTCAAAAGCATGAGACGTTTCCTATATAAAAATGGACTGATAGTAAAGGCTTGAGATTTTATGGAAGGAGGAAATTTGAAAAAATATTAAAGTTGGAATTTTAGTTGTCCTTAAAACACATTCACAAAGTCAAAAAGAAATTTAATATTCAACTTCAGAGATGGTAAGATGCTACTAGGTGACTCGATATGACCTTCAGGTATGACTGGGGAAATTAGTAATGTTTTGAGTACAATTGAACATTTTTTTTTGGGAGATGTTTTTGTCTTTTTATTTTCATGTAAAATTGATGATGTGAGAGTGTATTTACACAGTGACATTTAATTTCCAATTCTCATAAGATGCATGTTTATTTGAGGTGTCAAATTATTGTGGGTTTTTTTTATGGACAGAAAGAACTGAAAAGTTTTAGCAAATGAAGATACTGTACAGAGATGAATGCATTATAATGCAGCATTCAAGAGGTTATTTTTCTGTTAATATCATATCCTTGCATTAAAATCACACCTCTTTCCTGCATAGAGGTTGTTTCCACTCAAAGATACATTTTATGTACTTAGGCTTTGTATTTGTTTGTGATATATTATTCTGGCATGAAACATACACCAGTGTGAGGGATACATGCATTGAGTAATTGCTACTGTAGGCATTCTGCTGCTTAAGTTTATCTCTATAGTGTGTGCTTATTGGTTTGATATATTATTTATAGTACTTAATCTGTTTTCCGTCCATCAGTTTTGTTCCATTCCAACTTCAGCAGATGAGTTCTGTTTGTCACACATTAACTCTATCACCTTGCATGCATTCAAGTATGGTTCTGAGAGATCAAATGTTATGTTTTGGTAGAAATCTATAGAATACAAAGTTGTACAAGTGTTTGTAGAGATGGCAAAAGGTACACCAGCTTTTGTTTTAGATGATCATGCAAAATTTGTAAGTTGGTTTTATACTTTAGTGAAATCAAGAGATATTTGTATGAAACAGAATGCTAGCAGAAGGTGGCATCATGAGAAGTACTCTGATAAAATCTGTGTAAAAGTGATATATTGGCTGAGTCTCCTTTGATACACAGTGACTATTTTATGATAGAGTTGATCAGACATGGGAGTACTGTCTATGTTGCAAGGGTAAAATGTACAAATCTTGTGATTAGTAGCAGATGAATCAAATTAAAGTATCAGTACTTGATGAAACTCTGCCAAGACCCAGTTTTTGTCAAATAAAACTGTTCACAGTGATGTTCAGACTAGTCAAATCACACCATCTCTTCAGTACATATTAAAGATTGCATTTTAAGAATTTGCTGTGCCAGCAGTTTTCAGAAGTAAATTATCTGCTGCTTTTTATTTTGATTTGACTTTGAGCACAATCCTTATACCATTTATGACAGCTGATTTATGTTCTGTAGCAGTTCATATTCATTTATTTTGTATTGTTATGTTTTGCGTATTTTCTTTCTCCATAAATGAAATATATCATATTATTCATTATAATATATCATATTATTCTATCAAGCATAACCACATTGTTTGCTGCAGATTGAAATCTCTGCAGCCAAAGTTTACAACTCCATATAGCCTTTATCTCAGCTTGCAACATGCAACATCAAATTGTGTATGTGATACAATGTACACAATTCCTGATCAGGAACTTGATAACCTCAACAAGCTGCTTTTTAGCTACATTTTTTGTTGCTCTGACAATCATAGTTTTTCAGTAATAGATTGATGGATATGTAAGAAATAATCGGTAATTGAATTCTAATAATGATTAGTAGCTACATGGTCTAAAAAGATCTTTTATTCTTGTCCATTTTGTGTGACTATGATGTAATAGATGGAAGTCATCAGTCACATAAGTACTTGAAAAAAAAAGATACTGTTGGGAGAATAAAAGCTTTGTGGAAATCTTTTGAACTATGTCAGTTGAAAATGGAAAAGAAGGGCAAAACAAGAATATTATTAGAACACTGACAGTTATGGAACACAGTTAAGATGTTATGACTTTGATATTTTAATGATTGCTTATTGATTGAAATTAAGCTCTCCTTCTTGTGATGAGATGCATTCCAGCTACGTTTTCCAACTTCCACTAGATTCTTTGAATGACATACCAAAAGTGACTTTGATATTTTGTTGGATAGAGTAAATGCATCCTAAATCTCCTTCGTACAGATTTGCTTGTGCAGCTCTCTCCCATTGAAAGTAGAGAGAGAGAGAGAGAGGGGGGGGGGGGGTTAGAGGGAGGGAAGGAGAGAGGCCAACAGTTGCATCCCTACATCTCTATTTAAATTACTGCCACGTTTCCAATATTATGACTAATTGCTGTTCGTTATGCCTTTTAACAGCACACTCTTGTCACCGAGGGTCCATTCTAGGGTTCTTATCCATTGCTTTCAACTTGCTATGGAAATAAAGATGTATGTTTATGAAGTCATGATGATTAATTTATGTCAATGATATATCTATTGCATGTAAAGATTTGTTCCTGTAGGAAATGTATTGGAAGAGGAGTTCATTGTTCACAAGTGTGATGAATCAATGTGGAGGAAAAGATAAGAAAGAGATATGAATGTAATGTAACATGTATGTACTTTTGAAAGTCTCTGGTACATGTATAATGTGTATTTAATACCACTGCCATCCCCAAAATACTGTAAACCCTTGTCAGTTTTGACTATAAGGGAGCCTTTATTTTGTACCTGGGTGAATTCATGGAGATGAATTGAGAAATGAATATTTTGAATGTGCATATTTGAAAAAGTTTTTTTTTTTTCTTTCTTTCAAGGAATTGTATCACACTGCATGGGCTTGTGTTGATTTGCTATGGTTATGTTGATGGCGTCTGTGGAAGTAAATATTGGATCAAGGTTCTGTCATTTCTCAAATGAAATCATTTTTAGAGAAACAGTTTTAGAGAAAGTGTCTAAATTCTGCTCTTTACTATTGGGTACCAGGGTATGTACACAATGGTTTATTCTCAATGATCTGATCAGAAAGAACTATATGTGTAATGTGAAATTTTTCTTTGATGGTCTAAAATGTGCCTGGACTGAAATAAAGGGTTGTGACTACTTCAGTGATGACACTTCAAACGTTTCACCTTTATGCAACTTCTGATTTTATCTTTCTTGTCACATCATAGGTTATATTTCTTTTTCTTTTTTAATGTATTTTCATCTCGTATGATGGAGTGTTTTACTTACCAGTGGTTTTCAAACCTTATACTTGGTTAAATCATACATTAAGTATGACTGTTTTTTTCCCTCTCAATTCGGAGCTGTAAATTTGAAGTGAGTAAAGATAACAAAGGCCGTGCTGTTAACAGCATAGTATGATTTTGTTTTCAATTTTGGAGACGGATCATACTTTTACAGCTATAGTGGCCATTGCACCTGTCGCTACGCTCTTGATAGATTGTTGATGCTTGCTCAATATTGGTATTATTATCCAAGTAATGGTTTATTCAAAGACTATAAATTTCCACACGCGACTTTATATCATGTGCTTCCTCTAACACTGATTTCTTGCATCTTGGATCCCAACGTTTCCAGATGTCATTTGGACTTCTCATACCGTAGGAAATCGATTTATTGCATTTTTCATTATTAATGGCTCGACGAACGCCTTGATCCATTTCTCGTGTGCGTCCGTCCATGCTGAGTGTGGACAGAATATTGTCTCCAGAACGGGATCGACAAAGGAACGCTGGAAAAGGAAGAGAGAATCTAATTTATATATTGCACCGTGTAAAATTCTTATATTCCCAAACTACCTAGAAGTCATGTGACCCCCGATTTCATGTAATTACCCTAAATATTGAAACATAACATTTTAGGCATAGTAAATTGAGGTACTGCATCTACATTGCCTGTCGAGGACAATCCTCTAAACACATGAGAGCTCTGTGAGTTGTTTTTATTAATCCTATATAGTATGGATAATTTCCATCATTTTCATAGTTCTTGTGATCATCCATATGATTTTTAATGCGAATAACTTGTTGTCATCACTGTTAAAATTTTTTAGTGTCCTTATCACCTCTGTATTTGTTGTAGTAGTTTCATAATGATCATTGTAGCCCTAATTCGCAAAACATTGATAGAGACTTTGACAAAGAATTATGCTCATTAGAAAGTATAGCTATCTTGTCAACGAGGACTATTACATGCATTTTTTGTGAGGGTAATTGCGGCAACAGTCTTTTTATTAGAATTATGTTTCATAACAGCCAGCAAGGCAATGCGTGAGGTAATGATGAGGATCCTAGCTGTGAGATCGCCGCCTCTCTCTCGTTTCCAGTCACACAGTGATCGATTCTTTTGTGTAATCGTGCTCATGGGCTCTGTCACGTACATGTAGTGAAAGCTCGGATGTAACTGTGCCATCGGACATTCAGTGTCTTCTACCGTTAGACATTTGATTGGGTTAAAAAGTGATTTGAGCCTTACGAATCCACATAATATATCATCTGTATCAGGTCAATGGGATTGCTTGCTACCGAAGCGAACTCGCGGTTAAAGCTGTACCGCTTTGTGTTTAAGCCTTCTTTCATATAAATGATCGACACAATTGTCAAACGTTTCTCAAATCATAATACATGTATACATATGTAATATCTGGAAAATGCTATTTATCTGCTCTCTGTATTGGTTTGACTTGTAAATAGCTGTGCTACAATGTATGTGTGTGCATAAGAAAATGGCTGTACAACTGCTGTTTTGAATTTTTATTTTGGTTCAAAAGCTATTCTATTGCCCGTTTGAAGGCTTGTAGATATGATATGACAGTACAAAAAATAGTAATATATCAATATGAAAACGACAAACCAAGCCGCGTGTAGTCGCAGTATATTCGGCCTGAAGAATTTACCATGTACGTATACGTGGATGTTCTAGTTAAAATTTATGCGGCATTAAAAGAAAATGAATATTCAATCATTGACGATGTAAATGCATTGTTAGTTTTGTGTCTTTCGGCATTTGCCTTGGACTTGTCTGCGTGCTTGCCAATATAAAACACGGGGTGAGTTTCACAAAGAATTTAAGTTGATTTTAAAAGTAAAGAACAACTTAAAAGTGTGGTATTCTGTGAGTATCTTCAACAGTGTTCTATAACTTCTTAATGAAAACGAAAAAAAAAAAAGAAATTCGTGCAGCCATTAATGTATTCAAGATGAAATGATACACAAAGGATTTTGTTAATTTTGATAACAATTTGATGTGGATTCTGGAAACATTAAAATAATAAAACTGAACAGGCATGACAGGGAAACCAGTGGCATACGCTAATTTCATTTTGATCTTAACTTTTAAGATCAACTAAAATTCTCTGTGGAATACTCCCCAGGTCGTTAAACGGAAACATTTTTTTTCCTGTAATCTTTTTCTCTTCTATCTCTTCGTCATCTGTCTATCTCACTCCCCAATCTATTCCATGGCGTGCTGCCCTGAGGCTCGTGGCCTCCCATAGCATGTTATGAATTCTGCATGGTTTATGAGTGTAAGAATGAATGAAATTTCGATTTTTATCATTGAAAGTGAACAAGAAGGCACAGAATAAAGACAACGTGTGCAAGCAAACATCACAGTGAATCTCCCTATCCCGCACTTGATTTATTCCTCTTTAATGTGTAGAAAGAATTGTCCAGAGACATTGGAGGGTTGACTGTCGAACAAAACGTAAGCCATAAGAAGACGGAGATGATCATCTCGGCTTCGGCGTTGGAAATCATTATCATGGAATATCATTCACATAATTAATCGTCCTGTCTTGCTCGCGAAGAATATATCATAAAATGGCTCCGTCCAATTTAATTACGAAGGGTGGGGGTTGGATGGAAACCATTTGAGTATTCTCTTCAAGTTCAGAGAAATGAGGTAGAGTGAGGAGATGGAAAATGAAATTCATGGCAAACCTCGAAGCTGTTTTTCTCCTGGGCCGGGAGAGAGGAGTGGATGTGGGAAGGGCTCGTGTCTGACGGTGTCTCTGTATAGATAATGAAGAGAAATATGTGAGAAACCTTATAATCGTTTAATCAAGATTGTGTCCGCCATAACTAGGGTCAGACATATTAGGGAAGGTTTCAGTATTACCTTTCTCATCTCTTACAACCTGTTTAAATAAAAAGACACAGAATCACGTTCTTATACCTCTCTCGTGTGGCGTTCCCCAAGGCTGTGTGGGTGGACCCTCCCTATTTTCCATTCATTTGAATGATTTGAGGCGCATTGTTTGTTACCTCACGATATCATGATTCGATTTTCGTAAATCATCTTTGTTTAATCTCCCCCAAAGTCAGATGTATGAATTACAAAAAATCCAGAGCGTTGCAACTGGCTCTGTTATTTTTTTCACTGTAGGCGCACCCACATACTCAAATTTTATAATATCTGCATGCGCTGACCGTCAATTAAAGATTGTATTGATTATAAAATTCGGTTGCCTGTAGTACAATTGCTTTTGATTGCCTTCAAGTTTTTTAGCCCATTTCTTTAGAAAGTCATTATGTTCCTACTCGTTAATTGCTATCAACAAATTATTGTGTCCCTGTTATTTCAAAATCGTACGTGGGTATGTAAAAGAGCCTTCGTACATCCTGGACCTTCTCTATAAACAGCTTTCTTGAAGACATAAACAAATATAAATCATTCGATTTCTTTAAGAATCACCTTATGATGTGCCCGTTTACTTATTCTTCATCAACCGTGTCAATTTTCTGTGTTCCTTGATTTGTTCTTTGTTTGCTGCGCCACGAGCATTCTGCCGAGCTGATTTTGCGCTTTGCAAGTCACATTAATTATCATGACAATCGCGAACTGCTAATTGCCATTTGCTGTGTAATGGGTGAATCTGCTAGAGCTGTAACCGTTTGTGTGTGTGTGTGTTTTTTGTTTTGTTTTTTTGTTTTTTTTTTGCTTTACTGTCTCTGTTTTACAATAGTTTGGTCTTTAAAGGGTAGCAATGACTTTTTTGAAGGATGGGTGTTGGTAATGAATGACGCAAACATCATGTCTTCAGTAATCACAGCCGCATCCTTTTGTGTGTTCCCTTAAGTTACCAACATGGCGGGCGAGATAAAAACAACAACACGTGTTTTCCACGTTGACCATCTGTTGAAGGGTAATGTGGTGTAATTGACTCGATGCTTTGAGAGTATGGCCTTTAAACACTATTCTGAGTTCGAACTATTGAGAGCAATGTCAAATGAGAGTAAATTATATGTCAGTCACGTTCATGTATCACGATAATTCGAAAAAAAAAAAGACGACGGACGAACAACAAACCAAACAACAAGCAAGCATGGGTTTCGATGTATCTCCCCATCATGGTACAAAATAAAAACTCATTTTGTCCTTCGCCAGCAAACTAAAAAGTGGACTCCCTGTACAGCAATTATTAACTGATTAGGGAGTAGCTCCCCTCTGGTTTAAGAAGCTGGATTTTTTCAACATCATCTGTCAGGTCTGTAATGATTAGAGATAACAATTTATACAACCCCATAGGATTTCGCCACTTGAACCAGAATGAATCTTCGAAAAGTTTACTGTCTCTTGACTTGCTTCGTGAGAGGATTATGTCTAGCGTTTGAAAAAAAAAAAAGACCTTTAATCAAATAAGATTTAACTCAACGCAGTTTCTTTCTACCCTTTATGGACAAGCAGACAAATTATTGTCACTGTGATGACTTACTTCTCATCACAAATAACTTGATACGGAAACAAACATTTCTCTCTTTTTTTCCACAAGAAAAATCTCTGTCAGAATTTACAGGTGATTTTTGAATTGTTTATCTTATCTTGAAAAGTGATCACATGAAGCAGAGGAGGAAGAAGAGGAAAAATAAAGAAAGGGGAAAGAAAAAGGAGGAGAAGAGGGAGGAGGGGAAGAATAACAGTGAGAAAAAAAATGGCATGACGGTAATGAGATAAACTCATCTTTGTCAATCCTTAAACATTCTCATTCAAACTCTTTACAAGAATTCTGATTGTCGAAAATCGGGTGATCCGTTCAGAAGTTAAAAGTTTTTTTTTTTTGTTGTTGTTTTGTTTTGTTTAAACCATGTACCGTTATTGCTCGATAAGAAGGCTGCGAAGTAATGGAGCGGTTTGAAGAAATTATATAAACAGAATTCAACCTACCGTTATAATTTCTCTATGATGAAAGGACCCATGACTTACTCCTTCAGAAGGCAAAGAGAATGATATTACTCTTAAGAGTACTCTTGAGAGTATTTTTGTTTTCCAGAAAAAAAAATGAAATTCTCTCTATATATTTAATTAGTATCGTTCCCCATGAAATTACGAACTTCTTATCAAGCGATGATGGCACATTGACCTTATTAAAAATTTGACATTTATAACTATTGAAAGAACTGTATTCAATGAATCCACATCATTATGTTCGAGGTAAATTCTTCGATACAGCTGTACTATAAACCTACGGATATCCGGGGTTCCGTCTCCACATGCCCTCCAACTGTCCAAGGGGCGTTTCCCTTGAGCCCATCCCTTCCCACCAAACATCATAAGAAACGTTTTGCGGCCTTACGTGATCGACTGCTGTACATTTGTACGTGCCTTGTCAAAGATCACGATTTTTGAAAGATGATTGAAGCCACAGTTACTACCGATGGTCTTAGGTTTCATGGGTGATACACGCCTCCTTTATGAGGTGCTATGTCCTGTCTGTCATCTCTTGTGATATATTTCTTGCCATAATAACGAGCAATTTTTTTCTATATTCGCAACCGTTAGTGAAACACATTCAGTAACTATAGAAAACAAGGTGTTAGTTATCACTGTTACCACAACCACCACCATCATCATCACCATCACCATCATTATCATCATGATAATTTTTATCATCGTAATCAAGAATCATAATTTCCAAACAATATTTAACAGTATTATCCCACTGTGAATCTGTTTCGTCAGTTTGCTTTTTCGTCATAATCAGTAGATTGAGCAAAAGCGATCAATTAACTACTCGAGGCATCAAATGCAGTTATGGAATTTTTTTATGAAAGCATAACACAACCACAAGATTTGGATGCATATACCACAAAATGCATAACTCAATCGATTTAGAAAGATACTATAAATGAGAAGAGAGAAAGACAACAATCTTCAATGGTAATTATGTGAAAAGAATAAACTAAGTGTTGATGTGTTGTTTACATAGGAATTTTGATTCATCGGGTGTTTAGCAAACGACGTTGCATGCAGTCTTGTGTATTAGGCATAGTGATTGAATTGTCATCGTATGATACACAAAATACAACGTAAAGAATTAAAAATTTTTACGATTTCTTCTCATCCAGTTGCTCTTTATTTGAAATGATTGACACACGAGTACACGCGTAAATAGAATAGACCCGTGATAGACAACGTACGAACAATCAAACAGTGGTGTATCTTCGAGTAAATGTCAACCAAACACATAGATATCGTTTCTCAATTACACTGAACATGGAATATGAATTCGCTGTGTACACACGAAGTTATTTGTATATTTTAGACAACGACAGTGTTTAAGTGATGTGCCACAATTCCAGGGACGATGAAGACGGATAGATTCTGAAGTCAAAGGTCTACCCGGAGTCTTGTGAATAAAGTGGATGTATTAAATCTCTGCTTGCAATGATGTTCATCACGATAGAAACGCTTTGAAGCATACGACCATGGTTCACCCTCGCTCTTTAACAATTGTGGATGTCATTCCCATGCATGTTTTAGCCGTATTGCTGCTAAAACATTAAACATGAAACATCGCTGGGGAGGTTTTTCATCTCGCCATAATGTTTTCACAAAAGCGACAAGATTCCGCTGTTGCGGAATCACATTATTTGGAGGAAATTTACCTTTTACGGGGATATCAACATTCTCCCTGCCGAAAGGAAACATCGTGGTATCATTGTGAAACCCTCAGCATCTTTGCATGATCGAGTATCAACCTGATACAAATGCCGTTGTACAGTCAGTATCCCCTGTAATTCGACCTCGGGCAAGTCGAAAATTTGGCAGAAGTCGAAGAAAAATTCGCTTCCAATTGTGTAATTCTATTATGTAAGTCGTAAGTCATTTTTCTTTGGTCCCCGTGGATTCGCCAACGCGAGGTTGACGGTAATTTGAATCCTCGAAATTATGACATTTACGTGAAAGAATGATAGGCGAATTGAGAGTCTGAACTTGAATGTGATATTAGGTCTTTTTTCATCTCCTCTGTTGATGAAGGCTAACTCTACGAATAAATATCAGAAACATAAAAAGATTCCATTAAGTTAGAGCGAATCAACTGAACTGTACGTACGCTTGTAAACAGTTATGGCTATCCAGATTCTTTAATGAAAGAAAAAGATTATTCATCGGCTGTGTGGGGTGACGCCCTTGTAGACTTTAAATGGAGTTAACTGTGTATCAATATGGGTCAGCTAATAGTGACATTAGGATGAAGATGATTTCATCAGGCAGTTATCGAAGTAAAGCGTCTCCATACCTCCCATTTCCCGCTTTTACTAATGGGTCTCTAATGCATCATGGGTTTGCGTCTAGAAATAAACCAAGGAAACACTCATTCTATACAGTTATTGTTGCATACATGGCTCCATCAGTCATTTCAAGGCAGAGTTTGACAGCAATTTTGTAAAAAAAAAATATTAGCCTTACCGTTCTACTTTCTACTAGTGTTTATAATAGAAGTGAGATTACGGGAAAAACAACAACTCATAGTGTTTGACTGTTTATTAAGTGTTGCAACAAAGCGAAAATCCATACATAGAGTGAACTTCAATTTTTCGTTTGACAATAATGAAAACTTGCACCATGAAGGTTTACCAGCACGGTGCTATGATTTTGTTCACAGATATACTTTGACAATAATTTTTTGAAAACTTATTTGTCTGTGTTTCTTCATCAGTACGTTTGAACATTATTATCCAACTGAGGCTGTAGAGTATACAAGTTTAAGATTTAACCACTACTTTTACAATGTAAAGCGGTGTCTCTCACAGACCAACTTCTTTACGTCATAAATTGTGTAGTGATGATGTTTCTGCCTGCGTACAATTCTAAGTGTCAAAACTGACAAAAATAAACAGTACTATGACTAATCCTGCCATATTAATGTGTGATATGCAAAGTCTTTGGAAACAATAATCATGTTGCAAAATGAGAACGATATACATGCACGTCAAATTTACACAAGTCATTATTTAAATCACATCGGGCGTCTAAAATCATTGTGTCGTCAGAGTAACATTGAATATGCATAAGTCATGTGCAAATAACATTAAAAAGCGAAAGTGAAACGCCAGCGTTCCATCATCAATTCAAGTTACATCACTGAATATTTAGGGAAAAGAAAAAAGTGACAATAACAAGAACAACAGCAACAACAAAACAATGAAACAAGAACCAGCTGATTATGGAATTGTGTACATTGAATGCTTGACCTTGGCTCCCACGGACTAAAACCAAATGAGGCCCGTTCACTTTTCGTATTTTTCTCTGTTCTTTTGAAAGCATCTAGCATGTCTAGGGAAAAATAGCCAAATGTGAAAACCGTTGACTATGTCATATACTTAACCTTTTAGATATACTTTTGTATTATATCAGAGTTTATATACCATCGCAGATTTTGCGTATCCAGTGCTTATTTATGACTACTATTTTGTGGCTACGGGGGCATCATTGACCAGTGATGAGGAGTCACCGTCCACTGGCAGTCATTAGCCATTAAGTCAGGAGCACGCGCCAAAAATACTTCTGCGTATATTATATTAGTGGTCAAGAGGACATTACTGACCATGCAGCAGGCGCTGACCATAAGTCACGAGCGTCTAGCTCATTCATCAGCGCCGCAACTCATCGGAAGAGTCTTAGAGAGGTTTTAAAGGACAAGTTAATCGGAGTGACAGCCAGACATTTCAGCCCGAAATTGGCCATTATTGCTGCCGCTTTTGACCGACATGAGACGAAGGGATGGCTGTGTTCTGCTTCCTACCCTCCCAAAGATACGCCAGTCTTATCAGGGAGATGAGAGTTGTCGTCTCACCTCCCTGGTTTTATTCATCTCCTATCGGTAATACCATCCGTCCTTGTTACGAACGGATCTTTCTCAAGATGTTCATATCTGGATGGTGTTTTCTTTCTTCTACTCAACTGGCAACGTCTATCTTCGGCGCATTTCTCAAACCAAAGGCAGCCGAACTACCAAATGAACAACAGAACATAATTATCTTATTCTCAACTCTCTGACGCCTTTAGTTAGAAAGAGAAAAAAACCCAACCATTTTGAACAGCCAGTGTTAGGAAAGACTGGTCTTTGATATATACTCTTATGATGATTGTATACAAGGAAATATGATAACCGTTTTCTGAATATCACGCAGTTATAACTGAATGTTCGAAAAAAAGAAGAAGATACAACTACATTGGCTGCCAATCGTGATATCGTAGTGTCAGTCTGCCATTTAGCAGCTTCAGCCAAAAGCTTCTTATGTGATCTAGCGTCACAGGAGTACACAATCCCCATCTTCTACGACTTCCCTCTTTAGCCATAGGTGCACAGATGTATAATGTGCAGAATGATGTCGATGAACGATGAATGACGAAGGTGAAGTTACTAGCTTGAGAGAGCCAAATCAATCTAGTGGAATACACATACCGATTTTGGAAATGAAGAATTCGCAATTATGAAATAACCTAGTCAAATCGATTTTCAGTTTCGTCTCACGCCGTTTGATTACTTTTCGTAGTCTGCCGTTAGCTGTGTCATCTCGACTTATATGGAAAGACTTACGTCCTGCAAAAGGCTGCCATAGTGAATGACCGTAATCCTGCGAGGGGCAAAGGAGTGTCCTTCCCTCCCACGGCGCGTCGTAAATACGACCGCGCGTTGAGACAAACGCAGCTGCCTCCACATCACGAGGTCAGTGGACCAACAAATGATTGCTCTTCGCTCTTATGTCAGTGAGGATGAGCAGCAAGGAATGGGGGCAATGCAGAATGTTTGGTCTTTAATTGTACGAGTATGCAGACTATGGGATAGAAGACAATAAAGTACTTGCTGCATTCGTCAGCATTTGTAGCTGGTATAGGTTCCTTGGCATCCTGGAAGTTGACTGTACTGTTTTTTCCCTCTAAGCCTCTCCAATGTCCATCAAAACTGCCTTATGATGGCGTTCTGTATCATAGTAGCTCATAGAGCTGCAACCAGCATGTGCTTACCAATAAGAAATAAATACAGTACTTTCTTACTTTCCCATCGATTAGCTTTATATTTGACTTCAGATCGTCGAATGGCCGATATCGAGCCACCTGAAAATGAGGTTAATATTGACAAAGAATGTTATCATGAATATCATGATGTCTACGCCATTTCAATCTTTATTTCAAATTTGAAGAAGCCCAAACGTTTTCGAAACTCACAGATTTCCCATCACGTTGTGTAAAAGAGGAATAGTTAGTAAGTAGATTAAGTCGCGTTCTGCCCAGCCTTGTCCTTCATCTAATTCCCTCAACGCTTAAAATATTCCTTTACACATCACCATCATTGAACAAACACGATACCCTTGTCCTTTCTATCTCAAGGAATCTTGGGCAATCAGTAAGCAGTGTTTTGAGATTGGAGTATGAACAAAATATGATATCACTCATCAGCCCAGCATCATCCTACAGCCTCGGTTTCTCACGATGCGATAAAGAAATTCAATGGTTGCCATGAAGGATTGGACCTGACCAACGCGTATGGTTGGGTCTTTTGTTGCTAGGAAGATGTGTTTCACATCACATTGCTCATCATTTATCTCATCAATTCTATTGGTTCCTTTTAAATCAAGAACATGGGCATATCTTCGTGTACTGCGACCACAGGCCTTCTGTAGGACAGCCGTAATGAATACAACAGTCAAATCTATCAGTCATGATGGTGGAATGATAATATATATCACGTGATGCGTAAATCACAGTGCGCATAACATAGCGATAACATAACGATACCGTGTGCATTTACCTCGGTCATCATTACGATATCACAATCAATAGCACGTCTGATGATAGAATCGTTTCTCCGTTTAGAAATAAAATGGTGCAAATCCATTCACAGTGTTAATACAGATGTTACGATGCCAAGTGGAGGGCCTACCATAAATCCGGGCTGTTTTTCTGTTGACAGCTATCTGAATCCTGAATGAATGCAATTAATGCGTGTACAAGCTGTGGACATTATCAACCCAATACGTCAGCAATGAGTGGTCTTCACAATGCAGGCCGTGGATGTTGATGGCAATGGTTAAAGGGAAACGGACCCAGGATGCAAGAGGGCGCTGTAACATGGACCTTTTTTTTTTTTTTTTTTTTTTTTTTTACAGATCTGCCTTGTTCCGAACGTCATAGAAAACCAATTCATACCGTAAGTTTGTCGAAATAGTGACAATCTCAGTTCGTCTTTGGATTTGACAGTTGCTCCAAGCTGGTTCCACCTACTACATACTGATCCTTCAAAGACAAAATTTGTTTGCTTGCTAGCCGCGGAAACATGGGTGTAAATACGTGTAACATTTTTTAGTATATACACAAGTAGTCAACGAATTGCTGTGTAAGTGTTAGACTAGATTTTCGATCTACGTAAGATCTACTCAGTATAATGTGATTGGTTCGGTCCAACACGTGTGTACCATACTCCTTATGCTACATAGGTCTACAGTGAACTGGGAACAGTTGAACCTGTACATAATGAGCGCTCACACAATACTGTCCTGCGATTTACTTTGATTGACAGTTAACTAGATTTACATCGTCAATTTCCGTAAAGATAGCGTCGATCATCACGCCATATCCAACAGCGCCCTCACGAATACTGGGACCGTACTCCTTTAAACATGAACAGCTTTTACGGAGGAAAATAATGTTAATTTTCTTGCTCTGATACGGGCAATCACTTCATCATCCTGTGGTATTCTCCGTGGTATTCACCGAAGAACTTCTTTTTTCAAACAAGTTCAAGATCGCGGATTCGCAATATTCTGGGGTCAGTGGGCAAGGGTCACTGCACTATAGAGTGTTTGTTCGCGATCGATAGAGATGCCTGTCGGTGAAATTCTTGATAGTCTGGCGAAGCTGCAATCGAGATGTGATCTTCTTGACTTTTGCGCGCTTCTCAGCGCGGTAGAATTCGCGGTAGAGATCGTGGAACGCATCGACCACAGGCACAAACCCTTCGCTAGCACTCATCTCGCAGTACGCACACCCGTAATCCTTGGCCAGCTGCACGCCTTCTTGTGTCGTCACTTTTCGCAAATGGCAAAGGTCGACCTTGTTGCCGATGATGAGCGTCGGGGCGCGGTCCAGGTCCCGCCTTGACTTAAAGATGAAACGTTTGAGTTTGTGCAGATAGATGAAGCTCGACCTGTCCGTAACAGAGTAAACCAGCACGAAGGCATCAGATCCTCGAATTTGCTCAACCCGGCTTGAGCTCTCGAAATCCTGAAAGAACCAAAAAAAAGTGATCAGAATTATCTCTACTAATCATTTATATACATCAAAAAAGACGACAGTACTAGAGAATTAATTGATAATGACCTAACAACATAAATCACGTGACCAAACCAGAAGCCCATGACGCAGTGTACAAAAATGTTGATTGCAAGGAAATTGTCCATCGGACGTAATTTGCAAATCCGCTACTTTTCAATAGTAAACTTTTCTATTACACAGAAGTTATTTATTGCAAATGCAGGAAACATCCTGTCGACAGTGTGAATTTCCTACGAAATGACGTTCTCCAATCTAATAGTTATTGAAAGGCACGAAGAATGACAAAGACTGATGTAGATTAATTGCGCTATGTGACGTAGGCCTACAGTCTCTGAAAAACAAATCACTCTTCCTCGCTAATTGTCTGCATACAACAGAGAAGACGGGGGGGGGGGGGGGGAGGGGGTCATAGAATCCTTAACATCATACAGTTGTATGAATTAGGGTTCTTTTCAATTTTGCTTTCTCGTCAGAAGCAATGAAACAAAAAAAAAAAGAAAATTGGATTCTACAAAAAAAAAAAAAAAAAAAAAAAAAAAAAAACTAGCCATATCGACTGCATTCATTTGCCGGAATTTGCGCAGATATTAAGTGAATGTATTTGTGTGGATGCGAGCTCCGCGACATAATAACATACAATTGAACCCGTGGATTACAGTAGTAAAATGAAATGTACGGTAAATGGACTAGATCGAGAGTTTAAATACGTCCTGACAATACTGACATTGAAAGAAAGCTATCAATTGAAAGTATTTGGGAGAGCCATGTCTGCAATGTCTGCAATTTACATGTAAATACCGGTGGGCCATCAAACAATCTGCCTTTAGAACGACTTTATTCCATAATGCATCACATAATATGGCAAACTTGTGTCTAGATGTTTGTTGATATAAATTCAGCAACATTAACCATATGCTGCATGAACAAAGATACAAGGGACAAAATATAGAAATACATTGGAAAGGAAAATTGCATTTATATGACGTATTTTCATAAAATGATTGAGCTTGTCTGCTGATCTCAAGGACGTCTGAAAGACAGGTTAATACACCGACATCCCCATATTTCTATTGTGCGTCATTTAGACTGTTGACTTTGTGTTTTCGTTTCAGTTCGTACCTCTTCTGTTATCCGTAGGTGGATCATTTTCGCTTGTATGTTTTTGTTCATCCGAAGACAAACCACTTCTAACAAATGAATCGAACGCAGAAAGCCAAAAATATTGTCGTAAACATTTCTAATGATAGTTGTTGGTTTTTTTTTTTTTTTTGGTCATGTGGGAGAATACACAATATGAGCGCCACATAAGGTATTTTGTATGGTATTTTATACTGTTTCCCTTGTCTGCTCTATAAAAAAACAACACCAAAATAAACAAAGCAAAACCCACGAGTTGAAAATCACAAGTTGCCTAAGGTGTTGTCAACCAAACGGTCTACTATGGTTCCCAAGAGATGCTGTCTCATTTTGTCAATGCTTCATTTTACATCTTACAAAAACATCATTATCTTACCCTGTAAACTACGAGAATACTGGCTACCTGCAAATTCTGTTTTGAAAAGGGACGCACTACAAATCGATTGTACGAGTCACCCTTCAACATAAACATCATTAAACAAAAGTAGAAAAATGCTCATAGTATGCTCATGAAATAGAAAAAAACTACAGAAAAGCAGGTCAGTATGGGATTCCTATTTTAAACCAGTGTTGTGGGTGAATAATGAGAATTACTGAAATAGTTTCTTTTGATATCGCACCTGTCTCTGCGCCCACATTAGTTATGTTAACAAGATCTCTACCCTTTGTGTGTTCTGAGTGCTGATTAGAACAGAAAACCCTACAGAGTTGCACATACTTTCGGGAGTCCCTTGCATAGATAGGGTTAATCGAGCCATGGTATCCGTGAGGGATAAAGCGGGACGGCTCATGTAAATATTTTGCTTTCATCATGCAGAATTAGAATTAATGGTGTTATTTTCAGCGAGACTGGTAATAAGATGATACGTGTTAGTGTGCTATAAAAATGTATGTTTGCTTGTTTTTGTCACAGGATCCCTCAGGTGACAAGCCACCTGATACATGCGAATTTAGAGCTGGATGTTTTGATTGATAGGGGCCGATTTTATGAGGGATTTCATTGAAGAAAAACTCACAAATTCTCCGGCTGTGTCCAGGACGTGTAGTGTGATGCTTTGATCGTCGATACGCGTCGGTTGTGAATACACCGACTCTGTAGGCGAAACAATAGGGGGAAAGAAACATAAAACAATATCAGTAAGTCAGAGAGTTACGTGGATCGGACGATTTTAGTGGAGCGCGCCACCGCATGCGCACAACTGCTCAGGTCCCCCCCCCCCCCCCCCACCGTCTTCCAATTTGGTGACTTTGAAAGTCAGTCGACTTATATCCCACAATGCACCGCGTGTTGTTGTAAATCAAACGCATCTTGAATATGCCTGCTGGGTAGAAATCTATACTGATCATCTCAAGGCTGGGGGTATTGAAATTCAACCCTTCACGCAGATGTAGAGGGATATTGACTTTGATATGGCGAGAAATTTGAGAATACCACAAAGTGAAAATAGGAGGTCTCCCTATTCAGTTATTATTCTTATCTTCGCGATATTCATGTTGAGATATTTCGAGTAAGAGTTCTTTAAGTCTTTTTTTTTTATTTCCGGGATTTTGTTAAGGAATAAAAGGCAACAAGTTAAAGAGGATTTCCTTGATGCATGTGCTGTGACCCCCCCCCCCAAAAAAAAAAAGAAAAGAAAAAGAAAGAAGAGATATACATGATACTGATGATGGATGGCATATTTAAACACCGGCTAACATGCATGTGTAGGTCATGTCGCAAGTAACATTTTGTCCTCGATGAACAATGGGCGAACATATTCTATAATCATTGGTTGACGTACGATTACATCACCAGAGCAAGCCTACACACTTTCTCATACTGCAGATGAGTACAACGATAGATACAATGATGTTGATATTGATCGGCTGAAAATATGAATCTGTGCCATAATGACCCATTATGCACGCAGCACATTTCAGTGTAGACGATGCTTGATTGTCAGTAAATTTGTAAGCTTTGTCGCTCCAACAAAATGTAAGAATATGTTTGCGTTTTTTTTCACCTACAATTGCCCACAAGATTTTTAAATTATTTGTTAATTCGTCAGAACCCATAAATGTTTGCCAACAACAAAAAAGAAGAAGCTGAAAATATGACGAAAAAAAAATGTCCAAATGATGTACATAAACGGATAATGAAACGTGAAACTGACGATTTGAAATTATGATACACAGTTTTTTAGTCTGGTTTTGAAACAAAAAGACTTTGTGTTCATATGATCTTAAGTTTTCATGACACAAGCCCCCCTATTTGCACTCCAAATCTCACGAACATACTTCACACTTGTTACTTTTTCTTGTCACCGCAAAAACAAAAACAAAAAACCGAAAAAAAAAGGAAAACAAAAATCACTCTGGCTATTTTCATACTGGTTTGCGGAGACTTCACTCGGGTTCTAAATGGATTGTAAAAGGCAGACTGGCCCACTTTCGGAGTCTCCTTCTTCTGGGTTTCATGTTCACCGTTTTCCTGCTCCCGAATGGCGGTGGTGGGTGGCTACGTTTCAGCCATACCTTGTGCGTGGGTTGGACTTGTCAGTGTTTAATCGATAACATTGTCAGGAGGCGACGCATGTGATCGATAAAAAGCTCTATATCCACAGCCCAGAGATGCACATATCATGTCTTGCTGCAGTTGTTTGGATGTTGAGTATGGGGGGGGGGGATGAAGACGGAGAGATGAAAGTAGGGAAGTACTAGTAAGTGGTAAGAGATTGCGTGCTTCTATACGTTTTTTGACCTTACAGAAAACTACGTTACATCCTAAAGACGCCTTCATACCTTCCGATCATAATTACTTTTTGGACATTTTCCAATCATTGGTTTGAACCAACCCCCCCCCCTCCTCCCCATTTGAACCACGAAAGGCTTGACAGGACCGAGCGAATGTCAGAAAGAAAACAAAATGATTATCAACTATTCAAGCATATACCAGATCCAGCAAAGACATTCTACCACGTTGCTGTGGTATATTGAGGATTTGGTGTTCACCTTTCGTATTCAGGGGAGAGTAAAAAATATATGATTGAGAAAGACTGTGATTGAAGTGAAAAAGAAAAAAATTGTGGCATCTCACTTTTGTTGATGCTCTTTCTTTGTTGTGAAACTTGCCATTATCAATTCTTACGATAACTTAGTTATTTTTCACCTTGTAATGTTTTTCAAAGCATCTTATAGAACCGCAATATCTCTCTCTCTCTCTCTCTCTCTCTCTCTCTCTCTCTTGTACACATGAAATATGTTCAAGTTATTCTGTAAAGGTGGATATTTTCGCTCGACTAATTTTTCGCGCTCAGCCGAGTTAGAAGAGTTTCGCGTGTTTTAAATTACGTGGAATCAGGATATCAAGTACTGGAACATAATATGACAAGCAAAAATATTCGCGTGCTTTTATTTTCGCGTTAGGTTCTGGTTGTGCGAAATGCGCGAAAATTTTAACACCGCGAAAATTTCCACCATTACAGTATACTGTGCAGAAAGAGCTTTTTCTTAGCTTCCAATTTTTATTTTACGGATGTGAGCATCGCATAAAGTTGTAGAGTTTATAATGTGCGTTCTTATAATGTAAGCACAGTCATATCAATATATTCCTTTTAGCTTAGTGCCTTTTCCTTTGCTGTGTCTCCTTGCTGTTATGATGAAGTGTTTATTCTTCTGTCAAATTTTGATGTGAGCCAAATATGGTTAGTCCTCGGACTTTTATTTGATGTTTTCGATAAAACCGAAATTGAATTGAAATGATGAATTCGGTGAGCACCAGGTACTTCATCAAATTTCTATCTAGCTGTCTATCTATCTATCAATCCATCTAGTCATCTACTCATCTAACTATCCATCACCTGTCGTACGATCTATCTTCTATCTATCTATCTTCTATCTATCTATCTATCTATCTATCTATCTATCTATCTATCTATCTATCTATCTATCTATCTTCTATCTATCTATCTATCTATCTCTCTATCTATCTATCTCTCCTTCCAATGCGCTCTCACGTCTCACTGGTGCTTGACATCCGTCCATCATGTGACGTGTCTGCTATTTACCCAGCAATCATGGGTTGAATCTAGCCCAACTGCCGCACAATTCACACTGTTTAACCTCTCTCCCTACTATTGGAGGTAACAACTTGTTCGAGGATTCGTCGTCGCACTTGTTGACACAGCACACGCTAAGAGCAAAAGAAAAAAAAAGTCCATGGATAGATTCTATTTCCTTCCGACTGATGTACGCAACGAATCAAGACGAATGACGATAACCAACTTCTGGCATTGGGCATTTGAAGAAAAAGATGAGTACCACGACTTGCGTCATTTTAAAAGGGTTACTCCATCACTGTGAGTGTGTAAGATCAGGGATAAACGCACAGGTTTAATTGGTGAGAACCCTTTTCCATATATCAATATCTCAGCAACTGTATGTGGTAATATGAATGTTATCATGAATATGTTGTATGTATTCACACTTTCCTTGCACTGACAATTGGCATTGTATTCATTGATGATGATCTAATGGTAATAATACAAGATAATCAATGATGAAGGCGATCACAGAAAAATAACAGTATCAATAATGATAACATTGGTAATCAATTATTATTAATATTACTATTATTATCATTATCACTATTATCATTATTATCATCATTATCATCGTAGTTATTATTATGTCGGGTGAGAATGAGAAGGGCGTTTAGTAGTAGTATTTTTGTTGTTGATGCTCATGTTGTTATTATTATTACCATAGCATTATTTCTTTCAATATCTATGAAATAGGATAATTATATAGCAAACACAGCCAAGAACAATTAAATCGTCAACATGAGAACATGACTAGACCAGTGTGCGAGAAATATGTCAGCCTACACTATAGAACCAGAGTGGGAGCTCTATATCATGACATTGACTGTAGAGCGGGTAAGTTAAATCGCCTTCTGTTTCCGGTAATGGCTCCTGCCTCTAAGCGTACTGACATTTATGTTCTCATCGGGCTCGGAGACCCAAATGCGTTGGGCAGATGGAAAGCAAGCCAAACAGACGACAATATTTTTGTTTTCTCCCTTTCCTTCTTGATTCCGTTTGATAAATCGATGCCATACTAACACTGGGCTCTGTATTATTCATTTGGTCAAGGAGATATGAGCACGTATTGCATGAAAAGTGGTTCTGAAGCCGCTGGGGGTATCAGAGAGAAATAGAATGACGGATGATGTCGGCCAGCTAATGACAGGGATATTTTTTCCCCTCTCTTTTATTCTAAGTAGATCCGCGTTTTTTTCGTGCAAGTGAATTAAAAACAGCACTAAGCGAGTCGCAATATATGGAAGACATGCATCTTCTAGAAAAAAAAAAGGGGGGGGGGGCAGGAGTTTGAAGGAAGGAAAAAATGAAACTGACGGATTTGAGACTTTATCTGCGTAAAAGTTCGTTGCCTTTGACCCCTATAGACTGAACACGCAGCTCCGTGCGATGCTGTAATTACGTGTGATTGAACACATGGAAAATCGTTAATGACTGCGAGACAGGTAAACACAACGTCAGTGTAAGCAGGCATTGGTACCCACACACTTAGGCACTTCCAATATAGACGCACGCAACCACTCACACACACATAATGATAGGACGTCCATGTGAAGACGAAAATACAGTGTACATGGGTATATACTTGGACTGGGTAGCAGAAATATCAAAATAATAAAGTCAGTGGCATGGAACTAATTTTGAATGGTAATATTTAAAAGAGACAATACTGCGAGACAACGTAGAATACTGCTCTTGTATTCGCTAATGATCAGCAAATTGGCAATCAAACTTGATTACGACATTTATTGTTTTTTTTTTTATTGTATTTGTTACTTCATAATTCAATATGCGCACAATGGACTTTTTTTTTTTTCAAAGTATGTATTTCCGGGACCATCATTTGATGCAGAAGACAAGTTTCAGTATGCAAAATGCACGTTCGCATGCATAAAACGTACTTAATTTCCTTCCTTACTCATTCATTATTGGTAAAAACATTCCCACACAGCAGTGTTTATTTATTTCATCCTTCCAACCCAACAACAAGTTTCGAAGACCCAAATGAAGATGAGATATACCGCAGTTAATGCTGCGAAATATTTAGAGGTAGGTCCTATCATTTCCCTGTATGCTCTTCCTCAAGACATGTTAAACGATATTTCCTCACTTAGATTGCACATCAGAATCGAAACTCTACTTCTTTCTGAAGACTGTAGAATGGCTTTTTAGTTCTTTGAATAATGCAAAGCTTTTTCGGACCAGCTCTTCAGTGACAGTTCGAACGGTACTTGGATAGTAAGGCGAGGAGAGGAAGCGGAATGTTTTCACCTGAGTGCGCGTGGCATTCGGATCAACCGTGCGACACCCGATCTGATCATACGCGTTGCTGTCCAGTCTTTTCCAGATTTCACGAATTCTCGTCACCTTCACTCTCTCCCAGGACGAATGAAATCTATTGTAAAATGATGAGGCAACGGCGAGCTTGGATTCCGTCTGCGATGACGCACAAAGATTAACTCCAGAGCGCAATAATACCACCGTGAAGGAGTTGAGGATATTCACTCTGCGAACGATTGTAAACCTCTCGTCTTAACCCTCATCCATGAACCGATTTTGTTGACTATCCACATCATCAACTTACACTGACTGCATCTTTCCTCCCTGTCGTCATCATCGTCATCGCAGACGTCTTCACCAAACAAACCATCAATGTCTTTGTTATAATCAAGGTCATGGTCACCTTCATTCATATCACCATTAGGACACACAACTAGCATATCATTTTACCTTTTATTCAACCATAAAGACGCCATTAGCAGTCACTTATACTTCTTAAAGGAATAAACTATTTATAGTCTTTTCTGTAAATTCGGTTGGGCTTTCTTACGTAGATATTGAAGAAGTCTGCATTGAAGTTCACTCTTCCTTTAAAGGTAAGTGATGCGCACTGATGGCGAGAAAATGATACCAGCCTTCATTTGATAGACTATCCAATCTATCATTTTGGGATATTGTCTTGACAGTTCACGTTGAGTGCGTATAGCAGCACCAGTAATGGTGTTTTAAAAGGGCGAATACACACATAACGGATATAGGTGTTTAGTCTGGTGTTTTCAGGCGTCATTTATTTCCTGTAATTTATGACACTCCGGAACAAGGGCCTTGATCTATGACAGCCATCTCAAATTTGTTCTACTAACAAGAAGTTACACCAAACTCAAGATCAAGACAAAGACATTTAATATGATACAATAAGTGCTTTATGGTGTTTCGTGATTTAACTCCCCTGTAAAATGAAATCGAGTAAAAACACAAAGCGAGATGTAACAAAGATATAAAAATAAAATACATGAAAGGTACTTGTACATTGGTGAGAGAGGACGCGTGAGAGAATTAGACAGAGAGAGACATGGGGAGAAAGATATGTGTTTGTGTGTGTGTGTGTGTGTGTGTGTGTGTGTGTGTGTGTGTGTGTGTGTGTGTGGAAAAGAAAGAGAGACAAAGAAAGGGAGCAGGAGAGATTCAATATAATCGTTTTCGTTTCTTCACGTAATGGACTCTACGGAACACTGATACACTTCTCGCCTTAATGCTAAAATCCTTTTACCACTTGTGAATTCTTTGCTCTGCTTTGTAATCTCACATGGAGCGGATGAGATGAAAAGTTGTTATTAGGATGATATCTGCTAACCTTACATCAAACAGCCTCATGGCCAGCAGTGTTGAAGTGTGATAACCGTCTGCCACTTTATTGACTTACTCAACAAAACCTGGAACTTATCACTGTATCAAGATGATGTCGAGATCGTGACTACCATGCTGCTCCATAAGCAATCAGTGTTAGCAACAACGAATAACTGTTTCATAGATCTCTCTGATGTTTGCCAATATTTTCAACTAAAATATTGCCGTCTCCTTGTCATTTTGCCCTGCAATACTCTAGTCTTCCGACGTTTAAACCTGTGACATTCTACTGGCACCAAATAACAATAATTATGTCAAGTTTCATGACAAAATTGGTGGTTATTGTAATCACCAATGAATTCATGAGATGGGGTAGCTCGGAAGAGCACTAAATCTGAAAAAAAAAACCCAGCATAACATAAAAACACACAGCCAACAACGAAGCTAACAAAACTGACCAAATTATCACTACAGAAGTAATCTAACAGCCGAATCAATCATGTAAAGTGATTGAGATATTTAACACACTTTTCCCTTCCTTAATCAAATAACTTATCCAATCAGAGAGAGAGAGAGAGAGAGAGAGAGAGAGAGAGAGAGAGATGAGGAGTAATGGCAGTAAAGGGGCACATGACATGTTTACGTATTCAATATGATGATATTGTCCTCCTGGTCTATTGTTTTTCTTAAAGGTCCACTTTACCTGTGGGAGCAGTGATTTGAAAACTGTTTAAGATATCGCCTTTCATGCATAGGTCCTATGTGTAAGTCTGTTGTACCACAAAACACCTTCCCTTACAAAAAAATTGCAATAGAGCCTAAAATATAAGGAGATGACACTATTTTTCTCAATAAACAGTAACTGTAGACAGCTTAGTCTGGAAACATTTTTATTATAATTATTGTTCTCATTTTGTGGGTTTAACAATACTAAACATCGATTTTACTGATTCAAATTTTCACAGTTGTTGTTTCTATCCCTAACTCACATTTTAGAACTATTTTAAAGCACTAATGCTGGGTTTTTGTTTCATCTGCAAATGGTAAATTATGCCTGTAACACAACCTCAAACAATATATTTTCAATATCAACTTATTCAAAAAAATGTAGGAATCATAACAATCACTCTCTCGCTTTTAATTCCTTGTTTGTAAATAAGCTCTTAGTTGACATCCAGTAGATTTGATTCAGTATCATCATGGCATTTTCTGCGTAATTTCTCATTCACTTTAAAAATATAATCTGCTTCTCAGAGTGACATTTCCGGCAATACGGAATGGCGGTAAATCGTTTTCTGTGCGTTGCTATATGATGCAATATATCAATCACGTTTAGGGTAGCAGGTGCTCACATGATACTAACAGGCAGGCAGCACATTTTTGTTTCTGTTTTCTTCTTCTTTTTTTCTCGGCATTGGCGCTCCTGCACAGGTTCTGACACTGCACCGAATTTGAAGTGGCATTGGATGAAATCTCATCATTTCTATGGTGAACAGCGAGTGCGTCAAATTCATATTATGTCTTGGTGAATGCTGCTTCTCGGGAAAAAGGACAAAAGCGAAGTTGACACAGGAAACTAAAGTGATACACATTGAGTTTTAGCGATCCGAAGTATCATGGTTTGTGTAAATCAAAAACTAAGTATGAATTGCAAAACCAGAGGACGTTTAAGATGTTTTTTTGATCATCCATGGATTGATCAAAACAACAAGCAATAATATTGAGAGGCAGGTCATGCATGATTCTAACTGCGTGCCTTGATTTACTGATAGCAGACAATCTAGCGATATGGATAAGTATCATTCATAAAGACTAGAGTATCGTCAACCCAGGCATTTACCTTTGGGACGACGGGACATTCAATGCAAACACTACGAATACCTGTGTCAGTCACGTCCTTACGTGTCGGCCTTTAATCCGGCAATGAAATGTCGTAGAATTATCTTCCGTAACTGCCCGCCGAAAGGGATTAGATTGATCAGTCAATATGATACCATCTCTCCCTCTGCCTATCTGTGCTGCTTAGACTTTCCTCTCTAGTGTTCTCGTTCTCTCTCTCCCTTAACCTTTCCTCTCCATCCTCTTCTTTTTCTGTCTCCCCGTCTCTCTCTCACACACAGACACAGACACACAAATACGCACTCTCTCTATGTCTCGACATGGGCGTGTAACCCGATTGGAATGACTGAAGCGTTTGGTCTTCAGATTCACTGATTACAATCGATGCGATGATGTCAGGACTATGATAATTTTGGTGCTACTGGTCATTCTGATGAAGATACCAGTGATTATAAGCAAGATTACACTAAAGATGATGATGATGATGACGACGACGACGACGACGATGATGATGATGATGATAGCAATGATGAAGGCAGTTATAAGTGTACGTACTTGATGGTGATGACCAACAAAATGTGACTTCTGATTGGCGATGTCTGTGATTGTGACGATGAAGATAATGAACACGTGATGTTGTGGTGAAGTGTGTAGTGAGACTAACCATTATTTAATTTGAAAGCCTAATTATGTCTTTATGTAGATATGCACACAATGATAAGAATTCTTGCAATCTACCGAGAATACCGAAGCTGTGAGGAAATATTTGCAAGTACATCGTACTTCGAAATCCATATTCGCATTAGCAAACATTACCAGCTGATTACGCGAATCTAATTACCTGTGGAGCATTCATAACTTTCGACTGCAAAAGCACCCCACTTGTTTCACCTTGATGAAATTTACAGTAAATAGCTCCCGCTAAACAACCACAAACATCCCGTTTGATCACCAAGGGGTCGTTAATCATGAACTATTCGGGCTTTTTCAATTCCACGAAATGAATTGGCCATGGGTGAAGATTAATTCAGGCCGGTTGGGTCGGAGTCTTTCCAGCTGATCACCAGCCGACGTTGCACACTTTGCTGCTTGGGGCTGTAATATATGCCCATGCACCAAGTGTTTACTGAAATCGTGAATGACTTTTTATACATAAATGACCATTCGTGATTTAGTATCTCCTTATCGAGGAAAAACGCGTAAACAACGCGTTTATTTATGAGAAAATCTCTCGGGCAGTGGCTTGTTTACTGAAAAACGCAACAAAAAAGGTGGAATTCCTCTTGCTATGGTATTCATGGCTTAGAATATCAATGCAATTTATAGGACTTTACCAATTGCTTTCTAAATCACATTTTGACGTCAAAATCGATCAGCTATTTCAGCTCAGCAATTTGGACATCGGAGAGGACGAGTGTGAGTTAAATTTCTGAAAGTCTGACAAACTAGTGTTAGTCAAATATTTTTTCCATCTGCATGTTAGATTGTCTCTTAAAGCAACACGGTAATCATTTTTGGCCGTGTTGAGTTTGAGAGAGATTTTTAATGGATGACATCCAATGCACTCCCTCAACTCTCTCGAGATTACTAATGGAAATCATGTTTTCGAACCTCTCCCACTTTGCCTCCGGAGATTTATTCTTTGATTCTCTTTGGCCGAAAAGAGGCGGCTCATCAGAGGAGCAGCATCAGGAATAAAAGTCCTCCACAAAATTGATGCAATATCGTAGGAGTTAGCTGCTACGGTGTCTAGTCAACTTTTATTCTGGCGTTATATATTTATTGAGAGATTGAATCCCACAATGCATCGAGCTTCCATTCCTACGCAATTAGACGAGATACTAATTATCATCTTCGCTCGCTGCTGAGAACGATGAACACGTGGCTCATTACATCACACACGTGGTATACCGGTCTTAAACAGTAAATTTAATCTTCTCCGTGCAATGAACTTCATGTCATGATGTCGGAGAACTATGTCAGTCACGTGTAGCCTACTGGGGGCGTCGATGAACATGAATAAACGAATGAATTTCATGCGAAAGTGTATGGCCTTTAGTGGTTTGATTGTGCATTGTAGGCTTTTTTTATGTCTTCAAAATTCACATGACCTCACCTTCCATGCTGATGAACTGTCACAAGTCTCATCAAGCGGTGAAGCTGATTGACAAAACGAACTCTGGGGCACAATCAATCGTTTTAGTTACTTTTGATTTTACAAACTGCGAGCATACACAAAGACAACATTTTTTAAATGGTATTTATTCAGTTCCACTCAAATAACACCTAGACAATATTTTAAACGGGTACTGCTGAAGAAAGCTACAACATTCCAAAATTTGGGCACATTAAAAAAAAAAAACATATTTCCATTCCTGTTTATTATGTCTTCAAGTAGAAGCAAAAAATGAGGAGTTGAAAACTGAAACACATACACACACACTCATATAAATTGCACCTACAGGGACTCGTAGCTACTTCAGTATGCATATTGAGAGTTGTTCCACACACATCAGCCTTTGCGTTTAGTGTATTCCCATTTCAACAGTCATTTCTATTTTTCGCCATGACAAGCTGGCGAACGAACTGGACTCTGGCTCTCGGTGTAGGTGTCGACTTCAGGAGGGTCACTTTCGTCCGCTTCCAATTGAATTCTACTTCGTATAATGTGCATTAGCCATCGTGTGCCATTAAGAAAACAAAAATGGAAGGAATACTAAAGACACTGCCGATGGCTAGAAAAGGATGACTATTTAGGTTGTTGAACGCAAATCGGATTTGGCGAAGAATCCCCGCCTCCCGTCCGACATCAGTGGTTGGGGAATACGATGGGGGAAGAGTGACCGCTATCTTAGCCTCTGACTAAACGCCACCGGGCGTGAAACAAGCTGGTATTAGCCAATTAGGTCTTCAGAGAGGTGAAACGGTGAGCAGCCGATCGATGACAAGCCACGACTTACACGCATCGGGACACATAAAAGAGGGCAGCATCGTGCAGTCAATCCAGGTTCGTTGACGTGTCCATATCCATATCCATTGTAAAGGAAAAACAACGAGTCGAAGCTTGTTTACCAGCCAAAGGACACTTTAATAACTATAATGCAATCAGTGCAAAGCTATGCAGATATAAAAACTACACCACAAACAATTTGAAATAGTCCAATATCTAACAAATAGTAATAATAGTACATGTATATGTACTATAGGATTATAGTAATAGTGTGTGTTGCTAAACATAAAGTTTCGAGTTTCGAACTCGAAACTCGATGTTTATCAACACAGTAATAGTTGCGGTAGTAATATCAGTAGTAGCGGTAGTAGAAGTAAGTATTATTATTATTATTATTAGTAGTAGTAGTAGTAGTAGTAGTAGTAGTCCTAGTACACCACAGTAGTAATCATGGTGGACGACGTTGGAGTAGTAGTAGTAGTAGTAGTAGTGATAATTTTTTTTTTTTTTTTTTTTTTGTGAGCAAATGAATCAGAAGCAATGCAATCTGATAAACAACGTCTGGTAAGGCCAGTATCAGCTTTGCATATCATACCTATCGGTACAGCTTCTCATCCAGTGCTAGCCTCGTGCCACGATCATCACTAATGAATCATTCGACACATTGTGCACTTCATCAAACCACGGGAAAAAGGGTGCACGTCACGAGACCGACACCCACGAGTCATACAGCCCACGAGTCATACAGCTCACAAGTCATACAGCCCATGAGTTATACACCTCACGGGTCATACAGCCCATTAGTTCGACACTAAAGCTAACAAGGCCCACGAGACCGACACATTAAGCCCCGCGTTGTATCTGTCGAACTCGTGGGCTGTTTTTACTTAGTGTCGAACTCATGGGCTTTATTTGCCTAGTGTCGAACTCATGGGCTGTATGACTCGTGAGCTGTATGACTCATGGACCTGTTTTCAATGTCGAACTCGTGGGCTGTATGACTCGTGACCCCGGAAAAATAACCCATTCTCCACAAGCAAATACCCCCTAATAATAAAAGAAGAAAAGTCATCAAAACATAAAGAAACAAGTTATAGGAATTACATAAACTGTTTACAATTACGTTATAGCTAATTCCATTAAAAGAAAAAAAACAGTCCTCACACACTAATGTAGACAATCATACAGGAAAAAGTTTGTAATGTCCTTACGAAGACTGGAGAAAGATGATCTTATTGGTAATTGGGGATTATCATTACCTATTGGGCATTATAATGTATTCAACCGATTTGTTCCTTAACTCAGTATGTTCAAGGTTATGACATTCATTATTAGGCTAATCTTCTTATCGCAGAAGGCTCTAAAACGAATATCTATTAGATCTACCAATGGTACAACGAAAGTCTGAGGTCTGAGAATAATGTAGAAAGATCAATGTTGTCTATGACGTCATGCATTAGGCGGATCAGTCTCTAACTACGCTCTAGCGACATAATTCAAGACTTTACTCAGGTAGTGACAGTTGAATTAAGCAGTGGTTGGTTCAACAGATCAAGCCATTTAGTAAGTGGAAGTTTCTTTGATATTGTTCCATACACCAAGATGGTTATAATTCAAGCTCCAAATGAACTTTATGTTAGCACATTCGAAACTCACTACATCACATTTCTGGGAAACTCTCCTTCTGATTCCTGTATAAGCAATCTGTACATGTCACATTCACCTTGATATTTCAGAAGAGCCATGCTAGTTTCCGTTTGCGCTTGACTTTGTGAAGCTGTTTGGCTGGTAATGCGTGATTGGATTGCCGCTACTTTCTGATCTTTTTTTTTTTTTTCGACTTGAAGTAAGCATAGACTGAGACACTGAGACAATGAGTTACTTATTTATGAGTTGTTCTCATGCAACTCGTTCCTTTCACTGCAGGCTCGTTAATTAGAAAGATATTATGGCATGGTGTCATTAGTCTCACCTCCAGCCCTGGTTACGCGGACACTGATTCTCCATTCACTGTGGGTATAGTAACGACGACTACACATGTAATGCGATTTGTGTCTATACGCACGCACTGGTGAAATTTATATCAGGCAATAATATATTCCGTGACGAAAGAAACTGAACGAATCACAGACACATTATTCCTTGCAGAACACGTATTTCCTTATAAGAAAAAGTCTTGAAACAATGCACGCCGTACGCCCCGTGCCCGTAGCTGACCCAGAATTCCCGTAGCGATTTCGCAAAATCAAATTAAGTTGCCGGAAAAATTACCGAAGGGGCGCAAATAAACAACTTAATTCTCACCATGGGTCTACAAGCCCCGGTAAGATTCTGCTTACTCCATGTTCGACTCCCGGAATAAAATCATATACCCATATGCCTCGAGTCTAGATTCGAGTTGAGATTACTGCGGGAACGGCGTCTCATAACAACTGCAGTGTGACATACTTTATAAAAAACGAGGGCAATTCTTAAAGGCCACACAAAGAAAAATATGATTCGACTTATTATGCATTATACATAAAAACGGGAGATTCAGGTGTACAAAGATTTCTTTGGTGTTAAGCAACTCATGTAGACCAAATGAAATAATTATCACAATTCTTGCGCATCTTCTGTGATCTACGGATGTGCTTTACAGCTATAACTGAAAAACGAAAAAATATTTCTTCTAGAGTGTGCATAATAATCATGACCACGATGATGCTGAACGCACTGGTCAATTGTAGGGTGGGGAAGGGTGGTTTGTTTGTTTGTTTGTTTGTTTGTTTGTTTGTTTGCACATATTTTTTCTGCATTTATTGAAAAATTGGTGTTGACAGCCATGTGATAAAGCAAATTATCAGATGATAAACAAACAGATTATACATTGAGGCAGATAATATTCAGTAAAAAAAAAAAAAAAAAAAAAACTTGTTTGATAATATAAACACAATCCATTGTGATTAATGCAGAAGGTGAGATTATCATAAGCCATATATACTTTAAGCGATAGTAGTCTTAAAGGGTAAATAACCTTCAGGTATGGGTGTGGAGGACCCAGAATATTATAATGATTATCGTAATGATTTTTGACTTAGCATAATTTCAAGGGGAACTGCAGATATTAACCATTTGTGCTATGCATGTAGTATCTTGGAGGAGTGTTCTTGGGAATTTCTACCCAGCCTATAATATATCATAATATGATAATATTGCAATTGCCATTGTTGTATTAATATTGCCATTATTAAGAAGAACCATTAAGAAGAAAAATTTGTTTTGATTAAAGAGGAAAAAATGAAAACATAATCAGGTCTCGACATTTGAGTCAATGATTCATTATAGCATTGGCAGTAAATGCTTTTTCATTCAAGTCTTGAAAGAAAACACAGAGGAGGGAGCTTTCATAATATATTCGGGAAACGAACTCCATACATCAGGGCCGATATGTGTTACGGTCTTTTGAGCTGGGAGTAACATAATCTTGGTTTTTCGAGTGAATATCAGAAGAATGACGAGTTGGATAAGATTGAATACTTGATTTATATAAACACATTTTGAAAAGTTAAAAGTAAATTTGGGCTATAAAATGCACGTGAGCAGATTGCTCTATTGGTAAAAAAAATGTCAGAGGCAAAAATGTCGCGCATTGAATTTTGAGCGGTGCCAGGTAAAAATGTCAGAGATAAAAATGTCAGAAGTATACAGATAACAACGTCAGAGGTAAAAATGTCAGAAGTAATAATGTCAGAGGCAAAAATGTCAGAGGTAATAATGTCAGAGGTAAAAATGTCAGAAGTAAAACTGTTTAACATCTGACATTTTTTCCTTATTTTTACTTCTGACATTTTTACCCCTAACATTTTACTTCTGACATTTTTACCTCCGACATTGTTACTTCTGACATTTTTATATCTGACATTTTTACCTGGTACCGCTCAAAATTCAATGCGCGCCTTTATCTTGGTTTCATAGCTGGCACATATTCAATCATTGCAAGTTATTTTTTGCCGATGTAGACTATGTTGTAGCACAAGTCGACACGCTGCCTGTTTTGCCTGAATAAAGCGCACAGACAAACAAACGGGCCTACCCAAAGCATATAATCTAACGAGTAAATCTAATGAACAAAACTTTTTTTTTAATCTTTGCTTAGACGAAGCATAACATCGTCTTATATTCCGACATCTTTCCATGTATTTCCTCCAGGCAAATAAGAAAAAACAAAAACAAACAAGAACAAGAAAAATATATCGTCACTGTCGGAACACCGGGTGAGTCTACAGTGCGCGGACTCCATGCTGAGATACCAGTGAGACACATATCTTAATGAAGAAAAATCTCCATGCAATACAGTTTTGTAGTCCTCATGGTGAGATCATTCATGGGTTTCGAAAACAACAGTGCCACATTCTATCATGAATCTCATACTATAAACTGACTTTGACGTGAAAACGTTGTCATAATATGACCCTTGACCAGCACCGCATCGAGCTGGCTTTCTAAGTGCCGGAGACGAAGAAAAAGTGTCCATTCACACATTACTTTTAATCTTATTCAAGCCCAGTTGCTTATCAAATTTGCAGTATGGTGAGTATTAGAAGCGCATGCAGGTAATCTCCTTGGCGTCAAGTTGAACGTACGAACCAGTCATGATTTTTGTGTGAATTAGCTCCCTGTAGTCACAAGCGCAGGAGAATTCCAGTGGAGAATAGTCATTTATTCGCGACACCATCGATTAGCATTACTACTTTGCATATTGCCGCCTCCTGTTCTACATTCACATGACAGTAAACAACATTTTGATAAGAAATAGAAAGAATAGAGAAATACGTTAAATTCAATAATATCGCCAGCGTAACATTACTCCATTATAATGGTAAGTTAAGTTTTACAGCACGGCTGGGACGTCATCATTTAAAATGACAATAATCCTGGATACATCATGTCTACGGGCTAACTCTGTTCCCTGTGCATGTGAATTAATCATAGGCAGCAGACGTGCAGTAGATAAATCTCTCAGGAATCAGTCTAGTCTCCTGGATATGGTAGTTATAAATAAATGTCGCCAGTGAAGACATTTCCATGTATTGAACACCCTCGGGCAGTATCCTTACATCACTGATAATAGCACTCAGGGCATTGCTTTGCGCTTTTTGTGATGTCAGTCAGGAAATTATAATCGCTCATGGACTAAATCAGCATTAGCATGACATATACAATAAATTTCCGGTCTCATCTGACGTTGAATTCAACTTGAATTTGGCCTTTCGGTTAACTTATGCAATTTCATCTTCACTTGCCTACACTACGCATTATCTGCCTTCTGTAGAAATGGTGTCCCAAAGCATTTCAATATGCAAGACGAGGACCGGGTTGGTTCTTATAGTTTCCCTTGAATATAAGACATGATTACAAAAATACGAGGAATTGGATTAGTTGATTGGACGCAATCTCAAAACAAGGTACAAAGTGTCTCCCCGATGACTTCAAGATAATTGTTTTGCTGTCATTCTCGTACCAGTCCCACTTGACCGCAAACCTTTCAGCAGCAAGTCCCCTTGGATTCAAACAATAATTAGACGGGGAAGATTAGAAACCTATCCTTCGATCCCAATCAACAAAATCGCATTTTACTATAATGGCAGCTGGAAAAAATCTAAGCAAACGTTTACTTGCAAGAGGATAGATTCGCCATTTTTTTCCAAATCCTTGCAAATTTGCAGTCATAGGATATACAATCATAATATCAACACGTATCTACATATTTTAACGTCAGCATGAGGAATGATGATTGAAGTCAGAGGGTACCAAAACGGCAAGAATTAGGTTTTTGGTGTATGACAGAAACACCAATAATAAACATCACTACACTCTTTTCATTTCGAATATTCCCACTGACTCCGAAAAATAACATTTTGTGCTGTCTTTTGCCAGGTTGACGATCTATAACGACATTTCATTGATCATTCGGTGCAATCAAGTAACGTAGATCAATATATCGCTGGTCGCTGAATGCATCCAGTCGCAACCACCGTGCGTAAAATGCCTGATAAACAACTTTGGTGGTACAGAAAATGTGTAGTTAGTTTATACATCTTTATGTACATACCTAAGCTGCGGCCTACACTTTGAGGAACACTATCAATAACCGTTGTGCTGGTCGAATTCCCTTTGTCAGTGAAAGTACGTGGCTCGCAAGTGATCATACCTATTCAAATAACCCTTGGATGCTATGAGTAGCTTTCATCTGCTCAATTTCTAGTATGTGAAACCAAAATAATGAGGTCCCTGATCAGTAGTTTACCGATATTTCCAGATTTCTGAGCTCAATTTAAAATTCTAACTTTGAAATTTGAACAAGGTCACTGACTGCTAGCAGCTTCACATGTTGTATTTGTTAGCTATCATAAGATGGTGACGGATTCTAATCAACTTATTGGCTGAGAGCTATCACGTGACCACTCTTTTACTTCACCTGAGGTCTAGCTTCACTTTTTCGCATGGCGTAGTATACTATTACTAAGACGGATACTAACGACCGCTCGTCAACCCTCAGCTGCATTGTATTACTATCATTATTGAGTGGAGTTAGTATCCAGTTAGCCTCTATCTAATGCTGGCCTGGGATCTTGCGAAAGTGGTTGCCGCGGAATCTAAATCATTAAATTCATAAAACAAATAATGCACATTACTTGGTAGGGCATTAGTAAAATTATCCGTCCTGCGTAACTTTTGAACAGTCCATGCAACACAATCGGATTCGCCTTGCGTGTTTTTGTATGATTCAAAGTTACTATCGGGATGGGGCAAATAATTATTACTATAGAGCCCTGTGTAATGTGCATTGTGTGCGCTAACATGTTTTTATGCCTCCGCCAACGAAGTGGCCGGAGGCATTATGTTTTCGGGTCGTCCGTCCGTCCGTCCGTCCGTACGTACGTACGTACGTCCGTCCGTCCGTACATCCGTACGTCCGTCCGTCCCGTTTTGTTTTTGTCGATATCTCAAGAACCGTGTGGTGGTTTTGCATCAAACTTGGTATGAGGGTATATCCTTGGGGGATGATACTTTGTGTAGATTTTAGGGTCACAGGGTCAAAGGTCAAAGGTCACAGGTTATTTTGTGAAAAAAAATGAAATTTCATGTCTTTCTCCATATCTCGCAAATGTTTCAAGGTATCTTCATGGAACTTAGTATATATGCTTGTACCGATGGGCAGTGATTATCTAGGGAAGTTGGGGGTCATGGGTCAAAGGTCAGGGGTCAAAGGTCAAGGTCAACTCCTCAAAATATAACTACTTTCCTTATATTTATGCAATGCCTGAAGGATTTTTTTCAAAACTTGATGTATGCATGTATAACTCAATTTGGGAAGTTTCTTGCCAAAAGGTCAAAAGGTCAAAGGTCAAGTGAAAGTGCTAAATTGCACTTTTTCCTCCATATCTCAAAAATAACTCAAGGTATTGTCATGACACTTACATATTTATGCATGTTCTACCTAACAGTGATTCTCTTTGGAACTGTGGGGTCAAAGGTCAAAGGCCAGGTTTCGATAATACTATTTTACCATTTGATACTGAAATTATACTTTTTCTCAATACCTTGAAAATTACTCAATGCATAAACTTGTAAAAGGGTCAAAAGTCAAGTGAAAATCATCAGATCCCCCAAATACCTGCACTCTGACGTTTTAATCATTCATCCAATTGAACCTAGTTCTAGGAAAGTGAACATTCAGCACATTTGTGGCAAACCTGTCATTTTAATATTTTGCCAATTGTGTGAAACTGTCATCACACATTGTCAAGACATTGTACTATAGACCTATTAGGAGAACCATGTATTATGGCGGAGGCATACACCAGTCACCGTAGCGACATTTCTAGTTTAAGTCTGTTTTACATTTCTCCTGTCAGACATAACCACGTAGTCTTGCATTAACAACAAGGATATCTTTTCAATGCAATCTTCACAGGTTCTCATCTTCCTACGACAAAACTAAAGAGGAGTCCATAGATGAAGAAGACGTTTCTGATGAATCTCACAACACTTGATAAATGATATCTCGTCTGTGATACAAATCAACAGGATCTTGTTTCAGTACTAGAGAAAACACGCACATCGACAACGGACAGTGAGGACGGTAATTCCGTTTATATCATGAGAAAATTTGTATGTAGAAATTTGTATTTGTATGTGCATGTGCCTCAACACTAAGCTTACATAAAGACGACCAAGAACATTCAATACAATCCTTCCCCACTGATAGCCATAAATGCATAGTGACGCATTTCTATAAGCAAGATTTCAAATTTCTGATTTGTTCGGTTCAAAATTCTATGTACTAAATAAGAATATTCGGAAATAAGTGGATAGACGAAGGTAAAAGATGCTTCGACCAAAACAGTAACTGATCCGATAGATTGGTGGAATTGTTATGTTGTTTGTTTGTCTTTTTAGTATGTAAATATGAGAAGAGATACGAAACAACATGAAAGAGTTGACATAGTGATCATAGTAGTCATTTGTAACGTCAAGCAAAGTACGGGCTACACACAGGAAAGTGAAAGGGGGAATACAGGGGATCATTATCATAGGTAGAGTTTATCTAATTGGAAGCATATAAGAATAAGGGCAAGGAAATTTTGCCTATACATTATCTACTACTGCGAGTATGAATTTCTTTATAAATGGAGAATTATCTCTGAAGTTTCTTATTACAGAAATACACAGTGAACATTCTAATTTTACAATACTTTCTACAAACACGTTCCTGAACCGACAGTCTTTAGACAGAAACAATGGCATATTCCATCAAACGAAGATATCGAAGAAGGGAGGATTATTGGGATTTTGTTTCTGCTACCAGAGGAACCTTTTTGATGTCCCCTGGAAGCTCACTTGGCGCATAATTTTGGACTCAGGCGCCCTTTGTGAAGTCCTGTTGTTTTTTTCCATTAACCCGGTGTGACACACTGACATCAGATCAGCCCTAATCCCCGACGGGCGTGAGGGCATTGACAAACCATTTTATCCAGCACGACAGCTCATGCGCAACTGTTTTCCATCAGAAATTGAAACAGGGAATCAAAACAAAATACACCTCGGTGAGTCACCCCAAGACAAAGATGATGCATGCCATTTTCTCAAAATCTTGAGGTGGTTTTGGGAGTTGGAGGGAGGTAGAGGTGGGAGCCATTTCGGAAACGGATCACCGTCCGAAGGAGATCGTTATCATGCTATCGGGTGAATTAAAGATTCACCCGTCTTGAATATTGAGTTTCGTCATATCGTGGGCAGTAATTTCTCATGGGTGGCCTGTCCCTTAGAGGACATCGTAGGGAGTCGGAAAAAGGAGTGAAGATAAAGGAAATTGTTACTTTGGCGGCGGACATTAACAGGGAAAGCAAGGTCGTACTCTCTTGTAACAAAGAAGACAGCGGAAATAAACCGAATCATGCAATCATAAACCCGGTGTTCGTGAACCTGGCAAATCCGACATTCGAACGACTGACAACATGAATGTCTGCATTGTAACGTAATATGGAAGGAATAGACACGGGATGAAACTGAATACAATCTGGCATGAATGGAGCGAGAGTGAAAACCCCTTCAAGACATTCACACATATTACCAACACAGCATGAACTGACTACGAGGAGTGCGCATAGATTTATTGCGAACTAATGCCACATCTGGAAATTATGGTTCTCGTCATAAAGAAGACTATAACTAGCTACGTATGAAAATATACAGACGTCCACCAATTATGCACAGACTTTAAGGAACTGCACTCACACAGGGATTATTTCTTTAATGAGAATCAAGACGGATAGGAGATTATATTGAGTGTGACCAAAAAAAAAAACCAAATCCTCGTTTTCTTTTTCTTTGACATGTTTGAAATGTGGAAAGAGGAATATCTCCTTATGATACTTGGGTTATAATAGGTCCAGAGCATAATACGACCACTGCCCCATTAAATTTCATAACATAAAGCATCTTATGCATATGGGAATAAACATCTGAAAATGAATAGATGTATGAATGAATTATTATGTTTAAACATTTTATAAACCGTGAGGGGAGCAGTATTCTTTTGGGCCTTTACGACTGCTTCAACGTATAATGTCTATAAACATGATAAATTTGCATACCTTCACTCTGCACTGTTCACGCATTAGTTGCATTTATTTCACTGAAGTTTCAAGACAAGTCTTTAAAGAGAAGATTCCTGACAATACCAAACATCACAAGCAAAGTCATGGCGGAACATGAAGTTCCGTGTGTGGAAATGTTGACGTCATTCTTCCACGGTGGAATACGTCTAAAGAGGGACGGAAGCACTTGAGGGAAGATTAACTCTAAAGTTAATATTGCCAATAAAAAAAGAGGCACGTATGACTTGTATAACACAAAAATGACAGCATTGCTGATAGCAATTGTCAGCCTATGTCAGGAGACAGAGAACATGGGATTAATTTTAGCAGCTCAACGCCTCGGGATTTGTCGCTTGTCGAACGAGATCGATTTGAGGAGGCACTACGCCGGCCGCACACTCCAGCCTCATGAATACTGCACCATATTCACAGCAAAGGCTTCAACAAGGTGCAGGAGATGTCCCCTCTTGGTTAGGATCGAGAACTCTCACCTGCACATGTCGGAATCTTTTATTTGTGAAACAGGTGAGAGTTTCCGGTTCCTCCTCACACGCAAATTACTTGGTTGTTGCTAAACCCGGCAGAGCGATTGTACACAGTCTAAACCAAAGAGTATAGAGCGCACGCAGTGCACTGCGTGCGCTTCTATACTCTTTGGTCTAAACTAAGCAGACATCCGCACATCAGCTTCATTTCCTCTGAAGGATTTACGGTCTACCAAGAAACCTACTGTCCATCAAAATGTCCTTTCCATACACACTGTGTATTTTCAGTTATTTTTGTTTTTTAGTTGGCTTCTCTACTCGTATCAAATAAATTAACTGAAATTATGTTTACGTAATTTAAGCTGGATGAGACAGGATACATCTAGTGGTCTCGTCTTTCACGTCTTTAAGGAATAAATGTTTACTTTACTGTGATTACTAGAGATAATGACGGAAGAAGACACAATCTGCACCATAGACATGTCCGGAGGCAGTGGATTTCGTGAGTAGCATCTTGACTTATGGAGGATATAGAAGCGGCCATTTGGGTTTAACGTTACATAAGCAAACTCCAGAATACAAGACATGATGGTATAACACGATACAAACAGAACGGAGAAGAATTCTAGTGGAATGGGAGCTGTCAAGGATGTGTGTTTTAAAAAAGATTATCACGTGATTGTTGGGAGAGCAGAAGAAAAGTAAACCACAGAGAAAATTTAATAATCGCACATGCCTCTGTCAGCTGATGCCCAAGCACAATAATTGTTTCACATCTTGCGTAGTCAGCAAATAAAGAAATTCATCATGGAAATAATACATCATTTAGTATAATCTTTCGGGAAGAAGGATATCAAGATAACTGAAGCCGAACTTCAAAGACGTGATTGTCGAACTGGATGGGTGGTGAGGGGAAGAGAAATAAGATATCACTTCAACATAACCCTTTCAATCACAGCATGAAATTTGATCGAGTTTCGTCATAATTAGAAACGTGGCTCTGCCTTAAATAGTGACGGGGGTGGATATTATGTAGCGGGTGGACTAAAATTGCACACGATTAGAAAACTGGGACTGAAGATGATCGGATTTTGGCCTAACCCGAGGTGGGGGACGTGGTACGTAAACAACGCGAGGAAATAACCTTAGGGAGGATGGTACTCTCAGCTTCGTTCGTGGGTTTGACGGCCGGATGGCGCTACACCGCTGAGACTCGAACTACTATTGCGGCTGGGTTCGTACAACGGACATTTCACATACTTTCATGGAAAACGAACTGTTTTATACTGCACTTGTGCAAAGAGCATAACGTATTTTTGCCACTGCACTGTCTGTATTTCTTCTCCTGCTCCTATATCAATCATGTTATAATTTTTATGAATTTCTTGTCTGTTATGTTGATGATGCTTTATTCATTATATTCATTTTGTCCTTTTTTCTCACCACGAAAGGAGAAAATCGCGTTTAGACTAAAATTGAGGTACTAAAGTAGTTGAGTGAATTAACGACATGTGTGTCATGCCAGATACAAGACCCATGAGATGTTTGTTAAAAGTAACGTGACAGTCGTGCAATCAATGCTTAAATACTATATTGTCAATAATTAAGGTTTCCTTAAAAATCGGTATCAGTAAAAATTCACTGATTTGTGACTTTTCTGTTACTATCACAAAGAGACAGAACTCCTTTGTAATATCCAAACTACCGCCCTCCACAGGCAGGGAGGAGCCAGTGGTATGAAGAATACACACGTCATTATGTACATAATTATGATGTAACTAATGGAACTCACTGATGTGAAATCGCTCTATAAACACTGCAGTGAGGACTAGAGACCCGTTCCAAGTAGGCGAGAAAGGCTGGCAGCGAATACCAAGAGAAAAGGCACCCTTTGAAGCGAAAATAACAGAATTAAGTTGCCTTGCAGGTAGTCTGGTTCTAGTTTAAAATTATTTCGGAAACTGAAACTGCAAACTTCACTGGCATGTCTAAAAAACAAAAACACTCGCACACACGGCTGCCAAGTAACACAAGCCAATAAGCGCTCAACTTGAATGTCAACGCTTCGAGAATTATATGCACACACACACACACACACACACTCTTTTGTTTTTCAGTAATCTTTATTTGATTTCTACACACGCATACACATACACACACACGTACACACACAACACGCATGAAAACAAATTCAAACACAAACACACAAACACACACACACACATCTTTGAATCTTTGTGAAAGAAAAGAGCGCTGTCTGTGAAAGATCCTTTCACAGGCATCGAACATCATAAACACCAATCAGTGCAAGCACCGAAGTGTAAGAACTACCAATCATTGACCCTAAAATGAAAATCAGTGGTTAAGCTTTACTGGAATACATTGCTCCGTTTCTTTCCATCTTAACTTCGGCTTAAATGCGGTTGCTTTTGTTAATGCCTTCACATATACGCCTTCATTGTTTTTCAGAAAGAAAATGAAGACAATACGGAACCCGCTTAGAATGAGGTAAATCCCCTCTCTGCATGGGCTCTGAGTAGTAACCTCCTTGCCAAAATGTCAGCGACCTTTCTACCTCCCGTTTTAGCGGAAGGTGTTTGCCGCAAAGGAAACTTAGCCTGGAAAACGGACATTTCTTTCGAAACTACCGTTCGGAGGTGCAGGGGGACGCCCTGGCCTGTTTAGATGGCAGTCACTTAGTAACCCTGGTAACAGGCAACGACATGTCGCTCCAGCAATCGAATACATTGTTCAACGCACAATTTTGGAAGTCATCTAATTTTGATGCTCTATAACGCTTAAAACGCTGGGGGAGTGATTAGCCAGTATTGCACAGCATTTAAAAGTGAAGTGGGGGGAGGGGGAAGCAATGAAATAATATATCTACAGCACGGTGTGTGTTTCCCTTTGAATGAAAAGAAGACAAAGGGCAATGTTGCAATATCAGAGAGCATCAAAAGAGGAAGATGTAATGGAATGCAGTGTACTCAGTCTGCATCCGTGTAATCATTTCAATCTTCGACAGCCATTTCAACACATTTCCTAAATAATTGGAGTCATAATGGGAGAGAGAGCACATCTCATTAACTTAACAGCGAGAAGAGTTATTCATCCTTGAAACATGTATAGTGCTAAAAGCGTTGTTATACACTGTATTAGCATTTCCCAAACACTGCATGGCTGCAGCAACTGCTACGATTGTCATTTATTGTTGTTAGATGAGGCAGAAACACGTGAAAGTACTTAATGATATTCATTTTCCATACAATACTTAATGATATTCATATTCCGTAATATGCCTTCAGCTCAAAACTTCTTTTAACCACGAAAAAAAAAGGTTGCAAAAAGTGACGACTATACTGTAAAGAGTGTTAATCATAATCACTGTGAATACCCCGTAGCTGACATAATACAAGGGGGAGGTTGATTTGTAAATAAAGGGTGTATCGCATCACAAATATCATAGAGAAGGCTTATAATTGATGAAATAAATATCAAAACACAACAAATAGCTACAAATTAAATCTAAGCCTTTTACAGGATAGCTTACTGAAGTCCTTGAGTGGTGACAAACGGCAGAGAACTGCAAGCGATACGATGCTAAATACGGCTTCGTAAAGTCTGATGAATTTATGACGATTTCTAAGCATCATTTTTTTTTTGTACTATGTAATCTCCTTAAAATCAGATGCTCCAGTTTAGTTGTTATACACTATACCAATCAGATTTGGAGATCTGGGTCAAATTAACGTTATCTACAACACAAGTCAGTCTACTAGGAGGCATCTCCCCCAGGAAAAGACAATGAGCGTTGTACATTAGTCACAGGAGCTGCCTCGTACATTATACTAACATGGCGGAAGAGCGATGAAATGATATTCAAGTTAGACAAGCCGGTGATGATAGCATCAGTGTCCTACATTACACAGAGAAGTCACAATAATTCTATCTTTGATGAATATTGGAATATTAATATGTACATAATTGACACGCCCACACACACACAACCTCAAATAGTCTTCAACCAAGTTTTGTGAGAGGGCAGAATAGGGTGCATGCAAGTATAATGCTATTTCTTAACCAAACCGTGTTACCTTATGCTCCTCATATCATCAACGGATGCATGGATTATGTGATGCATAATGTAAGCTCCCCCTCCCCCCCCCCCCCCAGGTTCTGTTGTCTTGTAAGCGGATTAACGTACGGTTTCGGTCTGTGTTTTGAGGCCTACATCTGACGAGTCTTTAGTATGTAACATGTATGTAACACTTTAGTATGTATTTGTTGGCTTTTTAAAGACAAAATAGGAAGGAATCCCTCACGAATTATTTTGTTAAATTGTGCGCTTTATCAAATTTCAATAAATGATCATTATATCAGTATATATGACGTAACATGATGCATTTTCACATTTGTATGTTATGCACATGCACGCCTATAATAGATCTGAAGCTGTGACACGTAACATGATATTATACTCTCACTGCCAATGACCCGAAACGATGAACGACACAGGACCCGATGGGACCAATGGCAGGCTCCCCAAGGAGCGGGAACTCGGGCATGCTATCAACCACTGTGCCCTGCGAGTAATTAGGGTATTGCAGTAATAACCATCAGTATACACGGCACACACACAAAAACACACACAGACACACACCCACACACACACATACACACACAAAAACAAACAAACAAACAAACAAACAAACATCTACACACAACTGGACTGGAAGACCTAAAGAAGATAAACTTATATAAGCTGGTAATTAAAAAAAACAAACAATAACACTTACGGCAGAGAACGGGCAAGACGGAGAAATTCCGATTGCTATATCCACCCCTCCCCCTCTTATTCTTCTTTTCTCTCTCGTAAACATACACGTATAACTATTATGTATAATGTAGATACTTATGTATAAATCTATTGTGTAGACTCTATATATTTACATTTTATATGTGAGTCCTTTGAATGTTTCATACATTAGGTTATGAACAGACGTTTTCCTAGAAAGCAACAAAACACTGAGCCATTTTAACTATTAGATTAAATCTAACGGTTGTCTTCAACTCCAGGAGACAGATTTGCAATATTGTAATATGCTTCATAAACTTCAGTACAATCTAAAATGTGTTAGAGATATTTGACGACATGTCCATCCCAGAATGTCAGTAGTATATATAGAAGGAGAAATGGTCCAGATTCCATCAAAACAGGCGGACGCTCCCAGAGAAAATTAAACATTCACTCTTGACCGCAACAGGGGTTCCAAGATTGAGCAGACGTCTTTGCTAATAATCCGATTCGTTGAAAAGCAGGAGCCAATAACCGGTGCTGCGTTAGGGCCCTCCTGATAATCGACTGGCAATGTGTCGCCAGTTCTTGTCAATACCTTCTGAATAACTCAATCTAAATGATTTTTTTTCTTTTTGGTAACGAGCGTTGTGGCAAATATCCTGCCTTTATTCCCATGATGCCAACAACGATTTTTCCTCCCGCGATCTTGTCACGGGCGCGCAGGAGTATTCATTACCCGCCATTAAGCATGCGTGCATCGTGTGCTTCCCGAAAGAATTCCCTAAGACCCCCATCTCACGAAAGTTGATGAAAACGATCATCAAGCAAGGATTAAGGTAGTTTGCGTGAAAACCAAATCTGCACATAAGTCTATCGCTGTTTTCGGAGAATTATGGATAATCTTATGACAAACAAATATTTCGACGCTGGAAGAAAATAAGACTTCTTTCGCCCCCTCCCTCCCCCTGCCTTTCCTTCCCTCCCTCCCTTACATTGATAGCGATTACTTGTATACGTGTCATTGTGTATCTCTGTCAAATATGTTTTTTTCACCGTTGTTGAATAAGCAAAGATATTCTTTATAATTTTTTTTTCTTACTAGGGAGGCCTCTTTTGTTATTATAGTATAACAAACGTTTTCCCAACATGAAACGCGTTCTCATAACATCTGAGGTCGTTACCTGCTGACAAATGAGAGCGATAATTAGACGTCAAAGTTAGAGACACTTGCGATATGAACAAAACACGAGGATTTTTTGAGCTATTTCAGGCCTCATTACCAGTGCTGCTAACGAACAGTACAAGGTTGTTCTTGCCATACAACCTCAAGGCTTATGACGGTTCTCTTCCTATAATCTACTCTGGATATTAAAGCCCCTGTGAAATTTTGGTGGTGAGCTCTATTCTGAGATGAAATCTTCAATGATTTTCTTGGAAATAATGATGGCGTTAAAAACAAAACACACAGATCTGTGAAACGACACGGATTGATGTAGATTTTATTACAAAGTGTTGAACATGTAGTCCGAATATGTTTTTTATAGATTAAAAAAAAAATCAGATGTTCTGCTGGGAAATTAACAAAGGACTGCAAGGACTAGATTTATGAAAAACACATGAAAAAACATGTGATTAAAGATGTTGTTTTTCCCCAGTCCTCCACAACATATTTAACCAGTTTCGATGATAAGCGCACACGGTCATGATTGATATCACACGCTGGATGTGAGAAAGGATGATAGTGTAAACACCTTGGTACAATAATTGAGCTGAATGTTACCTTGCTTGGGGACGAAAAATTTCTAGATGAGTCACAATAAAATGTTTAAGAAAAACAAGAGTATTAACAGCTACATCTGCTGGTGAAAGTTCATGTAAAAATTATTTGTTTAATCATTGAGCATTATAATTAGCGTTACGGGGTTAAGGAGCTGTTGCTACTCTTACATATCGTGTCAGAACATTGCTTTACCTGAATGAATCTAAGTCACCCTGATCTTAGTACTACTGGCCTTATAGAAACATTCGCGACGACCCAAAAAAAAAAAAAAAAATATATATATATATTTTTGAGTAATTGCCCTCGTTGGCGGTCACGTCGGACCGCCGTTGTTGCTACATTAATGAGGACATGTCTGCTCCTCGAACAACACACACTTTGCCAAGTGACACAACAACAACACTGTGTTTCATAACTTGCATAATTTTCGATTGATTGTGAAGTGATATTGTTTAATGTATATAAGTTAAAAGATGTCTTCATGACTTATATATAGAATTGATATGATGGTATATTATATTATATTATATTATATTATATTATATTATATTATATTATATTACATTATATTATATTATATTATTTTATGTTATGTTATGTTATGTTATGTTACATTATATTATATTATATTATATTACATTACATTATATTATTAATCCCATTATTCATCAGCGTGTCCACAAAACAACACCTAAAGTTGTCAGACGATGTTCACTGTCAGCCATCTTGCTGACAGTGTCTTTTCACCAAAGAATTTCTCAATAAGATCTGATGCCAATTGAAAGAGTAAATGCCTCTGATTGTAGATAGATGAGCTTGATATTTTTAAACTTTTCTCAGAACGAGGATTCACAATAACCGTAGGGAAAAACCATCAACAAGAAATTCTTGTCGTAAACCTCATTAGACTTCCGTCGTCCCTTTCTGCTCGGTCTGTCAAAAAAGGTTTATTCATGAAGGAGCTTCATTGTACTCGCTTTTCTTGCTTTACTCTAACTGTTCCGTCATCTCCAGAAGAGCAATCAATTCTAATTTGCCGTTTGCCGCTTCGATGAAACGCCTGTTTGCAGGACGACGCATCGTGGCAGCCATTAAAGCCTTTCTCATTCCCCCAATGTGGAACGTAAACATGCACGCATTGCCAAAAATTATTTGATATCTGACGCAGATCATCATAGAGTCCTTTTCCAAAAAGCGAATGACAGCAATAAAAATTAAGTAGTCTTGTGCAACGTAATTTTCCACTGTTTGTCTTGGTAACACTGGAGACGCCGCGCACACTTCACATCTCTTTCTCTCTCTCTCCCTCCCTCTCTCCCTCTCTCTCTCTCTCTCTCCCTCTCTCTCTCTCTCCCTCACTATTTGTGTGTGTGTGTGTGTGTGTGTGCGTGTGTGTATTTGTGTGTATACGTTTGCGTGATATGGTGTGTGTATGATCACATCTTTTCCATGTGATTGCAAGCGTTTATTTATGCATTACTTTGACTTGTTTTCAAAAATGTGATACATGAATTGGAAATAATATTTGATTTGAGTTGATTCGAAATGAATTGCGTATGTGTGTGCGTGTGCATGTGTGTGTGTCTGTCTGTCTATGCCTGTGTGTGTTGTGTGCATGACATTGATGTGTGTCTTTCAATCCAGTTTACATTGCTCTCTCCATGTCTCCCAGCTCCACTCTCTTTCTGAGGGGCTTGTGATTAAAAAGTTCATTGTCCTGATGTTAAAAAGGTGACATTATTTCAGTCATGATTGTGTAAGATATGAGTATGGAGATATGTGGTCGCACAAGCGAGCAACAAACTTATATTGTAGTGTTTATAAAAACGTAACAATGAGAATGTGTGCGTATGGGAGAGAGAGAGAGAGAGAGATGTGTGTGTGTGTGTGTGTGTGTGTATATACCTGATATACGGCAAATTTAGACCGAAATACAACCCCCGAAATCTAGTAATATATGATATCAAACAATGTATCTAATGATAAATTCTTTTTACAAATTTCATGTGCACATATAGCAGCAGCAGGTCATTATAAAACATAATATGCCAATAAATATCAATATGTATGCGCGTATTTTCATTCATAGATGTATTAAGTTATAATTATGTATGTAGGTAGGCCTACCATGAGTATGTATGTTTATTTGTATGGGCTTAAAAATCTGCCAGAACTTCAGTTGGTATTTATTTTAAACAACAGAACTAGGGCCAAATGAACGAATCACCTATTTTTAGATTATCTCATTGATTGATTGACAATTTATTCAGATAAATTTTCTTTTCTCAGAAAGAATCAGTGCGGTCCGAAGAAGATATTTTTGTTTTTAACCTCCTTTCAGCCTTGACTGATTACGTCAACAGTAAGCACAGCTCACAGGCAATAACCCTTGATGGATATACCGTTTGTGTCTGCCAATCGAACCTTTTTAAAGATAAAAAAGAGAAAACAAGAGAAATGCGCTTACTCGGACATGGCCTCAATTTACGGCGGATCGGGTTCTGGAAAATATCTTAATCAATCACGGGGATAGCAATAATCGAATAACGAAATCGGGGATGCAGAATTCTATATAGGCCACATAGTATTCAGTAGGTGGGGCATATTGTAAAAAAAAAAAAATTGTGTTGCTTTATCCTGCCGGAAAGGGACGGATGTTGATTAAAACTATTGGCGGAAAGAAAGCGCACAGTGAAGCCACTGGCGTTTCATCCAATGAAAAAACCTTCCTTTAACATAGTTTACGGTGATGCTGAGTTACTGGTGGAGCATCGAATATGCGTGACTTATCCTTCGCACTTATTATCACACCTTGACTTCTTTTTTTTTTTTTTTGCACCTATGACTGGTTACTTCTGAAAAAGATATCTCGGTGATGTTTGCAACCCATCATTATCTATGGTCATTGATAACAACGAATGTAAACTTAATTACAGCTATGTTTGTATATAGGATGATTCCTGCCTTTCCCTGTCTGTCCTCAAAAGATACAGGCCTGACGAGAATCCAGACAGACTGATATTTGATCCTGTTTGATTTCATCATTAGTCCGTGGAAATCTGCTAAAACTAACACCAAGACTTAAAAAGAAATCACGATAGATTTTTTCTTTTTCAACACAAAGAGGAGGAATACGTAATTTAGCTATAGCAGTGTATAAGACATTGAAAGTAAACAAGAATACGTAAGTGATCATGTACTGTATGTACTTATCGTGACATTTTTTCAACAAATTAATCACTGATATCTATCCTGTATCATTTATTGATATATGAATATATAATATCACTGCATAAATTTCATACATTAGCGTAATTCCTGGATGCTAACCCAAGAAAAAATGACAGCTGTGATGTCTGCAGAAGTTTGATACAAGGAGCTTGAGTCTCCATGCGACCCTTTAAGCAGCTCAATTCGGGCATATAATATACAGTTCAGTAGCGGAGAATGTCAGGCGCCCGTCACTGCGTTAAATAGAAGGGAATGAAATGGAAAAACAGAAGCACACAGGCGCATGGTGATGGGTTGATGGTTTATCATAGCCTCGATCGGCGCTCGGTCTGAAGCATAGATATGATTTATTGTTTATCATGAATAAATTGCCATGTCGGGCGCTCATATTCTCGTCTCATGTTTTGCATTCGGACTGTTTGCGTAAAGAGAACGAGTAGAAAAATAATGAAAGGAAATCAACGTTAAAGGTACTATTTACTATTGGGAGCAGTGATTTAAAGAATGTTCGAGATGTAACATTTTGATGCATTGTGTAGATCAGTTGTATAACAAAATATCCTACCATGTAAAAATGTCCTAATTGAGCCTAAAATATAAGGAGATATCACTATTTTTCTGATTAAATCAGAACTATAGACGGTTTAGTCTCAAAACATTTTTATTGCAAATATTGTTCACATTTTGTATATTTAACAATACTTAACATACAAATACTGATTCATTTTTTTTTTCACAAAAGGACTCTTCCTTGACTTTGTTTCATCCGTTCTCATTTTCGTTTCATCTCTTGTAATTTGTATCTAAAGTATAATACCATTGTAAAATTAATCTGGAGTTGCTTCGTGTACATCTTTCTTTGCTTTACTTCCTTGCAACATGATAATATATTTCTACACGATTATATAATAATGTCTCGACTCAAATTCGGATGGTGTGTGAAATAATAAATATCTATTCAAAAAAGAACATGTTAGTGTCTATGTGTGTATAAATGTTTTTACAAAGGGGAGATAAATTATGAAATAGATGGAGAGAGAAAGAGACAGAGAGACAGACAGAGAGACAGAGAGACAGAGACAAAGAGTTGTGTATGTTGTGTGTGTATATATATATATATATATATGTTTGTGTGTGTGTGTGTGTGTGTGTGTGTAGTGTGTGTATGAAGTGGTATCGTGACACAAAGGACACGAGAAATACCGCTTGATAGCCATCTACGCTTGAAATTTGTCTCCATTCTTGTAGAACACTTTGTCACCACGAGAATCATTTCAATTTTCTGCCTCGCCCGGATGCGCAGTCATTGCAATTTAGCCTACAATCCATCTGAAGATTATTGCAAATTTATGGATGGGGGGGGGGGGGGGACGTTGGAATTTGCTTCCATGTGCTCAAAGGCCATTGCAGATGGCGAGGTGCGATAGTCTCATGAAATGGACAACGTGAAAAATGGAAGGAATGGGAAGAGATATTATAAGAGATATCAGGAATAGTTTGGGAAAGCTTGTTCATGCCAATGCAGGCCACAGATTTGCGTTAAGAAGGTTTCAGGCACTCTTTCTAGCTCAGACGAGAGAATTGAAACGTTGCTATCTCTAACACGCAGTGTTTACTGCAACAACATCATTAGGGTGCACATCTGGTTTAGACCCGCCAAGGTGCGATAGTGCGAACCCCAGCTAGCTATAGGGTCCATTATATAACAATGTGACGTTGGGTAATGATTGCCTTATTTAGCGTTAAAGGTGTTGTAGTCGTGGCCCAGTATCTTTTCTCATTCGACGATCTTAGGTTTTGTGTTTCAACAATGCGTCTGTATTGTTCAACTTTAATTTGTTGCGTGATATTTGTTTTTCTTAATGCTGAATGTTTTGTAATCGAGGCCTAAGGTGTTATCTTTTCGCATTTGTCTTTTTCATCTTGTATCATTGATGTGTTTTTTTTTTGTAATGCTTGTCCAAACTGGTGCAGTAAGACGTAAATAAGGACACCGTTGATGAGAGTCATAAAAAGGATACCGTGATGAGAGTCACATTGTCAGCTGTCAGTTTTGTGAAATGCATCTCAAATGTTTTGCCGTTACTTTTATATGTAAAGTTGCAACTATCGTTCAGTAAAAGCATCGATTAAATTTATCCTTTTCGTTTTGCATTTACAAATATACTTGTATATCATAACAATCTAAAATTCGAAGGATGAATGCTATGATGTCCGAGCAATTTTCGTTCATTAATGTCAAGGTATCTCTCAAATCCACAAGTATGGAGACTTTTCATATTCCTTTTTGAAAAAAAAATATTGAACAAATCATTTGAAAAATCCCCCCAAAAAATATTATATCTAAGCTGTCGGATATTAGAATCAAAAGACTTCAAAATCTTTGGCGCATGCTTTCAGATTGTAACAGTCGAATTGAGAAGTAGATGTTGCTGCTGTTGTTGTTGTTGTTGTATTTCCTTATTCAGATAAAACATATCTGCAGTCTGCAAGAAAAATACAGTATGAAGAAACGGGGGATGTGTTGCCCGTTCAGCCGTATTTGCAAAATACGACTGTTCTTCAACAGGGACCCACATTTATAATACAAAATAGTACACTGTATACACTAAACATTAAAAAAAAAAAAACACAACAACAATAAATGAAAATATTTACAGGTACAGTGAGAGTCTTCAATATCCAGTGATAAGTAAAGAAAAGAAGAGAACGGAAAAGAAAAGGAAAAGAGAAACTAAATAACATTTAAAAAAAAAAAGAAGAATGACACAAAAAAAGGGTAAAGAAATCTTGATTCGTGTTGTACTCACCGAGGTCTGGATCGTAATCGCCGATATATCGATGTGTCAGATATCGGACGACGAGAGCTGTAGAAAAAAAAAGAAGAAGAAAGAATTGGGTCATCACCAATGATAATCTAGCAATAAGGATTACAGTGGGATTTTTGCAAACATCAATTTGATGAACAAAGAGTACGATTTCCAACTTTTACTCACAAATGCGGCAAGAACTTCATAATTGTTTGTTTGTTTGTTTGTTTGTTTGTTTTTTGTTTGTTTTTTTTTTTTTGGGGGGGGGGTCTTTTTCTCACACCGCAGAACAAGATAGAACGCTATTCAGTTGGTTGTAATAAGAATCAAAATTTGCAAATGTTATGTCTTGAGTGATGAGAAGAAGAGCTAATATTCGAAGAATGAGGAAAACAGATCGACCTTGTTTGATAACGTTAATCCAGCAAGTCATAATTATTGATTGGGGATAAATTCGCTTAAGCTCCCCTTGAAAGGTTGATCCAGCCGTTTACAATCTTTTGGTTCCGGTCGAGGCGAATAAAGCAAGGATGACCCCCATCCATGCATTTGACAAACAAACTGCATGGTTAAATCAGCTTCTTTGTGAAACAATATTGCAAATCAAAGTGGATTTGATCTTATTGCGATTTCAATATGGAGGCGTTATAGCGTCAAATTGATCTCATCTCTCCTAAGGCTTGTATTTCTCCCACGGGGGGAAATCACCCATTGTTGGAGATTGTTGGAGAAAAATGCTGGCAATATCCCTGTAGGTTTATGGATCTGATGCAGAAGGATCACACAAACCGCCAGGATTTTATTCTTGAGAGGGAAAATGGGCTGTTAGGGAAAAGAGTCCATTAAAGGAAAAAATGCACATCAAGCAAGAAACATAATTGATTAGTGGTTCGTAATATCCTCCCTACTAATTCCTCATTCTCTCTCTCTCTCTCTCTCTCTCTCCCTCTCTCTTCCTTCATCTATCTATCTATCTATCTATCTGTCTGTCTGTCTGTCTGTCTCCTTGTCTGTCTGTCTGTCGATCGATCTTTCTCTTTTGCATCTTGAATGTATCCAATGTCAATATTCGTATTGCCTTGCTGGAAATAACAGTGTGATCACAATGGTAATGTTCACATAGTCGACTTTTAGAGCTATTATGAAAACGCTCGAATTAAACAGTGCGAAGGTAATTTCACACGGTGGTGTGGTTTTATACAGAGAGTTCACATCCATGCTCTGTTTCACGTTGTGAATTGATGATTCACAATGACATGTGTTCACAATGTTGGAATTGTCAAATTAAACAGTGTGAAGCGATTTCACAGTCTGTTCTCAATGTCTTCATACTGTTACACAATATGTTCCACACTATGGGACGCTGAATTTTTTTCCAGCAGTCCAGCAGGGTGTGTATGCCCTTATTAGCTATACGTTATCTATCACAGTCATTTACCTATTCCTGCTTTTCTCTAAACTACAACAGCCATCCAGCTAGTCCTGCAGGCAGAGTCTCTGCATGCATGTTAGTCTCAGATGCTAGTTATTCACCCTGCCCTACTTGCTTCTTCTAATTAACACCCATACAGCTGGGTTTTCTTCATCAGCTACAAAAGTTGAACTTCTCGCGCATAAACAGTGGGATGACCCACTGCTACCCTCTGATTCCTTTTGTCGAAACGTTCTCATCAGTGAACCCCTCTTGATGGCTTCAGTATTCTCACCTAAATGTCTAAATCAAACTGACTGTTCATCTTTATTGTGATCTTCCAGCGCACTTGGGTAGCAGGAGGAGATGAAATAAGCTGGGGAAGTTGTTGGCGGAGAGGAGGAAAACATCGGACTGACTCGCCTGAGGCAGCAGCGCTTATTAACTTTCCAAATGCTGCTCCGATGTGCATCGTAACTGTTGCTCAACCCTGCTCGCCACAGAGGACAAAGCCCTTCAAAAATAGTAGTTTAGCGGCACGCATAAATCATTAACCTCCTTCTCGTCTGCCGTACACTGCCTTCCGCTTTTTGCTACCGTTGACGTGGCTCTGTCTGTGCGCCATTTTTGGCAAGGGCCATGGGCGTCTCTACATAATATGCTTCTAATAAAAAAAAAATGTAATCCCATACCAAGAGCGCATCTTTCAAACCTGAGTGGGAGAGGGGCAGAATAATTGTTTTTGGTAGCTCAAAATAATGTCTAACATTATGATTGGAAGGCTGCTGTAAGATTTAAAGCAACCAGCGGGAGGAAATCGAACGGTACTTTCTCTGTCACGTGAGTTTAGAGTGGTGCTGCGTTAGGGTATATGTATTTCTACCATGCAATGTCCATGCTACATGGAGGTGATAGGTTAACATCGTACATCCCTGACATAGGCATCAAGTAAGGAATATTACCCCACAGATCTAATGTCGTGGATACATTCTTTCTAAAGTGCATTTGGAAATCCTGCAGAGGACAGCGTTTGCATCATTGCGTCACTTTGAAGTAAAAAGAAAAAGCAACAACAACAATGACAGCAACAACGAGGCAATATTCCTGTCCACATTCGTGACAAATGCGTAGCATAAACCAAAGCACTCTCAGATGCTTGCATATTAAAGTCAGCAGGTTGAGAATACATTCTATGAGGGCAGCATTGGGCTCAGACTTGTATCCTCTTCTACCACCATTTTTTTTTTTCTTCGAGGTGTCGTTCCATCTCAGTGCAGGGAGGCGCCATTTGGCTTGTGAACATAACGACATGGTTGACGCCATGTTGCCGCAGGGTGGTGCAAATTAATACTGACCTAATTATTGAAATGGGGATGTCAAACAAACCTTTCCCCTTGGCATGGTTGCCTTTTATGTCAAAACTACCCACAATCACACACGCTATAATATCGCACACGAGCTCGCACCACAACACACGACCACATCGATTCATACTATACCAGGTGAGGTTATTATCAATATTTGCATGTATTAGGTTAGGTTAGTGAAAATGTGAGATTTGAAAACATGCATTTATGATTTTTTTTTTTTTTTAAAGAAAGCGCTCCCACCCAAGCTCTCTCTTTACAAAGTAACATGAGTAAATGCCATTTTTTTTTTAAAAGGAGAAACAGGTTGCGGGCAATAGCGGAAAGGTCTCTTGATATACCATCAACGCTGAAGAACGGAAATAATAATTTGAAAGTAAGCATGGCGAAAACCCCAGTCTGATGTTGCACACTATTAATCATCGCTTACTGCTCCAAGATACACGTATTCGTAAAGATCAATATGAGGAATTCAGAATTTCTTATTCTGTAATATGACATATTCTGTAATATGACAATTACCGATGAACAGAAAAGCACAGAAATGGAACAAAAAAAAAACTTTTTGAGGCAAGATATTGTGCTCAAGGTCAAAATAATGCATTACCACCAGATTAGTAAGCTCTTTCCTTTTCATCAGTATAGCAGCAAAAACAGAAAAAGAAAAAAAAATCAGCAGATACTTCAACATAGTATAAGAAGCTGCCAAAATACCCCATACTTTTTTTTTTCTTTTCCAAATGCATCCAAACTGTCCGGCCTCTAGCCGCGGCCCAAACCAGTAACTGAATATCAGAAAGACACTAAAGGGTTTTACAAGCAATGTAGAAATGACATTGACACCGTCTATGCCTCCGGTCGGTGGCCTATCAAACGAAACACGCTTGAAATTGCTTTCAAAACATACCGGTATCCTCAATCAAACTTCATCTGCTCTGAAAACTAATGCAATATCTCCATTTTACCCAAATGTTACCGTGCAACATCTCATTCATCAGGCATACATGGATTAAAAGCAAGACGAGAAAGACTTCATCCTTTGTTGACCAGACAGGATGATTCTTCTCGTATCCGAAGAAGATGAATTTCTTGAGTTAAAGTGGTCGTCGTGAAATGCTCTTCCCTGAACTTGTGGTTGATAGATAGATACAGAGATAGGTGCAGATATTTCAAATACAGAAAGGGAAAGAGAGGGAGAGAGAGAAGGGGGGGGGGGTGGGAGGGAGGAAGAGAGAGAGAGAGAGAGAACAGTTGGATATGATGTGAAAGAAGTTGCCCTATGCAGAAATCAATGTGACCGCGGGTCCTTCGTGGTACGTGGTACATTGTATTCAGCAATCCGGACATTGCTGGATCAACAAGTCATGGCTCTAGTGCTTGGATTTACTGTTTGTGTTCCAGTCTGCAATGTTGCTGTCATTGTTAGATGTGAAGGGCGAGGGTCTGAGATCACTGACGAGGACGAGGGAGGGGGCTCGTGTTACGTAATAACGTTTGACGCGGGGAAACAGGACCAATGAGTTTAGATTAGTATAAAGACAGTGTTGCAGACGCCAAGTTCTTACTAGATAATAGTAGAACTTTCTTAAAGTGACTAGAGAGGGAATAAGCAGTTATCTGAGGAAATTCTTACAGTCTCCGTGGTACTCATGAATACCTCGATGGTGATGGTCTGTGGTTGCTGTGCTCCTGTTATTTCTAGTACGATACCTAGTGCTAGTTTCTTGTGTGATTACTACCATCTTTAAAAACTAGTAAGATCATTGTTATCATTGTAATCATGTCGTCACCTCCACAAAGAGGCAAAACACGCTTTCCCTCGGATAGACATAGAATGGAGGTCCCAAGTGTGAGTTAGTCACGCCGCACGCAAGTAAACAAGTAAAAGGTTCCACTTCATTCATTCATCACAAAGAGCAGATCAGCATATCCCTTCCCCCCCCCCACCAACAAAAAGAGGAATTATTAAAGAGAGAAAGAGAGAGAGAAGGAATATATAGAAAAAGAATAAAAAAGTCTCGATACATGATAGGGACAAACTTTCAATAACTATAGGTCACTACAGAACACTATCGTCTGCTCTGACAGCCGATTACAATCATTTCACTCGTTATTTCAGCAGAAGCCAAAGCAGAAGTTGACTAAATTTTGCTAATACATTTTCAGTGGACAAGAAAGTATATGCAACTATTCGCTGCCATTACAAGCCACACCGATTGTCTATTTTCTTTTCCTGTGCCAAGTATCCTGCTATTGGATCAACTAGTACCTGTACATGAGGTCCCTGCTCCGAGGGGCGCTTGCTATTGGCCCCCTACATAGCTCTCTTGGCTGGTCTTTCACAGAATACTTCAACGGTGATTTGTTCTACTTTCCAGATGCTTTTTAGTCATTAAACTACCCTGTGATCCGATTCTCATAGACATTGCCAGATCGTTTCGATGTCCTACCCCCTCCACTCATTAGACATAAAAAATAAACAACGGGCAAAGACATTGAACGCAGTGTGATAGGAAAATGTTGTTTGTGAATACTCTGCCTCTGCAATATCATTGCCCAGTAAATTACGCAAATCACTTTAACTATGTTTTTAGATTAATATGCCTGTATGTGATGATCTTGAAAAAAATAAAATAGAGAATCTTGATCGATCGATACGTTACGACTGAAGTCTTGCACGTTGAAGAGAGTTTTTCGACACCGAGATAATCATCGTACAAGCAGCGTCTTCTTGTTGCTCGAATGAAATATCGCACTAAACAAACACAGAAACGAACAATCAAAAACAAAAACAAAGAAATAAAACACACAAACAAATAAACAAACAATCGAAAACAAAAACACTAAAAGTATGATGCCATCCATTTGATGTTTATGAATTTATCTTATGCCAAAGGCTGTGGGATAACACATGTATCCATTTGGGATTCTGAGATATGAGATATGAAGTCTTTATATGAGCTTTCACATGATCGTTGTTAATCGAAATGAAATCACTTTAACCTCACCTGCGAGGGGCACCTTTAAGCCTTAAAGTGAATAGACCATAATGAACCTTGGGGTATCAAGACCATCGCTTCATAAAGACATTGACATATGAGTTATGTTGGAAACGAAAAGGTTGATGCAATATGCGTTGTCATCGCATCATAGGGTACGCCCATCTCCCTGTCAAGACACAAACGGGACTGCGGGAGGTTTTAGCTTTACATTTACAATAATTGTGTCGCTGTCATCATCTCTGCTTGTCCCCTCCTCCTGTTGTTTCTCTCACTTCTTCTACTTTTCTTCTTACCCTCTTCCTTTCTTTTTGTCGATGAGTTCATGGTACTAATAACGAGAGGTTGATCAAAACTCTATAATAGAGCAGTAAACATAATATAGGTCATTTCATGTTCTGCTGTCTGTTCAAGGCAGTCAATGTCTCATGTTAACTTTGTGCCATCGTCTAGGCGCGAAAAAAAAAAGAACCCAAGAAAATATAATGACCAGGATGTCAGCCTCACTGGGCTTCAAAACACATCAATAAATTATCCTCGGAGATTTATTCAAACGCATACTCGTGGGGTATATGGCATTTGAAGTAATCCGAAGTCTGAAATGGAATACATTTACAAGCCTCTTTGACCCGTCATTTGTAAATTTGTGTCGACATGACGTAAAGTAAGAACATGAGCAAATGATGTATACTGGTGCAATCAACACAGACAATCTAAACTTAAAGTGCTACCACAAATCAGAGAATTTGCAGCAGATGAAGACAAGGACCCGCCTTTAGACCTACGGAGATGGCAAGTATAGATCATCCCACATATCTATAGATGCTATAAATCGGATTGGTAAACTCTCAAATGCTGGAAGCTCTGAGTACTGTGGTTGATGGTTTATGGCTTGAAATAATGGGTCCTGCTGCTTATACCTTGTCAGAATAATGAAAAAACGTCCTTTTCTACCCCAGCTACCACTTTCACAGGGCACGCAATAGTAGAACAGGTTAAGGTTTATCGGTTTATTACCTAACTACGTGATAGAATTAGACATTCGTAAATAAAGGCGAATGCAATCAGCGAGAGAGAACGACTCATTTTTATCCACACTCAATCATGTACAAATCTTTGCAGCAATCCCTCAAGATCTCGTAAAATGTGGGGAGAGTCGTTCGTCGCATTAAAGATCCTGACAACCACACAAACTAAAGTACGAACTCATACCTATTGACTTTGAAAAGCAGAATCTGGTCGGTAAAGGCACAATGGATGGAGGAATATATATAATATGCCCTAAAGAATATGTAAAAAACAGTAAACGTCCATCAAATTCTCAATTGTACTTCCTTGTCTAGTCAAGATGAAAAACGTCAGACTGACAGTGAAAGCGTAAGTTTGGATGAGTTTTAAGGACTCTTACTTTGAGCTTTGGGAATTACATTTGATTCCGAGTCGAGTTATAAGAAGTCATTACTCATCGGGAGTTAGGTTCACGTGGAATCCAGCGAGGCCGACAAGGGGGTAACATTGCCATGGAGCAACGCCTTTGAGAGGAGAGCTTAACGAAGTTTACTGCATAATGTATTGAAGGAATTAGGAATTCATCACCTCCCCCCGAAAAAAAGAAAGGAGCGATTGGTCTCAGATCTATGAACCTGTATTATGTGAATCATATCCTGCTATTTTATTTTATCAATTAAAGGATTGTGGTGTGTACACATCTTTCTACGAAAATTAAGCTTTTTCCTTGGTGGTCATAAATAAGAGACTCAGAAATCATCGATTCTACAGCTTACAATTAACTAAGTTTGGTGTTCAACAGGATAGTCGTTTAGGCCCTTCACTATTTATCATTATCAAAATATCAAGAATCTAAAGCACATTTTTTGTTGTCCTAGTGAAATTTTGTGTATAGAACGAATGGAAAGCCACTCAACAGTCTATACCTCACACAGAGCTGACAATTTGTCTTGCTCTCTTAACTTTCACAGTTCACACCTTTTTGTGTGTGTCTGACTTTCCCCCAAATTTTACTGATCTAGTTCTCTGTTTTTGTTCTGTTTTCATTCAAAGCAACTCAATATCAAGACAGAATTTCCCTTTAAAGATAAAAGATCTCCACTGTTTGGGACAATATTTGCATTATCATAATTAACAATGCACACCGCGCAATTTGCATATATACTATACTCCCCTGAACCAGTCGGCTCATAAATTATCCTATACCCAGACGGTCTAATGAGAATTATTTTACCCCTTCTGAGAACACCATTAGCTCGAATAATTCATCAGCAACTGATCAGTGCCAGATTTTGGAACTCCCCTGATGGTGACATCAAATATGTTCGAGCATTGAACGCCTCCAAAAATAGACACAAATTTTTCCTCCTAAATTTTTACCTCGTTCCCGTGTCAAATTAGTGACGTCACTCAACACTCCCCATACCATCGCCGCCATGAATTCGGGACTATGATATGGGTGTATGTCTACGAAGTGTTTACGATCATGAGTAATTATATACATTGAGATTACACTGATATTACACTTTTTCACCATAAAAACTATAGAACGATACATAACTCTTTAGCACACATGTTCAATATTGCGATCACCATGCAGTCTTCTTCTAAGGATCCACATTCTATGATTCTATTATCATCCCTCGTAAGCAATCATATCAAGATATTCAAATGAATCATCCCATACTAGCCGTATTTTTATTCTGTCCTTTTAAAACCTATTTCTCAGTTCGTGGTTCCAAACTTTATGTGACGATCATTTTATGCGAAGGACCTACACTTTACAAACATCTTGTTCCAGTGGACCGCACACGTTCCTTTGATAGTAAAAGATTAGAAAAAAAAAACCGAAATGAAATTTGACCTGTAATTCCTTACATTATGCTGACCATGAAATTATGTTACTTTGTTGTCTTCTCAACTGACATGATGAAAAAAAGAAAGAAGAAAAGACAATTACAAGTACCCATAAGACATTCACTGACAAGCTTGTCTCAATAGCAATGATCTTAACTGAAGAGAACTAACACTCCAATGATTTAAAGTCCAACTACCCTCCTCTCTTCACCCATTCCGATTTAGCAAACAACCAAGATAGATGAGATGTTATAAACTTCTTCTTCCGATGACTGCAATTTATCTTTTCCTTCAAAAACAAGCTCTTGAAAGTCAAAGTGAGGAAGGAAACATGATAATTTGTAGGCGAAACAATTAAAGTTTATTTATTGATTCAACTAAGAGGTACAGAAGGCATATGGTGGCATATGACAAGGCATGGACTTAATATCCCTTTCGGTAATGTACCACTTTGTGGTTGGTGCTGGTTCCAATTGACAACAATCAGTCCCAAGTTTTGTTTTGTTTTGTTTTTTTCGGGGTGGGCAGATTCCATCTCCAGATTTTCCGTAATCAATCTCAAAGATATAGCGACGTTCTCATAGTAACTCTTGGCTTGTACAATGGAAGTTCATGTATCAGACAATTCGTTACACTAAATGTCATCCTTGGACTATATGACTAATGGTCAAAGTGTATTCCACGGGCACAGTTCGGTCGGAATTTAGAGGATTTTAGAAATTGCTTCGTGCTCTCGCCACAACTGACCTTTTCTGGCAGTATGCAAATTTGTATTTCGAGTTCGAGCTCACCGATAGCGGGCCCCAGTGCACACACGCATTTTAATGCTACCGCTAACCATAGCTAATGGAATAAAAGGGCATTTTCGTGGACCTACGCTTTGATTGTAATTGATCGCAGGGACGATAAACTGAGTTATCATGGATGGGTAAAACACCCAACATCGAGGCATATTTGGGTGTACTCTTCATCAGAGAGAAAAGGGGATAGAGGTGGGCGGGGGGGGGGGGGGCTTAGATGTGGAAAGGACATCAGAGGGGAAAAGAAAAGATATAGGGCGAAATGGTGGAGCGCGTTTAAATCGTAGTTTCAGCTCTCAAATTGCTTTAAAACAGCGCGTGCTTAACCCAGGGAAGTGCCTAAAAGTTTGCCTAGTGATTGTTTTGAGCGCTTACGACATATTTGACTCGTATAACAATCGACTGACTAAAATACTTGAACATGTCTCACAAACGTTACCCTAGAACCATGAATTATCTATAGATACTGCTGTAAACTCTATCTCCTCCCTGAGTTCTCATTTCGATCGCGGGGTGGTGTCATCTAAGGCAGATCAAAAAGGCGTTTACTACTTGTGACATGTGCTTAGAACACCATACTCATCAAAGATGTTATTCGTGGGGAACGTCAATAACGCCGAGAAAAAACGAATTAAAAAAAAAGGTACATGGCAGAACCAAACAAAAAGAGGCAGATCAATAGTGACGTCATAACAAACATCATATTTGTGAGTGTGTGTGTGTGTGTGTGTGTGTGAGCCAAAATATTTGTCGTGTTTTCGGTTGTTCCTTATTTTGATCTGTTCGTTCTACATAGTCGAATTCCATCATAGTCACAACATCTCCGCGCGCTTCCTGAGTGCTACTTCATTCTCCTGATCAGATTTATACCATTGCATCAATACGAGCCTCCCCGCCTCCACTTATAGCACTGCACCGTGCAATATGTAGATATCATGCAGTAGTTTTTTCCCCCGTCATCGTCCGTCGGAAGAGATATATTTTTGTGTCTTTTGGTTTTCGGGGGGGGGGGGGGGCGGGAGAAGGGATTTGCGATTTGGGATGGGACGAAGAGAGCATTGCCGTTTATTCCACGAGCCGAGAGGAAATAGGGGCGTAGCGACGCCGTCGAGTTTTTCGACGTCTGTCCTGTCATTGCCATTATTCCGTACATCAATGACATTTTACTGAAACGTCTTTTTGGAGCATCAGCATCAGCTCCAATCTCCAAATACCACAGCTGACATTTTCCGCCTGTACGACCTGATAAATGCCCGCAGTAAATGAATCTACTTTTACTTTCACTTTTACGTGACCTTAAACCTTTGTGAAAAAAAAAGAAGAGAAGAGATAGAGAGAGAGAAAGAAAGAATTAAAAAAAAAAAGAATTGTGTGACTGGGTACAATAAAATGTGTGATTTTGTATACATTAAAACTATACATTTGTGTTATCAAACTTTCAATTAACATCAGACAAATCTGAACTTGGACCTGAAAAAAAAATCGACGTTCTCGGAATAGTTTGGGGTAGGTTCTGAATGATATAGCCTACAAATTCCGCAGGATCATCAAACTTAGAATAAATCACGTTCAGTCGCTGAGGGGAGTTTCCAATATATGCCACAGAATTGCCCCGGGTTCATTACAAACTGTGCCAAATAAACCTTTGCTTCACTTAAGTTCTTTAGCCAGGATTCCTTTGATATTCCGCAGCGCTCTGAGTGATTGTAAATTTTATCGTCACCACTTTTCCCGTCAATCTAACTCGGTTGATTTTATCGGCACTGACACCCATGTTTACACCAAGGGGGTAATTAAAGAAATGGGATTCGTAATTTGTTGATATAAAGTCGACACACATCCGTCCATAATTAGTGCCAGGTACATAATTTAGACGAGGACTATGAAAATATACTTGCACTGAACTTCGAAGACTATTTAAATCTTCGGGTTGTAATCATGATATTCCATAGCCTGCCTTGTGTATACCACAGGGAATGCTTGTGAGGTGCTTCGGCAGGTGAAAGAGGGTGAAATACGTTATGCGCTTTACCTGATGTCAAGAACTGTGTCATGACAATCTGATCTTGAAGTAATATATCGGCCTGTTTGTGTGCCGCAGCTTCTTCATTATCGTAACTCTTAGATCATCGTTTACACATGCGTAACGACACGGCGGTTGGACTTTTAAGAGTGTCCCATCCATCTTCAACCGCGAACACTCTTAACTTCCCTAGCCAGGAGTAAAAGGAGACAACACCGATACATTTCCTAGTGTTCGAGGAGGCTTGAGTACGCTTGGGGCTCCGCCTGTTCGAACTGTTGTGAATGCTCGCCTGCTTAACTTGGTGTATGTGTGCTTTCCTCACTTTGGTCAGCTAAAAACAAAACACAACAAAGACAACCCAACCTTGCTATCTCCGTTTGCTATTTGTTTTGTTTTTCGCAGCTTTATAGCCTTTCTCTTGTGAGATCACGGATCATGCACTGCCTTTTCTCTGCGTGAGTGAATCGCGAGTAAGATTGATTACGTGATAACCGAGAAGATCTTTGTCGATTTGAATAGTCAAAGCTCATCCTACGCCTATTACAGTTCTATCCGCGAGGAACAAGACCTCGCTTCGTTAGACCGCAGCCTTGCCACCAGATGAAGATGGTTATCATCATTGGTAATACCTCCATCTGGTGACGTATAGTAGTTACAACGTGCGTGGGGGGGGGGGGGGGGGGTTCCAACCAAGCTCATACATACGTCAAGACCCGAAGGGTGCATTTATTCATTGACCCACACAATGAGGTACAGTGAGAGACCTTCAGCACACACACACACACACACACACACACACACCCACACACACACATACAAACAATTACAAATCTACATCTATACACACAAACCAACTTCTCAACAAAGGAAACATGATTGGTCCTCTTTATTTCTACCTCATTTCAGAAGGTCCGCAGGTAAGAAAGTTAAACAAGCATGTGGACATTATTATACACCAAGGTAATTACTATCAGAATAGAACACACAAACAGAAGAGTGAAAGGGGTGTCTATGTACACCAGTGATGAAAGCAATTAGCGATGTTTACATTCACAATATCAGCATAGATTTGGGAAATGATTTGGTTTAACATTTTATCAACAATGAATTGATTTCGAAATAGATTTGGATTGCTATCTCTGAATGTTTAAGTCGTTGTTTTTCTCCGCTATGTTACGAAGCTGTGATCCGTTGATATGGTCAAGTGGGAATGGGATGTTTTTTCAGTTCTAATGGTGTGAAGACCTTCCCTACACCTTGGTGAAATCCATCAATGTTATGTAGAGGAGGATGCTAAGGCTATGACGTCAGGGTTACAGACACCCACGTGACCACTAGATGGGTGTTCTCTAAACTATACCTTCTATTATTGTTCCTCCTTCAGCACTGCCGACCCAAACCGTGTCGTTATACCACAATACATGTGTACTAGTATGGGCATACAATGTCACTAATGCAGCACTAGACTTTTAATAAGAGGGAATAAGAGCCCACTATATAATGCTGTTTGATGTAACCCCTTTTGTGTCGTTTTTGTTGGCTTTTTTAATTTTCGCATTTTGATTATACTGTACAAATTCAAAATATGATATTGTCGTTTTGATGGAAATTATCTGATCAATAAAAAGTTTCGAAAGAAAAAAAAAGGGAATAAGAAGACAAAATTTAATTTCATCCAAGGTTATGTAAGTACAACTGTACCAGGGAAAGGAGCATTAAAACACAAGCAAATCAATGGGTGCGACAAAGCAATCGACAAAACACAACTCAGCACCTTGTGACGATACATCGTCATTCATTCTGTCATGTACACGTGTGTTGTGTATGTGCACCTGAGTTCGGTTGGAAAAGTGCTCTGGCATAATAGGTATCTGGATGGATCCGAGCTTTTAAACAATTTCATAACAAGCAGAAATTTGCATCGTTTAATCAGTCCCTCCTGTCTTCAGCTTTCTTATTACTATTTTCTATTTCTATTTTCTTCTGTTATGAAATATTTCAAACTGTGACTACTGTTGCATGCATTGTCTACTACAATATGTCAATTTTGTATAGTTCATGTTGTAATGTATGTTTAGTCAACTATTATCATGATTAGTAAAAGTTTGCGTACTTTGCACTCGTTAAATGTAATGAAACAAATAATATCATCTATGTTTTTACATGATGATGAATTATAGTGCGTCTTGACATTTTTGCCCATGATAAAGATATCCTCCATCAAAGACATTTTTTCACTTCATTTCATTTAGTTTCATTTTCAACAAAGTGTAGAGAACATAGCATGACGAAAGAAAAAAAAAATACATATTTTACATACATACATATCAACACAATAGATTGAGGAAGAAACACATGCTATTTACTGCATAATGTTGAAAATGTTGAAAACGAAGGGGAAGCTAAAAAGCAGAGCTTGTGATATGCATACACCTTAAGACCATTGTTGATAAAGTACAAAAAATGTAACCATTACAAATGTAACAAATAAAATTTGAAACCTTTGTAAGTAAAATAAATATACCCCGAAACAGTAAATAAGTAACAGAAGTAAGTAAACAATTAATAGTTAATAATTAATTGTGGATTTCGTCGGACCTTCTTCAAAATCTTTCTTTCTTCAAATCCTAGACTTGACAATACAAAATTTGCAAAAGACAAGGACAGTTTGAAATGAACTCAAGATTATGACTGCTTACTTTCTGAAGCAACTTATATTTGATGACTTGTTATGATGAATCTGCACAGTAATAATCACAATAAATAATGACAGGATGTCAGAGAAGTCGATAATATCAAAAATTGTCAGCAAAGTTCCTCCTCCGTATCCCAAATGACTAGAAATTTACGAAATAATGTGAGTATAGTTTCTTTTAAACCGTTGACGGCTGATATTTAATGACATGCTTTATCACAACATCGTGTGATGACAGCTACAACCTACAAAACAAACATCTGTAATGAAAAAAATGACTGCCCTTTAAACGTAAAGAGACAAACAGACGTCAATACGAGTATTGTGTGTGTGTGTGTGTGTGTGTGTGTGTGTGTGTGTGTGTGTTTGTGTGTGTCTTTGTTGTGTGTCTTTGATAGTATGCCTGCTTCATAGCTCATGCGTTTGCTTTAGAGGGAAGATTTTTTTTTTTCATCGAAGGTACACTGGAATAATAATCATTTCTTTTGTAACGTACATCCCTGTCAACAGCAGAAAGAAAATCTCGGATGAGAAAACGCCGTATAATCCCCTGGGTCTTCTTGCAAAGTACTTGCAGTAAGGGATAAAATGAAATAATGCATTGTAATCCAAAGCGTTCATAAGCCTAAAACAGAGATCAGATATAATATCCTTCAAAAAGTCCTGTCAAATTCCCACTTTATTTTCTGTAGCTTCGGATTATAGATGAGATGGACGCGAGGAGGAGGAGGTATTAACATTTTCTAGCATTTCTCTGAATTGATTTTTGACGAAGTGTTTGCATGGTTTACCAAATGGTGAGAATTGTTGGTGAGAATTTCGGGCTAAAAAGAACAAGTACTCTTCGATATTACTGATTACTGCTGTTTTTGTTGTTGTCTCTTTTTTGTCTTTCGTAGTGGAGGCTCACTGTAAACACATTATCGCCTATTTTCACTCTTGACTTACGATGACGTCATATACCATGTAGGTATGAGGAAAGTGGCATGAAACACGAATGCAGAGCTGTATTAACGCTAGTTAAAATGATAAAGAATATTTATTTATTTATTTCATTTATTTCAATATTCTTTTAGCAGGGTAGCCCTTTCAGTTGGTAAACTGTTCTACCAAGGGGCCCTGCTCACATTATGTACAGATAAAAATGGAATAAACATTAAAACAAAGTACAAACAATAAAATAGCCTACAACCACAAATACTCCAAAACAAAAATACAAACAAACTCAAACATTTACAGCGTGGTAGGGCAATCCGGAAAGCATTGCCACTTCACCTACCCCCCCCCCCTTACAATTGTTACTATTCAATACACCTTCAGACTTCGGACTTCAATATCAGTCCTTAATACAAAAAGAAAAAAATAATACATTCATATGGACTTCATGATATATAACACAAAACAACATAAACAAATCCGTTGATTTTGATACATTTTCCATACCTCTATGCATGCCTTCATAACCTATCAATCATGCTAAGTACCCTGCATAAATGTTTAAAAACAAACAATGACTGTGCATTGAATAAAGAGTCATTTCTAGCTGCTGGGAAAAAATACCAAAATTTACTACTTAACACTCAACTCCAACCACTAATATTTTGACTAGAACTATCATGTCTTTTCTTTGTTTTGTTACGTTGACTCTTTTTACTACTACCGTGCACTGCCATTTTATTGCTTCGATTCCGGTTTGTTTGTTGTTGTTTTTTGCAGCATCTTCTTCTCTCGCTTTCTCTCCCCCTCTCTCTTACTCTCCCTCTCTCTAGCTCTCTCTGTCTTTGTGTGTGTGTGTGTGTGTGTTTGTGTGTGTGTGTGTGTGTATGTGTGAGTGTGTGTGAGTGTATGTGTGTGCGTGTGTGTGTGTGTGTGTGTGTATGTGTGAGTGTGTGCGAGTGTATGTGTGTGCGTGTGTGTGTGTGTGTGTGTCTGTGTGTGTGTGTGTGTGTGTGTGTGTGTGTGCTTCCTCAGCTGTTGCCAGTGGTGATTGCTACATCGTTTGATGTCATTTCATTTTAATCATTCGTCATTTCTAACCAAAGATCCAACAACCATGAACACAACATGATTATAAAATACCAACTACTTCAAATGTACACAATGGATTGTAAGTGAATTGTCATATCCCCGTAGTGATGAACCAAGTCATGTGGAATCAATTATTATTGTATATGTAAATCAAACAATGGGTGAATAGGTAGGGGTTGGACATTCATACTCGAACACTTCCACTACTTCTGCAGCTGCTGTATAGAATGGGATTTTATCATAACTATCACCACTTGTGTACAGCCAATGAGGTACTAGGCTAGAACCTCATTGGTTCAGCAGAACTACACTGATTATTGCAGGCTGGTTTTAGCTGAAGATTTAGTTGATGACTACATCAAATGTTTAGAGATGTTTGAAATAATTCATTATAGAGTCCCTGCAGTAAGGTTGTACGTACATCGAGTACCCAGACGATAGACACACTGTGCAATACACATAGACAAACAAAAATGCCCCCACATATAACCATTACTTACACAAACACACAGCTTCCTTACCACATTCGGACATTAAAATACATGCACACGTTAAAATACTTTTGTCATTACGGAACCACACCTATTGCTGTACATGCTGGCGAGACATTACGTATAAACCTAATACACACCAGTCCACAGGGGTAGCAGGTGATCTTACGGAACGAAGTGACATCGTGTTGGCAGCCACACTCACCGGCAGTTAGGCTATCGACTCGTAGATTGTATTTACATCAAGCTCCCAACAAAACATGGTCTGATCTAAAAAAAAAAAAAAAAAATTCTTCATCGTCATATGGGCCTACATGTACTATGAAGACAGTGGAGCGAGATGATGAATATGACACGGTTGTCGCCCACAGTCTGGGAAGTGAAAAGTAATGGAACCTAAATGACCATCATACATACACATCTTCATAAGATCGTTCATCGTATCTTCGCAAATGGGCGTTCATCGTTTTCATGTCAAATCTTGCATCTGTTTGTCACCACGATGAAAATTAAGAACCCAACAAACCCACACATAATGGGAAGGAGGGAGGGATGAAGGGAAAGAGACGGAGGGAGAGAGAGGAGGAGAGGGAGAGAGAGAGGGGGAGAGAGGAGGAGAGAGGGAGAGAGGAGGAGAGGGAGAGAGAGAGGAGGAGAGGGGGAGAGAGAGGAGGAGAGGGGGAGAGAGAGGAGGAGAGGGAGAGAGAGAGAGGAGGAGGAGAGGGGGAGAGAGGAGGAGAGAGAGAGGAGGAGAGGGAGAGAGAGAGAGAGAGAGAGGAGGAGAGGGAGAGAGTGAGAAGGGAAGGAGGGAGGGATGGAGAGAGGATCACCCTCCTGAAAAGAACTCAGTGTCTCACAATGTAAAACACAGTGTGAACGCATTGTGAACACAGTGTGAAATCTCTTCACACTGTAAAATTCGAGCGTTTTAACAATGTGAACGCATTGCGAATCATAAATTCACATTGTGATTCATCAGTTCGCAGTGTGAATCTATTCACAGTGTGAAACAAGACATTACTATGTGAACACTCTGTGAAAACCACACCACAGTGTGAAATCATCTTCACACTGTTAAATTTGAGCGATTTCACAGTCATAGTCGACTATGTGAACACATTGTGGAGACACTGTGAGACACTGTGTTCTTTCGGGGGAAGGGGAAGGAGGGAGGGGGGGAAGTGACTTTCATTTTCGAGATACATGATAATAGCTAAACATTACTTCTTAATTTCTTACTTCATCTCTCAGATCATGCAGATAGCAAGTAAAATCCTTTTCATATTTTTACGGCTATGATTTCACATTTTTCATGCTACCTGGTACGTGTTATGTAGAAAGTGATTGATAAATAAGTGGTGACTCCTCACTTGAGCTTGAATTTTATGCTATACTGAATTTTGAGTGCTATACACAATCTCCCAGAATAAACAAGAAAGATTGCACCTTGCATTTACCCCTCCCCCATTAATTTCTCATTGATTCCTGATTCTCATGCACACACACCTCAACAACAAACACTTCCCATCTAAACCTGGTCTCCATCAAATCATTCTCCCTGAAAATGAACAGAGACAAACTAACATCACGTACTGCTCCATAAATTGTCGGGTGTAATACGAAGTTAAGATGCTCAACCCAGCATGTGGGCGTGCACAAAATAAAGTCAACATAGTAATGATAGAGAGAAGTGGTATAGAGATAATTTTGCAGTGCTGAAATACAATCTACAGTCATTTAATTGAACATGACGTCACTACATTAGACATAATTTGGACCTTTGTTGCTGAAAACACTTACTTTGATAGTTCATTAGTAACGGCTTGTCTTTCAGTCTTATGTAACCATGGATAACTGATATTCCATTGGACAGACAATGTTGTCTTAAAAAATGCAACCCAATAAAGGGCTCATTTACACAAAATTAGTTAATCGTTGACTAGCAGAATGAGTAATTTTTAACTAATGTTCTCTCAAAAATCAAACTTGACTCGCTCGTTTCCTTGATTCAGTTTGGCGGCCGCATGCATCGCATTGCACAAATTCTCCACTACGATTACGTCATCACTGACATGTCATTACTCACGTGTCTGCTCTGAATGCTAATTGGTGTATTATTAGGGCCTAGGTCAGTTATGGCGTCATAGAATTATCATCTCAGAAGTTCTAGACAAGAATATGAGAAATACACGTAGTGCTCACCTTTATCTAAAAGACTTACTTCATCAAGTTGTGCTATTAGCACAGGAAGAAGTGCCGTAAATCACCCCCATCCCGAAAAAAGGAAACAAGAAAGAAACACAATTTCTTTGAATTGCAATCTTATAAGTAAACACAATAATACGCAGACAAAACGAAGGCACACAAACGCACACAAACATACAGTAGGTGTTATCACATTCATAATAACGTTTGAGTAACATGCCCTGTTTTTCACCTAACTTAGACTAAACATTAAACGTGGGCACACCTGGCAGATAAGGAGAGCTGGAAGTAAAAACCGAAAGTAGAAAAAAAAATTCTCTTCTCTCTCATCCTGGGCTACCGGAAGGAGCAATCTTGCGCCACGTTTGATACTCAACAGCCTTGAAGATTGCATAAAGCAAGTCAGTTTACCGCTCCTCCACCTCCTCTCCCAATACGCACACACATTCTGCACGACGCCGCCCCGCAGGCAATGCCGGTCGAAGAGAGCCGCTGAAAGTTCACCGATTGATCACTGATCGACGGAAGTAGTACATGATTATATTATTCACCCTAATGTCATGTTAACTAGATGGAAAAACCAGTCAGCACAGGCCTTGGTGGATGGAATCTCTCTCCTGGTATAAGAGTGGAATAAATGTTATCTAATCTGTAGTCAATGAAATTATAGTAAAGGTTCGGCGAAAATTTAGGAGAGATGATATCACGGACGTTATAATCATTTGAATGTCAGGAGGTCAACAACCAGTGTGGGACTGTTGAATGCTGACCGGAAAATGAAAAGATGGCGTATTTGTCACATAATCGCGAAGGCGGATTTTATGTGTATTGTACTGTAGTTATATCTTTAGTCAACACTTTCTATACTTGCATTTCGCTGTGATACACACAGACACACAGCACTGTCTGCTCTTCTACCATGTCTACAGCCGAGATAGAAGTCATTAGCTCAGCTTCTTAAATATTTTTAAAAATCGTGTTCTGGTAGTTTTGGTCATTGAAATGAGAGAGCAAAATAATACAGGGCTTGGTATTCTGGTCATACAAGCTATTGGAGTTCACAGTTAATCTGGACATACAGATAAAGGTTATTTGCATATCATCTCTTGAAATTGATTTGTAACTGATTTGTTTGAAGAAAAACGGATAGGTCTTCAGGAAAGCTATGTTATAATATATTCATGTATCAACTAAGTGCATATAGGATTAACACACAAGTGAATGTATATTTTTTCAACCAAATTAACAAAGGACATTTATGCAGCACTTACATACAAATTACCACTTCCCCTGCATGGCTGCTTTCAACAGCACTTCTAGATTAAAGATAAATTCATGTTTTTCAAAATTATACGGTTCTGAGGTCATTATAGACCATTGCTAACTGTGAAGGGGCTTATTCTGGTGAGGATCACAACTGTCTTGAACAAGACGTTTGATTGCTATGCTTCTAAATGATATTTTTGATATCATAATTACTCCCTGGTGGGGAGTTCTCTTTTAACACAGACACACATTACCACTAACACTTCCGCTTCCTTTCAATCACAACCCATCACTCAAGTATATAATACGCAAATATCTTGGCAAGATTCGAAGGCACTGGCACCGGTCTGTGGAAGTATATTACAGTAGTTCAAACCATGACATGGACATGAACTATATTATTTCCCTTTACCCTCACTCATGCTGATTGAAGTGATTTCCTTTTTTCTTTTCTTTTTTTCGAGACTATTTTTTTATTATTACACGTTGTCATTTAAGTATAGGAGAACTTCCAGTACACTTTCGCTGCCGTTTGGTTATGTTTGACTCCTTCAAAACAGTAAATTTCTTAAAAACGTGATCATCTTATCCGTAGAATTACGATGCAAGCATTTTGCATTACCATTAATCATTCACAGGAAAATACTGCCCATACGCTCTTATATCATCCACGTAAAAGTAACCGAGGAAAAACTGTCCGTAGACGCAATGCCTATAGTTATTGGTCTGCTTGACCTCGTCTTGAGTGGAAGCAGAGTTGATAAACACATCGTAAGCCTTTTCCTCGAAAAAGGACAGAGAATAAACACACAGACAGCACACACGCAAACACACACATACACATATCCTTGTTATTTTGCAGAACCTCGAATGACATCGCAAATTACAGAAATATAACCATATATCTATACTCCATCTTAATAAGTACATGACAACAAAAGACAAGTTAGATGGTGATGTGTGAGCTTTCCTTCATAATATCTTCCTCTATACTCTGAGACTCTCAATCTGAATAAACGGAGTAAGGCAGTAAAAAGTAAGGAAGAGACATGTGTGCACACATCAGCCACAGACTTCTGCGACAGCTGACGAACCTATAGTTACTTCAACTGATTGAACTAAAACGTGACGAGAAGAGACAATGTTAGATTCCGTTGCCCAACCAGTATGACAAAATATGGCACGGACAAACTCAGTGACATTGGTTTCAATGCAACGCAGAATGGCTGTGATGACTACATATAGATACCTAAAACGACTGGAAAAACAACTGCATACGTTGCATAGATATTCTAAGCCCCATACAATATCAGAGTCTATTTCTACTATAATGGTGAGCGTCTAAGATTGATGGCAAAGATAGAGCCTCAAACAGGGCGGGCTCATGTTTTGAATGAATTAATGACAGCAGGCGACAAGTGCTGAGACCAAAGGAATCTCTCGCAAGCCCAACAGGGAACGGAAATGAGATCCGACGAGACCCGACTCATCGATGAAAGAAGTACAGAATAATAAAGGGTAGATGGATGAAAAAATAAACAGATGTATATATTATACAGGTATATTATAGAGAGATAGATATCTAAAAAAGCTATATATTCATATATTTGTGTTTTTGCGGAATCATTATAATGATATACATAATAATGATGAAAGTGCGGCGTGACGAGACGTGAATCAATAACGCGCAACAGCTGGGAAAAACTTTCCTTGACTTGCCAGGTAATAAATGAGAATAATGACTCTAAATGGCAAGAAGCCGACAGTATTCAGAAGCTTATACCGTCACAAATTGAGCAATGTCAGCCTATAAGTTTGCGGATTGTTAACTCTCACACGACCGCTACTAAAAAAAAAAAAAACCGTTTAAAGGTAACCTTATACGTTGCGCTGATAGTGACGACACGATTAATCTAATGTAAAGAAGAAGAGATGAGTTTCATGAAATCAAGATTACACTTTTTTTTCACTTCAAAAAGATGCGATGAAGGTTGAGCCACTGTGATATGCAGACATGCAAAATGATACTGCCCTAAACATGAACTTGTAATTCACGTATTTTCAACGTGTAATATCTCATGTGTGTAACAGATTGACTGATTTATTTTTAAAATTCGGTAGTTGCCGTGCATAATATTACATAAAAATGAATGTACGACTGCGGCGAAAGTAGCAAATAACCAGGCAAGCAGACAAATCAGACAAAGAAAGTAGAAACAAAAACAAACGAACAGGTTGTAATAAAGCTAGAGCTGGCATGGAGGGTAAAAATCGAAATTAATCAAATTTCGCCCTAAACCTTGGCATTCTGTCCTTGACAATGCATAAGCGACCTGTGCTGTGGTGTGTCAGCGCAGTTTGTACGCGACTCCACCTGGGCCTGTTTTCCATCTTTTTTTCTTCTTTTTTTTTTTTTTTTTACGCCAATTTCAAATGAGAATGGTTCCAGAATTTCAGCTTGATTCTATCATTCTGATGGACTTGTTCTTGTACGTTCAAAAAATGTGCATTGTGAAGCTACTTCTTGGTAATTTAAGAGTAAATTTTATGCATTTTTAAAGAAATAAGAAGCTAAATCTCTGATGTAATAAAAAAGAAATCATTAACGAGCAGTTTGGAGTTTAACGTGAGCGAAAAAAACAAACCGATAATGTTAAACCAAATAGTCGTAGAATACACGACGACGTAGTTATTTGTAACTTGCATCAATCCGTCTTAGGGAATTAAGTAAGTGTTCATAACACGTAAAAATGATTAGGCACATTTTACAATCGCTCAAACACCTTATCACCACTTTGTCACACAATGGTCACCAGAGAAAACGAGCACACAAGAGTACATACAGTTTGACACACACGCGCCAAATGGCACGGCTTTCAAATGATCCCTCTGAACTCGGCTGTAAGCCCAGATATGACGGCTGAATATGTGCAAATAGTAACGTCGGTGTAGCCATGTACTTGCAAACTCACGGGTTAATGCACTGTCGTACACGTCTTGCCTCGAATTATCCACCGGAAGTCTGGCTATCTTTGAACGA